>OU343224.1:62003540-62096707 GCA_910596185.1 Chrysanthemum makinoi
CTTATTATCTTAATTTAGTGCTTATCTCGATTTTATAAATTTGTTTTTTAGCTCATTTCCTCAAAAACTCAAAAATACAAAAAAAATCAAATTAAATCATTTAAAAATAAAAAATCACTTTAGATCTGTGTTTTGGATTGATCCACCACTGATCTATTGTTTCATATAGTTCATTTAAGCTTTTGATAGCTTATTGGCAAATACTTACATTTTAACACTCAATGAGTTCATCTGAAATCTCGATCATATCACGGTTGCTTTCTGATTCTGATTTGGTTCTGTTGGATTTGGATCTGGAATGGGATGATGCTGATATTGGTTTGGATGTGAGCTGGAATTGGTTAGGATTAGGGGTTTGTTAGGTTAGAGGTCCTTTGTTTCATCATTGGCAAGCCATAGTGGCTAAGGAATTTTGTAAGTCTCAAATCTGTTTTCAATCAGTATATCTGTTATTGAATCTGTTATTTAGTTATCATTGGTACTGTTTGATCTGAGTTTGATGGTTGTTTAGTGAATCTGGCGCTATAATCTACGTTAGTTACTTCTTAAATCGAGTAGTATGACTAGTGTTTGGATTAGCTTATTTAGCGTGGATTAGAGTTATTGGTTGGTTGAGTATTGATACATGATAATATAGGTACTTGATAGTGATATAAGGCTTTTGATATAGCAGTAATAGTCATTTAGTCAAAATCAACTTTGCAAGTGATCTTTTTGGTGAATCATTTAGAATCCCATTGGGTAACAAGTAGCATATTAGCTTAAAAGTAAGTAGATCTAGCTATTGGTAACTTAGTCTTAGCTAAAACATCAAAATCGATTGAATTACTTTGGATTAAAACTCAATAAAGTCAAATATAGAATCTGTTTTCAAAAGTCAAATTGTATCAAGATCGGTTTGAGAGATCTACTGACTTGAGCACTAAGCTCATTTAGGTGATTTAAAGTCTCGAGATTTGGTTTAAGTATAGTCTGACTAGGTGGTCTATATAGGCCTAATTTCTGTTTTTGGCTTTAGCACTCTGATAAGCATTTGGATAGCTCAAACCAAGGGGGTGTTCACTGTTTTGCTTAGAATAAGCAGTTTTTTTAGATCATTGATCTGAGTTTATTACTTGTTAGGAGTGGGTATTTTCAGTAGCAATTAGCTTATTTTAGCACTCATTAGCTTCTGTCACTGTTTGGTTGCCTATTTAGCTTATTTGCTTATTTTCCTAGCTTATTTCATCATCAGTTACTTTATAGCTTTTATATTCTACACATAACCTGTTGATTTATCATTTTTCATAGTTTCATATTATAATTTTAGAATTTTCCTAAAATTTTCATAATTTTGAACCTCGTTTGGTATTTTTCTTAAATAAAAATAGTTTTTAATCATTTTAATTACTTTAATTGCAATTAATTGATAAAAAGTTCCAAAAAAATAATTTTTCAATTTTAATAGTTTAAGATAAATATAAAAATCATAAAAAATATTTTTCCATATTTTCCCCTTTTATTTGGTATTTTTCACAATTTAAATTAGATTAAAATAGTTTTAAATTTGTAGAAATTAGAAAATTTATCATAAAATTACAAAAATAGTTTTTAAAAGTATTTTATGTTATTTTAGATTTTTGAAAAGTAATTCCATATTTTTTCCCTCTCTTTTTCATAATTTTTAGATATTTAGTTTTATTTTTAAAGTTAATAATTAGTTTTTAATTAGAATAAAATCAAGAAAATTCCTAAAAAATTAGTTTTAATTCATAAATAGTTTTCTAATATCATTTTTAGCATAAAAGTAATTTTAGGTTCTTTTTAGGATTTAGATTAGTCGTTCTTGCTTTTTATTCGCGTTTCGTTTAATTCCGTTTTTGCGTTTTAGTGTAGAATTGCGTTGTTTGCCTTAGTTTTTAGGATTTCCCGTAGATTATATGTTCCATTTACTTTCCTTATCCCGTAGTTTAGATAATATCCTCTTATGCCTCTAATACCCGGTGTAATATCTATACTCGAATTCCCTAAACCCGGTTCATATACCCAAGTCAACGAACCAAACCATTGGTCAAACACCCGAATTATAATAAAAAAACATTCCCGCGCCTTTTTCCCCCAAAATTACCCAGGTAGAACCCTAATTACCCACCCGTGTAATTAAGCAATTTCACCACAATTAAGGGTACTATGGTACTTTCCCTGACACACCCACTGACACAAGGAATGACAACTCACCTATCCGTGTGCTATAGGCCACGTGTTGCTTTCATATTGGTCGAAACAAGTCATGCACATGATCCAAGGGTTGATGATGAAAGGAGGTGCGTGGGATTTGATCCAAGGGTGCAAACGAGCTCTAAAGAAGCACAAGTTGGGAAATTCGAGAAGCTTCCAAGCTCAAGCTTAGTTATAAATAGGGCTCTATTTCGTTCACAATGTATCTCTCATCTTATTTTTCTGTTATTTTCCTTCTCTCTAGCTTAAGTAGTAGTAGTTATTTACAATTTAAATGTTTTAATTACTTTGTAATTCGTATTTTGTACTCAATTTCCATTATTAATAAAATTTAGTATTTCATTTTAAGTTGTTGTTTAAGTTTCTTATATCTTAAAACTACTTATTATCTTAATTTAGTGCTTATCTCAGTTTTATAAATTTGTTTTTAGCTCATTTCCTCAAAAACTCAAAAATACAAAAAATCAAATTAAATCATTTAAAAATAAAAAATCACTTTAGATCTGTGTTTTGGATTGATCCACCACTGATCTATTGTTTCATATAGTTCATTTAAGCTTTTGATAGCTTATTGTGAGCTTATACTTGTTTTCACACTCAAATCAGTTCATCAAAAATCTCAGTCATATGCAGTTGCTACAGTTCTGATTTGGTTCTGTTGGATTTGGATCTGGAATGGGATGATGCTGATATTGGTTTGGATGTGAGCTGGAATTGGTTAGGATTAGGGGTTTGTTAGGTTAGAGGTCCTTTGTTTCATCATTGGCAAGCCATAGTGGCTAAGGAATTTTGTAAGTCTCAAATCTGTTTTCAATCAGTATATCTGTTATTGAATCTGTTATTTAGTTATCATTGAATGCTTTTTTGATCCGAGTTTGATGGTTGTTTAGTGAATCTAGCTATAATCTGTTAGTTACTTCTTAAATCAGTAGTGTAGCTAGTGTTTGGATTAGCTTATTTAACTGTGGATTAGAGTTATTGGTTCAGATTTGAGTATTGATACATGATAATATAGGTACTTGATAGTGATATAAGGCTTTTGATATAGCAGTAATAGTCATTTAGTCAAAATCAACTTGCAACTGATCTTTTTGGTGAATCTGTTAAAATCAGTAGGTAACAAGTAGCATATTAGCTTAAAAGTAAGTAGATCTAGCTATTGGTAACTTAGTCTTAGCTAAAAACATCAAAATCATTGAATTACTTTGGATTAAAACTCAATAAAGTCAAATATAGAATCTGTTTTCAAAAGTCAAAATTGTATCAAAGATCCGTTTGAGATCTTGCAACTTGAGCACTAAGCTCATTTCAGTGATTTAGAGTCTGAGATTTGGTTTAAGTATAGTCAGCTAGGTGGTCTATAAGGCCTAATTTCTGTTTTTGGCTTTAGCACTCCTGATAAGCATTTGGATAAGCTCAAACCAAGGGGGTGTTCACTGTTTTGCTTAGAATAAGCAGTTTTGCTTAGATCATTGATCTGAGTTTATTACTTGTTAGGAGTAGGTATTTTCAGTAGAAATTAGCTTATTTTAGCACTCATTAGCTTCTGTCACTGTTTGGTTGCCTATTTAGCTTATTTGCTTATTTTCCTAGCTTATTTCATTATCAGTTGCACTATAGCTTTTATATTCTACACATAACCTGTTGATTTCTCATTTTTCATAGTTTCATATTATAATTTTAGAATTTTCCTGAAATTTTCATAATTTTTAGACACTGTTTGGTATTTTTCTTAAATAAAAATAGTTTTTAATCATTTTTAATTACCTTTAATTGCAATTAATTGAGAAAAAGTTCCAAAAAAATAATTTTTCAATTTTAATAGTTTAAGATAAAAATAAAAAGCATAAAAAATATTTTTCCATATTTTTCCCCTTTTATTTGGTATTTTTCACAATTTAAATTAGATTAAAATAGTTTTAAATTTGTAGAAATTAAAAAATTTATCAGAAAATTACAAAAATAGTTTTTAAAAGTATTTTATGTTATTTTAGATTTTTGAAAAGTAATTCCATATTTTTTCCCTCTCTTTTTCATAATTTTTAGATATTTAGTTTTATTTTTAAAAGTTAATAATTAGTTTTAATGAATAAATCAAGAAAAATTCCTAAAAATAGTTTTAATTCATAAATAGTTTTCTAATATCATTTTTAGCATAAAAGTAATTTTAGGTTCTTTTTAGGATTTAGATTAGTCGTTCTTGCTTTTTATTCGCGTTTAGTTTAATTCGTTTTTGCGTTTTAGTGTAGAATTGCGTTGTTTGCCTTAGTTTTTAGGATTTCCCGTAGATTATATGTTCCATTTACTTTCCTTATCCCGTAGTTTAGATAATATCCTCTTATGCCCCGTAGATTATATGTTCCATTCCCGTAGATTATATTTCTAAATTTTTATGCATATGTTGAGGAGGAGCATTTCTAAAATATCAAAACAATTAAGATACAAAATGCTTTGATTCTATATCACAAGTATCTTGATTGATTTTCAAATGGTTTTCAATTGGTTCCAATGGAAGATGTACGATACCAAAAAGACCGACCAACTTTACTTTATGTATGGTGATATAAGGATGATAAAGTTAGGTTGAGGTCCCATGATCACTTGAGCAGGAGGGATCTACAGGGACAATCCACTAGATAGTGTAGAGTCCTTAGGTATGATGAAAAAAAGAGAAAAATGAGATATGGGAAAAGTGCAGACTGAGACTGAGCTAGTACTGGAATAAACCCAACAAGGTTCTAGTAATGAAGTCTCGGTAAGTACTGAAGGGGTTGAAGAATGAAAAAGAATTGAATGTGAAAAAGGGTGAAAAGAAATAGCCCTCCATTTATTCAACCTTAGGGCAGAAACCGGGTTTAATTCATATACTACTGGTGGTTACCAAGGTAACATCGGTATTTAAGACAAGACGTCATGGACCTAGTGACGCACTGCACTTCAACTTTCCAAACCACTCAAGTTCCTCTTAAAAGGGCTTGTTTCATTCTCACGGGGAACCTACATAATCTATCGACTTTCCCTTAGAGATTGTTGATATTGAAGAAGGAGACCCTCTTCCTAGTCTCCGATATAGGATCCAAATGTGCACAAATTGAGTCTAGAGCCACGAGATCATCAATAAATCTCCTTTGGACACTGTCAATGAAGACTCTCTGTTTCACACAATGTGGAAAGAGAGATAATATCTTGAGTCCTTCGCATTATCCTTGTGGTATTGCCAGAACATCTGAGTGATATGCAAACATATTCACAATGAAGATGGAAAGCCTTCTGGAGCCATCATCAAACAAGCTCCTGGTGGGTGGCATGTGAGATCTATCCAATAGATCAACCATGTGATAACTGAACAGAAACAATGGGGCGATTCAATCTTTTGAATCAATCCTGGTTCAGGTTATGGATTGACGGATACCTTTGAAAAACCGGTCATTATGCTCAAAAACTCTTTTCTCTAGCACAGCGACCGTGTACGAATATTTTCAAATCAAAAGGTGTTTATGATTGATAATTGATTTTCATTAAAACCTTCGTTGTATTGCAAAAACAATTTCTATTAAGCGATACATGATTGTTTTTCAAATCTCTTTTCATCAATCAGTGAATCTTAATTCGCTGGTTCACTCACTCCGTGTTGTCTTCTTTGAGACGTTCCGGTTTGAGAACAGCTAGAGCAGCTGCGAAACCCTGTCAAGGAAATTCTTCGGAATTATACCTGATCACAGGCAGTACTTGTACTGATCAACGGGGAACCGTGGGCCGTGTACCTCAATTCGACGAAAGTGGTCAAAGACACTCTCGTGCGTTTTATTGCTAACTGTCTTATGTAGGTACACCCCGACGTTTGCAGCTGATCAGAATGGAGCGGTCAATCCATAGCCGCATGCTCACACTACACATTCATTTCTAAAGAAATCATGATTAGTGCATCAATGACTCTGATTTTATCACTCCATGCTTACTTTCGCTCTACAATATCATGAATCAACGAAAGCTTCCGCTACTCCGATAAGAAGAAATCATGATCCAGAATGTGAGCATGTCGGTCCAAATGTCATAACATCACATAACATCAACACCACAAAGGAAGAGTCACAGATTTAATGTGGCTGATGATCTCAAAGCTGGCTCAAAACTTATTATCACGTGGATCAGATAAAGACCTCCACTTGGATTAACCAAACATGCAATGTGAAGAACCAATGACTACGAGCTACAGAGCAAAGTACTACATCAAGAGTGCAAGAACAATTTATAATGTAATATCTGTTTGTATTCAATGAAAGTTTAATGTGTGTTGGTGACCTCCTCTTAGGGATATTGTTAGGAATTAGAAATTCCAGGTACTAAAGAGTCTGTCACCTCAAGTATATATATTCATTAGAAAGCTCATAGTCGTAGTTATTTTATGTTAAGTAGTATTTAGTTAAGTAACACCATGGAGGACGGACGGGTCTTTACCCACTGTATGCCTGATCCACAGCCCGTTGTGTGGCGTTTTATTGTAAGACTATAAATACTCTCTACCTTCCAAGGTAGAGAGTTGGAGCTCATAATAAGATTTTTCTTTCTCTCACTAAGTTCCCTAAACCTCTAACTTTCTCTCTCTAAAACCATCTTGTACGCCACTTATGATTATGGTTTAGTGTGTTTGTGAAATCCAATATGTGACAGTATCTGATTCCCAATCTTCAATGATGGGAGCATCAGATGACTTATCAGAACCTATCTTAGGTGATTCATTCTTTTTAGTCTCACCTACAGGTTTGTTGAAACTAAATTCACTGCTAAATGAGAGCTCTTTTGGAGGTGGTGCATGTTGCATAAGGGTAGGTGGTGGCATATCATTGTATCCTAGGCCAGTTCCATCCTTGAACAATTTTTGACCTATTGGTTTATTTACTAGATCCGAAGCATATTGTGTTTTAGCAACCCTAACAACATGTTTTTCTTTTTCTTTTAGGGCTTCTACTTTTACACTCTGAGCTTGTTCTAGTTTCTCTTTAAGCATCTTAATCTTCCTATCCTTAAGATCAATTTCTCCACCTAGTATATTAATTTTATCAACATACTCAAACTCACATTTGATACAGTAATTAAGCCTCTCTTCCACACTTTCTAGACCAACTCTATAACCTAGGTTGTCCATAGACAGTCTTTCTACTTCTTTTCTTAAACTCTCAGTGATAGCTTTTTGAGATTCTAAGTTATCTTGACATGACTTAAAAGAACAAGTAGTCTCATTAGATACCTCAGAATCTGAACCAGAAGATGAACCATAGGCCATAAGAGCAAAGTTATGCTCTTTTGAAGCTTCACTAGCAAGAAAAGATGCATTGGGTCCTTCTTCAATTTCATCACTCCAGTCATAATCACCAATATCATCTTGAGCCACCAATCTTTGAAGAAGGAGCAGACTCTTCAGTGGTCTTCTTGATGCCTTCAATCCTCTTAGGTACTCGACATTCCCTTGCAAAGTGACCCTTCTTCTTGCGGTTAAAGCACTCCATCTTGCTTTTGTCGAACCCAGCTCTTCTTTTACCATCATACCTGACATGTCTTCCAGTCCCCTCAGAAATTTCCTTGCTTGGAGAGTCAACATTGCCATTTGCCATTGAAGATTAATCTCATCAAGATCATCAGGATCAATTTGATCTAGGTCTTGATTCAATAAATCAACACTGGTAGTTAAATCTGACAGGAAAGCACAAATTGCACCATCAGCGGCAGTGTCACTACTTGATGGTATTGTTTGCAATAGCCGTGGTTATCCATAGGCAGTGGATACATCATGTGAACTTTTGTGATTAGTTGAAACAAAAGCAATGTTTTGATTAGCGTAAGATGCACGGCAATGTTATTCTCGGACTCATAGACTTTCAAGTTGTTGTAGAGATTGTCCAGAGTCATCTTATCAAAGTCCAACTTATTTCTCCACACAATCGTATGAACAGCCCATTCAGGAGATAAACTTCTAATGAGCTTCAAATTTATATCTTCTTGAATAACATTATAGTCCACTGACTTCAATTGGCTAATCAGGTTTTGAAGCCCATTGTAAGTGCCATCAAGTTTTTCTCCATAAGAAGCGTGAAGTTTTCAAGCTGATGCTTGAGCATATTCTTCCTTGATTTCTTTGTAGCTTCATTACCAGCAAACCTTGTCTCAAGTGCATCCAGTAACTCTTTGCGAGACTCATATTGTTCAAAATCCAAAGCATATTCATTAGGTATTCCCATAGAGAGGATACTATGAGCTTTAATCTCCATCTTTCTCTTAGCCTTGTCAATCTCACTAACAATGGCTATTTCTTTGCCATCATCACCCTTCTTAGGAAGAGTATCACCTTTTTCCACAATATCCAGAGAGCATAATCAATCATGCGAATGTATTGCCTTATTCGCATCCTCCATATTTGGTACTCACCATGCTTAAGCATGGGCACCTTTGAAGCAGTAACCATGTGTGTTTCATCAGACATCTTATCTTACTTGAACAAAACTTAACTTGACCTCTTCTTGATTACAGTTTCTAGATCACAAGCTCTGATACCACTTGTTGATCCCAGTTGAGAAAACGATCTAATATAGAAACTGACTTAGAACAAAAACTTATTAAGTATCACGCGGAATTTAATACTTAATCTTAAGAAGAAGAACAATAAACATTCAACACCTCAATATTATTATTAATACGAATACTCTAAATCAGTATTAGGGTTTTACAACCTTGAAGTGTATCGACCTTAGATATAAAACTTATGTATCTAATCTAACCTAGGACCTCCTTTTATAGACTAAGGAGTCCTTTACATTATACAATACGTAACCTACAAGATAAATATCTTTTCCATATTTATCTAATACATAATACTAAACCGACTATACAAGACTAGCAGTGGTTACATATCAATATCAGTGGTTACACAATACTACTAGCCGCGGTTTGTCTTCATCAGCGGTTACATTCTTCTGCCCGTGGTTATATCAAACCTGTCCGCGGTTCCAGCACTTAGAGTAATTCTTGATTCAAGGAACCTAAAACCCAACACGAAATCCAATTGACACTTGGTAGTAACTAGAAAATCTCTCCAAAGCAAACATCGGGCTCATCCGTGTTTCCTCCATCTAGCACAACAAAATCAACTTTAAAGATATGCCCATGAATGTTGATGCGTAAGTTCTTGACTATCTTTCTTTTGTAACCTTCATAATCTAGCCTCACGTGGCCAAGCTTATCAAGCACCATATCGACATTATAATTATCACCATAAGCCAAATTGAGTTGAGCATCCCATGCACTCACGCCCTCGATACTTCAAGGTAAAGGCGCGGTGAATCATACCGTGGGGAGGCTTGGCCGACTTTGCTCTCTTTAGGCACTCGAACTTTGTTTTCCCCCGTTCCTTCTAAAAACTTCATTCCTCCTGTCAACTCCTTCTTACTTTTCTCCAAAATGTTCCCTATTTTCTCCAAAGAACTCCCCGTATCTTTGAACATTTTGTCCAAAGTCCTTAGGTACTCCGAAATTCCGCTCAAACTATCCATGCTTAACAAAATTACTTATCTATCAAAACAAAACCAACAAAAACATAAACAACCAAATCATTAGTGTTAAGGGTTAGTTATAATAAAAAAAAACTACAAAATAGAAACAAAACAGCTTAAGACACTTATTAAAACTAAACACACAAGCTAAAACCTGAAATTAAGAAAAACTAACAAATTTTAACGAGACCTCCAACCGAATCGGTTAGTGAAAAATCTCTGACCAAATTTACCCAGCTAAATCGGTTGTGGGCAGTAGCCGATCGGCTCGGTAAAAAATTTTAAATTTTTTTTATTATTTATTTATTATCTATTAAAAGAAAATTACTTTTAACTTAAATTCTAATAAATGCAACTATTCATTAACCATTATAAAAACTTAACTAAATTTAATTAAACCTTAATTAAAAACTTTAATAAACATAAATTCATTTATTAACTAATCATTATAACTAAACATTTAACTACTAAAACTGAAAATTAACTAAAACATTAAAAACATGTTAAAACATAATTTATTAAGACTTAAATTGAACTAGAAATAAACAAAATAAGAAAATCATGAAATAATCTAAACAAATACTCTAATTATCAAGGAAACTGGAAATACAGCAAAATAAACTAAACACATAAAAAACACTAAATTAACCAAAAGATTGAAAAAGAAAAAACATAAAAATTTAACGAGGGCTCCAACCGATTTTTAGATTCTTTTTATAAAAATATTATACTAAGACTTCAAACAATATCAAAATACATAAAAAAATAACAAATCAAATCCCCGGCAATGGCGCCAAAAACCTGATGTGTTAACCGTGTGCAAGTTTTAAACATTTATAAACACGATTTTACCAGACAATTACATTAACACATACGAGCAAGTATACGAGTCCGTGATAGTAAAGGTGGGTAAGTCGAGATCGTCCCAAGGGATTTGTGGCTATCAAATTGTTTGAAACAAGAAGGTTTCTCAAGCCTCCTACAAAATTTTGTTAATCTAAAAACCAATTTAAAGAAACATATACTTGTGTGTAGGTCATAGCCAGTTATCTAAAGTGTTCATGATAGCTTGATGTAAACTTGAAGCAATGCACAAATCATACGCAAATGATTCACAATCCATGGTTTATGTCATGTAGAAATCATTATAAGAAGACAATCACATAGGTAATCCTTTCGGCCCTTAACCAATCGACTATTCTTTTGAAATCCATTTGTTTACAAATGATTCTTATCTAATTTGTTCTTACGAACCCTTTCGGCCTTTATGTGATGAAATCGTTTCAAGTCTATTTTAATAAGCAAATATGATGAGTGTCAATCATTATATCCCCATACTAGTTAGTCACTAACGTTTTGGAATAAAAACATAAATAGAAATCCTTTCAGCCATTTATCTTTCAAATGATATTACCAACAAATTAAGCAAGACTAGAAGTTATTTCAACAACCTCATTAAACAAGAATAATTTATATGCATCACAAAGATAAGAACACTCCCAACAATTGCCTACATCTTACACACAAGTATATCCAAAAATTACTCCATTATAACCATAACAAAACACAAGTAGTATACATGTAATTCATATAATTCATAAGAACATAAATTCAGGACAAAGTAACTAAGAATACCTATCCTACGATTACAAGAACTAGTTTTGTGGACTTATAGTAACCACGCGCCTCCAATCGCCTTATATTACCTGTAACAATTCCAAATTACTACTAAATGATTGAGAATTGTACTCAACAAGTTCCTGGACGTTTTATAGACTTTATATGAATTTTGGGTTGAATAAAAGTGGTTAGTAATAGCTTTGGTGAAAGTCTATTACTTCTTGGGTTGTATCACACTAAGTACATAGGTCTAGGTTCAATATATAGCCAAGAACCCTTAACCAACAAGTCAAAAATGTTCTCCAGGAGTTAATATCAAGAAATGATCGGACTCCAATGATTAATGAAAATAATAGCTTCATTAAATGCGAATTTTGTAACTGCAGAACCGTCCAGCCGATCGGTTGCGGGTTGCAACCGATCGGTTCCTCCCAAAAGCTTCACCCAGGTGATCCGGTTCTCCAACAGATTGGCTAGAGTCCATCCGTACAGCAAATCTTGACTTTTCTTGACTCGGTTCGATGCATGATTTTTCCTTGCTTCAGGCACTGATTTCTACGATAGAACTTGATATTTTATTGATGTAGACACTTAGAAATCATTGAGTCTTTGAGTCTTTTCTTCTTTCTTCTCCTTCTCGGGAATTATCCAATTGTGCATAAATTCATCATTTTTCATCTTTTCCGATACCTGGCTACATTTACATACAAATACACTTCCTTCACAATTTTGCAACAATTATGCGTAAATATAACTGATTATCATGCACATAACTAACAATAACGCTACAAAAAACATGCTCGTTCTGAGCGTTATCAAGAAGCCACTTGATCACTTACACTGATCAAAACACTTAGGCTATTTGTATATCCAAATAGGGGAGACTGTTGGGTTCAGTGAATACCCAAACCTCTTAATTCTAGGATTTGAATAGAAAATACCCTAATTGTTTATAACCTTAAACACTAACAAGTCACTGAGCGTATAGGCACTCAGTGAGTCATCTTCAGGACGCTCAGTACGAGACAAAAAAGAAAAGTCTCTCCGCTCAGTGAGGCGGAACTCAAGGGGTGAAGACTGAGTCAAGAAAAAGATGGTGGATTCAGTGAGTGATGACAATACACATATACATGATAGTCAATTACAAAAGTCTGTAAAATCCATAAAAATTTGAAAAATCTAAAAACTACAAAAACAGAATCCTAAACATGTCATCTGTTATTGATAACATCTAAGGTCCTAGAAATTTCATTCAATAATGGCACGGGTCTTTAGATGAAGTTTGAATAGATACTCTACTTGTTTTTTTAATAACTTGTCCTATAACACTCACATACCTAAGACATCTAGGATTCACTGCAAGGGTTTAATTCAATCAATGATCACTCACTCGTATCCGTGTCATTGATTGAGGAGGGGAATTAATCACTCTGCCATTCCTGAATGTCTATGTGTCTCTGCATGATTACCATTAGATAATTTCTCGTGATATGTGTCATTTATCTTGCTTGGTTTCTGGATAGTCGTTGCATGTTACTTGGAGTGATTTAATTTTCCAAATTATGCTCTTATATGTGCTAGTCTATTGAATTTAGGTATGCGAGTGGTCCAATCTTTACCCAGTATGCGACTTGTCAATTTCATGTAATGGATGCGACTTGTCTATTGAACTTAGGTATGCGAGTTGTCCAATCTCTACCCAGTATGCGACTTGTTAAGTACAAGGGCTGAAAGTGTCAATTCTGAAATCTTAAAGCATGGTATAAATAATAAAAGCGATTTGTGTCATTTGGTCAAACTTTTCAAATCCCAAGTCAAAATTTCACACGCTTTTCTCTCTACTCCATTCTTCGAAGCGACTTGCCATACTTACGTGCTAGTGGTAGGTTAATTGTTCATTCCATACATGTTTTTGTCAAGTATCTTGACTGTATCACTCTTCTAACTTAAGTTCTCATGCAGATTCCCTCCCTCATAACCTTTACGACTTAAATTCGAAACTAGGTTTGTTTCTCTTTTGTTACAATGATAATAATGTACGTTTTAGATGGGAATGTGTAGGGAAATCTTCTGATGAACTCAACATCTGCGTACTGAGGATCTAGTTGTTGTGGTGATATGTTGATTTGGTGGATTTAGGTGATTCGCTTATTTGATGTGTTGTGGATTTAGGATTTTATTCCGAGAATGTTGTATCTATGTTTTCGTATCTCATCTATGTGATATTTACATGCCTGTGTTATCTAAGGTGTTTATGATATCTGTGTTCTTGGATGCAACTTTTATTTTGAATGTGAATTGTCTTATGTTGCTTGAATGCGACTTGCATTTTGATCCTTGTATGCGACTTGGCACGTATGTTATGTTAAGTGATTTGAATGCTGGTTCTTGGATGCGACTTGTCCTCCATTATTCTTGTATGTGTGTTGTCTCATTGAACTCTTGTATGCGACTTGTCCCATATAATCTTGTTAAAGCGACTTGTCATTTTGTTAAAATAATTGATGCGATTTGTCGTATCAACTGCTCAAATGCGAGTTGTCTCTTTACATTATGTATGCGACTTGTCATGTGCTACTTGATGAATGTGAGTTGCTGAATGCGACTTGTCTCATGCGTTTTGACGTGTGCGAGTTATTGAATGCTCTTTACCTATGCAACTTGTGATATGCGATATGTCCATATCTTTGACCAAAGCAATTTGATGTATGCGATTTGTCATATACGGGGTGTCTTATGCAATATGCGACTTGTCCATATTGCGATTTGTATTAACAACATGCGACTTGCCCTATGCGACTTGTCCATATAATGAATGCTTCCATGTGACTTGTTCTATATCCTTCATCATTACTTGGTCATTGTATGTTTATTGCATACTTGATTTGTCTGTGTGCATTTAACCATATCTTGCTCTCTAATGTGTGCATGCTTCTTCGTATGCTTCTTCTTGTCTAACCTAACAAAATTTATGGATATTGTTGTTGTTGTATGTGTGCTCCTTAGAATTCAATGGCAGGCACAACATCCTCTGAGAACCTCACTACCGCTGCACCAACCTCTGTTCCTACAGATGAGGATCTGCTTCCGTATGATGAATAGGTGCCAATAGTAAAAAGCAACTGCTTTGTGGATGTAGATAGACACCAACCTAATCCAATCTACCGAATTGCTATTGATATTTTGAAGAACACCAACTTTTTTGGTGCTTTAACCATGCGGTGCACGATTCCTTCCATTTACCTACAACAATTCTGGAATACGGTAACATGGGACAAGATCACAGCTACATACTCTTGTAAACTTGAAGACAAGTGGTATGACATCACCACAGAGACGTTCAGGGAGGCTCTTCAGATCACTCCAAGAGAACCCGCAAATCCATTCGTCACTCCACCTACAAATGATGAACTAATGGAGTTTGTCGATGAATTGGGATATCCAGTGAAATTAACAAAGGTCTCAGCATTCATTAACACAGAAGTGTATCAACCATGGAGAGCCATTGTAACCATTCTCAACCTATGCTTGACTGGTAAAACTTTAGGGTTTGACAGAGTGAGGGCTCCTATTCTACAAATTATGTGGGGGTTGGTTAAAAGGAAAAATATCGATTTTGCGGAACGCATTTGGGAAGAATTCTCCTTGTCTTTGGATACATTCATCACTGACAGACAAAAATTTTTAAATCAAGTCAAAGGAAATAAAACCAAAGATAAGAGAGTGATTCCTAGCATTAGGTTCTCGAAGCTCATTATCCAGCATTTGCAGCGGATTCATCAGTTTACTCCCAGAAGTGATTCAGCTCTCCATGAAGCCAGTGATGAATTCATTCTTGGCAACTTGAAATATGTTGCCAAAGGACAGAACAAATAAGTCTTTGGAATGCTAATCCCTGAAGCTCTTCTCACTGAAAGAATTAAGAAAGCTGATTATTTTAAGAATTACATGAAGAAGGTCTCTTGCACAACCGTTGATGACACACCAAATCCTACTCTCACACAACCCAAATCCAAACAATCTGCCTCTACTTACGCAAGTCTTCCTAAGAAGAGACAAGATAGATCAGTGTATGCTGATTCTCCAACTGAAAAGCAAAAAAGGAGAAAGAGAGACGCTGGAAAGGGAAAAGGAAAAGGGCCCAAGGTACCTAAAAAGGTGATGAATTTAATGGATGAAGACGAGGCTGCACTCCAACAAGGCATCCAACAGATCCTGGAAAGTCTGGACATGTCTCAAAGACAGCCAGTGAAGGGGGTTATGATACAAGAACCTGAGTCAGCTCCACGCCATACCACTCCCGTAGCACAAGGCAAAGGTAAAGGAATTGTTGGAGAAGAAGCAGAGTAAGCGGCTCAGATGTTGCTAACCTTTTCCACTCCAATCCACAAACAACAACGTAATTTGAGCTCAAGAAAAGAAGCATTGAATCATCCTCATCTCAAGAACAAACTGGAGTGGAAAAGGAAGTATCTGATACACTGGAGGACACTCTTGCCTCTAGTGACAACTAGTCAGAAAGTCAGGAAATTGTACCTTCTACGGAAACAGTACCAGTACTGGAAATAGAGAATGAACAAATGGACACTAACAGGCAAGACACAGAGGTTGAGGGAAATGATCTGTTAGAAGGTTCACAGGAGATTCCTAAGTCAAGATCTGATGAACACGTGCGTCTGGATGAAGCAAACGTGTCAACAGGATCTCTGTCATCCCTGAAGAATCTCGAGCCTGACATAACTTATGGTGACCAATTCCTCAAGGACAGACCCTCAGATGTCAAGTCGGACAAACAAAACGATGAAAAGGAAGAAGTCCAATCTATGTTCTCCGTCACTATCCAGCAAGACACATCAACTATCCCTCCAATGTCGGCACCCGTTGTTACTTCATCAACAACAACTCCATCAACCGTACTTCCACCACCCGTTTCTGTTCAAGCAACCGCACTTCCACCACCCGTGTCCGCTACCATCCCTCCACCTGTTGTCACCATTAGTGACTCTGTCACACCACCAGCTTCACCACCTCCCACTAAGTCTACAGAGCAACTTCTAGAGGATGCACTAAAGAGAATCGATGTCCTCGAGAAGCATCAATTGCCCGAATCTGTCAAACATCTTGATCGTCGTGTATCCAAGCTGGAGAGCTTCAATTTTAACAACGAAGTTGCAAATGCCATTGAAGCGAAAGTTGAGGATGCAGTGGAATGGGCAATGAAAGCTCCGCTGCTTCAAAGGTTTAAGGATTTGCCCACTTCACATATGAGAGCTGTTCTCTCCGATAGAATGTATGACACAAATGAGCATTTGGACGAAGTTCATAAAATGTTATATGAAGCTCTCGAAGAATCGATCAAGCATGATAATCACTTGCAGTTTCTGGAAGATATTCGTGAAAGGGAGGGAAAGAAAAAGAGAAGAGTTGTGATGATGGAGTCTATTTACGTAATTCCAAAATCTCCACCACCTCTCCTCCCCTCCAAGCGGGTGGAGCTGGGTCATTGGAACTGGTCTTACCGTACAGCTGGCGACTCAAAAGACAAATCCACCAACACCTCCACCAAAACCTTCTAACCAAACTGGTTCATCTGGTGGTCAAGGGTCTCAGAAGACTTCTACAGCCTGGACCACTGTTGATTCTCGCTTTAAACCCACCTTCTCCACAGTCCCAGAAGAGCAGATGTTGAATGAAGAATCTTACATAGTGCAAGAGTCAGAATCTGAAGACGATGATGCTTCCACCAAGCATATCCATAAACTTTCTGAAGATGAAGATTGGTGGAATGCATATATTGAGGGTAAACGCATTAAAACATCTAGAGCTGCACCATCCAAGGAAATGACTCAAAGCTGGTTGACCAAGGAAAGACCTCAAACTCCTGAACCTTCATGGGCCATTCCTGAGTCTGACTTGATTGTCCCTGACAATAACTGGGCAACCACCATTTCAGCCAACCATGAAGCCCCTTCGGAAGATTCACTCTTTCATATCACTGGTGACATGGGAAGCTTCATGAAATGGTTTTGTGAAAAGAAGGAAATCAATTCAATCACTCCTAAGGATCTTGAAGGCCCAGCCTTTGAAATCGTCAAAGTCTTCCATTCCGATGTCAGTCATCTTCAATACCAAATGGAAGAATGCCACAAGATGTTGACTGATCAAGTTGATGATAATATCAGTCGTTTTAATGTCAACAATCCTCTTCCTCTTGGAGGTGAACCTGGACAGAAGACGATTCAATCGGAATTCTTCTTCAACAGAGATCTGGATTACCTACATGCTGGAACACAAGGAAGAAGACCGGCCTTATCTATTTCCAAGATGAAAGCTGCAAGCTACTTAGATCCATGTCTTGAGCAGATGGTACCTGATCATTTCTAGATTGACAAGGAACATGTATATGACATTGCTGCCTCATACGGCATTTCTCATTGGTGGTTCAAAAATAAGAAATTCTACATTGAAAGACATGGTGCAGAAAAGAAGCGCAAAACTATTCGATCCAAGCTGCGAATTCTGAGTGTGGTCAGTGTGGAGATCTTCCCAATATATGGCTATGACTATCTGAAGAAGATTGTCCTTAGAAGAGCTGACTTGAAAGACCATGTAATTGAAGAAAATGACTTCAAGTACTTGTTCCCAAGTGACTTTGAAGATCTGTACCTTTTGAACCTTCAAGGGCATCTTGACCATCTACCCATTCGAGAAAACAAGTCCCTCTCTGCTGCAGTCAATCTATGGATAAGGGGGTTAGTGATTCGACAAAGAGTAGGTGATTTTCAACTAGGAATGGAAAGCTACCAGACTCAGGTCAATCTCACAAGACCTCAATGGGAAGCCACAGGGAATGAATTCAGCTTAGCGACTACTCAGTGATTGATTCTCCAAGAGCGGTTATTTTTACAGACAAATATGGTTCAAGAATGCTTCTGAGGCTGTGTGATCTATACAAGTTCAGTGATGGTACGCTCAAGATGATTGAAGAAGAATTGGATTCAAGGGTAAAGGAGTTCAAGCTAAACTTGAAGTCGGGGAACAACACTAGGTTCTGGACGAAACAGGATGTTAAATGGTGTGAAGATTTCATTGGTGCTATCGGACGAAGACTTAAGACAAGAAATATTTTCCACAATCTTGAAAGTTTTGTGGGGGAGAGAGTACTTGAAGGACACTACAAGCTACTTCAAAGAATAGAATGAAGATATCTTCCATTAGTAGCTATTTTTGTCTTAATATTATGTGTAATGTGGTGACTGTACTATGAACAACAATAACTATAATGTATATAGTAGTGATAGGTTATGGCTTGTAGTTTCCCCCTTGGTCTGAAGAGGGAACTTATGAGTGTTTCGTTTCAGATCAAATAAAGCCGGACACATTTTTCTCCAACAAGATTTTTTTTACATATTTAAATCACTTGAGATCCAAAATCTCAAAGGATTTGAAATTTTTGATCGGGGGAGAAAATGTGATATAAATATGAAATCTGATAAAACGCGATCTTCAAGACTCAATATATTGGCATCTTTCCTCATATGTGCTAAACCTTTTCGTGCAATCGAAGCACACATTGAGGGGGAGCATTTCGAAAAGTTAACAAAACTATCAAGGTACTAAAATTAAAAGTTATTTTCATAAGAGTACCTTGATTGTAACTTTAAAAGGTTTTATTGGCAACAATGATCGTGAATTTTGCATCATTTTCCCCATGTAAACTCTAAAATGTATCAAAATTTCTTCACATCAAGGGGAGCAATATTTTGAAAACCACATCCTTTCCCAGAATATCTTCAACAAAGTATTTAAAATACTAATTTTGATCGGGAAAGTGATGTTGATAATTTTAGAAAATGTTGATCAAACAATTGAATTCTTCATTCTTAATCCAAGATTTCTATGTTCTCTTGCCTCCATGTGCCAAAAAAATTTCAAATATTTGATGCACATGTTGAGGGGGAGCTCTTTCTAAAATATCAAAAACAATTAAGGTACAAAACGTTTTGATTTTATATTACAAGTACCTGGATTGATTTTCAAATGGTTTTCAATTGGTTTCAATGGCAGAAGAACAATACCAAAAGACTAACCAAATTTACTTTATGCATGGAGATATATGGATGGTTAGGTTAGGTATTCGTTCTCACGATCCCGCCAGAGCTGGAGGGATCAACCCAGGGACAATCCACTAGATAGTGTAGAAGTCCTTAGGTATGATGAAAAAAAGAGAAAAGTGAGAAATGGGAAGAGTGCGGACTGAGATAGAGCTAGAACTGGAATAAACCCAACAAGGTTCTAGTTATGAAATCTAGGTAAGAACTGAAAGGGTTGAAGAATGAAAAAAAAAAGAATGAGAAAAGGGTGAAAAGAAATAGCCCTCCATTATTTCAACCTTAGGGCAGAAACCAGGTTCAATTCATATGCTACTGGTGGTTATCAAGGTAACACCGGTATTGAAGACAAGACGTCATGGACCTAGTGACGCACTGCACCACAACTTCCCAAGTAAGTTCCTCTTAAAAGGTCTTGTTTCATTCTCACGGGGAACCTACATAATCTATTGACCTTTGTTAATACAAATAAGCCGTAAAAACGTTTATTTATATTTTACGATCTTCTAATGTTTTGTCGATAACAAACGTAAAATCATTTTAACGAAACAAATAAAATACGTAAATGGTTTGAACTAATAGTTTCTAACATATTCACATTTTCACATAAAACACTAAAACAAGTATAAGTGATTTTATTATTTAGTAATACATATGTACAACAACTAGTGTTTACATATTTGGATAAAATATACACATAACTAGTATGTAGTATATTGGGTAACATAAATGGGTAAAAACATGTATACACTAAAATGGGTAAAAACAAGTATATACTAAAATGGGTAAAAACAATTGTATACTAAATAGGTAAAAACTAGCTAATGGTTTTGACCCATAACCCATGGTTTTATTTATACCACTTAACCAAGTTCATTGTATCCTTAAGATACATTGTATCTAGAAAGAAAACCATGGATCAACCCATAACCCATGACCCATGACCCATAATCAAAAATACCCATGGGCAAAGAGGAGCGTACCACGGATCCCTAGCGTTGTGCTAGCCGGATCCCTTGTGGTAGGGATCCGTGGGATCGGGGATGGGACTTTTCCTCTATAAATAGTGAGCCATTTCTTCATTATTTCTTACCCCTTTTCAATCCCTTTTCTAACACACTTTCCCCCCTGAGTTAAATCTCACTAACCTTAGATCCAAGAGATCTATGTTTGTAGTTTTTGTGTGATCTTTTAGATTCCTCTTAAAGGCAAGATCACCACCTTTGAAGTCGAGCAAGCTCAAGTCCATTAGTTGCCATGCTTCCTCATCATCAAGGCTACTGAAGTCTTCTTGTTGATGTTTCCTTTCTTTCTTCAAAGAAGTGTAGTGTTGAAGACATTAGTGAAAGATGTCTCAAGATTCAAGACGAAGATATTAGTGAAGGGTATCTATCGTCTATAGGATAAATCACTAGTGGTAGGTGCTTAGAAGTCAAGACAAAGAAGCATTAGTGAAAGGTGCTTAGAAGTCAAGACAAAGAAGCATTAGTGAAAGGTGCTTAGAAGTGAAGACACAAGACATTAGTGAAAGGTGTCTTGTAGATCTAGTCAAAGGCATTAGTGAAAGGTGCCTTAGATGTACATTCGATATGGTGTGTTTTGATGTACTAGATAGACTAGTATTAGATCCAAGGATATTGATATCCTTGATGATGTTGTAAAGGAGTAGATCTCCTTTGGGATTAGTCGTTGGTGTAGTGTGGTAGTAGTTCCTCCATTGTAATGGAACTAGGTGCTTAGCCTAGTACCTAATAAAGGGTAGGCGACGTTGTGAAGGTGTAGTTCACCTTGGAGTGAAAGAACTAGGTACTTAGCCTAATACCTTATAAAGGGTAGGCGACGTTGTGTAGGTGTGGTTCACCTTGGAGTGAAAGAACCCGGTGGTTAGCCTAGCACCGGAAAAAGGGTAGCCGACGTTGTGAAGGCTTCTCTGCCATAAGGAGATTGGTGTAGTGATTACGAACTCTCGAGTAGGTGACTCGGGGAGTGGAGTAGGGCAAGGAAAGTATCCTTGTAGCCGAACCACTATACATACTCGTGTTGTGGTTTTGTGCTTCTTACTCTTATCTTTTCATTACTTACCTTTATATGCTTGTTCATCAACATCCAACATACACATCCAAATAGATTGTCATAAGTCAATCTAAATAGATTAAAAAGAAGTTTTAATTGGCAAAACTATTCAGCCCCCCCCCCCCTTCTAGTTTTCCACAATTCGCATCAGAGCAAGGTTACCAAGTTTCTTGAAGTATATTGTACTTTAAAAACTTGATACGATCCATGGTTAATTGAAAACTACAAAGAAAGTTTTTTTAAACAAACACCATGTCTTTTAAAACTCTTTGTTTGGATGTTGATTAGATGACAACATTTTTTTCTTATTATTTACTTTTCATTTAATTGCACTAATCCTCTTTGTCATGTTGATTAGTCAAAGCTCATACCTACCAAGCTTTAGGAGTCGCTTGGTAACAAGAATACCTTCCTTAAGAAGGTATCTTAATCGCAAAGGAGCGGGAATCGTCTATGTGACATTTGTTGTGTCATTTGTAAAGACATTCCTAAGTGCGCTAGAGGTATGATTTTCTTTTTATTTTTGCTTGATAATTAAGTATGCCTATTTAGGTATTTATATGATTATCTTTTGTGCTTATACATGTTTTTTTTCATAAAGCTTCATTAGGAAGCCTTTTTCTCACATACGTGTTTTATTTCTCGTCTAAAGTCGTGGTATATAAAACTTTGTTTTATTTCTTTTAAATTCAATAATAAAACAAAACACGAATTTCAAAAATTCCTCCTTCCCTATAAAACCCCACCGTCGACCACTCTACAAAACCCTCACTTTTTTCAAATCCTCCAATTTCAAAATTTCTCTTATTCAAAAACTTCATCTTCCTCCTCATTTCATCTCAACCGAAACCAAGAAGATTCGTCATCAACATGGTTTACATCGCACTCGTGCTCATCGCCCTAACACTCATCGCACTTGTGTTCCCTATGATGAAGTTCACATATGGAGACATTTACTTTGTGTTGTTAAATCTACATTGGGATCATATACCCAATCCTTTGTATCATCCTTAGTATTAAAATGCAATATTACTAATGATCTAGTTTATCTAGGTTATTATTATCATAATGTGTTTGTCATTTCTTTTGATTTATATGTTTTATTTTCTTTCGTGATACATTAGAAGTCATGTGTGCATGCTAAAAGAAAATGTAGGATAAAACATATTTCGTGGTATAAAACTGTAAAACCTATTTCTTTATCAAAACTGTTTCTGTTACTACAGATCCACGGATCCCGGAGGATATACTAGCCGGATCCCTTTTGTAAAGGAACCGTGGGATCCGTATTACTGGAAAACAGTTTTCATGCAAGATTAAAAACCACTATCTTTCTAAAAATAATAATCCACTAGAAAGTCAAAACCTTGAGTTAAGTGTCATTGTTGTTAAAAACCATTGTTAATAAAAATCTAGTAAAAACATTAGATTATCATAAGTTGACCACAAACATCTCCTTTTATTAACTTGTCATTCCTATAGGTTCTACTATGACGCATGAATATGAGTTTGATTTTTCACTCACTAGCATCTACACTCCGAACATCTCTCTCGAACCCAACACACCTGGCAATCATGTCCGTGGGTTCAATAATCTCGAAAACCGTCACTTCCATGAAGGACGTATTGTAGACACCTCTCTACAATTCGAAGAAGGTATCAATACCTCCTTCCGAGCCATAGGACTAGAATGTCTTCTTGAAATCAACGAGAAGATATGTCCAAGGTTCATAATGGAATTCTTCCGTCAATTCGAACTCGTTCGTAACGAGGATCGCTCTCTATCTCTTTGGTTTTATATCAAAAACCAAAAGTTCACTCTAACCCTTGGGCATTTTGCTCACATCCTCCGGATTCCCAATCATGGACAATGTGCCTTCACCGAAGATTGGTCCCTTGATTCTCTCTTCAACTTTCGTGAAGAAAATAGTCCATATTGTTCACACATACCCTCTCCGGAAGATTTAAATCGCATAATATGCAAACCTCGACCATATTACCCCGATCCAAACATTATCTTTACAAGGGATATCCGAGAAGAGTACAAGCCTCTTGCACTCATCCTACGTGAAAATGTTTGGAGTCTTAGGGGAAATCGAGAAATCCTTCCCGCTTGTTGTGCTCACATGTTGTACTGTTTGCTAACACAACAACCATACAATCTTGCCTACTTCTTCGCAAGGCGAATTGCAAATCTTCAAGGCTCCAAGAATAAACTCATCCCTTATGGAATGTTCTTGACACGCCTCTATCATAATTTTATGCACTTCCATCCCCAATTTCAAAGTCGTTTATACGTACTTGTGAACAAGATGATTGAACCGCTAAACATATCCCTCATGAAGACTTTCTTCATTCTTGATTCCACCAACACTCATCAATCACATAATGATCCTCCTAGCGAAAACACTCAAGGAAACTAATAGTATTCCAAAATAGGATCAAATCTCTTGTACTCGTGCTTTATCAATGTAATCCAATTTCTTTCATGAAATAAAACATTTTTACATTTGATATCTTAGAACTCTCTTTAGACTATCCTTGAGATATAATGCATTGTCAAGATCATTGCATACCTTTAGTAAAGGTCCTGCTGAGCAGATGGGCGGATCCCAAAGATTGTACTAGACGGATCCCTACTCTTAGGGAACCGTGGGATCCGGCCAACAGAAAATGCAATTGCAAGCATTATATTTCAAACATATCCTTAGAACACCTCACACACTAAGCTAAGCATAGTGTCTTAAGGCAAAATTAAGTCCTTATCAAGATAGGTTGATCTTTCCTACTCATACATAACTCACCTAGATCACACTCTAAGACGATTGTAAATCTACCGTTTCGTCCTTAATCCACTACTCTTCCGCTCTTAAACTCACACTTCATCTTTTACTTGATCCCTCACATCTAGTCTTAGAAATCTTTCGATTATGGCAAAATTGATCATAAATCATCCTCACCTCAAAATTGGTCAAAATTGATCAAAATATAGTTTTCTCATCTCAAAGCTTCTAGGATATTTTCCAAAACACTATCCTAAGACACAACCTGATCTCTAGGATCATTTAGCTTCAATTGACACTCTAAATCTATAGTGTCATCCTTGCTCATCCATTGGTACTATTGAAAGTTCCAAATCCTTCCATAAATGACAATCATTAGCTACATCATTCATTACCTTCAAGTACTCAAGCATCCCTTCATTTAAAACACTTAGGAGGACTGAAACACTCAAGATGATATAGGTCTTAGATCTTAGAAACATCATTTCCACTCCTTCATAGCTGCTGAGAGCCGGATCTCTAGGATTAGCCTAGACGGATCCTCCGAGGAGGAACCGTGGGATCTGGATGACAGCTTAGGTCAAATCTTGCTAAAACACTCATTTCAACTCATCTTCCTAACTCAAACACTCCATCTCATCTTAAATGAGTTCCTAGAACAATGCAAACTCTGAAGTTGACTCTTGTGCATGTTAATCATCACATTCCAATGAATCCTAGTGGCTTAAGGCTTAAATGCACTTGCCAAATCTCTTAGTTTATAAACCACCTTGTTAGGACCTCCATAGTCATCACTCTCATCCTAACTTTCAGCTCTTGCAACCTCTTGAAATCATCCTATCATGAGGAAAACCCCAAGTAGTAACTTATCCACCAAAAACCACCCATAAAAGAGCTCGTGTTATACGAAATTTCTTCAACGAATCATCTCCCGTCAAGCAAACAAATGATAGAATCCTTCATCATCCAATCAAACCAATTCCTAAAAGGATAGTACCCACAAAACTACCTATGCCAAACACCACCATACCTCCTAGGCCAAATAATATCATCTCCACCAAACCATCACCATTGGTTCCGAGAGCTATTTCATTTACATCCCCACTATCATCTCCACACCTCTACAATTTAGAGGACTTGCCTCCTAGGCCGTCTCATCCGCTTTCGCCGACGACATTCTCCTCATTAGGAGGAATAATGGTTCAAAATCAAGGTGTTGAGTCAACACTTGCTCCGGCTTCATTTTCGTCGTTTCCATCATATAATCCCATTTGGATTATGAGAAATCATCAAAGTCAAACACCCGACCATATGGAAGTTGACACTTCTCTACCACCACCATCATCTTTGGTTGAGTCATTCTCAAATGCACCTCCACCAATCCCTCCATCGTTTGAAGCTCCACCAGCCGCTTCACTTGATCCTTCGCATCAAGCCATTTCATTTCTTCCACCACCACTACCTAGCCATGACAAAGATTGCTATCATTGTCAACATGTTGAAAGTTTGATACATGAAGTGCGAGAAGACCAACGTTTCATGTTCTATCATCTCCTCGAGCGTTTCGACGAGATCAAACCTAAACAAAACTTGAGCTAGAAGATTTTAGTGGTGTTCTAGCATCAAGCAATAGTTGGTTTAGAAATTCCTAGTAATGTATTTTCTTATTTTCTTAGTTTTTAGAGTCATGTATATCATATCATAACTCTAGTTTTATTAAATGGAATTACATGTTACTTGCTATTTTTCTGAGAATATGATTACCTTGTATTCATATCTCATCTTTGTGATAACATTACGTGTTATATCACCCTTGCTGAAATTTAAACAGCTAAAATGGATCCCTCGAATTGCTTAGACGGATCCCTACTAGGAGGGAACCGCGGGATCCGTGAGACAGAAAGCTTTCTTTCTACTAACTTGAATCACATTTGCAGGAAATTGTGAATTATACTTGATTTCTAACCTTTGTTTTGTAGTTATTCAATTTACATATGAAGACTTTGACATCCTAAAGCTAGGGGAGCTTTATGTCAAAGCAATACATTGCAAATTACTTGCAATACTAGGTTTACATTTCGTGACATCCCTTTGCAAAAATTGCAATCATCAAGGGGAGCACATTCGTCTCGTAGACGATATCTTTTGCAAACTTATTTGCAAACAAACTAGATTAGTATTACTTTCTTGACGCCCTTACTTAGGGATGGACTCGTCAAGGGGAGTAAAGACGAGATCCTTTCCCGTTATTTGCTCTCTATCTCTTTTTACTTTTTCTTTCACATGTTTTCTTAAAAACAATGTGTTGCCTTCCTTCAAACACTTTTTGTTTCGACAAAAGGGGGAGAAGAAAGTAAAAACTACAAATTCAAAACCTTTACGAATTTTAGCTTTTCCTTAAAATAACTTTATGTTTTGTCATCAACAAAAAGGGGGAGATTGTTAATACAAATAAGCCGTAAAAACGTTTATTTATATTTTACGATCTTCTAATATTTTGTCGATAACAAACATAAAATCATATTAACGAAACAAATAAAATACGTAAATGGTTTGAACTAATAGTTTCTAACATATTCACATTTTCACATAAAACACTAAAACAAGTATAAGTGATTTTATGATTTAGTAATACATATGTACAACAACTAGTGTTTACATATTTGGATAAAATATACACATAACTAGTATGTAGTATATTGGGTAACATAAATGGGTAAAAACATGTATACACTAAAATGGGTAAAAACAAGTATATACTAAAATGGGTAAAAACAAGTGTATACTAAATAGGTAAAAACCAGCCAATGGTTTTGACACATAACCCATGGTTTTATTTATACCACTTAACCAAGTTCATTGTATCCTTAAGATACATTGTATCTAGAAAGAAAACCATGGATCAACCCATAACCCATGACCCATGACCCATAACCAAAAATACCCATGGTTTTATTTATACCACTTAACCAAGTTCATTGTATCCCTAGCTTTGTGCTAGTCGGATCCCTTGTCGTAGGGATCTGTGGGATCCGGGGAACAGTAGGATTTTTCCTCTATAAATAGTGAGCCATTTCTTCATTATTTCTTACCCCTTTTCAATCCCTTTTCTAACACACTTTCCCCCCTGAGTTAAATCTCACTAACCTTAGATCCAAGAGATCTATGTTTGTAGTTTTTGTGTGATCTTTTAGGTTCCTCTTAAAGGCAAGATCACCACCTTTGAAGTCGAGCAAGCTCAAGTCCATGAGTTGCCATGCTTCCTCATCATCAAGGCTACTGAAGTCTTCTTGTTGATGTTTCCTTTCTTTCTTCAAAGAAGTGTAGTGTTGAAGACATTAGTGAAAGATGTCTCAAGAGTCAAGACGAAGATATTAGTGAAGGGTATCTATCGTCTATAGGATAAAGCACTAGTGGTAGGTGCTTAGAAGTCAAGACAAAGAAGCATTAGTGAAAGGTGCTTAGAAGTCAAGACAAAAAAGCATTAGTGAAAGGTGCTTAGAAGTGAAGACACAAGACATTAGTGAAAAGTGTCTTGTAGATCTAGTCAAAGGCATTAGTGAAAGGTGCCTTAGATGTACATTCGATATGGTGTGCTTCGATGTACAAGATAGGCTAGTATTAGATCCAATGATATTGATATCCTTGATGATGTTGTAAAGGAGTAGATCTCCTTTGGGATTAGTCGTTGGTGTAGTGTGGTAGTAGTTCCTCCATTGTAATGGAACTAGGTGCTTAGCCTAGTACCTAATAAAGGGTAGGCGACGTTGTGAAGGTGTAGTTCACCTTGGAGTGAAAGAACTAGGTACTTAGCCTAGTACCTTATAAAGGGTAGGCGACGTTGTGTAGGTGTGGTTCACCTTGGAGTGAAAGAACCCGGTGGTTAGCCTAGCACCGGAAAAAGGGTAGGCGACGTTGTGAAGGCTTCTCCGCCATAAGGAGATTGGTGTAGTGATTACGAACTCTCGAGTAGGTGACTCGGGGAGTGGAGTAGGGCAAGGAAGGTGTCCTTGTAGCCGAACCACTATAAATACTCGTGTTGTGGTTTTGTGCTTCTTACTCTTATCTTTTCATTACTTACCTTTATATGCTTGTTCATCAACATCCAACATACACATCCAAATAGATTGTCATAAGTCAATCTAAATAGATTAAAAGGAAGTTTTAATTGGCAAAAAAATTCAACCCCCCCTTCTAGTTTTCCACAACCTTATCTTAGAGATTGTTAATATTGAAAAAGGAGACCCTCTCCCTAGTCTCCGGCATAGGAACCAAATGTGCACCATTGAATCTAGAGCCACGAGATCATCAATAAATCTCATTAGGACACATTATTCTTGAAGACTTGTTGTTTCACACTATGTGGAAAGTAAGAATATAATTAAGAGTCCTACGCATTATCCTTGTGGTATTGCCAGAACATCCGAGTGATGCGTTAACATATTCACAATGAAGATGGAAAACCTTCTAGAGCCAACATCAAACAAGCTCTCGGTAGGTGGCATGTGAGATCTATCCAATAGATCAAACATGTGACAACTGGACAGAAACGATGGGGCGATTCATATTTTGAATCAATCCTGGTTCAGGAATGGATTGACGGATACCTTTGAAAAACCGGTCGTTGTGCTTAAAAATTCCTTAATGCAGCACATCGACTGTATATTAATGTTTCAAAATCAAAAGGGTATATTTCTGATTGAAAATTGATTTTCTAATAAAACCTTCGTTGTATAGCAAAACACTTCAAGCAATACACGATTGTTTTTCAAATCATTTTTCATCAATCCGTGAATCTCAATTCGCTGGTTCACTCACTCTGTGTTGTCTTCTTTGAGACGTTTCGGTTTGAGAACAGCTAGAGCAGCTGCGAAACCCTGTCAAGGAGACTCTTCGGAATTTTGCCTGATCACAGGCAGTACTTGTACTGATCAACGGGGAACCGTGGGCCGTGTACCTCAATTCAACGAAAGTGATCAAAGACACTTTCATGCACTATTATTGCTAAATGTTGTCTGCAGGAACACCCGACGGTTGCTGCTGATCAGAATTGAGGCGTCAATCCATAGCCGCATGCTCATACATCACGTTCATTTCGAAGAAATCATGATAAAAGCCTATCTTCATCAAGTGACTCTGATATTATCGCTCCATGCTTCTGCTACGCTGCTGCAAATGTCATGAATCAACAAATGCTTCCACAACTCTGATGAGAAAGATTTCATGATCCAGAATGTGAGCATGACGGTCCAAAAGTCACAACTCCACATGTTGGCAATCCTACATCAGATAAATTAGAGATTATGTATTGCTGATGATCTCAATGTAAACTCCTGATCACATATCAAAGAATCACTCAAAGTCAAGGAATCATTACTGTTACATGCTGTTAAAGTTGTTAAAGCTACAAAGTCTGCGAGCTCGATCATCAATGATTATAGATTAATTGCTAGGACGTTTTCAATGTAATTATTGGGGTGACCTCCCTTAGGGGGAGATTCTTAGGATTTAGAAAATCCATACTGAAGTGTCGATCACCCCAACGTATGTTTAGCATATTATAGCTCGTAGACGTAACAGTATATTAGTTAGATTATTAGTAGTATATGTAGCACCGTGGAAGAAGGACGGGTCTTTACCCACTGTATGCCTGATCCACAGCCCGAAGGAGGGCGTAGTCATTTGTATAAATAGCCCTCTCCCCACAAGGGAGAGGGTTGGATGTTCATTTGGTAATCTAACCTTTTCTTTGTTTTATCTCTCTAGAACATCTCACTTTCTCTCTCTAGAACTCTAACTCATACGCCCCTTATTGTGCTTAAGTATGTGTTTATGAAAACCAATAAATTACACAGGCATATCTTAAGAAATTTAAGAGAAGTTCAACAAAGGCAATAACGCCATAGAATGGTTTTTGATTGAGTAGTGCAGTAAACGTTGATCGAAGTAAGGGACAGTCGGGAAGATGCTATACAAGAATTGATCGAAGCAATAGAAAGACGAGACAAGAAAATAGCAACGTGAGAGGATCAAATTACGGTACAAGCAAAGATGATTTATGATCCTTACTCTTAGATCACCAATCGTCTTTTGTAATCTGTCTTAAGTATATGCATGAAAATTTACCAATATTTGGATGTTTATATAATTTGTAATAAATATCCCAAAAATGTGGATTTTAGATTAGACACTTACGGTGTTTAGCAATAAACAAAAATATTCATTTTGCAATATTTCTGTAATGTTTCGCAATAACGTTGGTCTAGAAAAATTATAACTTTGGTAATATTATGTTAGTGTGCAGAAGCTAATATGATAGGTGTGATTTTTGTCGGTCATTTATCATATAGTAATTGTGAGTATATTAAACTACACAATGATAAATGTAACTTTTCTATTTATAAAACTACTAGTTTTTACAATACTGCATAACTTTGAGTGAAGTTAAAATAAATGTATATCTTAGTCACAGTTTTGCAAAACCATATCAATTGGGGATGTAAATGAACTGAACGATTAATAAACATTTCATGAACCGTACCGTAACAATTTGTTTATATTCGATTATTTATTAAATGAACGACCATGAACAATATATTATGTTCATTTAGTTAAATGACCGAACATGAACAAAAGTCATGTACGTTATTTATGTTTGTAAACGTCTGTTTATGCGTTCGTCAACATTTGTTTATGTTAATTTATCTATGACAATAGTTATTTTACATACCAAACTTTTCTCACATACCAAGGGACTCATCTCCACCATCCATTTAAAAACAAATCAATGGCTGAGATTAAAAACATTTTATTATTTCACCTATTTTTATAATTTAAATATCTCTTAAACCGTTAATCGTTAAGCGAAAATATTTACACCGTCGCGACGAGCATTTAATTATCTGTCTATAGACGGGCACTTTGATATACTTTGAAAAAGAAAAAATTAGTTTTTTTTGTTTTTTTTTTTTTTTTTGATTTTTTTACGTTACTGAAATTTGCATGAAAAAAATCATATATGATAAAACACTAAGTTGAATATCACATGTGATATTAGTGTTAATCATATATGATATGTAATATCATATGTGATATTACACTAATATCACATGTGATATTACATATCATACATGATATTACACTAATATCATATATGATATTACACTAATATCACATGTGATATTACATATCATATATGATTTAACACTAATATCACATGTGATATTCAAATTAGTGTTTTAACATACATGATTTTTTAATGCAAATTTCAGTAATGTAAAAAAAACGAAAAAAACTTTAAAAAAAACGTGAAAAATATGAAAAAAAAAATTTTGTCGAAAGTATATCAAAGTGCCTATCTATAGAAAAATAATTAAATGCTCGTCGCAATGATATATTTTTTTTCTCTTAACGATTAACGGTTTGAAAGATATTAATATTTGAAAAAAATGATGAAAGTATGTTTTTTATATTGTTGGGATTAATCACATCCATTAGATCAAATAAAAATAAGGGGTGGAGATTGATCACTTGGTATGTAAAGAATGTTTTGTCCTCAAATGATCTTAAATCTTTATCTATTTATGTTTGTATATCATATCTTTTAATTATATAATTGAGAAGAGTTAATTTACATACCAAACTTTTCTTACATACTAAGGGACTCATCTTCACCATCCATTTAAAAAGAAATCAATGGATGAGATTAAAAGCATTTTATTATTTCACATATTTTTTATAATTTAAACATCTCTTAAACCGTTAATCGTTAGCTGAAAATATTTACACCGTCGCGAAAAGCATTTAATTATCTTTCTATAGACGGGCACTTTGATACACTTTTAAAAAAAGAAAAAAAAATCGTTTTTTTCACGTTTTTTCGTCTTTTTTTACATTACTTGAAATTTGCATGAAAAAATCATGTATGATTAAACACTAATTTGATTATCACATGTGATATTAGTGTTAAATCATATATGATATGTGATATCACATGTGATATTACACTAATATCACATGTGATATTACATATCATATGTGATATAACACTAATATCATATATGATATAACACTAATATCACATGTGATATTCAAATTAGCGTTTTATCATCTATGATTTTTTAATGCAATTTTCAGTAACGTAAAAAAACGAAAAAACTTTAAAAAAAAAGGTGAAAAATACGATTTTTTTTTTATTGAAAGTATACCAAAGTGTCTATCTATAGAAAGATAATTAAATGCTCGTCGCAATGATATTTTTTTTTTTCGCTTAACGATTAACGGTTTGAAAGTTATTAATATTTAAAAATAGAGGATGAAAGTGGGTTTTTAAAATGTTGTGATTAATCTCATCCATTAGATCAAATAAAATTGGATGGTAATCTTTTGTCCACAAATGATATTAAATCTATATAATTATAAAATTAGTTTGTTAAACAAAACATAAATTATAAAATAATATTTTGTGCATAATTTAATAAAGTTTACGTTTGTTTCTCTATTTTTATTTATGTTCAATCATTTATGTTCGTTTAGCATTCTTTTTGTGTTTTAATGAACAATCATAAACGAATACGAACAACTCATTATCTTATTAAACGAACATTAAAAAATCGTCCGTTTAAACATTCACGTCCATTTATTTATCCTATTAAAATTAATAAATGAGCATAAACAAAGCTCATCTAATCCCATTTTTTTAATGCCAAGACTTTCTCTTTCGTCGAGCCCCGAGCTTGTGGTTTGTCCATTTCATTTACAAACCTACGAAATGACTGAATGAGTACCACACAACTATTCGTTGAATAGAATGATCATGCATGTATGAGTTGTACATTGCGCTACGGGGATAGTAAAAAAGTAGGTTGTGCATGTGACAAGTACGGGTCCATCATATGACTGAAAAAAAACAAGGGTTGTCTTACTTATTGGAGCGGGTTACATTCCTAGCCCAGAGCTATGGCAAACCTCCCAGTGGGAGGGTACTTTTCAGATTTTGTCCCTTTTTTTGTCTGTTTGTTGTTGTCCCAAGGATTGCACAAAGCACACAAGCAGTTCTTTTGTCCCAAAAGTATTTTTTTGTCCAAGTGCATAAGCACACAAGCAGTTTTTTGTCCAATGTCTAAGCTTTTTTTTGTCCAAGTGCATTAGCACACAAGCAGATTGCACACAGGCTCAGATTAAAGTAATCATCATCACCAAGTTTTTTTTTGTCCAAGTGCATAAGCACACATGGCAGCAGTGCATTGCACACATGCAGGTTTGCACAAAGGCTCAGATTAACACGTAATCATCATCGCCGATTTAAAAAACCATTTGCACAATTGATAGAAAAGTGTTAGGCTCGGATATGAAGGTTGCAAAGTGATAAAAATATCACTTTGCCATCCTTTCGGTTATAAAACCAATCGTCATCGCCTTTTTTGAAAAAAATTGTCCAAGTGCGAATTGCACACAAGTGCCACAGGTCAGTTATTGCACAATACAGATTGCAGCCAAGTTAGATTGCCCAAGTGAAACACATGTTTCACAATGTTCTAAGCAAGTACCAAAAGAGAAGTAAGATTCTCAAGCTGCGCAGGAACTCACAAGTGAAGAATCTCAAAATGGTAGGTAGTGAAACCTCCCATGTTATATTCAGCCTCATCACCACAAGGCAGTATCACATTCACAAATTACCACAAAGTTACTCTCACCACAAACAAAGGGTTTTTCAAAGTACCCCAAGTTACCACAAGCAGATTCACCAAGTTACAACAAGTGAAGATTCCATAAGTTCTGAATAGGTTGGGTTATATTGACGGTGGCAGGTTTTTTAGATTAACCTTCTCTAGTACCTAGGGTTGGGTTATAACACAAGCCAAGTGAAACACAAGCCGCAAGTAACAAACCACAAAGAAACAACAAACGCTTGGTCAACCGCAAGTTAAAGCTCCGACACGCCTCTTGTTCGAGCAACATAATGAGCGCCTACAACAACGCTTGGTCAACCATGAGCGTACTAAATTGTTAATTCTATTTTTTTTTATTATTCAATTAATAAGCACCCGAATGACCTTTGATTAATTCATTGTTTTTTTTTTCAGCTATCGCTGAGTATCTGGATAACTGGATGCGAGATTACAGACACATGTTTGTCTCGTACATCACCGATGAATATCGCTCCTTCGGCCAGACAACAGCGTGTAGAGTTGAGGCTCACCACGCGTTGTTGAAATTATATTTGGGCGGCACACAGTTCAATTTAGACAGGTTGTTGAGTGCAATCGATAAGATTGTATTTGCGCAAGAAAATGCGATAAAAGAGAGTTTTAATAGAAGCATCGGCGAGAAAATAAATGATTGTAATATACTACTATTTCAAGAATTGTGGTATAAAGTTTCTTACCATGCTTTCAAACTCATGCACAAAAACTCCACTGTCTATCACCGTAGAAGATTGTAGCCATAAGTTGCGTACAATTTACGGACTGCCATGCTTTCACGAGATGCAATACTATGTATATAATGGTAAGTAAATTTATAACTATCAAGTTGTTTTCCCCATTAATATCAGTGATTTATTTACGAGCGGCATTGTAATATACTACTTTTAATGATTTCAGGATGCCCCATTCCACTGGAAGAACTTAATATTTTTTGGAGAACCCTACATGTTCTGTGGCCTAATATCAATAGGCCACGCTGAAATGGCTCTTCCAGTGATGATGATGATGATGATCATCATCATCATCATCATCATCATCATCATGATACTTCGTTTAGAGATGACATTCGGCAATTCAAGAATGTTTTACCAAAAGCATCGTCGTTTGTCAAGAATAATATGATAACGAAGTTCATATCGATATACCAACCTGCATCTGATGACACACGGGAACTGTTATTGAAAAATACCGTGGGCGTCCGGCGCCAAAGGACAAAATGGGCAAGGCTACACAAGTTCCGGACTTGAATGAAGTTCCAACCGTAGATCACCGAAGAAGCACCGCTACAAGATCTACACAAGTCCCGAACTTCAACAAAGAACATGCCCGACATAGTTCTTTCACGGGTCCTAGTGATCAACCAAAAATAAGACCAGGTTTATGCGATGGAGATACTGAGCGAAATGCTTATGGGTATGCTTTCAGTCCTTTGGCATCCATACATAATCAGTATATATAATGTGGTGGGTGACGGAAATTGTGGGTTTCGGTACGTTGCCCATGGTGTTTGGGAACAACAACATTTGTGGCGCCAAGTTAGGCGGATGTTATTACAGCAGATGGAACTACATTGGCGAGGTTTACATGGGTTTGTGGGGGCAAGTTGGTTTAAACGATCTTAGCCGTACAATAGGCTGGTCGGACATGGAAATGCACCGAATGATCGCTACATGGAAATGTCAAACACGGGGTTGGTTATTGCAGGCGATTAGGCGACCGTTGCATTTATATCTTGGCGGGGTTGGAATATGTGTTTTCCGATTCTCAGTGGTCCAGACTTCTCACAAGAAGCCTGACCCTTGTGATAGCCCGTGCGGCGAAGTAGGTCATTACATTGTTACGGCTAGGCGAACATTCTCCACTTCCGCATCTCCACCCACAATGGAGGAGGAACAGATCTGAAGCTGCATCCTAGTGGGAATCATTATATAGGCATCGACTACCAAATTAGTAAATAATATATACATACAAAATATTGTAAATGATTAATGATTCATGTTGTAAATAATTATAAACATAGTGAATGATTCATGTTGTAAATAATTATAAACATAGTGATTGATTCTTGATTTATGTTGTAAATGATTGATTCTTGTTATATTTAAATTAATAATAACATTGTAAATGATCGTGTTTTATGTTGCAAATGATTGATTCTTGATTTATGCAAATTCTTTTGTCAGGTGGGCCAAGGAAATCCTTTCTAGTGTCGATGTAATAGAGGATTTATTATAGAACGGAAATCCACGAAATCCTTTCGGGGCCGACCGTATTATGCATGTCCTCTTTCGGTGGTAAATAATCATACATTTGCTTAGGGGTTTTATGTAAATAATTTGTTTGTTTAAAATACATTTCTTATTATTTTCTTAACATGTAACAGCCAGGTACAGATGACTATGGGTGTCGATACTTTAGTTGGAAAGATGAATTTGAAAGACGGTACTTTAGTCGAGCCTCATCTTCAACGCATTGCTCAAACTGCGTTGCTAAAGATAATGAGATCAAGCTGTTGAAGAGAAGAATAAAACGGCTTTGGAGATGGAGTTAGAATTGGCAAGGAATCCGAGGATCACACTTGTCAGTCGGTGCAAGGCTCCATGATCTTTTAAGCGAGATGAATAATCTTCATATGTAGTAGATGTTGTTGTATTTAAATAATATGTTAACGTTGACGTTTAATTTAATAATAATTGTTGTTAGGTTATTTAATGTGGTAATATTTAACGTGCTATTATACAAACAAAACAATTATACATATACAAAACGTTATTAAACAAAAGTATACAAAACATTATACATGTACAATACATTATTATACACACACACACTTATTTCTATATATACAAAAAAAATGGACAAAAAGTACCCCTAAAACACTAGAGAGTGTTAATTTAAAATTATAGCTACCGTCAAAATAACCCCACCCAAAAACAACGGCCCCAATTGATCTGATGCATAATCAACCCCAGATAGTCCCACATGATCCCACCTTTAATATTTTCATAATTTTCTTAGTACCTCCCTTACAGTATTAACCGTTTTTTATCGGTTTTTATTTCGTAAATTTTTTACTTGTCAAACTTCATATTTTATGTTTCGTATTTTATGTTTCACAGTTTTATAACAAAAATATTATTAAAAAAAATTAAAATAATATGAAAAACTAAAGAGATATATTGAGTTTTGCTATATTTTCTTATATTATATTCCTACATATCCTCCTACACACATAATAATATAATATGTTTTTCCTCCACTTATTATCTCTCTACATCCAAATCGTTTATTCTAACATTTGTCAAAATCATGTGAGTAAAAAGATGTGGTAGGAGGAACTATCATTTCTCGAGTGTATTACTGTTGTTATATATATATATATATATATATATATATATATATATATATATATATATATATATATATATATATATATATATATATAGGAGAGTTAACGTGAGATCAAACTTAAAGTTGTAAAAATAAGATCAAGTCTAAAAAACCACTAAAACATTTATAAATAACAGTTTTAGCAATAATACACACAAAAATAATATTTTAATACAAATTAACATTTTAGCAAATAATAAACAAATGATACATGAGTTTGGATTAGTAATACACCTGATACACATTACACTAATAAATATTCCAAAATCTGATACACATACAAAAACCAGATACACATTACACTTCTAATCAAAGTGTATCACCTAGGTTTCGTAAATTTTAAAAAGAAATCTATCGAAACTTTAACAATTTTAGTTGTAGTTAATAAAAAATTTATTTTTGATGTAAGGAGAGTGTCACTTGTCAAATTTTAGTTGGTTCTCATTTTAACAACTTTAAGTTTGATCTTATTTGATTTAGATTATATATATATATATATCACTAAAATGTATATTATTTTACAAGTTTACTATCATTCAACATAATACCAAAGTTGGTTTGATTATGTGGCCTAGTCAACGGCCATGAGCGCTGGCTCTATACAACCATATCAATGTTTAACATGATATCATAGCAGGTATGAACCTTTGACTTAGTTGGTCATCATGAGTCGTTGTCTCTAGCCACTCGTGAAATCTTTTCCTACCTCTCTCTTTTTAAAAACCCTGCACAATTATCTTTCTCTACTGTCTCTACTCTAAAATAAATAACAATTAGATAATTCCTTGCTAAAATTTATCCAATTAAATTTTATTTTTCTTTTATCTTGTTCACATCCAAAAGTTACCAAACGACTTTTAAAGTGCATCATAAGCAAAAGAAAATTATCTTTTTCTCCAACACTAATATTTCTCCTCATCCTCATAAAAAAAACAAATCATGTTATTAGCTTGCTTTTTTTGTTTTGACGTCGATATTACCCGTTATCTTGTTTGATTTTGCCGCTACATTCAAAGATAGTGAAGAACTTTCCGTGCTTTCTACAAGATTTCTTCATCAGCTTATTAGCTTTAGGTTTTATTTTGTAAATTTGCTGATCCAATCTCGAGCTTTCGCAATTTCGTCGCTCGAATTGTGAGACGGTATTTGATGTATTTAGTTGGCCCAAGCCCGCTTGTGGGCTTCGGGTCTATTAGGTTTATATATATTTGTCTTTATAAATATCATATTAATAAAACGTATTATCTACGGGGTTTCTATCATTCAACAAGTTTAGTTGTCGCTCAAAGGATAATTTGTTTTATACCTCGACTTGCCATTCTAAAGAGTTGAATCGCGAAACTAGTATCGTTACCGGAAGCCAAGTTTTAACAAATTGGCGATGATTCAACCGTACAAACAGTGAGCCAAATGCTTGGCCGAATCGATCAGAAAATCAATTTGTAAAAACATTGAATTTGATAAGTCAAAATATTTTAATATATACTTTAAGCTCCTGAAAAAGCTAAAATGAACCCATTGATAGATGCTAAACAATTCTTTCTTTGATTCGTAAGTAACATAAGAAAAATAATTTAAAAAGAAAAAATAGTTGTGAAAAGTTTAAGCAACTATGCTTGATAGATTTTGGGTATTCATAGTTCTTGAAGGCAAATGTTGTAACAAGACTTTGAACATCTTTATTTTTTTTAACAGTAACTCTTTATCTCATATCTCAAAAATGCCTTTAGTGAGACTAGAACCCACATTTTTTAAATTGATGAGCAACTCACATAGACCAAAACTCTTGAGCCTTTGTACACCTCTATGTGTAGTTTTAAATTTATAGTGCAGCTTTTCTTAACGTTTTAGAGTTTAATAATACAATAGCTTGCAGGAATATGTTTTACGAAATGATTATTCATAAACTTAAGACACTTTAATATATGTATATGTTATATATTTGTATTGATTTGAAGGTTTGGGTTCTCTTTAAAGAGAGCTTAGCAATAAACTAAAGTGTGTCAAAAATGTAGTTAATATTAATGAGATATCATGCCTCAAAGTAAGGCAATTAAAGCACAAAAACTGAACATATGGGGAGCATCCTACATCGCCCAAGAAAGAAAGAGAAGAGGTGTTTATATAGAAATCTTGTTATCAACCATCGAATTGTCTTTGGTTAGTTTTACTCCAACATTTATGTGCGCGTACGCAAGGGGTGTAGATTTCAGATTCTTTGGGCCAAAATGGATTCCAAGCTTGTGAATTCATGCAAGCCCGTGCGACATGCGGACACGTATGCAGCTCCAAAAATTCAAGCTTGTGCACGAATCTTTTTGCTGCAGATTCCGATTTCCTTTCTATAAATCTATATCAGTTTATTTTAATAATTGATATAAACTTTCTCTAAAAGTTTGCACATATTCAGTTTTTATTAATTAAGGATTTTCAAATCATGTTTACTTTTTAGCAGATTTACAAATCAGTTTAACTTAAGCAGTTATTCTATTTTGGTGACTCATACAAGGTTTCACTATAGATTAAATCTATTCTCATTCAGTTTAATGCACAACCGAAAATCTTAGGAACTCCTTTCTGCTTCCACTGTTCGATCAAGAACGCACCATCTGTAACAATTCGCATTTTCATGTTACTATTCATTTTTCCTATTCACTTCCAAAAATTTTATTTCATATTCTCGTAAGTTAACCTATTATAGTGATAACCCGAGAATTTGACACTCGTCGGGTCATTTTTGCAAATTTCACGAAACCGTGTCTGAGATTTACGTTTAGGTTTAAACAACATTTAGGCATCTTGATATATTCCTACAACATTAAAAACAAGATAAATATAGATTTTTCACATCATACGACAGTTTCATAAGTTTGGAATTTTACGTTTTACGCGTTTTACGCATTTTAAGCCTACGGTTTAAGGTTTTCACGACTTTAAGCATCTCGATAGAACTTATCACTTATTTAAAATGCTATTAAAGAGTATATTGATAAGTTTTAACATATTTACAAGTTTCATATTTTTAGGATACCCGGTTTTAAGTTTCGTGACTTTAGGACTTACAGTTAGCGATTAATGGGGCCAAAACTCACTCCGTAACTTATAGGCCAAGATTCATCCACCTAGTCCCTCCCCCTTATATTTAACGTGTATATGGTGTATCACCATCGTCTTGGTGGCTTGGTGAGAGCCATGGAACATTTATAGTATCGTGTGTTACATTAGGAGCCATGGAACATTTATAGTATCATGTGTTACATTAGGAGCCATAGAAAGTCTTAAGGCTAAAAATCAACCAAGTATGCATCATGTGGTTCATTCTAGACCATACCTTAGTGAAACTAACCTCCTAAAGGCCCTATAAATATCCTCTCCACCTCTCTTGGTCGTTCATAGCATCACAAACACCAAATACTCTTCATTTGATTTCCAAGTTCCAAGTTATACATAGAAGATGAAAGCCTAGTTATTCTCTACATAAATCTAGTGTTACTTTGATGATTCCATGGTTGGATTAAGAGCTATACAAGGTAATCAGAGCTGAGATTATAAGGCTTTTACAAGGGTTATATCAAGGCTAGCAAAGGTTTGCAAGAGTTGTGTTGAAACATTGAAAGCTAGGGTTTTGTTTGAAGGATTTAGTTCTTGTCCTAGTTCATGTATCCCTTTTCATTAAGGCCAAAAGTTGTAAGAAAAACTAGCTCACTCTCATGATCAACATCATTTACATGTTTCTTATTCTTAATCTATGCTATATATGCTCTTATATTGGATCATGATGTACAAAGTTGATTAAAAACAAGTCTAAAACTAATAAACCATTCTATGTTATGTTAACTAATGAACTTATATACAAATGTTCCACAAAACCGACCACATCTAGATTTGGTACTTTACATATTTTTTAGACAAGGTTAAAATGAAAACGTAACAATTTGAATCACTCGAAACGAGTACACTAGTCAAAAGTTACGATAAAAAGAAGTTAACGAAACCTAAAAACTAAAAACTGCCAAAAGCTTGTTTTTAACGAATCTGAGTGAATTTTAGAGGCATTTCTGTTCCGTTTCATCAAAAAGTTAAAGCATGTAAGTTGTCCATAATGATGTTTTACGTCTACCGCGAAGAAAACTCGGCCTAAGAATGCATAACGAAGGTTATATTCTCTAAAAATCTTAACAGTCTATGTATAGCCAAACGGCTATACACTTTGTCACAACTAAGGTGAAACCATATGGCCTAAAGGCCTTAGACCAAGACCACAGCCGCGGCTAAGGCCAAGGCTGAGTTCTCAAGGCCATAGTAGCTGAGACATAAACCAAAGGCCTTAGCCTTGTAAAACCAAAACGTATACAATACAATTTGGATCTATTCCCTTGATAAACTATGAAACTTTACACACTTACTAGACATTTAAAACTCACTTGCGGATTACGACCAAACATATTTTGTAATCACTTAACTTATATGTCAAATAATCAAACGAGCAAAACATATGTCTTTCCATGTCGAATACAACAACACTAGGGAACTTCATGTGAGGGGTTTATTAGAGTACAACCGTCGACGAGTTGTGGATTGACGAATTAAAGTGTCGTGGCTCCTCGAACGTTTAATGCATGACCTCTGGATCATGATGGCCCGAACGGTAGTACAAGATATACAAACAAAAAAACCGTTTCATAAACAAACATACTCGAAACTACCAAGTACTACATCATGATCAATGTACTGACATATATAGACTAATTTATACTTTCGCATTATTATTTCAAACCTAAGACACGACATCATATTCTAGGTTACGCATAGAGACTTCCCGGCTTATCCATCAATCTCGTTATACGTTTTGATATCATTAGTTCACGGTGAGTTCGTAGCCCAACTTTTACTCATTTAACCGTTTTATAAACTCTTTGGGGGAGATACATGCTCAATTACAGAAATACTTTACTCGCTTTATTTACATACATGACTTGCATTTACCTAAATATTTGCATACATACATGATTGTGTTCAACTTATTTGCGTTGTTCTTGAATTCATTACACTTAATTGTGTTATTCAATTTGTGTGACTAGACTTGATACAAACGTACATCCTAACATTGAGTTGTTGGAAGGCCATTAATTTGGATACATCCCAACCGTGAGTTGTTGGAAGGCCATTATATTGGATACATCCCAACCGTGATTTGTTGGAAGGCCATTAATTTGGTTACATCCTAACCGTGAGTTGTCGGAATGCCATTTATTTGGATGATACATGATCGATATACTATTTACATACTCAAAACATTTATGCTTATAACTACTATGGTGCGCGTATACACATATGTCTTACTCATACTATATTTTTAGCAGTGGGCTGTGAACACACAGGTTGTAAGTTTTGTATGGGATGGACTCGCAACTGAGTGGATTTATAATGTCTTTGCTGTGTGAATATTCTTTAAAAGCTTTACATGTTGAACAAACTCTATGAACTCACTAACCATTGTGTTGACACTTTTTAGCATGTTTATCTCAGGTTATAAGGCGATAGCTAGAGTTTGAAGCATAGAGTCGCACGACATGTTTTGAAGATTTTATACATTCGTATTTACCATTCGAAACATTTTGTAAACATTTATGTATTATACTTTGGGACCTCATTGTTTGTAACTCTGATTTCATTAATCGTATGGTAACTTTTCAAAACGTCTCATTTAGAAGTCGTTTTCTATAACTTGTACTTTGTATTATGAAGTACTTTGAGTGACACAATCTTCCACTGCGATATTTTGGGGGTATTACAGATTGGTATCAGAGCCTTGGTTATAGAGAACTATGTTGCATTTAGAGCCTAGACTATAACTATTATATACGTTGAGACCTTCCTCCCTATCGCCTTGCACACTTTAGACATTTTTTGTAATTTTAGCACCTAAGGGTGATTTCTATGAATTCACCGAAACACTGAACATCATACGAGTCGATTAGTCCGAGCATTGCATTGTTACTCCTAAATTATACATAGCCTGATCACCTATGTCTAATTCAGGAAGAATCATGCAATGAACGGAGTAGTAGTCTTATATGTAAGCAATTCCATAATCGATCCAAATTTTCAAAAGATCTCCTTCAAACCACTTGTTTCCCAGCTTGATCTAAGTGACAGTTCTTGTTTGATGAGTTGCGAAGATCAAGCTAGAATCAAGTTGTTACTCAAACGGATTTAGCTTAATCTCATGACAGTTCTTGTTTGATGAGTTGTGAGATTAAGTAAAAATCAGTTACCTAAAGGTCTTTTGAGGGTTATGCTCGAGTATGGGAAAGTTTGCCTCATCAAACCTAGCCATAAGAGAGTACGTCTTTAGAGCGAACAGTAGTCACGATAGTCACAAGAACGTACCTAGATGGATAAGAAACCCAAATACATGAGCTTTGACATAATCACTTAGACTAGACACACCCTAAGTAGTTAACATCAATAGAACTTCGGAACGAAGTTCCCTTAAGGGGAAGGTACTGTAACAATTTGCATTTTTTGGTTACTATTCATTTTTACTATTCAATTCCGAAATTTTTATTTTATATTCTCGTAAGTTAACCTATTTTAGTGATAACCCGAGAATTTGACACTCGTCGGGTCATTTTTTGAAATTTAACGAAACCGTGTATGAGATTTACGTTTAGGTTTAAACGACATTTAGGCATCCCGACATGTCCCTACAACATTAAAAACAAGATAAATATAGTCTTTTCACATCATACGACAATTTCATAAGTTTTGGAATTTTACGTTTTCCGGTTTTGCGTTTTACGCGTTTTAAGCCTACGGTTTTAGGTTTTCACGACTTTAAGCATCTCGATAGAAATTATCACTCATTTAAAATGCTATTATAGAGTATATTGATAAGTTTTAACATATTTATAAGTTTCATATTTTTAGGATACCCGGTTTTAAGTTTCGTGACTTTACGACTTACAATTAGCGATTAACGGGACCAAAAATCACTCTGTAACTTATATATGGCCAAGATTCATCCACCTAGTCCCTCCCCCTTATATTAAACGTGTATATGGAGTATCACCATGGCCTTGGTGGCTTGGTGAGAGCCATGGAACATTTAGAGCATCATGCGTCACATTAGGAGCCATAGAAAGTCTTAAGGCTAAAAATCAACCAAGTATGCATCATGTGCTTCATTCTAGACCATAACTTACTGTAACTAACCTCCTAAAGGCCCTATAAATACCCCCTCTTCCTCTCTTGGTCGTTCATAACATTACAAACACCAAACACTCTTCATTTGATTTCCAAGTTCCAAGTTATACAAAGAAGATGAAAGCCTAGTTATTCTGTACATAAATCTAGTGTTACTTTGATGATTCCATGGTTGGATTAAGAGCTATACAAGGTAATTAGATCTGAGATTACAAGGCTTTTACAATGGTTATATCAAGGCTAGCAAAGGTTTGCAAGAGTTATGTTGAAGGATTGAAAGCTAGGGTTTTCGTTTGAAGGATTTAGTTCTTATCCTAGTTCATGTATCCCTTTTAATTAAGGCCAAATGTTTTAAGAAAACCTATCTCACTCTCATGATCAACATCATTTACATGTTTCTTATTCTTAATCTATGCTGTATATGCTCTTATATTGGATCATGATGTACAAAGTTGATTAAAAACAAGTCTAAAACTTATAAACCATTCTATGTTATGTATAGAAAGGTTTCACAAAACCGAAGACATCTAGATTTGGTACTTTTCATATTGTTTTAGACAAGGTTAAAATGAAAATGTAGCAATTTGAATCACTTGAAACGAGTAGATGAGTCAAAAGTTACGAACTTACGATAAAAAGAAGTTAACGAAACCTAGAAACTAAAAACTGCCAAAAGCTTGTTGTTAACGAATCTAAGTGAATTTTAGAGGCATTTCTGGTCTGTTTCATCAAAAAGTTAAAGCACGAAAGTTGTCCAGAACGATGTTTTACGTCTACAAAACTCGGCCTAAAAATGCATAACGAATTCTTTAAAAATCTTAACAGCCTATGTATAGCCACACGGCTATACACTTTGTCACAACTAAAGTGAAACAATATGGCCTAAAGGCCTTAGACCAAGACCACAGCCGCGGCTAAGGCCAAGGCTGAGGTCTCAAGGCCATGGTAGCCGAGACCATAAACCAAAGGCATTAGCCTTAACAAACTAAAACGTATACAATACAATTTGGATCTACTCCCTCGATAAACCATGAAACTTTACACACTTACTAGACATTTAAAACTCACTTGCGGATTATGACCAAACATATTTTGTAACCACTTAACTTATTTGTCAAATGATCAAACGAGCAAAACATATGTCTTTCCATGTCGAATACTACAACACTAGGGAACTTCATGTGAGGGATTCATTAGAGTAAAACCGTCGACGAGTTGTGGATTGAAGAATTAAAGTGTCCTGGCTCTTCGAAAATTTACTGCATGACCTCTGGATTATGATGGCCCGAATGGTAGTACAAGATATACAAACAAAAAACCGTTTCATAAACAAACATACACGAAACTACCAAGTACTACATCATGATCAATGTACTGACATATATAGGCTCATTTATACTTTCGCATTATTATTTCAAACCTAAGATACGACATCATATTCTAGGTTACGCATAGAGACTTCCCGGCTTATCCATCAATTTCGTTATACGTTTTGATATCATTAGTTTATGATGAGTTTGTAGCCCCACTTTAACTCATTTAAGCGTTTTATAAACTCTTTGGGGGAGATACATGCTCGATTACAAAATTATTTACTCGCTTTATTTACATACATGACTTGCATTTACATAAATACTTGCAGACACATGATTGTGTTAAACTTATTTGCATTATTCTTGAATGCATTACCCTTAATTGCGTTATTTAATTTATGTGACTAGACTTGATACAAACATATATCCTAACATTGAGTTGTTGGAAGGCCATTAATTTGGATACATCCCAACCGTGAGTTGTTGGAAGGCCATTAATTTGGATATATCCTAATCGTGAGTTGTTGGGAGGCCATTTATTTGGATGATACATGATCGATATACTATTTACATACTCAAAACATTTATGCTTATAACTACTATGATGCACGTATACACAAATGTCTTACTCATACTATATTTTTAGCAGTGGGTTATGAACACACAAGTTGCAAGTTTTGTATGGGCGGGACTTGAAACTGAGTGAATTTACAATGTCTTTGCTATGTGAACATTCTTTAAAAGCTTTACATGTTAAACAAACTCTATAAACTCACCAACTATTGTGTTGACACTTTTTAGCATGTTGATCTCAGGTCATAAGGCAATAGCTAGAGTTTGAAGCATAGAGTCGCACGACATGTTTTGAAGACTTTATACATTCGTATTTACCATTCGAAACATTTTGTAAACATTTATGTATTATACTTTGGGACCTCATTGTTTGTAACTCTGATTTAATTAATCAAATGGTAACTTTTCAAAATGTTTCATTTAGAGGTCGTTTTGCTATAACTTGTACTTTGTATTATGAAGTAGCACCCCAGTGACACAATCTTCCGCTGCGGTATTTTGGGGATGTTACACCATCGTCTCCGTTAAATCTAAGGCAAGTTTGTCATGTGCGGCTGTACATCAGCTTTTGCCATTGTACCCTAATATATAGACAACGAATCTTTTATAAGGGAATCGTGTTAAACATGAGTCTCGACTTTTATTGCTTTCTTTTATTTATCGTTTAATAAGAGTATGTTTTTTGCTTCTACCCTATCATGTCTTTATTTAATTTTAGTTATTTATTTTATGTTAATTTTATATATTGTAATCGATATATATATATATATATATATATATATATATATATATATATATATATATATATATATATATATATATATATATATATATATATATATATATATATATATATATATATATATATATATATATATATATATATATATATATATATATATATAGAGAGAGAGAGAGAGAGAGTTAGGATCAAATAAGAATATTACTTAAAATAAAAAGGAAATCCGAGATGCACCGACCTAACTTAGATGCATCTCTATAATCTTAGATGCATTATAACGCACCATAGTGTGTTTTCTAGCTTTTAATCAGATGCATATACGTATAGTAAATGCATTTCATGATTTCTCTTGTTTTTTGTTTCTCTGCACGTGCCGAAATCATAAAAATCAATTTGCACCATCTATACATCAAATTAACTTTCAAAACTTAAGATGTTGCATTTATATGAATAGAAATGCATCTAACACAAGTCGTTGCATCCCAAATGCATGATTTTGATCACTTCTCACCACTTCTTATTTTAATTTATTTCTCATTAGATCCCTACTCTATATATATATATATATATATATATATATATATATATATATATAGAGTTAGGATCAAATAAGAAGAATAATAAAAATAAGAAGGATTATAAGTAACCACAACCACATTCTAGATGCATCTACAAAATGGATGCATCTTCATTCAAATTTTTTCCCAAATTAAAATGTTATAATTACTTCTTACCCCTTCTATTTTAATTCTTCTTCTTATTGGATCCTACCTATATATATATATATATATATATATATATATCGATAAAAAGTTTTACAATTTCCCTACAATACTAAATTTATTTTGAAAACTGTTTGATACGCTGACTACCTGTTTTTTGGTGTTAAATAAATTGCACATTATACGAGCTCTTTTCAAAAACGTGTTATAAAGCTTTATACTGTATTGTGACCAAAATACAAATAACTAGAAGGTGATAGTAAACACTATTTGCCTAAGCCTTTTCGGTTTTCTTCAACCTTGAGTTATGGTGGTGGCGACGGGCGGCCTTGCTATCAAAGGCTCATGATTTTGTTATGTGTACTAATAATATTCTTAAAATCTAAAAACATAATACTTACAATCTATAGAAAAATATTTGTTGAGTTCTTTTTTGGTTAACCATAATTTTTGAAGTTTTAGCCGATATATTCGAATGATTAATAGGTTTAAGACCACCGCTACACATATTTAAACTGAGTAAACTTTTCTTTTCGTAGAGGCTAGAGTAACCACTTTAATTTGCTTTTACCAAGCATAGTCTGAACTTGTGACTTCACTACAAAAAATAGTTCATTCTACATACATTTATTTTCACATTTTTTAAAAGTGTGTAAAATTTTATTAGTTTATTAACGCTTAATGATGTGTAAAAATTGGTTATAATAATAAGTGTGAAAATTTTATAAAACAAAAAAAAATTCACACTTATAATTGTGTCAAAAAAATGTTCACACTTTTAAGTGTGAAAAATTATAAGATTTTTCCACACTTCTAAGTATGGAGGTTATTTGTAACACACAAATTATTCACAATTTGAGGTAGTGTGGAGAATTTGGGTGTTACAAATAACCTCTACACCTATAAGTGTGGATATTTCTTAGATTTCTTTACACTAAAAGTGTGAACTTTTTTTTTGACACAACTATAAGTGTGGAAAATCAATTGTTTTACATTTTTTTTCATACTTATTAATGTAACCAAGTTTTACATATTATTAAGTGTTAATAAAGTAATAAAATTTTATTCATATTTTAAAAGTGTGAAAAAAAAAGTGTGTAGATTGAACTAATTTTTTGTAGTGCTTAGAACTTGTGGCTTCTCACACTCTAACTTGGTGATGATAATCACAAGCAGAATTTGAACTTGTGACTTTCACACTATGATGATTATAGTCAGAAGTTTAAGCCTGCCACCTTGTTTAGTTTATATGCACAGAACATTGTTTGTTTATATCCCAAAGTTTGAAACGATCAACTATAGCCATTTGAATGTGGCAACAACTAACCCTTTACAATCAAAACTAGCAGGGTACTCGTGTGTTGCAATGGTTGAAACCTTTTAATTAAAATTTTCAGCAAGTCAAACCTTTTGAGTATAATCTTTTTTAACAATAGTGTATTAATTGTATGTGTTTATGTATTTATGCTTTAAATAGTGCTTTAATAGCAAAAGTAATACAAAATTCTTTCTATTTAAAGCAAGTGTTGAATCTTAATTTTTTAAACCTTTCATTTTTGGAATGTCTCAAATACTTTATAACGTAGTATAGATATGTCATTAGTTCAAATACTTAAAAACACATGAGTTTTTAGCCTAATATACTCTTAATCATGGTTACAAAAGGCGCGTCATGGCGCTACTAAGGCGTGAGGCGTAACTTTCACGCTACGAAATAGACCAAGGCGTCGACTGTAGGCGTGGCGTGAAATGAGGCGGGAAAAGCGCGATAAGGGCAATAAAGCGTGGCGAGTTTTTTTTATTCAACTTCGATAATTTTATGTATTATTATTTATTTTATTTTTAAATGAAGAATATTACATGTAAGGATAGTTTTTTAACCGTACTCATTATGTACAACGATTTTTATAAACTTGATATATATGAAATATGATAAAAAATATATAAATATTTTTATATTTTGTGACGCCTTATGTCACGCCTTAAAAACGCAAAAGTTTTGTCATAGTCACTAAAGCGTGAGGCTTGATCATGTCATCACGCCTCGCGTTATTTATAACCTTGCTCTTAATTTTACGTACTATCATCAAAACTTTATTCTCCGTACTTAGTGGGGGAAAAAGTTTAAAACCACACAAAGGTTTTAACACGTAAAATTGTTTAAACCACTTAATGTAGAAGCGTATAATGAGGAACGATTTGATTTAACTGATTGCAAAATACAGTTACATCATACACATAAATATTACTCTACATAATATTCTAGACTCGGGGTTGGACTTGAGCCCGTTACATATTACAGACTAACACTCTCCCGCAGTCCGAGCTGCAAAATGGTGAAAGCTCAGACTGGAGATTAAAAGCTAATAAACAATAAATTAAAGCAAATAATTGTTGATGAAGAAATTTGACAACAAGCGGAAGCATATCTGTGGAAAACTAGAAGAGGAGTTAAATAGTTTTACCGATTAAAACTTTGTTTTAAACTATTTAGATCGACTTATGTCAATCTATTTAAAGTGTGTGTTGGATGATAATAGATAAACATATAAAAAAGTAATGCAAAGATAAAGAGAAAGGAGCACAGAACCACAACACGAGTATTTATAGTGGTTCGGCTACAAGGACACCTTCCTTGCCCTACTCCACTCCCCGAGTTCCCCACTTGAGAGTTCGTAAGCACTACACAACACTAGCTCCTTAATTTGGCGGAGAAGCCTTCACAACGTCGCCTACTCTTTATCCGGTACAAGGCTAGACACCGGGTTCTTCCACGAGGTAGAACCAAACCTATCACAACGTCACCTACACTTTATCCGGTACAAGGCTAGATACCGAGTTCCATTTAACAGGAGGAACTACTACCCAACACTACACAACTAACCCAAAGAAGACACACTCCTTATTACAACATCATAAGGATATCACTATCCTTTAACCCAACCTATCTATCTTGTACATCGATGCACCATATCGAATGTACTCCCTTGGCACCTTTCACTAATGCCTTCGACTTGACCCTTTGGCACCTTTCACTAATGCCTTCGACATGACCCTTTGGCACCTTTCACTAATGCCTTCGACATGACCCTTTGGCACCTATCACTAATGCCTTCAACACAACACTTCTAAGGAGGGATGAAAGAACTATCAACAAGATAACTTCAGTAGTCTTGATGATAACGAAGCTTGGCAACTCATGGACTTGAACTTGCTCGACTTCAAGAGGTGGTGATATCGCCTTTTAGAGGAACCTAGAGAATTACACAAATACAAAACTACATAGAAAGATCCTTTGGATATGAGGTTAGAGATATTACAATACTAAGAGAGAGTATGTGTAAAAGGAGTGAGTTGTAAGAGAGAAATGGCTCATTATTTATAGGCAAATTTCTCTACTGTTTCCCGGTTCCCACGGATCCCTCCCTAGAGGGATCCGGCAGCTGGGTCAGCTTAAGTCCGGATTTTGGGTTGCAAACCGGGTTATGGGTTATGGGTTATGAACCATGGGTTATGAATACCCAACAAGATGCAATGTATCTAGACATTAGGTCATGGATCATGGATAATACCCAACATGACTTCATGCATGATGTCATGCAATGGGTCATGGGTTATGGATCAAGCTCCATAGGTATGGGTCATGGACTTTGGTTTTACCCAACAATATTCAATGTATCTAGTCAATGGGTTAAGGACATAGATTATTACCCATTACATTACCTATTACAATATATATGCCAAGTGTATATATATATGTACATTTCCATATTATGTAAACACTAGTTGTTATACATATGCATTTCTATAAGATGTAAACAATATTACTTGTTTAGTGTTTTATATGAAAATGCAAGTGTGTTAGTAAACTATTAGCTCAAACCATTTACGTACTTTATTTATTTCGTTAAAATGATTTTACGTTTGTTATCGACAAAACATTAGAAGATCGTAAAATATAAATAAGCATTTTTACGGCTTATTTGTATTAACAATCTCCCCCTTTTTGTTGATGATAAAACATCAGATTATTTTAAGGAAAAACTAAAATTCATAAAAGTTTGAATTGGAGTTTTTACTCTCTTCTCCTTCTTTTTGTCGAAACAAAAAGAGCGTTGAAAAGAAACTAACACATTGTTCTGAGAAAAACGTGTGAAAAGAAATAATATGAAAGCGAAGAGAAGAATTCTCGTCTTAGCTCCCCCTTGACGGGTGCTTCGATTTGTTGAGGGCGTTAAGTAATTAGGAAGATTAAGGGAGTGGTTTGCAATTATGTTTGCAAATGGTTTCGTCTTTTTGACGAAACATGCTCCCCTTGACGAGTGATCCCCTTTGTGAGGGCGTCAAGTAATAAAGAAATCCTAAGTGAAACTATTGCTAGCGTTTTTTCAATAGTTTTGCTTTGACGGAAAGCTCCCCCTTGTTGAGGGTGTCAAAGTCTTCATGTGTATTTTGAAAATCTACAAAACAAAGGTTAGGAAGCAAGTATATGATGCATAATTTCCTGAAAATGAGACTCAAATTAGTAATAAAAAGTGTTTCTGTTGCACGGATCCCACGGTTCCTCCTTAGGAGGGATCCGTCTAGGCCAAAATGAGGGATCTGTATACTTGCATTCTCATGACATCAATTTGGATGTAAAAAGTGATGTTATCATCAACAAGACATATGTATTAAGGCACTAAACATACTTTTATAACCACATAGCATACAACATGTAATATCATTCAATAAAACAAGAGAAATGATGTACATAACTCTAAAACTAAGAAAATGATCCGAACATGAAGTATAATTCCTAACACATCTAAGTTTAAGCTTAAGACTAGAACACTACTTGAATTCCTAAGCTTAAGGATGTTTAGGTTTGTTGACCTCATCGAAACGTTCAGGGAGGTGATAAAACATGAAACGTAGTTCGTCACGTACTTCATGTACTAAACCTTCAACATGTTTACAATGATAACAATCTTTTTCATGGCTAGGAAATGGTGGTGGTAGGAAGGGAGTGGTTTGAGATGAAAGGCTGGATGGAGGTACCTCAAAAGAAAGAGGGATTTGTGGTGGCATGTTTGATGAAGTTGGAGGTGGTTCAATTAAGGATGAAGGTGGTGGAATATGTGTTGAGGATGGTGGTAGAGAGGTATCAACTTCCATGTGATCCGGTTGTTGATTTTATTGATTCCTCATAATCTAAAATGGACTATTTGAGGGTGATGGAGAAAAGGATACGGGTGCTAAGGGTGCTAGTGTTGTTTCAACACTAAAGTTTTGTTGTTGCGCTATTTTCTCAGTTGAAGAAAAGGTTGGCAATGGTGGTGGATGAGATGGCCTAGAAGGCAAGTCCTCTAAGTTGTAGAGGTGTGGAGATGAGACTGGAGTGGTGAAAGAGATAGCTCAAGGTACTAGAGGTGATGGTTTAGTGGAAGTAGGGGTGTTTGGTTTAGGAGGTATAGTAGTGTTTGGCAAGGGTAGTTTTGTGGGAACAATTCTTTTGGGAATTGGTTTGATTGGTAGAGTTGGTTGTGAGGGAATTCTAGTATTTGGGGCTTTAACGGGTGATGATTCGGTTGAAGAGATTTCGTGAACAACCCGAGCAAGTTTTTTGGGAGGTCCTTTGGTAGATGAGTTAGCACTAGGAGCTTTCCTCATGATGAAATGATAAATGGATAGTGAAATAAGGGCTTTTAGTTTCTGAGAATGGGGTTGTGAATGGTGATTTGGAAGTACTAACAAAGAGGTTTATAAAGGGAAGGAGTTAGTAAGTGAATTTAAAGCTTAAGCCACTAAGATCCTTCAAATTGCAATGATTTGAATGCACAAGAGTCAACTATAGAGTTGCACTGATCTAGGAAGTCAATTAAGGCCAGGTGGAGTGTTTAAGTTAACAAGAAGAGCTTGAAATGATTGTTTTAGCTTAGTCTGTGCAGCCGGTTCCCACGGTTCCCTCAAATGAGGGATCCGTCTAGGCTAAACCTAGGGATCCGGCTCTCAGCAGTAAAAAAAAATGGAGATGATGTTTTGTAAGGTCTAGTACCTACACATCTTGAGTGTTTTCAGTCTTCTCAGGTGTCTTAAATGATATGAGACTTAAATGATCAAGTGAAATGAGTGAGGGTAGCTAATGATTGTCTTTTATGGAAAGAAATAGGATTTTATGAGCACCAATGGGTGATCAAGGACGACACTAAGAAATTTGAGAGTGTCAAGTGGAGTCAAATAATCTTAGAGATCATATGGTATTACGAAAATTTCGTTATTGGGTTAGCCATACACTTCACATGTTTCTAGCGATTCACATGGCATCATCAAATGATACAAGTCTTGGATAAGAATCTACAATGCACTAGAATGTCCTTGTTGACGATCCTTTACTCCGACATCATCTATGGTTCCTCGAACAATGTGATATCTCACACTGGGTAAATCCTTAACCCTCCCCCCTCTTACTAAGACCACATAATATTCTTGTGAATTATGGCCAATACCAGGTATATAAGCAGTGATTTCAAATCTAGAGGTTAATCGTACTCTAGCAAAAGAAATTTGAAAAATTCCTTAAAAATCATAATAAATGAAAAACTAGTTTTTAGCCTATTTTGAGGTAAGGATGACTAAAATCAATTTGCTAAAATTGAGAGAAATATCAAGATAGGTGTTTTGAGTTAAGACAATCAATGTGTGAGCATTGGAGCGGAAATATGGTGAGTTTTTGATGAAATGATAAATCAAAAACACCTTGAAAGTGATCTTAAGTTATCTATGAGTGGATGTGAAACCAACTGAGCTTAAGGAAGACTTAAGTGATCCTAAAGTATCATGTTTAACTAGTATAGTATTTTCTGAAAGATTGGATTGAAGTGAGGATAAAAAGAAATCTACTTTTGTTGCCCGGATCCCACGGTTCCCTTACTTAAGGGATCCGGCTAGTTGAAAGTCAGGGATCCGGTCATCTGAGACAGAATACTCAACAGTGAACGTGCACTATTTTGTTCTAGGTATCCAATTACGAAAACTAATGATTTCCAAAAACACATATATAAGCAATATATCAAATGATCAATAAGCATTTTATTTCATAGGAATGATCATGTTACAAGGTAAAGGATGAGTCCTAAGGATTGATTCTATTTGGAGAAAAGACTAGGTTTCTCTTGCATTTTTGTTTGATGGATCGTCGAATGGGTGGTGAGTATTTGAGGAATCAGGAATGAAGAATGACGTGATGTGAGATGTGTTCAAAGTTTCCATCATTTTGTTCACAAGTATGTATAAAGGACTTTGAAATTGAGGATGAAAGTACATGATATGATGATAAAGGTGTGTTAGGAACATTCCATATAGAATAAGTTTGTTCTTGCTACCTTGGAGATTTACAATTCGCCTTGCGAAGAAGTAGGCGAGATTGTATGGTTGTTGAGTTAGGAGACAATACATTATGTGAGCACAACATGCAGGAAGTATCTCACGGTTTCCTCTAAGACTCCAAACGTTCTTACGTAGAATGACTGCGAGAGATTTGAGATCATCTCGGATATCACGTGTATGGATTATGTTTGGATTTATGTAATTTGATTGAGGAGTGCATAAAATGCGAGTTAATTCTTGAGGAGAAGGTATGTGTGAACAATATGGATTGTTTTCTTCACGGTAGTTAAAGAGAGAATCAAGAGACCAATCTTCGGTGAAGGCACATTGTCCATGATTTGGAATTCGGAGAATGTGAGCAAATTGCCCAAGAGTTAAGACAAACTTTTGGTTTTTGATCCAAAACCATAGTGATAGAGAGCGATCCTCGTTACGAACGAGTTCAACTTGACGGAAGAATTCCAAAACAAACCGCGGACAAATTTTCTTGTTAATTCCGAGAAGACCTTCTAGTCCTATGGTGCGGAATGAGGTATTGATACCTTCTTGGTATAGTAGAGGTGAGTCAACAACACGTCCTTCATGGAAGCAACGAGTTTCGAGATTATTGAACCCACGGACATGATTGCCAGGTGTGTTAGGCTCAAGAGAAATATTAGGAATGTAGACACAAGTGAGTTGATGATCGAACTCATACTCATGAGTCATGATGAGACCTATAGACATGAAATGAATAATTTACAAAAGTAAGTTAAGATGAAGTAATGAGAGTATTTTTTATTGATGATATCTTAGTTCAATCCTTTGAAATGATATGATTTGTTTTTATTGGCTATTCTATTTTTATTAACAATGACAATTACCTTACTTTGTTCTAATAATTCTAGTAGGGTTTTCCCTTTTATGGTAAGTTTCATGAAGTGGTTTTTATGTTGCATGAGTTTCTGTCACCAGGTCCACGGTTCTGCCGGTTCCCTTTTAAAAGGGATCCGGCTAGTTAAAAGTTAGGGATCCGTGGATCTGCAGTTTGACAGAAAAATGATCTTGATGTAAAATTGATTTTTGCAACTTCTATGTTTATAAGAAGGAATGTGTTTTAGCCAATGTTTACTACTTAAGCATGCATTGTTAATTTCGAAAACATGTCAAGATTTAAAGGTGCGAAAAAGGAAAAAACAATGTGACAAACACGCTATGAGAAATAAGCGAGATAAACTAAGACATTAATAATATTTCATTTCAACACTAAGAGCAATACAAAGGATTGGATATATGATACAAATGTAGATCAAGAAGACAAAGTACATGTCTCCATGAGAAAACTTGATCATGGGATACACGAGAGCGATGAATAACATGTTGATGATCACGAAGGCGATGTAAACCATGATGATGGAAATCTTCCTTGGTTTTGATTTTTCAAAGTGAGATGAAGAAGAATATGAAGTTTGAATGTGAGGTATTTTGAAAGTGGAATATTTGAAAAATGGGTTTGGTGGTATTTGAATGATCGGGGAGTGTTTTTATGGGGACGGAGGAATTTTTGAGATTTGTGTTTTGCTTTATTATTATTTAGAAAGATTTGATTTTTAGGTTTTAGATTAAGATAACACATATTGATATACCTAGGTTTAGACGGAAGAAAACACGTATTCGCTAAGGTTTTCTAATGAAGCCACGTATATCACAAAAGCATATATTATAAATAAGTATATAAAGAAAAAATTAATATAACCATATAAATTTCTATGCAAGCATGCCTATTCTTAGCTAATGTTATTTAGAGATAATTTTTAAAGAAAATCTTACCTCTAATGCAATTTTGAGTGTCCCTTACTTTTGACAACAAGTATCAACGGACAACTCCGGTTTCTTCGAGATCTAGTTGGTAGTATGTTAAGACACCCTTTTTGAAAAGGTTATCTTATTACCAAAGAATTCTGATGGCTTGCTTAATATGAGGTTAACTAAACAAAATGACAAGAAAGGTTAGTGCATTTTGTAAGACAAAATAGGATGTAGAAAAATTAATGTTGTCATCCAATCAACATCCAACAAAAGTGTTCTTAAAACATGGTATTTGTTTTTAGAAAGTCTTCTTTGTAGTTTTCAATCATACACGGATCGTATCAAGTTTTTAAAGTACAAAATACTCTAAGAAACTTGGTAACGAAGCTCTGGTACCAATTGTGAAAAACTAGAAGGGGGGGGGGTTGAATAGTTTTACCGATTAAAACTTTGTTTTAAACTATTTAGATCGACTTATGTCAATCTATTTAAAGTGTGTGTTGGATGATGATAGATAATCATATAAACAAGTAATGCAAAGATAAAGAGAAATGAACACAAAACCACAACACGAGTATTTATAGTGGTTCGGCTACAAGGACACCTTCCTTGCCCTACTCCACTCCCCGAGTTACCCACTCGAGAGTTCGTAAGCACTACACAACACAAGCTCCTTAATGTGGCAGAGAAGCCTTCACAACATTGCCTACTCTTTATCCAGTACAAGGCTAGACACCGGGTTCTTCCACGAGGTAGAACCAAACCTATCACAACGTCGCCGACACTTTATCCGGTACAAGGCTAGATATCGAGTTCCATTACAAAGGAGGAACTACTACCCAACACTACACAACTAACCCAAAGGAGACACACTCCTTATTACAACATCATAAGGATATCACTATCGTTTAACCCAACCTATCTATCTTGTACATCGATGCACCATATCGAATGTACTCCCTTGGAACCTTTCACTAATGCCTTCGACTTGACCCTTTGGCACATTTCACTAATGCCTTCGACACGACCCTTTGGCACCTTTCACTAATGCCTTCGACACGACCCTTTGGCACCTTTCACTAATGCCTTTAACACAACACTTCTAAGGGGGAGGAAAGAACAAACACAAAAATACATAGAAAGATCATTTGGATATGAGGTTAGAGATATTACAATACTAAGAGAGAGTATGTGTAAAAGGAGTGAGTTGCAAGACAGAAATGGCTCACTATTTATAGGCAAATTTCTATAATGTTCCCCGGTTCCCACGGATCCCTCCCCAGAGGGATCCGGCCAGTGCAATCCAAGGGATCCGGCAGTTGGGTCAGCTTAAGTCCGGATTTTAGGTTGCAAACCGGGTTATGGGTTATGGGTTATGAACCATGGGTTATGAATACCCAACAAGATGCAATGTATCTAAACATTGGGTCATCGGTCTTGGGTCATGGATCATGGATAATACCCAACATGAATTCATGCATGATGTCATGCAATGGGTCATGGGTTATAGATCAAGCTCCATGGGTATGGGTCATGGACTTTGGGTTTTACCCAACAATATTCAATGTATCTAGTCAATGGGTTAAGGACATAGATTATTACCCATTACATTACCTATTACAATATATATATATATATATATATATATATATATATATATATATATATATATATATATGTACATTTCCATATTATGTAAACACTAGTTGTTATACATATGCATTTCTATAAGATGTAAACAATATTACTTGTTTAGTGTTTTATATGAAAATGCAGGTGTGTTAGTAAACTATTGGCTGAAACCATTTACGTATTTTATTTGTTTCGTTAAAATGATTTTACGTTTGTTATCGACAAAATATTAGAAGATCGTAAAATATAAATAAACATTCTTACGGCTTATTTGTATTAACAATATCTTCAGCAGCAGGCAACAATCGGATAAACCAAAGTATTCGTATCAAACAGGATAAACCAAAGTATCCTCACCAAATGGGATAAACCAAAGTATCCCTTACCGAACAGGATAAACCAAAGTATCTTCATCAAACGGGATAACTCAAAGTATACCCTACAAATAAAACAAAACGGGATAACCCAAAGTATTCCCTACAACTTAAACAAAAGAAATTACAACTAAAGCTCTGAGAAAACGAAAGTTGGTTCTAAAACTTCAACCCCCAAAGAACCTTCCAAACAAACGGGGCGTGTTGGTCTCTAGAAAAACATAAATATCTACCTCACAAATAAACATCAAAACCTGGGTGAGGCCTAATGTTACCACAATTTTTATTTTTATTTTTTTAATTGAACTAAAAAACTTAAACAACCTTAAAAATACATAAAGAAAAACCACCAACCATTCTTATCTCTTTGTAGATTAAAACCAGCCATACACATTTATCAAATCCCCTTTCTCTCTTTTTTCAACCAAATGCAACCACCAACAAAACAAGTAGCAGATCTATTAAAAAAAAATCGTCCATGTTCTCTTGTTAAATGCTGGAATAACTACAAACTATCCACAATCACAAATTAATTTCGTCAGCAGCCCCAAAACAAATCACTAACATACTTTCAGTTCGTGTATTCTCAGGATTAACATATCTGAAAGTGGGTTTATCGGAAGATACATTGACCGTTTATGAACACGAGATCTAAAGACAAAACTAGAATAGATAGGCAGGATTTATGTAAGGATTTTACGGCGGGTTTTGTTACGATCTGAAGCTACCGAAATCGCCAAAAACTACATGACTGAAACACCTTTCGAAGTATTATTCAACAAGATTTATAATTAAGAAAAGAGGAGAAACTATATAATGAAGAATATGATGGGAGGAAGCCCCTCCGGACCGCCGGCCAAAGCCGACGGCCGGAGAAGGAGCGGTTTAGGGTAAGAAGCGGCTGTGTTAGGGTTTAGGATCGGTGATGATGTCTGACTCGTGATACCATGTAGAAGCGTATAATGAAGAATGATTTGATTTGATTGATTGCAAAATACAATTACATCGTACACATAAATATTACTCTACAGAATATTCTAGATTCGGGCTTGAGCTTGAGCCCGTTACATATTACAGACTAACGCTTAATTCATTTGTTCCTCTTTCTTTTTCTATAATTACCTGCATATGTATGTAACTTTACATTTTTTTTCTAGTCATGTGTAGCCAACTTTTTTTATAATTACCTACAAAATAAATAAATAAATTCAAAATTCAACTATATTTGAGTATACTCTAGCAAAAAGTAAAAGTTAGTTACACAACATTTAAAAAAATGAAAATTTAAATATATTTGCAAATAATTATCCCGTTTTCTTTCACGAAATTATACAAACACAAAACAATAACATATCCATTTTATGTTAGTATCCATCATCACAAGATAAGTTAACAAATTCTAATACGTCTATTGATGGCTAAATTGTAACTTTAGCCTATAACGTAATAAAGAACGTCAAAGAAGTGCTCCTGGATTCACGAGTTTTTGACTCAGATGTGTGCACTTTTAACGATGTATTTTGTGATTGTTTCTGACTTTTTCTTATTAATCATCTTCATACGTGTAACTAGTGATGTTCAAGTTTGTTTCCTTGTTCTTCTCTATCTCTGTTTACCGGGTATTATCTCTTTAACAAACGAACAAACAAAAAAAAATATAATAAAAAATAATGTGTGATGTTCAAATCTCAAAATATTTTGAGGAAGGTGCAACCTTTAATATTTTTTAGAAATCAATATTTTAAATTACGTTTAATTGAATAAAACATGCATCTTGTTTCCTATTGGACAACGCATTTTAGTGCACGTCGATCAAATTGGAATAATGCACTAAGACGATTGGGTTTCGCTTTTCAGGGGTTTCACCTGAAAAGGAAAAAACATAAATCATTGAAAGTAAACTTTCACGCATATCAACTCTAGTTTCCACTCATCTTTCATATCTTATCTTTTTGTATTTTTATTCTATGTTTTTCATTTTTATGTTACTTGTTTTTTTAGTAGGTCTTATCAAATTTTGATCACAGTTTCATTATGCTTGCATGTGTATGATACGTGGTAATAATCAATGTTTTATAATTGAAGATTTTAGGTCTAGCTAAATGCGCGATTTGTAGTTCCTCAAAGACGCTTTGGGATACAACATATTGATAAATAGAAACCACTGGATGCTCGTACCTTTCAAAAGCAACTGCAAACACAAATGTTTATATATCCAGTGTTTTAAACTCGTTTTTCAAATTGACGTGATCAAACTCGCAGTTCTCGGTTTAACCAGCAATGCAACTAGCTTTTTTTTCTAAAACCGGCTTCGGAGACTAACCTGTATTCCGGTTCAAACCCAGAGTATTTAAACGAAATTAAAAGCTCTAATTTTCTTTTCATACAAAATATTAATGAGTGATTGATACTTAATTACTTGATCTTCGATAAGATAATTTTATTGGTAAACAATAAGAAATAATAGAGCAAAAGTTTAGTGCAATGCTTATCGTGTGATGTGCTTTTTATCACTAGTGTGAGTTGTTAATATTGTTATTAGGATGATCTAATATCAAGTTAATTGTAATGTATCTCCAAAAGTTTGTCAACCCATTACTCGTGCTAAACCACAACTAACCCGCCCGACTAATCCATAATTCCATATTGCTAAGCTCTAATAGTAACCATTGCGACGCATAAATTAATAATATTGCTCACTACATATGCTAGAACCGTAGGTTGACTCAACGGTTCAATCGTGCCATTCTGAGTCAGATTAATTAAGGGATGATCGCTTAGGTGTCGTTTGTTTTTTCAGAGCTTTTACCTCTTCATCTGCAAACCATGTCTGCAAAAGAAGAGGTGCATTTAAGCTCTTCATCTGCAAGAAGAAGACCGTTTGTTTTTTGGGTTATTGAAGTACTTCTTCCTTTTCATCTTTTTCTTTTTCTTTTTCTTTTTCACTAGTATTTTTTGTGCTATTTAAGTAACTTTTTTTTTCCTTTTTCTTTTTCACTAGTTTTTTGTGCCATTTAGTGCAAAACAAGTAATCGCTTAAAATACGAAGTATTAAAGACAATACATAATGGTTCAAAATCTACCAATATCGACCGTTTTTTACATTTTCGTCTGTTTTTTACGTTTTCGTCTATTTTTTTTAAGTTTTCGACCCCTTTTTATGTTTTTGTTTGTTTTTATATGTATTTGTCCGTTTTTTTACGTTTTCGTCTGTTTTTTACGTTTTCGCTGGTTTTTTTTACGTTTTAGTCCGTTTTTTACAATTTCGTCTGTTTTTCAAATAATCAAAAAAAAAATTCGTTTTTGTCTGCTTTTACGCTTTCATCTGTTTTTAACCTTTTCCACCATTTTATTACATTTTCGTCTGTTTATTTACTTTTTTATGTTTCCGTCTGTTTTTTTACGTTTTCCTCCATTTTCAATGTTTTCGTCTGTTTTTTAACGTTTTCGTCCGTTTTTTTACATTTTAGTCCATTTTCTTACGTTTTGGTTCGGTTTTTTACGTTTTCGTCTTTTTTTACGTTTTCGCCTTTTTTTACGTTTTCGACCATTTTTTTACGTTTTCGTCTGTTTTTTTACGTTTTCATCTGTATTTTTACGTTTTCGTCTGTTTCCTTACATTATCTTACGTTTTGTTAGATAACATAAAATAACGTACAAAAAATTATATAAAAACGGAAGAAAACGTAAAATAAACAAATGAAAATATAAAAAACAGACCAAAACGTAAAAAAAGGACGAAAGCGTAAAAAAGGATGAAAACGTAATAAACGGACGAAAATGTAAAAAAGCAGTAGAAAACGTAAGAAAACGTAAAAAAAAAATGGACGAAAAAGTAAAAAAAATGACGAAAACGTAAGGAAACGGACGAAAATGTAAGAAAATTGATAAAAACGTAAATAAATGGCCGAAAACGTAAAAAAGGGACGAAAACCGACGAAAAAAACCGACGAAAACATAAAAAACGGACAAAAACGTAAAAAAGCAGACGAAAACGTAAGAAAATAGACGAAAACGTAAAAAAACATACGAAAACTTAAAAAAACAGACGAAAACGTAAAAAAACATATGAAAACATAAAAATATGATCGAAAACGTAAAAAAAATAGATGAAAACGTAAAAAAAAAAGGTGAAAACGGACGAAAACGGACAAAAACGTAAGAAAACGGACGAAAACATAAAAAAACGGACGTAAACATAAAAAACGAACGTAAACGTAATAAAGCGGACGAAAACTTAAGAAAACGGGCAAAATTGTAAGAAAACGGACGAAAACGTAAAAAATACATAGAAAGATCATTTGGATCTGAGGTTAGAGATATTACAATACTAAGAGAGAGTATGTGTAAAAGGAGTGAGTTGCAAGACAGAAATGGCTCACTATTTATAGGCAAATTTCTATAATGTTCCCCGGTTCCCACGGATCCCTCCCCAGAGGGATCCGGCCAGGTAATCCAAGGGATCCGGCAGTTGGGTCAGCTTAAGTCCGGATTTTAGGTTGCAAACCGGGTTATGGGTTATGGGTTATGAACCATGGGTTATGAATACCCAACAAGATGCAATGTATCTAAACATTGGGTCATCGGTCTTGGGTCATGGATCATGGATAATACCCAACATGAATTCATGCATGATGTCATGCAATGGGTCATGGGTTATAGATCAAGCTCCATGGGTATGGGTCATGGACTTTGGGTTTTACCCAACAATATTCAATGTATCTAGTCAATGGGTTAAGGACATAGATTATTACCCATTACATTACCTATTACAATATATATGCCAAGTGTATATATATATATATATATATATATATATATATATATATATATATATATATATATATATATATATATATATGTACATTTCCATATTATGTAAACACTAGTTGTTATACATATGCATTTCTATAAGATGTAAACAATATTACTTGTTTAGTGTTTTATATGAAAATGCAGGTGTGTTAGTAAACTATTGGCTGAAACCATTTACGTATTTTATTTGTTTCGTTAAAATGATTTTACGTTTGTTATCGACAAAATATTAGAAGATCGTAAAATATAAATAAACATTTTACGGCTTATTTGTATTAACAATATCTTCAGCAGCAGGCAACAATCGGATAAACCAAAGTATTCGTATCAAACAGGATAAACCAAAGTATCCTCACCAAATGGGATAAACCAAAGTATCCCTTACCGAACAGGATAAACCAAAGTATCCTCATCAAACGGGATAACTCAAAGTATACCCTACAAATAAAACAAAACGGGATAACCCAAAGTATTCCTACAACTTAAACAAAGAAATTACAACTAAAGCTCTGAGAAAACGAAAGTTGGTTCTAAAACTTCAACCCCCAAAGAACCTTCCAAACAAACGGGGCGAGTTGGTCTCTAGAAAAACATAAAGATCTACCTCACAAATAAACATCAAAACCTGGGTGAGGCCTAATGTTACCACAATTTTTATTTTTTATTTTTTTTTAATTGAACTAAAAAACTTAAACAACCTTAAAAATACATAAAGAAAAACCACCAACCATTCTTATCTCTTTGTAGATTAAAACCAGCCATACACATTTATCAAATCCCCTTTCTCTCTTTTTTCAACCAAATGCAACCACCAACAAAACAAGAAGCAGATCTATTAAAAAAATCGTCCATGTTCTCTTGTTAAATGCTGGAATAACTACAAACTATCCACAATCACAAATTAATTTCGTCAGCAGCCCCAAAACAAATCACTAACATACTTTCGGATTCGATTTAGGTATTCTCGTGGATTAACATATCTGAAAGTGGGTTTATCGGAAGATACATTGACCGTTTATGAACACGAGATCTAAAGACAAAACTAGAATAGATAGGCAGGATTTATGTAAGGATTTTACGGCGGGTTTTGTTACGATCTGAAGCTACCGAAATCGCCAAAAACTACATGACTGAAACACCTTTCGAAGTATTATTCAACAAGATTTATAATTAAGAAAAGAGGAGAAACTATATAATGAAGAATATGATGGGAGGAAGCCCCTCCGGACCGCCGGCCAAAGCCGACGTGCCGGAGAGAGGAGCGGTTTAGGGTAAGAAGCGGCTGTGTTAGGGTTTAGGATCGGTGATGATGTCTGACTCGTGATACCATGTAGAAGCGTATAATGAAGAATGATTTGATTTGATTGATTGCAAAATACAATTACATCGTACACATAAATATTACTCTACAGAATATTCTAGATTCGGGCTTGAGCTTGAGCCGTTACATATTACGACTAACGCTTAATTCATTTGTTCCTCTTTCTTTTCTATAATTACACTGCATATGTATGTAACTTTATATTTTTTTTTCGAGTCATGTGTAGCCAACTTTTTTTATAATTACCTACAAAATAAATAAATAAATTCAAAATTCAACTATATTTGAGTATACTCTAGCAAAAAGTAAAAGTTAGTTACACAACATTTAAAAAAATGAAAATTTAAATATATTTGCAAATAATTATCCCGTTTTTCTTTCAACGAAATTATACAAACACAAAACAATAACATATCCATTTTATGTTAGTATCCATCATCACAAGATAAGTTAACAAATTCTAATACGTCTATTGATGGCTAAATTGTAACTTTAGCCTATAACGTAATAAAGAACGTCAAAGAAGTGCTCCTGGATTCACGAGTTTTTGACTCAGATGTGTGCACTTTTAACGATGTATTTTGTGATTGTTTCTGACTTTTTCTTATTAATCATCTTCATACGTGTAACTAGTGATGTTCAAGTTTGTTTCCTTGTTCTTCTCTATCTCTGTTTACCGGGTATTATCTCTTTAACAAACGAACAAACAAAAAAAAATATAATAAAAAATAATGTGTGATGTTCAAATCTCAAAATATTTTGAGGAAGGTGCAACCTTTAATATTTTTTAGAAATCAATATTTTAAATTACGTTTAATTGAATAAAACATGCATCTTGTTTCCTATTGGACAACGCATTTTAGTGCACGTCGATCAAATTGGAATAATGCACTAAGACGATTGGGTTTCGCTTTTCAGGGGTTTCACCTGAAAAGGAAAAAACATAAATCATTGAAAGTAAACTTTCACGCATATCAACTCTAGTTTCCACTCATCTTTCATATCTTATCTTTTTTGTAGTTTTTATTCTATGTTTTTCATTTTTATGTTACTTGTTTTTTTAGTAGGTCTTATCAAATTTTGATCACAGTTTCATTATGCTTGCATGTGTATGATACGTGGTAATAATCAATGTTTTATAATTGAAGATTTTAGGTCTAGCTAAATTCGTGATTTGTAGTTCCTCAAAGACGCTTTGGGATACAACATATTGATAAATAGAAACCATTGGATGCTCGTACCTTTCAAAAGCAACTGCAAACACAAATGTTTATATATCCAGTGTTTTAAACTCGTTTTTCAAATTGACGTGATCAAACTCGCAGTTCCGGTTTAACCAGCAATGCAACTAGCTTTTTTTCTAAAACCGCTTCGAGACTAACCTGTATTCCGGTTCAAACCCAGAGTATTTAAACGAAATTAAAAGCTCTAATTTTCTTTTCATACAAAATATTAATGAGTGATTGATACTTAATTACTTGATCTTCGATAAGATAATTTTATTGGTAAACAATAAGAAATAATAGAGCAAAAGTTTAGTGCAATGCTTATCGTGTGATGTGCTTTTTATCACTAGTGTGAGTTGTTAATATTGTTATTAGGATGATCTAATATCAAGTTAATTGTAATGTATCTCCAAAAGTTTGTCAACCCATTACTCGTGCTAAACCACAACTAACCCGCCCGACTAATCCATAATTCCATATTGCTAAGCTCTAATAGTAACCATTGCGACGCATAAATTAATAATATTGCTCACTACATATGCTAGAACCGTAGGTTGACTCAACGGTTCAATCGTGCCATTCTGAGTCAGATTAATTAAGGGATGATCGCTTAGGTGTCGTTTGTTTTTTCAGAGCTTTTACCTCTTCATCTGCAAACCATGTCTGCAAAAGAAGAGGTGCATTTAAGCTCTTCATCTCCAAGAAGAAGACCGTTTGTTTTTTATGCTATTGAAGTACTTCTTTCCTTTTTCATCTTTTTCTTTTTCTTTTTTCTTTTTCACTAGTATTTTTTGTGCTATTAAAGTAACTTTTTTTTTTTCCTTTTTCTTTTTCACTAGTTTTTTGTGCCATTTAGTGCAAAACAAGTAATCGCTTAAAATACGAAGTATTAAAGACAATACATAATGGTTCAAAATCTACCAATATCGACCGTTTTTTACATTTTCGTCTGTTTTTACGTTTTCGATTTATTTTTTAAGTTTTCGACCCTTTTTATGTTTTTGTTTGTTTTATATGTATTTGTCCGTTTTTTACGTTTTGTTTTTACGTTTTCGCTGGTTTTTTTTACGTTTTAGTCCGTTTTTTACAATTTCGTCTGTTTTTCAAATAATCAAAAAAAAAAAAATTTCGTTTTTGTCTGCTTTTACGCTTTCATCTGTTTTTAACCTTTTCCACCATTTTATTACATTTTCGTCTGTTTATTTACTTTTTTATGTTTCCGTCTGTTTTTTTACGTTTTCCTCCATTTTCAATGTTTTCGTCTGTTTTTTAACGTTTTCGTCCGTTTTTTTACATTTTAGTCCATTTTCTTACGTTTTGGTTCGGTTTTTTACGTTTTCGTATTTTTTTACGTTTTCGCCTTTTTTTAAGTTTTCGACCATTTTTTTACGTTTTCGTCTGTTTTTTTACGTTTTCATCTGTATTTTTACGTTTTCGTCTGTTTCCTTACATTATCTTACGTTTTGTTAGATAACATAAAATAACGTACAAAAAATTATATAAAAACGGAAGAAAACGTAAAATAAACAAATGAAAATATAAAAAACAGACCAAAACGTAAAAAAATGACGAAAGCGTAAAAAAGGATGAAAACGTAATAAACGGACGAAAATGTAAAAAAGCAGTAGAAAACGTAAGAAAACGTAAAAAAAATGGACGAAAAAGTAAAAAAAAATGACGAAAACGTAAGGAAACGGACGAAAATGTAAGAAAATTGATAAAAACGTTAAAAAATGGGCGAAAACGGAGGAAAAAAAACCGACGAAAACATAAAAAACGGACAAAAACGTAAAAAAGCAGACGAAAACGTAAGAAAATAGACGAAAACGTAAAAAAACATACGAAAACTTAAAAAAACAGACGAAAACGTAAAAAAACATATGAAAACATAAAAATATGATCGAAAACGTAAAAAAAATAGATGAAAACGTAAAAAAAAAGGTGAAAACGGACGAAAACGGACAAAAACGTAAGAAAACGGACGAAAACATAAAAAAACGGACGTAAACATAAAAAACGAACGTAAACGTAATAAAGCGGACGAAAACTTAAGAAAACGGGCAAAATTGTAAGAAAACGGACGAAAACGTAAAAAATACATAGAAAGATCATTTGGATCTGAGGTTAGAGATATTACAATACTAAGAGAGAGTATGTGTAAAAGGAGTGAGTTGCAAGACAGAAATGGCTCACTATTTATAGGCAAATTTCTATAATGTTCCCCGGTTCCCACGGATCCCTCCCCAGAGGGATCCGGCCAGTGCAATCCAAGGGATCCGGCAGTTGGGTCAGCTTAAGTCCGGATTTTAGGTTGCAAACCGGGTTATGGGTTATGGGTTATGAATACCCAACAAGATGCAATGTATCTAAACATTGGGTCATCGGTCTTGGGTCATGGATCATGGATAATACCCAACATGAATTCATGCATGATGTCATGCAATGGGTCATGGGTTATAGATCAAGCTCCATGGGTATGGGTCATGGACTTTGGGTTTTACCCAACAATATTCAATGTATCTAGTCAATGGGTTAAGGACATAGATTATTACCCATTACATTACCTATTACAATATATATACAATGTATATATATATATATATATATATATATATATATATATATATATATATATATATATATATATATATATATATATATATATATATATGTACATTTCCATATTATGTAAACACTAGTTGTTATACATATGCATTTCTATAAGATGTAAACAATATTACTTGTTTAGTGTTTTATATGAAAATGCAGGTGTGTTAGTAAACTATTGGCTGAAACCATTTACGTATTTTATTTGTTTCGTTAAAATGATTTTACGTTTGTTATCGACAAAATATTAGAAGATCGTAAAATATAAATAAACATTTTTACGGCTTATTTGTATTAACAATATCTTCAGCAGCAGGCAACAATCGGATAAACCAAAGTATTCGTATCAAACAGGATAAACCAAAGTATCCTCACCAAATGGGATAAACCAAAGTATCCCTTACCGAACAGGATAAACCAAAGTATCCTCATCAAACGGGATAACTCAAAGTATACCCTACAAATAAAACAAAACGGGATAACCCAAAGTATTCCCTACAACTTAAACAAAAGAAATTACAACTAAAGCTCTGAGAAAACGAAAGTTGGTTCTAAAACTTCAACCCCCAAAGAACCTTCCAAACAAACGGGGCGTGTTGGTCTCTAGAAAAACATAAATATCTACCTCACAAATAAACATCAAAACCTGGGTGAGGCCTAATGTTACCACAATTTTTATTTTTTATTTTTTTTTAATTGAACTAAAAAACTTAAACAACCTTAAAAATACATAAAGAAAAACCACCAACCATTCTTATCTCTTTGTAGATTAAAACCAGCCATACACATTTATCAAATCCCCTTTCTCTCTTTTTTCAACCAAATGCAACCACCAACAAAACAAGAAGCAGATCTATTAAAAAAAATCGTCCATGTTCTCTTGTTAAATGCTGGAATAACTACAAACTATCCACAATCACAAATTAATTTCGTCAGCAGCCCCAAAACAAATCACTAACATACTTTCAGTTCGTGTATTCTCAGGATTAACATATCTGAAAGTGGGTTTATCGGAAGATACATTGACCGTTTATGAACACGAGATCTAAAGACAAAACTAGAATAGATAGGCAGGATTTATGTAAGGATTTTACGGCGGGTTTTGTTACGATCTGAAGCTACCGAAATCGCCAAAAACTACATGACTGAAACACCTTCAAGTATTATTCAACAAGATTTATAATTAAGAAAAGAGGAGAAACTATATAATTAAGAATATGATGGGAGGAAGCCCCTCCGGACCGCCGGCCAAAGCCGACGGCCGGAGAAGGAGCGGTTTAGGGTAAGAAGCGGCTGTGTTAGGGTTTAGGATCGGTGATGATGTCTGACTCGTGATACCATGTAGAAGCGTATAATGAAGAATGATTTGATTTGATTGATTGCAAAATACAATTACATCGTACACATAAATATTACTCTACAGAATATTCTAGATTCGGGCTTGAGCTTGAGCCCGTTACATATTACAGACTAACGCTTAATTCATTTGTTCCTCTTTCTTTTTCTATAATTACCTGCATATGTATGTAACTTTATATTTTTTTTTCGAGTCATGTGTAGCCAACTTTTTTTATAATTACCTACAAAATAAATAAATAAATTCAAAATTCAACTATATTTGAGTATACTCTAGCAAAAAGTAAAAGTTAGTTACACAACATTTAAAAAAATGAAAATTTAAATATATTTGCAAATAATTATCCGTTTTCTTTTCACGAAATTATACAAACACAAAACAATAACATATCCATTTTATGTTAGTATCCATCATCACAAGATAAGTTAACAAATTCTAATACGTCTATTGATGGCTAAATTGTAACTTTAGCCTATAACGTAATAAAGAACGTCAAAGAAGTGCTCCTGGATTCACGAGTTTTTGACTCAGATGTGTGCACTTTTAACGATGTATTTTGTGATTGTTTCTGACTTTTTCTTATTAATCATCTTCATACGTGTAACTAGTGATGTTCAAGTTTGTTTCCTTGTTCTTCTCTATCTCTGTTTACCGGGTATTATCTCTTTAACAAACGAACAAACAAAAAAAAATATAATAAAAAATAATGTGTGATGTTCAAATCTCAAAATATTTTGAGGAAGGTGCAACCTTTAATATTTTTTAGAAATCAATATTTTAAATTACGTTTAATTGAATAAAACATGCATCTTGTTTCCTATTGGACAACGCATTTTAGTGCACGTCGATCAAATTGGAATAATGCACTAAGACGATTGGGTTTCGCTTTTCAGGGGTTTCACCTGAAAAGGAAAAAACATAAATCATTGAAAGTAAACTTTCACGCATATCAACTCTAGTTTCCACTCATCTTTCATATCTTATCTTTTTTGTAGTTTTTATTCTATGTTTTTCATTTTTATGTTACTTGTTTTTTTAGTAGGTCTTATCAAATTTTGATCACAGTTTCATTATGCTTGCATGTGTATGATACGTGGTAATAATCAATGTTTTATAATTGAAGATTTTAGGTCTAGCTAAATGCGTGATTTGTAGTTCCTCAAAGACGCTTTGGGATACAACATATTGATAAATAGAAACCACTGGATGCTCGTACCTTTCAAAAGCAACTGCAAACACAAATGTTTATATATCCAGTGTTTTAAACTCGTTTTTCAAATTGACGTGATCAAACTCGCAGTTCTCGGTTTAACCAGCAATGCAACTAGCTTTTTTTTCTAAAACCGGCTTCGGAGACTAACCTGTATTCCGGTTCAAACCCAGAGTATTTAAACGAAATTAAAAGCTCTAATTTTCTTTTCATACAAAATATTAATGAGTGATTGATACTTAATTACTTGATCTTCGATAAGATAATTTTATTGGTAAACAATAAGAAATAATAGAGCAAAAGTTTAGTGCAATGCTTATCGTGTGATGTGCTTTTTATCACTAGTGTGAGTTGTTAATATTGTTATTAGGATGATCTAATATCAAGTTAATTGTAATGTATCTCCAAAAGTTTGTCAACCCATTACTCGTGCTAAACCACAACTAACCCGCCCGACTAATCCATAATTCCATATTGCTAAGCTCTAATAGTAACCATTGCGACGCATAAATTAATAATATTGCTCACTACATATGCTAGAACCGTAGGTTGACTCAACGGTTCAATCGTGCCATTCTGAGTCAGATTAATTAAGGGATGATCGCTTAGGTGTCGTTTGTTTTTTCAGAGCTTTTACCTCTTCATCTGCAAACCATGTCTGCAAAAGAAGAGGTGCATTTAAGCTCTTCATCTCCAAGAAGAAGACCGTTTGTTTTTTATGCTATTGAAGTACTTCTTTCCTTTTTCATCTTTTTCTTTTTCTTTTTTCTTTTTCACTAGTATTTTTTGTGCTATTAAAGTAACTTTTTTTTCCTTTTTCTTTTTCACTAGTTTTTTGTGCCATTTAGTGCAAAACAAGTAATCGCTTAAAATACGAAGTATTAAAGACAATACATAATGGTTCAAAATCTACCAATATCGACCGTTTTTTACATTTTCGTCTGTTTTTTACGTTTTCGTCTATTTTTTTAAGTTTTCGACCCCTTTTTATGTTTTTGTTTGTTTTTATATGTATTTGTCCGTTTTTTTACGTTTTCGTCTGTTTTTTACGTTTTCGCTGGTTTTTTTTACGTTTTAGTCCGTTTTTTACAATTTCGTCTGTTTTTCAAATAATCAAAAAAAAAATTCGTTTTTGTCTGCTTTTACGCTTTCATCTGTTTTTAACCTTTTCCACCATTTTTTTACGTTTTCGTCATTTATTTATTTTTATGTTTTTGTTTTTACGTCTTCCTCCATTTTCTATGTTTTCGTCTGTTTTTTAACGTTTTCGTCCGTTTTTTTACATTTTAGTCCATTTTCTTACGTTTTGGTTCGGTTTTTCGTTCGTCTTTTTACGTTTTACGCCTTTACGTTTTCGACCATTTTTTTTACGTTTTGTGCTGTTTTTTACGTTTTCATCGTCATTTTACGTTTTCGTCTGTTTCCTCACATTATCTTACGTTTTTGTTAGATAACATAAAATAACGTACAAAAAATTATATAAAAACGGAAGAAAACGTAAAATAAACAAATGAAAATATAAAAAACAGACCAAAACGTAAAAAGGACTAAAGCGAAAAGGATGAAAACGTAATAAATGGACGAAAATGTAAAAAGCAGAGAAAACGTAAAAAACGGACGAAAAAGTAAAAAAAAATGGCAAAAACGTAAGGAAACGGATGAAAACGTAAGAAAACAGATAAAAACGTAAGAAAATGGCCGAAAACGTAAAAAGGGGACGAAAACGGACGAAAAAAACCGACGAAAACATAAAAACGGACAAAAACGTAAAAAGCGACGAAAACGTAAGAAAATAGACAAAAGCGTAAAAACATACGAAAACTTAAAAAGCAGGCAAAACGTAAAAACATATGAAAACATAAAAATATGATCGAAAACGTAAAAAATAGATGAAACGAAAAAAGGTGAAAACGGAAACGAAAAGCGGACAAAAACGTAAGAAAACGGACGAAAACATAAAAAAACGGACGTAAACATAAAAAACGAACGTAAACGTAATAAAGCGGACGAAAACTTAAGAAAACGGGCAAAATTGTAAGAAAACGGACGAAAACGTAAAAAAAGGGACGAAAACTTAAGAAAACGGGCGAAATTGTAAGAAAACGGACGAAAACGTAAAAAAATGGACGAAAACGTAAGAAAACAGACGAAAACATAAAAAAACGGACGAAAACATAAGAAAACAGACGAAAACGTAAAAAAATGGCGAAAACGTAAAAAGACCAAAACGTAAAAGGCGAAAACGTAAAGAACATATGAAACGTAAAAGAACATACAAAACGAAAAATGGACGAAAAACGTAAAAGCGGACGAAACGTAAAGAGGTGTAAGATATTGAGAAAGAGATGTAGGGGTTGTGAAAGAAGAGGTAAGAAGTGAAAGATAATGTCTGAAATTTAGAAGAGGAAATAAGTGAAAAGAAGCACTTATGTCTGCAAAAAAACAAACAGAAACCTCTACCCTCCTGTAGACAAAAGAAGTGAAAAGAGGAAAAAAGTGATTATTGGGAAAAAAACAAACGACGCCACCCCCTACTATTAGAGTAATGGGTATCATGGCTCAAGCCATTTTATCACATCACCTCCACCTCAGCATTTTCATTTTCACATTCACATACCAAAGTACCTCTGGCTCATCACTCAAGCCAAAACACCCTTTTTGAAATCCACCATTTTATATTATTTTACATTTTTTTCAGACCAATTAATTTTTCCTTCATAAAAATAACAATACAAATTACATATAAAATATAAATACAAAACAAAAATACGACTCAACACACGCACTCACACAACAAAATTATAAACCCACTCAACACACACACCCCACACACTCTCAAGAGTAAACACATCTCGTACCCATCTTCTTCCTCAAAACACACAGAGTCAAAACAAAAAATGTTACCTTTCTTCTTTCACGCAGCACCAGTAGAATGGCTTGGGAAATGGCCTGGGGGGGGGGGGGGGGGGGGGGCGGGGACACCACCATACCCATCCCTCTTATGAGTTTATTTGAATCGGTTTATGATAAGCTTACTTTACTGCTTATTTGTCAACTTACAAGCTTATTACGACTTAAATAAGAAAAAATATGCTCTTAAGCTGAAATATAAGCCTTGAAAAACGGTTTTAAGTTAAGCCAAGTAAGATAAACTAATAAGCCAACAAAACAAGCTTAATCAAGCTCCCTCTAACTCACGAAATCAGTATATTAACATCTAAGTAGTTTTGTCTTATAATCTGGATATTGAGCACTATCTACACATCCCTTAATGAAATGTTTTAAAACACCATTTTAAACAATTGTTCAATTAAACTTTGGACAATCATATATTTTATAGTTGTCAACTTTATGCATATGTTCCCCCCAACTGTAATTGCATTCAAATGAAGAAATGTATCAATCATTGAAGCAAAGATTATATAACAGAATCTTGAAAAAAAAGAAGAAAAAAAACATATATGGTCCCAACCCACTCAACCTCCAAAACCAACCCCAATGGACCATAGAACTAATTGGGTGTGTGAACCAACCCCACCCAGGCCAGAACCACCATGGTACACCACTACACCTTTGATGTGAAATGTTTTCATAATTCAAGCCATCATCTTTACAGACAATTCCCTGACCACACCACCCCTTATCACAATCATGTGCTTGATAATCAATTTTCTTTTTGATCAAAATGACCCGCAAAAAGGAATGGACCGACATACAGCCGAGTGGGTTCCATTGAACACATGGATATAGTACAACTTTGAAATGATATCTGTTAAGAAAAAATAACAAGCTTTATATGGTTCGCCTAAATATGGCTATGTGCACGGCAGTAGTTTGCGGCGGGGATTGTAATTTTCCATAAATTGCGATTCGTCTCCTACCACACGAGTTCTATATAAGGAATAAAAACATTATGCAAAGTTGCAAACAACATGACCATGAAAATCAATTATCTATAGACTCCAATTTATGTGTCAATGCGTCATTCTACAAAATGGGGTAAAACGGAAACAAAGTTGCAACAGAGCTTGTTAATGGTTTACAATGGAGTATAGATACGATGATGTATAATAAAGTGTTTCGGGTCAAGCCAAACTAACTCAACGTAACTTGTACTAAGAAATTACCACCAGACCTGACATTTGATTTGGCCACCACTAATCCAAAGTATCTCAACAAAGTTCCATCATTGTTTACAGAATAAAAGGCCTTTCTGTCTTTGTAGGATTATACTCACGGTCTATTAAAGTTTGTGTTATGATCTTTTCAAATAGCAATGTACAATGTCCACTACAAAAAGATCACTATAGCACTATTGCTCTGGATTCAATCATTTATCCTATACTGAAAGGTTTTATCATGGGGTAAATGAACATCTATAAACGCTGCCCAAATGGAACAATGGGATGTAATAGCATATGGTTACGAGAAGTCGAACTCGACATATACATAAGCTCAGGATAACGCAGACACTTTTAAACTTAATCAACTAAGCAACAGTTTAAATACCTTACAACAACAACAACAACATACCAATCTCGCCGGGGCGGGGTATGGGGGAGGTCGAATGTAGACAGATCCTACCTCTACCCCGGGATAAACCGAGTAGGGACACCGCTTCCGAAAGACCTCCAGAAGTGCAGTGTGCGGTGAAACAGTTGAAATACCTTGAATGAACAAAAGTTGAAGATTTAAAGTTCTTAGGTTAACAATATTTGTTGATTTTTGGGTTAGATCACCCAATGAATAACAAGACATTCAGGTCCAAACAGAAAGACGATGAAAACAAAATTTCAGGCATGCCGATTGCCGCCTTTACGAATCTTCTCTACTTAACTAAAGAAATGAAATCATGTGCAATAACCATTACCATATTTCTGTGACATTGGTGTTTGAAACATTGAAGGAGCCCATTGAGTCTTGATCTGTGAAAGCACCAGAACAGATAAAAATGTTAGAAACTTCAAGGTAAAATAATCAATCAAAGAGATGTGAAAGGACTAAATGAACCTTGTAACATCATACTATGATTCATCTATGAATGAATGCAACTGTTGTTGGAAACTCGGGACACTGGTGGCTTCACGACCATGACTAAACCCATTGGTCGATACTCTTTCAACAAGAAGAGAAAATATTACGTAGTTTAACATTAGATGATAATAACAGCATGTAAGTAACAAGGCCACAATTGCCACCCGAAACATAAAGTAAAGATTCAGAAACCCGTGACATTCTTAATTAGAGGTGGCAAAATGGGCGGGTTGGTTCTTGGGTAAGGTAAAATGGGTTTGGTTCGAAATGAGTAACTTTTGTCCAAGCCATTTGACTGGATGCTTTAAACGTAATCACAAGAAATAACTAATTTAAATAAAGAAAGTTCAAACAGCTTTTATGCATTCAAAAGAAAACTTTGGACAACTATATCCTTTTTAAGCTAATGTTTTTTATGTAATCCTTTTATAGATAAAAGTATAAAACATAACCAGCTTCCACCAAACAATGTTGAATTTGCAGAGCAAACAGCTGTGGAGTCCACAATACATATACATACCACGACCACCAGAAACAATCGAGGAAAGGGGAAGACAGAAACAATCTTTAAAGCCCTCAATTTTAAGTACAAAAAAACACTAAACCCATGTTCCCGAATACGATATGTGATGTACCAGCAAGTTAATATGTGCTTATTTTCAAAAGCCAATCATGATGTACTAAAATTAAAACTTGCCTCACTGGTGGTGACCTGCTGAGCGCGCAAGGGAAAGAAGAAGGACCATGCACTGAGCTGAGACATTTAACAAATAATCAGAATTAGACGTTAAGAAACCATGAAATTTCAATAAAAGAAAAAAGTAGAGGGGTACATTATGAAATATTTCGTCTTCTGCCTTCAAGTATATTATATCTTCTTCACTTGAGCTACTACTACCCTTCTTCTTCTTGTTCTTCTTCTGGTCTCCATTCTTATGCTATAGATCCACAAATGAAAAAGGAAGGCTGAATATAGTTCAAATGTAAACCAAAAGAATATTAGCTATAATTTTTGAAACTACCTTATAGACCTTGCTGACCAATAGATAATGTTTGAAGCAGAATGACTTCCTAAGCTCATTTGTTGGCTTTCAAGATTAAAAAAATAATAAATAATTAAAAAAATAAAAAAAAAATAAAAAAAAAAGTATACTTCAGTTTACTATACACGGTCAGAGATTCATTTCAACAAGGTTGAGAAAATAAAGATTACTAGAAGTGGCAAAATGGACGGTTGGGTACAGGTAAAAAACACAGGTTCGGGTTGGGTTGGACCGACTTCGAAGACAATTGATCAAAACTTTAATTGTTTTATTTACAATTAGTGTTAAAATAAAATTAAAAAGAGCTATTTTCTCATTTTTTGAATAAAACAATCAAAGAGATTCTGTGCAACAAAAAAACACTTTGGGCGAATTTTGACCCAATACTTATTTAGCTACCTCTTTTACCTTATTGAGTCGTTAACCTGAATCAACCCGGTTATAAGTAATTGGGTGAAAATTGCCACCTCTATAATTACTATGTTATATTCATCTAACCTCGCCTTTCTAGAGAGCCCATAATATTTCATCAAAGAGACCATCATACAATGGTGGTAGTAGGAGGTGGCGATTTACTACATATTGTGAGACCAGTAGACCCACATCAGCCGCTTGTGGTCCTAAATATGACTGCATTTTATCTTTAATTTCTTCGTCCGGGCACACTTTCAATAGAAACTCTTTCACTTTCGTCATACATTTATGATCCTGAATAATAATACAAAACCATCAGATGAATATATAATAAAGATTATTGGATGTTGCAAACGAATATACACCTTATATCTCTGCAAGTTGAGAGCAGAAACGAAACCATAAACTCCATTATCTTCGTCTCCTTCTATCTTAATAACAGTTCCCACAGTAGTTTGTTCTAATATTAAGTCTACAAAACTGCTTAAAGCTCATTCTTTATTATCAAGGTAGGTAGTCATCAGGACCTTAACTCCATGAAAATCATCAGGCTTCGGGTCAATAAAGTTTTCAGCTATTAGGGTGATTATAAAATTACCCCAGATGACTCTGAAGATAAGTCCTCATCTTCGGAAGACGAATGCGACTCTTCCCTCTCCGATTCTGATTTTGATTCTGTATCATCGTGTTTACCCTTTCGCTACCTAAAACATAAATTGGATTTGATCAGAACTATAAGCCGACACAGCAGATACATAATACTATTGACAAATTTTAACTGAAGAAATTCATGCCTGCAGAGTCGAGGGAGGTTCTCGTGTTCCGTGGAATTGTTGTTTTGCTGCTTGAGCTTACGACCAGATGTAGCCAAGGCCATAGCACGACCCAAACGTGAGAATGCAGGCTATGGCTTATTCAAATGGCCTCTTCTTGATGGCCTTCGAGGCATTATGATTGTCGACGCAACCTAAACAAGTTCACAATGATTATGGGTAACGTGAGTACAAGAACTCATGGAAACCAACTGTACATACAGATAGTTATCATACAATCACATCAGTAACGCATGGAAATTCCAGAATTGTAACGCCCCGACCCGACAAGGGTAAAGGAATCACAAATAATGGTGTCATATCAAAGCAAACATAAATATCCAAAAGAAGTCTTAACATAAAAGCGGAATAATTCAAGTCAACATGACTTCAATACATAGGTCCCAGCGGAAAATACTCTCCAACAAAATAATCCGAAATAGTAAAGTCTTAAATAGCATCATAAGATCAAATCTAAATGTCTCTAAGGTAAGTCCACTCATGCACTCATCCCAACGCAAAACCCAGCTCCAATGCTTAGATACCTGCCGGAAGAAAAGAATGCGGCCGAGCTTCAAAAGCTCAAGGATATAAAAGCAAAGCGAAATACGAAACGATATCGATCAATAATACGAATATAGTGAACGAAAGATAGCAAAATCATAATCATTTTCAGAGTATAAATCATAATTATCGAATAAAGTTTATAGTTAACTACCACGAGCCCGAAACAAATATCGATCATAATCATATTCACATAAGGCAACATTTGTAGGGGAGACCTACCAGAGTTATGATAGACGTGCATGCACGCTAAAGATCAATCATCGATAACAGATAACATATAACAGATAATGAGCAATACGATATAGGATGCATCCATACCCCACGTATTGATATTGGTCATATAACATAACTTGAGCTCATAACAGATGAATGAGATAAGGACGGGCGTGCGAACATCACTCTACTCCCTAGAGTCATGTCGAGGTGCATCATCGACACGGATTACATGGAACCCCCATGACTAGTGAAATATTTGGCTCGGGTGTCAAACTATCTTAGGTCAAATTCAGAATGTCAAAACCGACATAATACGGATCATACTTTATCATAAGGTTAATCATATTTTCAAAATCAGAGTTTTCATATCATATAGTTCAAAATCGGATGTTTCATAATTGAAATCGAGATTTCAAATAAGCAACAGCTCAAACAAGCGAATGGGGTTCATAGCAAAGGATTAGGAAACCTTAATATAAAAGCTAACGAACGTTATAAGGAACCTTTACTAAAAGGTCAAAATATCGTACCTTATTCCAAAGCGAAAGACCAAAAAGCAAAATACGGAAAGCAAAGGATTACTCCTTCTTTACAGAACCTATACACATTGATTGCATGTACATGTTATTTATGATTCCATAATTGTCGAAATGATCTTTTAATGTTTGATGTTCATACTTAGTATATTTAATGTTCTTAATACTTTAGGGTTTTACAGTTAAATGAGACTTAAGTGTTTTATAATCAATGTCGTAGATTAAGGTTCATTATGTCATTTATTAGAGTTTAGGGTTAAGTGTAAAAGTAGTTTAAAAGTCATAATTCACACATGAAATAACGAATTAATATAATTAGCTTCAAACCCTAATCGACTCTCATCTATGTTCTAGGGTTTTCTCAATCTTTTAATATCCCATTAATGCGTACTGCTTTTATATGTTACGTCATTTAATGACTCATTGATTTAACCTAGCACATATGAAAAACAACCTTTCTTTTTATGCTTCACCATGTACGCACTCCCACATGCAAATTCCCAACTTAATCACCCGTTGTTTCTCGACTTAAAAGTCCATTCGTCATACACACACAAACACTTACCCTTTATACTCACATGACACGTTCACAAAACTCCACATGGTTCGGTTTATATATAGGGTTCGGCCTCCATGTTTTTACGCAAACCCTAGCTCATCTACGTATCTTACGTATTCAAGTTCACATGTTATATAAGGTCCGATTCATATATATGTGGTTCGGTTTCTTTTATCTTGACCTACTTAATAACTGGTTCAACCAATACGTATTACATAACATGCTCTTTAATATTTATAAGGTTGAAGTCGTTATGTTGTTTTTGTTTCATACGGCGACCAAAGAAAAGAAACACAAGCTCGGCTAAACAAAACAAGATACGATATATACATTAACGTAAGGTGTATTAAAGGAAGACGAATAGAATACGTTTATACCTTAGCTTGTTGAACAAAACTCGCGATACCAAGGGTGTTTGTACCTCGGGCGAATAGAAGAAAAGAGAGAGGCAAAGAAAACTAGGGATCCCCAAATTGTGTTTATGTGTTGTATATATATGTGGTACAAATTTTGGTTAGGCTTGAGAGTTGTGGGCTTCTGCTTGGGTCCAACCGAACAAACAAAACCCACGCCCCTCTTGGGTTCTCAAATGACGAAAGACAAGGCCCAATGACCCAATATTTTAGCGAGACGTTTAACTTTTAGTGCGTACAAAATCGATTACGTACACATATTCGTTAAGTTTTAATTATTGATAAGTTAGTTTTAATTTCGTTGAATGAATATAAATGTCTTTTACGTATTTTATAAATTTCGATTTCAAGGGTATTTTAGTCTTTATTCATGTTTTAGATTTTCAGGTTTTACAACTCTTCCCCTCTAAAAGAAGAATTTTTGTCCTCGAAAATTGAAATGAAGCAAGCAACGAAATGAGAACATACCAAACTATTCAAAGAAATGAGGATAACTAGCTCGCATCGACTCTCGGTTTCCCAAGTAGCCTCAGCTCCGGTGATTTTTCCAAAGAATCTTAACGAACGGAATGACTTTATTTCTCATGACTCTTTCTTGTCTTTCTAAAGTAGCTTCCGGTTCTTAGGATAAAGACATATCGATTGAATTTGATCAAGCGGATAAGAAACAGCGTGTAGCGGATGATAGTTGTATCCCCTTAGGAGAGATACATGGAAAACATCATGAACATGCGATAAGCGAGGAAGTGCTAACCGATCTGAAACTTCTCCTATACGCAAAATTTCAAGCGGATCGATGAATCGATGGCCGAGTTTGCCCTTGATTCCAAAACGTTTCACACCTCTAGCGGAAACTTTTAGAAATACATGATCTCCAACACGAAACTCTAAATCACGGCGATGCTTTTCGGCATAACACCGGCGAGACCTAGCCTCCTTCAACTTTTCTCTAGCAGCGGCTACTTTCTCATTCTTGATCTCAATCATTTCGGACCTTCATTAAGCGTTCACCTACTTCATCCCAACAAGTAGGTGATCTACATTCTCCATAAAGAAGTTCAAACGGTGCTTAATGCTAGCATGCCACTGTTGTTGTATGCAAACTCTACTAAACACAAATATTCATCCCATTGCTCGTCCATTCTAAAGCACAAGCCCTTAGCATGTCCTCTAAGGTCTGAATATAGTCCTCTCATTGCGACCATCTGTTTGAGGATGAAATCTTTGTCTTGAAATTAAGTCGAGTACCCCAAGCTTTTGCAAACCTTTCGAAGCGGAAGTAAGCAGCGGATCTCTATCGGACACAATAGATGCCGGGTACCATGAAGCCTAACGATCTCTTCTTTGAAAAATTTCCGCCAATCTACCAATACCATAATCCTTTCTAATTGGTAAGAAATGAGCGGATTTGGTTAGTCGATCAACAACTACCCAAATCGCATCATGCTTCTTCCGAGTAAGAGGTAGTCCAGTCACAAAATCCATAGATATCTTATCCTTCCATGTTGGAATATCCAATGGTACATAACAGTCCACTAGCCCTTTGATGTTCAATCTTAACCTGTGACAAATCATACACCGATACAAACGTCGCCACATCTTGCTTCATGCCATTCCACGGAAATACGCTTTAAATCCCTATACATCTTGGTAGAACCAGGATGGATAGTGAAAGGAGAACTATGAGCGTCAGTCATAACTTTCGCGAAGTACGGATCATTAGGAACACAAAGCCTATCTTCATACCATAAAATTCCATCATTATCAACCTTAAACTCCGTGCGCACCTTCTTCAACATTTTGCCGCCGGCCCATTTCGCCATCATCTTTCGAGCTTCTTTAATTTCTTGATATAAGGTTCGACTCCACCTTCATACTAGCCCGGTATCCATCAAAACCTCGTACGCACTCAACATCCAAGCGCTCTAAGTCACGAAGAATCCTAGGTTCAATCTCAATACTTGCAAGAATGCTGATTTAGGCTAAGTGCGTCGGCAACTACATTAGCCTTCTGGGATGATGCTGAATGTTGGTGTCATAATCCTTAAGAAGTTCTAACCATCTTCTTTGTTTCATGTTAAGTTCTTTACGGTGAAAATATACTTGAGACTCTTATGGTCGATGAATATATCACGTCTCTCCATAGTAATGTCTCCGGATCTTCAATGCGAACACCACTGCAGCTAACTCAAGGTCATGAGTTGGGTAATTCTCCTCATAAGGTTTTAGCTTCCTTGAAGCATAAGCTATTACCTTTCCATGTTGCATCAAAACACAACCCAATCCTTTCTTAGATGCATCACTATAAATTTGAAATCCTCGAGAACAGATGGAAGAGTCAAAATAAAGCGGACACCAATCTCGTTTCAACTCTTCAAACTCTTTTCTCGTGCATCCGTCCATACAAACTTTTCTCATTTCCTCATCAATTGTGTTAGGGGCAAAGCTAAACGAGAGAAACCTTTAACAAAAGCGTCAGTAGTAGCGGAAGTCCTAGAAAACTCCTAACCTCGATCATGCAGTGGTCTTGGCCATTTAGTGATGGCCTCAACCTTATCCGATCCATAGTGATACCATCGCCAGATACAATATGACCAAGGAAAGCGACTTGTTTTAACCGGAACTCACGCCGAAAATTTGGCGTACAACTTCTTCTTCCTCGGAATCTCCAAAACTATCCGAGAGATGTTGCTCATGCTCTTCTGAGACTTGGAGTAAACCAAAATTTCGTCGATGAAAATGATAACAAACTTATCGAGGAACTCATGGAAAACACGATTCATTAGGTCCATAAACACGGCAGCGATTGTCAAACCAAAAGGCATAACGAGGAATTCATAATGACCATATCACGTGCAGCGGTCTTAGGAACATCTTGCTCCACTGCGTAGGCGGTGATAACCGGATCTCGGATCAATCTTCGAAAGAACTTACGCTCCTTGCGGTTGATCAAACAAATCATCAATACGCGGAAGAGGATAACGGTTTTGAATGGTAATACGGTTGAGTTCACGGTAGTCGATACATAGGCGCATGCTTCCATCCTTCTTCTTCACAAACAAAATAGGTGCACCCCATGGAAAAACATTGGGTCGAATAAATCCATTCTCTATCATCTCTTGCATTTTGCTCCTTAATTCGCCGGTTTCTACGGTGCCATACGGTGCGAGCCCGAAATCGGTTCACACCGAGGAATTAACTCAATGCTAAACTTCAACTTCTGCGGGGAAGGCCGGAAAAACGTCGATGAATTCACAAACAGAGAAAGATTTTCAATGTTAGGACTCTCCAAGATGTGTCCTAACGGATGCGAGAAAACCTTGGCACCCATGATCATAGTCCGTGCCTTCATAGCATAAATGAGCTTAACGATTTGAGGGTTGAGAACCATAATAAAGCGAATTGAGGATGTTTTACGTCTCCAAAGATCCGCAGTTCTAGCATAGCGGTCGATGGAAGCTCTATGGTAAGCCAACCAATCCATGCCTAGAATGATATCAAAGTCAACCATATCGAGAGGATCTGATTTGCGGGCGAATACGATCATCAAAACGAAGAGGGCCGCGTATTTATGATCAATGATCATGTGGTTTTCATGAAGTAGAAATCGATAAGTGGTTTGTTAGTGGTTTGGGGGTCATATTAAGTTTCTTAGCAAATGTGACAGATATAATGGAGTGTGTAGCACGGTATCAAATAAGCGACAGAATAATCATCAATGAAAAGAGTGCCCGTAATGGTACTGAAGTGTGCTCCTTTGATTCGAGTAGTAGCATAAACGCGTCCGATGGTAGGTGGCGGCTTGATGTAGTTTCAGGGGATCGCGGGGTTCTTAGGGCAATCCTTGATCTTGTGATTAGTGGAACCACAAGAGAAACATCCACCAGTGGCCTTGAAACAACATCCCGGATGAGCCTTTCCACAAGTAGTACGAGAGGAGTGGGGAGGCAAAACCTCACTTTCCTTTGCGACCGGAAGATCACGGAAGCGACCCGATATGCTCCTCGAGTCGGCCGATCCTTGTTGTAGCGCCGGTTATTGTTACCTTGGTTCGGCGATCATTTCCATTCTTGCGGCGACTCGCTATCACGACTCTCCCGAGCGCCTAGAGTCCACATTCCTTCTGGCGACCCGTCGATCATAACTCCTATCCACTTGACCCTCGAATCATAACTCCTGCGAATTTTTTATAATCATTACTTTGAGTCCTACCTTAAATCCGATCACCATCACGGTTACGCTTGTTGGAACCCGAAACCTCATGAAAGATCTCAATGTTCAAGGTGCGTCATTGCGGCGACACATCCTCATACTCAATATTCAGCAGTCGGTCCACACCACACAACTTCGGTCCCCACTTGAAGTGCTTAGCTTGGCGCCTACCATCTCGGCAATCGTTCCCACAAAACTCACCGACCTCATAAACCTACCCATGTACTCATTGGAGTTCTCATGATCAAGCGGTAGATTGCACGATAATCCCTTTCATACCTTTCGCCGGCGTCGATAATGGTTATAGAAGATATTCAAAACTTCGGTCAAGTACAAGTAATAGCAAAAGCATCTCCTCCTCTCTTTGTTTGAGTGCCTTCCACCAATTCAAAGCATCACCCTCCACTTAAATGCATGGCGAAGCGGTTTAAATTCATCTCCCAACCAGTACTTCAAACAACTTCTCAATATGGTGATCCGGTCCTGACCTCGGTGGGAGTAGGCGGTGTGCTAAAGAGAGGCTTGAGCTTAAAGCGCTCGAGCCAAGTGTGAATGCCGGTGGGTTGATTACCTCCACCACTACCCGAAGCACCGGTCGATTACAGTGTTGTTGATCACATCATCATCTCGGTGTGGTAAGACCGAGGAAAAGAGTGTTGAGAGCATTAGCAATGCAGCATCAAGTTAGGAGCATCATCGTCTCCATCCAGCGTTCAAGTTCACGACGAGTTTGAACCATCGACGATATTCAACGATTAGTAAAATGAACAAAGGTGAGATCTGAAATGGAAGTTCGCGAAGGAAACCTAAAGTCTACCCAATCCTCACGGTCATAGCCTAAGCTCTAAGGGTCTCAAAACCTAGGGTCCATATGTCACGAGTCGACTACAAGTCGTAAACACGGGCTCGATGCCATAAATTGTAGCATGCAATCCGACAAGGGTAAAGGAATCACAAATAATGGTGTCATATCAAAGCAAACATAAATATCCAAAAGAAGTCTTAACATAAATGCGGAATAATTCAAGTCAACATGACTTTAATACATAGGTCCCATGGAAAATACTCTCCAACAAAATAATCCGAAATAGTAAAGTCTTAAATAGCATCATAAGATCAAAGCTAAATGTCTCTAAGGTAAGTCCACTCATGCACTCATCCCAATGAAACCCAGCTCCATTGCTTAGATACTGCCGTAGGAAGAAAAGAAATGCGGTGAGCTTCAAAAGCTTCGATGGGCGGATATAAAAGCAAAGTGAATACAAGCGATATCGAATACGGAATATAGTGAGCGAAAGATAGCAAAATCATAATCATTTTGAGTATAAATCGAATTATTGAATAAAGTTTATAGTTAACTACCGAGCGAAACAAATATCGGATCATAATCATATTCACATAAGGCAACATTTGTAGGGAGACCTACGAGTTATGAAGGGCGTGCATGACGCGGCATCAATCATCGGATAACGGATAACATATAACGGATAGCGGATACGCATCTAGGATGCATTCATCGCCCACGCACATATATTGGTCATATAACATAACTTAAGCTCATAACGGATAACGGATAAGGGGCGTGGCGAACATCACTCTACTTGCCCTAGAGTCATGTCGAGGTGCATCAGCGACACGGACATGGAACCCCTATGACTAGTGAAATATTTGGCTCGGGTGTCAAACTATCTTAGGTCAATCGAGAATGTCAAAAGCGGCCACGGATCATACTTTATCATAAGGTTAATCATATTTTCAAAATCAGAGTTTTCATATCATATAGTTCAAAATCGGATGTTTCATAATTGAAATCGAGATTTCAAATAAGCAACGACTCAACAAATGGAATGGGGTTCATAGCAAAGGCTTAGGAAACCTTAATATAAAACATGAAAGCGTTATAAGGAACCTTTACTAAAAGGTCAGAATATCGTACCTTATTCCAAAGCGAAAGACCAAAAGCAAAATAGGAAAGCAAAGGATTACTCCTTCTTCAGAACCTATACACATTAACGATTGCATATTTGTATTTATGATTCCATAATTGTCGAAATGATCTTTTAATGTTTGATGTTCATACTTAGTATATTTAATGTTCTTAATACTTTAGGGTTTTACAGTTAAATGAGACTTAAGTGTTTTATAATCAATGTCGTAGATTAAGGTTCATTATGTCATTTATTAGAGTTTAGGGTTAAGTGTAAAAGTAGTTTAAAAGTCATAATTCACACATGAAATAACGAATTAATATAATTAGCTTCAAACCCTAATCGACTCTCATCTATGTTCTAGGGTTTTCTCAATCTTTTAATATCCCATTAATGCGTACTTACTTTATATGTTACGTCATTTAATGACTCATTGATTTAACCTAGCACATATGAAAAACAACCTTTCTTTTTATGCTTCACCATGCAGCGCTCCCACACATGCAAATTCCCACTTAATCACCCGTTGTTTCTCGACTTAAAAGTCCATTAAATACACACACAAACACTTACCCTTTATACTCACATGACACGTTCACAAAACTCCACATGGTTCGGTTTATATATAGGGTTCAGCCTCCATGTTTTTTACATGAACCCCAGCTCATCTACGTATCTTACGTATTCAAGTTCACATGTTATATAAGGTTCGATTCATATATATGTGGTTCGGTTTCTTTTATCTTGACCTACTTAATAACCGGTTCAACCAATACGTATTACATAACATGCTCTTTAATATTTATAAGGTTGAAGTCGTTATGTTGTTTTTGTTTCATACGGCTCGACCAAAAGAAAAAGAAACACAAGCTCGGCTAAACAAAACAAGATACGATATATACATTAACGTAAGGTGTATTAAAGGAAGACGAATAGAATACGTTTATACCCTAGCTTGTTGAACAAAACTTCATGACACCAAAGGTGTTTGTAGCTCTCGGCGAATAGAAGAAAAAGAGAATACAAAAACTAGGGATCCCAATTGTGTTTATGTGTTGTATATATATGTGGTACAAATTTTGGTTAGAGCGAGAGTTGTGGGCTTCGGCTTGGGTCCAACCGAACAAACAAAACCCACGCCCCTCTTAGGTTCTCAAATAACCGAAAGACAAGGCCAATGACGGCCCAATATTTTAGCGAGATGTTTAACTTTTAGATGCGATACAAAATGCGATTTACACATATTAGTTAAGTTTTAATTATTGATAAGTTAGTTTTAATTTAGATTGAATGAATATAAATGTCTTTTCGATTATTTTATAAATTTCGATTTCAAGGGTATTTTAGTCTTTATTCATGTTTTAGATTTTCAGGTTTTACAAGAATTATCTAAACCAAGTATACATACAGATAACTATGAGTCCCCTCCTAACGATCCTCCGATAGCAAAGACTAACCGTTGGACATCCATTAGACCAGTTACAACCTCCAATACTATTTGACAGTGGATTTGTTAAATTTTAGTTTTGCTATTATGATCGCTTCCACTGGCTTGCTAGAACACTCAGTGTACCATGATTTCTCAGCCCCAACATTGCGATTCAGAGGAGTTTGGTAAGTCAGATAACACTGAACCTATCATTCATTTCCATAAAGTGAAAATAGTCCTAACCTCATGCCATAAAACTACCAATCAGACTACAATGCCCTAAAAGCACAATTCTTAGAGATAAAAATCTCAAGCAATAACACCACAACTCATGCAGGAATCATGAATCAAATACGCGATGTTAGCGAGGGTTTAGCATTGTGTTTTGAAATTGATTTTGTATAAGAAAACAGATTGCATGAATTAGTTTTTAAATGCGCCTTTTGTTGCTTGAAGTCACATAACCGGTATTGGATCAAAACGGACATTTTATATTATTGCATCATTTTGATATTAACATAACACTTGTGTTTCTATCAATTATAACAACAATATAACACAAAGTATACATCAACAAGTCTTGTAAAAAACTTTGGCATCTATAATTCCAACAATTGTGATTAATTCTAGAAGAAATTATGTCATTAAGCTATGAGACTCATTTCCAACAAGGCACATAAAAACTGACGGCGCCTTGGCTTCGACACTTAAAATCACGGTACTTGGGAGGTGTTTCGCTAACATTACATAAAAATAAACCAACCTATTCCAAAAAGCCCCAAGTTTCAACTTCAACTTGTTTCTTATTTTACCCTAAATACGTCCCTCTATAAAAACACTTGTTTTAAGCTTATTAATACGATCATACAATCTGATAACAAGCTCTTGTATAAATAAGCTAACTCTTGATTATGGCGATAAAACATAAGAAAGGAAAAAGATTAATAATAGCGGTAAGATTATATGAAAGCGTACCGGTGATGATGGTGGTGCGGCGGAGCTAGTGGCTGCGTTGGGGGTTTATGGAACTAAGTCGGAAAATAGGGAATAAATTTATAAATTGTAAATGCACCTTGGTAGTGATGTTGACAAAAAGTCCCTAATGTTTTGAAAATATTGCATAGTTACCCTTATTATACTGTCTTTGCATTTCCGATCACGTCTCTAAAGATTTGAACCACTTAACCATAGTATTTCACCAAAAGATAATTTGGATGAGTATGCTATCGGAGAACAACGAATAACACAATTCTTGAAAATATGTGGATCATATTCACTTAAATAATTTGATGGTTGTTATAAAGTGACAATATAAGTTGATGATACAAATTAGTTTATTTTGTACACATCAACTTCTTATTCTAGCAAATAGTGGTTATCATATAAATAATACTTTAGTTTGAGTTACAATTACAACAAAATATGCATGGCATTAAGCCTTTGTAGTTATTACTTAGTTCTTCCTCTTTAGTTTATAACGAGATGGCGGCTTACGTACGTTCGGGAAATGTACGTAAACCTCAGTTCCTTGGGACATTTGAAGTATAATCAGATACTAAATTTTTTGTTTCCTTTTCTAAGCAGATGGGTTTTGAAGTATAATAGTTCTAAAGATAATCAGATACTAAATTTTTTGTTTCCTTATCTGGAACCGCGGCGTTCCGTCGGGGCGTTTGATATTTATTAGTATACCTGTTTTGCGTTAAACTGTGAAGAAACCTGTTGATGTATTGACCTTAGAGAAAGGGCGTATCACGGTGTGATATGAAGCTAACATTATCGCCTGCTGACAGCGGGTTCTTTCTCAGGGTCGGTGGCTGGCGGTTTGCTAAGTTTGCAAGAAAGACGTTAGAACAAAAAAAATTGTATGAAAAGTACTTTCAATAATTCTTGGTAGACAAAAATAAAAAAGCCTTCATCTGAATTTGGTTTTAGGAGATTTGGTATTTTGGATCGGTATGAAAATGAGTTGTTGGTTAAAGAATATATAAAGAAAAGGATATGTCATGGTTGTTAATAGGTGTCATGTCGTGATGAGCAAGTGGCAAAAGATGGTCATTACATGTTACAACAAAGATTGGCAACATAGTATGTGTCATTTTTGTCATTTGTATATGTGCAAGGTTTGTAAATGTGCAGCTCTTAAAACTTTATATTTTTAATGTATGGATCAAGGTTGCAAAAATCATGAATCGGTAGTCGGGTAAACCCCACAGTAACTGTAACGTCGGTCAGGAGTGTCGGTGATTAATCGGATTAGCATTTTAAACAAGTTTTGGGTATTTCGAAATTGGGTATTTTGACAAGACTTTCCTTGAAAATCATCTTGTAACATATATAAACATAAAATATAATTGATTAAAACTTGTTCAAGGCAAGTTTTGGGTATTCGACAAGTTTGCAAGTTTTGGCAAGTTTGACCAGGATTAGCGATCGTTGACCGCCATTGACCATTGTTGACCTATTTGTTTGACCGGTTACACAAATGCAGGTTGGTAGCCCAGTAGCACCTAATCGGTGATTAATCGGCCTTGTAGGCCTTGTTTTGCAACACTGGTATGGATACTTACGTAAGTATTTAGTAATGTATAAATAGATATCTTTGGTCTATGTCCCTGTATGAGAAGTGTAAGCTAATTGGTTGCTACTGTTCTAGTTTGCTTCAAAGATTATGGTTTTATTCTTGTGTATATAAATAGAGAGGTTAGGTGTTGCATCTATCATTTAATTTTCTTTACCATCGGGCGCCTACACCTCTTCCATCTAGGGTTTTACGTAGTCGATTGTCAACATCTATATATCATGGCCGCCACCCCTAACCTCAACGAATTGAAATATCAATCCGGTTCTGATGCTTTGCAAAAATGCTTTAAGTTATTCTTTACTCCAATGGTGAGGAGGAGGGTTTTATTCAAAAGCTTCGGTGAGGAATGCAACGATCTCTGCAAGGAAGATCGAGAAAGGAAGAGTATGTTGAGGAGCTTGAGTCTTTTGGCCCGTTTCATGAAGTTGCTCACGATATCATTGAATGCATCAATGAAACTTTGCAAAGGGAGCGTGACAGGCTTGCGAATTTGGTGGTTGTGTTGGCTGAGGCAAGGGAAGGGATGGAGGAGAAGCAGAGATTAGATCGTGTGGTTTTGGGTGTTTGTGTTTTGAATGCAGTAGGGATAGCTGTGAAGGTATCTGTGTAGGGTATTTGTTTAGAATAATGGGTATGTGTATGAAGTTTGTGTCTGTTGATGGGTAGTTGTAGGGTCTTTTGTTTTAAGTCTATGTGTACTGGGTGTCGTTAATATGTAATCGTACCTATTTATGTTAATATAAGTTGTGGTTTTTAAGTGTTATTAACTGTTTATTGGCTTATTCTTTGGTTGATGTATACTGTTAGTGTTGTGCTATTTTTCGTTATCATCATTATTGTAATAATGTGATGTTATATTGCGATTGTAAATATGCCTAAACCTATTTGTTCTAGCTATGAAATGTTTTGTGGAGTTGTCAATAGTTTTGATATTCTTTGCTTGTAAGGTTGTACATAAGCATGGAATTAACTATTTTGGATTTTACAGAATGTTGTGGTTGATAATTTTGTTGCTTTTATTGTGATTGTAAGGTTGTTTACGGATGGTTTATTCGTTGGTAGGAGTATTTTCGATATAGCGCTTTTTTTTCATTGTTTTTCGTAATGATTTGTATGTGTCACTGTTGTTAATAGGCAGATACGTCGTTGCCTATGCTTATGTGTCAAAGCATGTGAAGTTAGTAGCAGTAGTGATATTGTTGTTATGTGTTGTGGGCATTATCCTCATTATGTATCTACTGTAGGTATATGTACGCACAATCCTTTTTTGAATATCTATATGTACAAAGCAGGGTGAGTCGGGATGTTTGTATGTATTATTGCGGTTTTCATCCGTTTTGAACATGACTTTAATGCTTACGACAAGCTACAACATATAAGATATAAATAGTATTGTTAACTTATTCATAAGCAACATATGTGTTAACCATAGCATACATTATCGACTATGTAGTGCTTGTAACTGCGAATATGTTCTTTATTCTGAGATAAAACAACCTCTTACTTCTATTGGTAGGCTATGTTGAAACTATCAGGTAGAAAGCTACATTTGACAAAGTTTATTACAGATACTAATATATTAATGCTATTATTCTTGCCTAGTCCTTTTTGCACTTGTGTTTGGTTGTCCAAGTGCGGCGTGTTTTAGCAGCTGTCTGCGGAGAGATACATGCGTGTCGTGTGCCTTGGTAACTTCTTTGGAGTTGAGCCACTTTTGG
>OU343224.1:62096807-62187240 GCA_910596185.1 Chrysanthemum makinoi
TACCATATGCTTGAGACTAGATCAAACCTCCATCGCTTTGGCATAAGCACCTAGGAAAGACTATCCAAGAGGTCTTTTAAAGGGTTGTAATGATAGGCTTACGGTAGGGAAACAAAGGGTTTGGTGTGATAGGCGATTTAGTGGTGGCAAGTCAAAAATCTTTATGTTACAAGCATGCGAAGAATGGCGTTACTAAGCCAAGACTCGACACTCTAAACTCTAGATAACTGAAACAAACAATCATAAATTTAAAGATAGATGTAGGATGGTAGCCCGTATGTTTTTTTTTTTTTTTCTTTTTCTTTTCTTTTTTTTTTCATACACTCTTACTCTACCATCCTCTACGATAACATCAAAATAATAGGGATTTATAGGCACATCCCTACACTTGAGTTTTTATTACTCTAACACTAATTTGACCCGAATTGAAAAGATCAAAACACTTGAAGTACATTATTACGCAAATAAAGGGAATTTTAATTTAACGTTCCTTTCCCGTCATTTCATAAAATTTAACTTTTCCTATGAGTCCCAATCGTCCCAAAACTGTGTACAAAGGATATGACTTGACTTAGCAACTTATGCAAGCAACAAGATAATTGAACTAAGGGTTTAGTGTGATAACAATAATGCACTAAAAGTGAGTGCATACAAGGTAGGCTAAGGCGATTTGGGTGCACATTTGGGGGTGGATTGTAAACAATGCTCTTCATTGATATTCCGAAAAACCGAAACATCACGAGAACCGCGAAAAGGATAGGCTCTGAGGGGTTAACTAGGGGTATCGTGTACTAAATATGAGTACAACTCAAAGGTGTGGGGGAATTACTCAACCGACGTGGAAGAAGTAATTATATTACAGGTATCAAACAAGGGTTATCCTAATGCCTCTTATCATTTAGTTATTCCTAACTACACAAGCATAGTCTTACTAGCGATCTCGGGATGCATCACAAAACAAGTTCTAAAATCTATTATACTACCGGTTCACACTCTAAGCATTAAAGATGAATGCTTTAATTCCTACTAATCTAAGGGCGATCCTCACATTTTGGGTGGAATTTAAGTGGTAAAGGGTTTTTGTGCTAGTCATATAATTTTCTATCCATGAGACGCTTTATTAAGACTAATGGCCCACTCCTATATGTCATGAAAAAATTTAAATTTGGTGCCAAAATTACCCTAACCAATATTTCTCATGGTTTATTACACAAATGCAATTGTACAAAGAAAATAATCAAGGATAAGCATAGTTTCAAAGTTCCCGTTTTATTTTCCCTCCCTACACTTAAACTGAACATTGTCCCCAAAGTTCCCCGAAAGTATCAAAGTTATGATAATGGAAGGTAATAAATGATGAAAGAAACTAATACTCCCCTGATTAGCTCGGTAGGATCCGTGTGAAGTGGTGGTTACATCTTTTTTCAAGAAGAACGTTTGCGTTAAAAGCTCCCTCTCATCTTATGTATTTTCTTCTTGGTAAATTAAACCTGCACACTTGAAGAAAACCAACGAAACCTTCGCGTAAAATCGGTGGTAACAATATATATAAGACTCTACTAAACTAGGATATAATGCTTGTGGAATGGATGTTTACAGATTTTACGGAAAATTAAGACACGAAAATTCCAAAAATTTATAAGTAGCTCGAAAACGAGAAAAGTAATAAGTCGTTTACGCTCCTCGGCGCCGTCGGTTTGCGATCGATGCCGTCGGAGGTTATCCTGACAGAACCGGTGCGATTTTTTGGAAAAATTCGGAAAATTTACATCTTTAGAATCTGGAAAAATTTCCTACAAAACATCCATTATGACTCGATACAAGCATTTGACTCGAACAAACACACATGTATATCTTTTAATTAATTGTAATTCTCATGTTCACGTTTCTTTTGAAAACGTGTGTAATCCTCCCTACACTTATCCCTTAGGTAAAATACCTTTATATGTAATTAAGACGAGGTTAAAGACAAAATAAAGCATTTTTACAAATTTGAACATAAGAATAAACAATAAATAAAAGATGCACAACACACAAACAAGCAAACAATTAAGCATGGGTTGCCTCCCACGAAGCGCTTTTCTTTATTTATGAGTCTTGTAGCTAGACTCGAAGTCGTGCCCCTACGTGGTCTCTTGCACGCTTACGTGCCCATACCTAAGCCATTCCAATGTTCTCTCATTCTTTTTGTAATCATCTCCTAACTCTAGGCATTTTTTGTAATACCTCTTAGTTTTCTCATATGGGTACCTAAGTCCACTTTGCTTATCCTTTTCACTAAGCAATGGAATAGGAGTCATTCTATTACACACCTTAATATCCTTGTATTTAAACCTAGGATGAGCACGTGGCATTTGGTAGACAAAGTCTTCAACTTCATCAGAGAATGTAATTAGACCATCAATCATCCGTTCATTCAACCTAGTCATTCTCTTGAAAGGTTTTCCAAAAATTACTTGAGTGAGGTCCTTATCAATAAATTCTCCTAAGTTTTCTAAGACCATGAACTCTACCAAATAAGCAAAACTTCCAACAAACACATGCAAATGAGTGACTGCTTCAACAACATTGTTCCCTTGATAAGTTAATTCATTGACCTTGATTTTATTGTATAGGTTTCTTGAGATTAAGTTTAAAGGCAAGAACAAATTCAAGTAAGCATCGAATCCTTCTAATCCTATTTTGCAAGGGAATTGCATGTTAAAGGGACCATCTTTCTCAATTCTACACCTAGGGTCAAAACATTGGGAGGGGTCTTCTTCCATTTCAAAACTAACTTCATCAATGACCTCCCCGTTGTCAAGTGCTTCACCATAATCAAATTCCTCATCGGAATCTGAGTCACAGAAAGGACTTTGTTGTTGCCAATTAATTTCATTATGCCCTAGGTGATTTCCAAAGTGGTGAACGGGTGAAGGGTTTTGTGGGATTGCGTTCTCAATTTCGGGATTGGGAGGAGGATTGGGGGCGGGTAGTGTGAAGAATCTTCGGCGGAAGACACGTATCATGGTGAGATAGGTTTTACGAACAAAGGTCACGAAGAAGGGGGATAGACTATGAGGAAGCTAAAAATGGGAAAAAAGCTTACTTGATAGGAATCAAGCAAGGAAACATAAACGAGGTGGACTCCTAACTAGCTATTCTATTCCCCGGCAGCGGCGCCAAAAACTTGATACGCTTACACAGTGCGTTCGGGGTCAAAGGAACTTCCTTTTCGTCGAGCAAGTTTTTCAACACCCTAGGCAGTGAACCTAATCGTTGTAGTGTAGTATTAGGGTAAGTCACGGGAATTGATATCGTTCTCTAGGGGAATAAGAATGCTAGTGAGAAGTTACTACGCTAAGGTTGAGGTTGAGGAAGATTATTTTTTATCTTTTTATATTTTTTTAGGAAATGGAAAGGTACGAATCTCGGGGTTTGAATTTAGGGGTTGGTATTTCTACCGATTACTTCTACTATTTAATTATCTAATGAACTAAGGTAAGTGTAGTTTATGTCTATTGTTGTGTGCTCGTATGATGATTAAAAATGTATTTGCTTAGGCTTTATTACTCCCTAGTTATCTCCTATTGATGGTTGAATTGTCACGTCCTTATTCTTAATCGCGTTGTGTCTCTAAGGTCGTAGGGTATGCGTTTATCCCTAACTCTTTGAAGCTACCAAAGGTTAATGACTACAAAATCTCTAGGATTTATAAACTTTAACTCTAAGGTATTCTTTGGATGTATAGCCTACAATTACTCTAGGTGATTATAAACTAAGGTTCAACAAAGATTAATCAAGCATTAACAACACAACGAATGACCTATCGCAATACTAGGTCAATCACAATTAAGATAAGAGACAACCAATCAATATTCAATAACTAAGTTTCATATTACCTAAGCAAACACACAAGTAAATTAGCCGGACATGGGGAACATGCAAGCATACACACAATCAATTGACGACATAATTAAATTAATGAAGTAAAACACTTATCTTGATGTAAGATAGGGTATGGAACCCTAAAATATTGTACAAGACAGCCTTTGTTCGGTTTAGGTTTTTACTCCATAAAACTAGACACTGAAAACTAAAAAATCTGGTTTCTATAAATAAGGTTACAACGGCGACGGCGTCACCCTTTAGTTTGTGACGCCGTCGGGTCGCCGTCACTAGGGTTTCGTCTTGGCCACGTTAGCATTGCGACGGCGTCACCTTATGCCTGGCGCCGTCTCCTTCGATCTCGACATCGTCTGGATCAAATCTAGGCCGTCTGAGCTGCGACGCCCTACTCTTTTAACACCTGATGCCGTCATTTGAAAATAAGCAATTTGGCTACTAAGTCATCACAAAACTTGTTCCGACGGCGTCACAAGTATAACCTGACGCCTTCCCCTTCAGTTTCAGCAGCTTGAGTGTCTCGATTCTTGACTTTGGCCATTTTTTTCGTATATTCGCACCTTTTCGTCCGAATAAGTGTCATTCCAGCAATTTGCCTTCAAAAGACCTAAAAAGTGAAAATGAACGATATTAAGTAATAACGGATATAAAAGTGATCAAATAAGGGCTTAAATGACCCCTCAAAAAGGTACATTTTAAAACCTTATCAACTCACAAAGTCATCATGTCTACCACCTCTATTGAGTCATCAACCAAGTCAAAGATTCACCTTGATACCTTTCATCACCTCTACCACAACTTCCATACCTCTAAGTCATAATGATGATTTCTATCATTATCACCGTGTCCAAAGGTCTAGTTCATGAACTACGTGATGAAGTATGTCTCATGTTCTACCACATTCTATTTGTGTCAACCACATCCTACAAGTGTCTCACTACCACTACAATTCATGGTCGCTCAACTATCCTTCACAACATCTATGTTGTCAATAGCCAAGTGAATTTCGTAATGAAATGCGTCTCATCCCTAAGCACATTTTTTTTTACCTTTAACAAACCTTACAACCTCTAAACCAACCATGATGATGCAAGTAGTAGGATTATTCTCTTTTTGACACTAATCCTTTCTTTGTAGGTTCATATATATACAATTTGATGTGTATGGGATTCTCGTCTATTTATGGACGAAGTTTTACACTAATTTTTTTGTAGGTTCTTCTTGACGCCCTCGAGCTAGGGGAGCTTCCGTCGAGCATTTATAAAGTGCATCATATGACTTACTCATCCAAGGATGAATATAATTTTGCACTAACTTTTTGTTTTGTATATTTTCAAAACACACTAGGAGAACTTGACGCTCTCAATAAAGGGGAGTTTTTTCATCAAAGCAAAAACATTGCAAATTTTGCAATAATTGCGTCTTAGCCTTCCTCAAATACTTGACGCCTTTAACAAGGGGGAGCAACCGTCAAGGGGGAGCATGCACACATTCATTCTTCAAAATTCCTTTATGTTTCAACAAAAGGGAGATTTCTTTCTCATCATATATTTTTTTCTTTTTTCTTTTCTTCTTAACACTAACCTTGATGTAGGTTAAGCCTCAAAAATTTGATCCATTGAGCCGTTGGCAATAATGGTTATAATTCAAAGGATCTTTCTATTTTTTTTTTTTTTGTGATTCTCTAGGTTCCTCTTAAAGGCGAGATCACCACCTTTTGAAGACGTGCAAGCTCAAGGTTATGAGTTGCTAAGCTTCGTCATTAGTTTTTCGTGTTGAAGGTATTGGCGTGGTGTGCCAATTGGAGCAATAAGGTGTTTTCATTTTAACTTCACTAGGGATGATGCAAACTCGCCATTCTTGAGAGAAATTAAGTTTAAAGGACACACCCTTTTTGTTTCGACAAAAGGGGGAGAAGAGTGTAAACGAAGAAGGTAATGTATAGGAAGTACGAACACAAGTAACTTTGACATTTTACCTATCTATTACGTTTACATATATTTTGTCATCATCAAAAAGGGGGAGATTATTAGTGCAAATATTACGATATTTAATCTATACATTCTCATTTGTTTTGTTGATGACAAACATGTAACTTGTAATACATAACGTAAAATGTATAAGTTACTTGTAATTAGATTTTGTCTCAACATACTCTCAACACCTCTCAACGACTCAAGTCCTTGTATGCTACAACACGAGTTCGACATGTTTGTTATGTTGCGTTATGATCAAACCCCTAACAAACCATTAAACATGTTTAGTTAAATAGTTTATAAAACACTTAAGTAAACATAAGTAAATGTGTTGGGTAAAACCCATGACCCAAGACCCATACCCATTTGACTAGATGCATTGCATCTATTAGATACATTGTATCTAATGAAATACCCATGGTCCAACCCATAACCCATGGGTAAAGATGAGCGTCCTACGGATCCCTCAAAGTGCCCGAATCCACGGAATTACAAGGCTGGATCCCTCGAAAGGATCCTTGGGGCGTAACATGGTTTTGGTCTTTTTGCCTATAAATAGCAAGCCACTTCTTACCATTTCTTCACACCTTCACACATAGTTTCTCTCCACCATTTCTAGGATATTTAGATCATTAGGAAACATGTAAACCACCCTCATCTCATATGATCATAATGCTTCTAACTCTCATTTGTTGTAAGCATACTCCAGAAGTGATCCTCCAAAGCAAGCTTAGAGATCTTGCTTCCTTACCTACTGAAGTGATCACCCATCACAAGATACAAGCACATGAAGATCTTATACAACAAGCTTGGGAAACTTTTCATCTTCATTCATAGAAGACTAACTACATCATGCTTTGTTTTCTTGATGTTTAGTTTAGGATTTCATATCCATTAGACACATTATTATGGATATTGTCTAGTATCATATTCTTGTATCTATGACTAGACTAGATGGTTTATGTGTTTGTGTCATAAAACACAAGGTTTGTTATGTTGGGCCACAAAACATAACGGGTATCATAGATATTTTATATATCTATGACTAGACTAGATGGTTTATGTGTTTGTGCCATAAAACACAAGGTTTGTTATGTTGGGCCACAAACACAACGGGTGTCATAGATGTGTCAAAGGTATTAGTGAAGAATGCTAAAAGAGTCAAGATGAAGGCATTAGTGAAGGGTGCCGAGTAATCTAACCAAGGGCATTAGTGAAAGGTGCCTAAGGTGTACATTCGATATGGTGTGTTTCGATGTACAAGATAGAGTAGTATTGGATCCAAGGATATTGATATCCTTGATGGTGTTGTAATAAGGAGTTGGTCTCCTTAGGGGTATAGGTGTTGTGTAGTATTGGGTAGTAGTTCCTCCATTGTAATGGAACTCGGTACTTAGCCTAGTACCGGATAAAGGGTAGCCGACGTTGTGGTAGGTGTGGTTCACCTTGGTGTGAAAGAACCCGGTGGTTATTCTAGTACCGGAAAAAGAGAGTAGCGACGTTGAAGGCTTCTCCGCCATAAGGAGTTGGTGTCGTGTAGTGTTTATGAACTCTCGAGTAGGTGACTCGGGAGTGGAGTAGGGCAAGGAAGGTGTCCTTGTAGCCGAACCACTATAAATTCTCGTGTTGGTTTGTCTATCCTTTTACTTATCGCTTTACTCTTATTCTTGCATTACATTGTTTATTTTCTATGTGGTTGATGTCTATATTTGTGATACATACTTGGTCTTTCATATAGTCATAAACTATATTTAACACTTTACATATTATGACACGCTTGATCAAGAAAAAGCAACCAGACTAATAATGGTGAAACTTGATTTATAATGAAAACGTATTCACCCCCCCCCCTTTACGTTTTCACAAATGTTATTTAGAGATAATTTTTAAAGAAAATCATACCTCTAATGCAATTTTGAGTGTCCCTTACTTTTGACAACAAGTATCAATGGACAACTCCGGTTTCTTCGAGAACTAGTTGGTAGTATGTTAAGACACCCTTTTTGAAAAGATTATCTTATTACCAAGGAATTCTGATGGCTTGCTTAATACGAGGTTAACTAAACAAAATGACAAGAAAGGTTAGTGTATTTTGTAAGACAAAATAAGATGTAGAAAAAATGATGTTGTCATCCAATCAACATCCAACAAAAGTGTTCTTAAAACATGGTATTTGTTTTTAGAAAGTCTTCTTTGCAGTTTTCAATCATACACGGATCGTATCAAGTTTTTAAAGTACAAAATACTTTAAGAAACTTGGTAACGAAGCTCTGGTACCAATTGTGGAAAACTAGAAGGGGTTGAATAGTTTTACCAATTAAAACTTTGTTTTAAACTATTTAGATTGACTTATGTCAATCTATTTAAAGTGTGTGTTGGATGATGATAGATAAACATATAAACAAGTAATGCAAAGATAAAGAGAAAGGAACACAAAACCACAACACGAGTATTTATAGTGGTTCAGTTACAAGGACACCTTCCTTGCCCTACTCCACTCCCCGAGTTCCCCACTCGAGAGTTCGTAAGCACTACACAACACAAGCTCCGTAATGTGGCACAGAAGCCTTCACAACGTCGCCTACTCTTTATCCAGTACAAGGCTAGACACCGGGTTCTTCCACGAGGTAGAACTAAACCTATCACAATGTCGCCTACACTTTATCCAGTACAAGGCTAGATACCGAGTTCCATTACAAAGGAGGAACTACTACCCAACACTACACAACTAACCCAAAGGAGACACACTCCTTATTACAACATCATAAGGATATCACTATCCTTTAACCCAACCTATCTATCTTGTACATCGATGCACCATATCGAATATACTCCCTTGGCACCTTTCACTAATGCCTTCGACTTGACCCTTTGGCACATTTCACTAATGCCTTCGACACGACCCTTTGGCACCTTTCTCTAATGCCTTCGACACGACCCTTTGGCACCTTTCACTAATGCCTTCAACACAACACTTCTAAGGGGGAGGAAAGAATTATCAACAAGATAACTTCAGTAGTCTCGATGATGACGAAGCTTGGCAACTCACGGACTTGATCTTGCTCGACTTCAAGAGGTGGTGATCTAGCCTTTAAGAGGAACCTAGAGAATCACACAAACACAAAACTACATAGAAAGATCCTTTGGATCTGAGGTTAGAGATATTACAATACTAAGAGAGAGTATGTGTAAAAGGAGTAAGTTGCAAGAGAGAAATGGCTCACTATTTATAGGAAAATTTCTCTATTGTTCCCCGGTTCCCAAGGATCCCTCCCCAGAGGGATCCGACTAGTGCAATCCAAGGGATCCGCAAATCGGCTTAAGTCCGGATTTTGGGTTGCAAACCGGGTTATGGGTTATGGGTTATTAACCATGGGTTATGAATACCCAATAAGATGCAATGTATCTAAACATTGGGTCTTGGGTCATGGATCATGGATAATACCCAACATGACTTCATGCATGATGTCATGCAATAAGTCATGGTTTATAGATCAAGCTCCATGGTTATGGGTCATGGACTTTGGGTTTTACCCAACAATATTCAATGTATCTAGTCAATGGGTTAAGGAGATAATAAGCGTTAGTCTATAATATATACCAAGTGTGTGTGTATATATATATATATATATATATATATATATATATATATATATATATATATATATATATATATACACATTTCCATATTATGCAAACACTAGTGTTATACATATGCATTTCTATAAGATGTAAACAATAATACTTGTTTAGTGTTTAGTAAACTATTGGCTCAAACCATTTACGTATTTTATTTGTTTCGTTAAAATGATTTTACGTTTGTTATCGACAAAACATTAGAAGATCGTAAAATATAAATAAATATTTTTACGGCTTATTTGTATTAACAATATCTTCAGCAGCAGGCAACAATCGGATAAACCAAAGTATCCATATCAAACAGGATAAACCAAAGTATCCTCACCAAACGGGATAAACCAAAGTATCCCTTACCGAACAGGATAAACCAAAGTATCCCTACAACTTAAACAAAAGAAATTACAACTAAAGCTCTGAGAAAACGAAAGTTGGTTCTAAAATTTCAACCCCCAAAGAACCTTCCAAACAAACGGGGTGTGTTGGTCTCTAGAAAAACATAAAGATCTACCTCACAAATAAACATCAAAACCTGGGTGAGGCCCAATGTTGCCACAATTTTTTTTTTTTTTTAATTGAACTAAAAAACTTAAACAACCTTAAAAATACATAAAGAAAAACCACCAACCATTCTTATCTCTTTGTAGATTAAAACCAACCATACACATTTATCAAATCTCCTTTCTCTCTTCTTTCAACCAAATGCAACCACCAACAAAACAAGAAGCAGATCTATTAAAAAAATCGTCCATGTTCTCTTGTTAATCACTGGAATAACTACAAACTATCCACAATCACAAATTAATTTCGTCAGCTGACCCCGAGCGAATCACTAACATACTTTCGGGCCAGGTATTCTCGAATTAACATATCTAAAGCGGGTTTATCGGAAGATACATTGACCGTTTATGAACACGAGATCTAAAGACAAAAATAGAATAGATAGGCAGGATTTATGTAAGGATTTACTGGCGGGTTTTGATCTGATCCGAAAGCTACCGAAATCGCCTAAAACTACATGGCTGAAACACCTTTTGAAGTATTATTCAACAAGATTTATAATTAAGAAAAGAGGAGAAACTATATAATGAAGAATATGATGGGAGGAAGCCCTTCGACCATGACAAAGTCGCGAAGGCCGGAGAAGGAGCGGTTTAGGGTAAGAAGCGGCTGTGTTAGGGTTTAGGATTGGTGATGATGTCTGACTCGTGATACCATGTAGAAGCGTATAATGAAGAATGATTTGATTTGATTGATTGCAAAATACAATTACATCGTACACATAAATATTACTCCATATAATATTCTAGATTCGGGCTTGAGCTTGAGTCTGTTACATATTATAGACTAACGCTTAATTCATTTGTTCCTCTTTCTTTTTCTATAATTACCTGCATATGTATGTAACTTTACATTTTTTTTCTAGTCATGTTTAGCCAACTTTTTTTATAATTACCTACAAAATAAATAAATAAAAAATTCAAAAATCAACTATATTTGAGTATACTGTAGCAAAAAGTAAAAGTTAGTTACACAACATTTAAAAAAATGAAAAGTTAAATATATTTGCAAATAATTATCTCGTTTTCTTTCACGAAATTATACAAACACAAAACAATAACATATCCATTTTATGTTAGTATCCATCATCACAAGATAAGTTAACAAATACTAATACGTCTATTGATGGCTAAATTGTAACTTTAGCCTATAACGTAACAAAGAACGTCAAAGAAGTGCTCCTAGGATTCACGAGTTTTTGACTTAGATGTGTGCAATTTTAACGATGTATTTTGTGATTGTTTCTGACTTTTTCTTATCAATCATCTTCATACGTGTAACTAGTGATGTTCAAGTTTGTTTCCTTGTTCTTCTATATCTCTATTTACCGGGTATTATCTCTTTAAAAAAAAAAAAAAAAAAAATGTGTGATGTTCAAACCTCAAAATATTTTGAGGAAGGTGCAACCTTTAATATTTTTTAGAAATCAATATTTTAAATTACTTTTAATTGAATAAAACATGCATCTTGTTTTCTATTGGACAACGCATTTTAGTGCACGTCGATCAAATTGGAATAATGCACTAAGACGATTGGGTTTCGCTTTTCAGGGGTTTCACCTGAAAAGGAAAAAACATAAATCATTGAAAGTTTCTTATTAATCCTAATGCCTTTTGGGGAAGAATACTTAAAGGTATTTATTATCCAAACTCTAACTTTCTTGTTGCTAAAAGAGGGTCACATCCCTCCTGGCTTTGGAATAGTTTATTGCACGGTCGTGATTTATTATTACAAGGTGTCAGATGGCAAGTTGGTAACGGACAAAACATTTCATTCTGGACACAAAAATGGGTTCCTTTTACTGATGATTTTTACATTCATTCTCCTCTGGGACCATTTTGTAATTGCAACAAAGTGGTTGACTTTATTCAGGAGGGCAAATGGAATCTTAGAATGCTTCACAACATGTTTCGGTAGGGAGGTGAAATGATATCAAAATTCCAATCTCACAAACGAACTCTCCTGATAAGCTTGTTTGGCACTTTGATTCGAAAGGTCAATATACGGTTAAGTCCGGTTACAAGCAAGCCCTCGCATTGGTGAATCAACCGGTTGCAACAGGTGAGTCGAGCACAAATTTGTCTTCAAAATTTTGGAAGGTGATTTGGCATATACCGGTACAACAAAAAATCAAATTATTCTTATGGAAGGCCATTTCAAATTCGGTTGCCACAAAGGAGAATTTATTCAGCGCATTGTTCTCCTTCTCCAATATGTCCTATCCGTAATATTTACGTTGAATCGATTGAACACTTGCTTTTTGAATGTGCTTGGACTCGCCCCATTTGGTTTGGCTCTCCTTTGTGCTTCGACCTCCTCCGTCGTATTAACATATCCGTTTTATTCAAAGTTTTATTGATCGTTATTACTCGCTCATGATGTCTCTCGGGTTCTATCGATTGTTGCAACTACTTGCTGGTTTATATGGCGATCTCGTAATAGTTTTGTTTTTGATTATGTAACTTTATCCCCACACAACACCTTGGCCTCGGTTTACGCTCATCTTTATGAATTTGAGAATTTTGTTGGCTCTCAATCTACTTTAAGGCCCCTCGTGCAGCCTCCTAATCTTGAATCCAACTCACTCACTTCTCCCCGGTGGATACCCCCACGGTTGTTCGGTGAAGTTAAATTGTGATCTTTGCATTCAAGGATTCTAACGCTGCTTTTGGTATTGTAGTTCCTAATTCTCGCGGTTGTCTCCGTTATGTCATTGGCAATCGTTGCCACGCCATATCTCCTCTCCATCTTTGCGAGATCATCGCGGTGCACTCGCTTGCTCTTAGCATTTAATCGCTGGTGGTTTAATGCTATTGTGGAATCCGACTCCCAAATGGCTATCTCGATATCATCTTCGAATTCCCTCCGCCATGGAATCTAGCTGCTATAGTGGATGACATTCGCTTATGGGCAAAAAATTTGCATATATCCTTTTCGTGGATTAATCGAGAAAGAAATCAAGTAGCTCCATGGGTTGCTCGTTATGCGTTTTCAAACACTTTAGAGTTTAGTTGGGATGTCTCTTTTCCTGATGAACTTTCCTCACTTTCGAGGAGTGATATGTATGGATGTTAGTTTTTTTTAATGAATGTTTAAGTTCAAAAAAAAAAAACTCACACATATCAACTCTAGTTTCCACTCATCTTTCATATCTTATCTTTTTTGTAGTTTTTATTCTATGTTTTTCATTTTTATGTTACTTGTTTTTTTAGTAGGTCTTATCACATTTTGATCACAGTTTCATTATGCTTGCATGTGTATGATACGTAGTAATAATCAATGTTTTATAATTGAAGATTTTAGGTCTAGCTAAATTCATGATTTGTAGTTCCTCAAAGACGCTTTGGGATACAACATATTGATAAATAGAAACCACTAGATGCTCGTACCTTTCAAAAGCAACTGCAAACACAAATGTTTATATATCCAGTGTTTTAAACTCGTTTTTAAAATTGACGTGATCAAACTCGCAGTTCTCGGTTTAACCAGCAATTCAACAAAAATGTTTTACCATGCTACCATCGCCAAGATCGTTCACATAGTTTCACCTGTAAGCATAAAGTAAGCACACGTTTGATAATATAAACAATAATCACTGCTACATCTCTAATATCGTATACTTGCGCAAACTTACTCACCATTGATATAGGCGTCGACTGATAGCACGTCTTTCGCTCTATCCTTGTACATCTGCCCTGTGGAGCAATCAAATTCATATTAAAATCCTAAAAACTGAACCTTTACACCACTGAGACAACAACAACACAACCAAAATATGCTTATTCTAAAAATTAACGAATACCCGTGCCATAAAATCATCTTACTTGTATAAGTCAATAACACCCAACATCTTTGACAATAAAAATACCTTTAACAAAGGTGGATTTAAAACTCGATTTGAATTCAAAGAGAGAGAAAAAAAAAACAAAAACAAAAAAACAAAAAAAACTTGAACTTGCGATATGCCAAATTACCAACGTTATAATACATATAAATATTTAATAATGAGAGACCAAAAACCAATTTGCATACCTTCTGTTTTGTTGTTGACGTTCATATAAATCACGAATGGGAATTCAAGACTTGGAAGCAACCTTTGAAACGTTGGTGGAGCCATTTATGTTCCTGGACACTAAAATAAAAAAAATAAAAAAAGTACTTTCATAAAAGAAATTGCAAAAACATCTTCATCAACAATTTACCATAATGAGTAAAAGTAACCCGTGGTCCATTATACTCCTAAAGCACATCCTATACATAAACACCATCCAACTTCGCTGACAAAAAAAAAACAAAAACAAAAAAAAAACTCATTAACCAAGAAGCAAAAACACAAACTAACACCACCCCTGAAATAAAATATTTGTAGTTGATTACCAATTTATTTGTTTATTCCTCATCAACCGGTTTGGAATTGATACTTTGAAAATTTGGTAAACAAAAACAAAACAAAAAAAAACTCATTAACCAAGAAGCAAAAACACAAACTAACACCACCCCTGAAATAAAATATTTGTAGTTGATTACCAATTTATTTGTTTATTCCTGAAATAAAATACTGAAGCTATAAACTCTTGATTTTATCTAAAAAGAAAAGGAAAAAAAATAACCTCATCGTTGTAATCATCATCCGGTACATCACAGGTTCATTATCGCATATCTTCAAATTATGTCGAGTCTTTTTTTTTTCTTACGACTGATTCCGAAGATGTGTGTAATGAGAGGCGGTGCGAAAAGGATTAAGATGAAAATTTGAGAGGATAAGTTTATCATTGTATGTGGGAGGCGGTGCAAGAAACATAACTACCTTTCACGTTCAGTTGGACCCAAAAAACGGGCTAAGGACCAGAAAACGGGCCAAAACGCCGGAAGCCCAAAAAAAATGGAATATTCCCTCGAATCGTTGTGTTTTAGGATAGACAAGGATAATAGCCCGCTGCGTTGCAGCGGGTATTGTATTTTATTTTTCTAACTTTATGTTTACGTTATAGTATTTTGTGCAGGAAGATACTCGCTGCATTGGCAGATGGGTTGATTTCAAATCTCATTTGTTGCGTTACATCAAAAGACAACCTTGTTGCATTAGGGTGTTGGTGTCACGAATATTAGTATGGATGAGGTAAGATGAAGAGTTGTTTCAAACCCTTTAAAGCACATATATCAATACCAATATTGTATGAAACTCAGATTATGAAACCATACTAATCTGTTAATGTGTAACAAATCCTGAGATTATCTGACACCAACTATGCATAATTAAACATTGATAAGAGGATAGAAGTGGATCACATTCTGATCTCCACTTCCATCCACGCCATATCCCTGCAGCCGTATCAACCCTGTTTGTAACCTGTACCAAGAAGGGTTCGTTGGTGACAAATCCAAATGCCGAAGAAAAATGACGTAATAGAATGTTCTATAACATAGCCTAAAAAATAAATTACTGCTCTCTCCGTGTCTTAATATTTATCGTAAAGATTTTAGGAAAAGAACACACATAAATGGAGATGTCTTAAATTCTTAACTCAAACCCGATTTCATCCCATATGAAATCAACCCATTATAAAACAAATGAAATGAAACCTCTTTCTCAAGATAGCAAATTAGTTCATCATTTCCAAAACATAGGAACAACCTAATGCAATTTGTAACGTGATATACTACAATTTATCGCAAACCTTGATTCGGCTGAAAAATGAACCAAATTCTTAATTCATATAAAGAAACGGAGATGAGACATTAATAGCTTAAAAAAAGTGCAATGATTTTATGATTTGCTGCAACTATTGACCTCTCCCTCTAATTATTCGAACGTGAGCATTTCCGACAGACGGTGTCACATACCGCGATTAGAAAGGCAAAAAAATCCCGAAATTATATGAGTAGTGGCAATTTATGGCCGTCTACATATTCAAGCCACGTTCACGGGCAAAGCTTTAAAAAAATATTGATGCGACGAACATGTATTCTTAGAGCTTTAGCATGCTGTATAGAAAGGAAAAAAAGCATGGCTGTTTAAACAGGTTCCTACGAGGTTCCTACGCTGGGTCTGACAACTTATGTTACTACTTTTGTAAATGCAATATTGCAAAATAAAAAGATGGACTTACAAAAAAAAAATCCAGACAGGAAGTTACTTCATTTGGAGACGAATTCTCAGCAGTTGTCATATCATTATTCTGTTAAATAAACACATAATGATTAAGGCAGGATAGAGATGAAATAGAATGTTGAACTATAAAGTTACCTTATATCCTGAACCGATGTGCGCAGCTGGAACACAATGGTTGCATAAAGCAGGAGGTTAGCAAGCTCTGTTCCGCCAAACAGTGTAAAAGTTCAAGAATCAGATACTAAGTGGCAAATTATGTAAAAGATTCAAATGGCTACAAAAGCTGGGCTGATAATGGCCCGACCCGGTTACACAGATACTAATAGATTCACGTGCGTAGGTGCGCGTACCAGTCGTGTTTATTGTTCGCCCACAAACTAATGCTACCCTTTCTAGGTCTTGTGTTAACACCTGTAAGAACACCAGATCATGAAGGATTAAAATAAGTTAAACCATCATTCATTCTAATCTTCGTTTGCTATCTGTAACAATATGTTGCAAGTAATTAATATAATCCAAACCATCTCTTTTATCTTATACGAACAAAACCTAAGGTAAAAGTTATATATCGTTAGAGAACTACAATGAATAAAACTCACCCGAGCTCCATTATCCTTCTAACGCATATCTCGCAGACAATTGCTTTTGCCGTTCTCGCTCCTTCACCCTGTTCAGTCGAGAATATGCTCAAAACCATTACTACACATAGACCCACTGTATAATATAGTACTATCAAAGCACATGTACTATGTTTGGGCAAAATTTATGCAATGCAACCGTCGTTGTCGATTCTATGTCTCACATATCAAACCCATTACATAGCATGCATGACTCAAAAGGCTACTTTTATACTTTAGCCCATGTTATCTTAAAATTGCATATAAAACTATGTTAAAGAGGCTTAAATTTCCACCATTATTATGTGGAGACGATCTGAATTGCGGCGTCTCCCCGTTTGCTTCTAACCGACGAACCAAATGCCCCCGTCAACCTGCCGACCAATTTTTTTGTTGTCATTCACGCCTGCTGAATGTTGTTGTTACCGATTTTCTTAATATCGATCAACACGCGATTGGCCATCAGCCTATAACCTCGCAGTTCAGTATAACATTAGAAGTAACAAAACCCTCCAAATTTATGACTGAAAGAACGGAGAGTTGATACTTGTATTTAAGAGCTAACCTCACAATTGTTTGCTTCCAAATATCTCTGTCATTCGGCTTTGTTTGTCACAATCATAGGCCGAGAGCAGACGCCGAGTCAGGATTTCTGCAAAGAAACGTGCGTTAGAAAACAGAAAATTATTAGCGCCACATGTACAAAGAAAAAGGGTACTTGCCTTTTGCATAAAGAATCTTCTACAACTGACCTTATATGTTTGTGTGTCTAAAAGCAGACGCAGCCACATATTGTTCACAAATCCTCCCTCCGACAGTCGATAAAAAGAAAATATATGAAACTAGAACAAAGTAATTACCTCAAGAGCTTACTCAAGCAGGAACGAATGATTGGATATGTTTCGTGCCACACTGTAAAAGACATAGGTGAAACATTAGATACAAAAAGGAAATTAATCATCTAAAATTATCAGCAACTCAAATATAATCTCTAAAACCATTACATACTAATAACTATCTTGTGCCTACAGTAACGCGTAAAGGTGCTCGCAATTTTTGAGAAACGAAAAGTTGCTTACCTGATGATAAAGAGACGATCAAGTTTAAGGTTGCGATGGGTAATCGTTATCCAAAGTAGGTGATGATGGAGATGAAGATGAGTTATAGTCATCCACCGCCGAAAAAATATACATATAGTGCTACTTCTATTTGGGTTCCGAAACTCGGTACTGGGCAGAAAAGTGGGCTAACATGTTAAAAGCCCAATTTTGAGGAATATTCGCCGAAGATCCTTTCGTGTCTACAGTAGGAACTTGTATTGGCGGCCCGTTTAGGATACATTGAAAAGGGAAGTAGTCTGTGACCAAAAATGAAACAGACCCAGCAGCATGAAAAGATAACCTGATAAGGACACATAACTATTAAAATTCATACAATTTTATTATTCAGTTCAATAATCGTTTTATGTCATATATGGACAATGCAAAATTAAAACCTGTGTTAAAGTTAAAACAAAAAAAACCAAAAATTAACACTTACCACAAACCCAGTTCTTTGGAGGCTTTCATCAAACACATAGTAGGCACAAAATCCCCTTACTTCCATCAACCACAACCCCACTCGCTAATTCACCTCTTAACATCAAAAATCCAAAATTTCACTGATAACCGTAATTCAAATCAAACATTGAGCAAGAATCTAAAGGAAAACTAATTTTAGGTATTAGGGTTAGCGTAGTTAGAAGACTGACCTGAGAAAATTTGTTTAACCTTAAGACTTGAATTTTGCAAATTGATATGAATCTTGAATTATGCAACTGTGTTTATTGATATCAAGTCTCGAATACCTATCAAAACAAACACTGTGTACACTCGGGATCCTCTTATACTGAAAACACGAAGAAGGACCAGCATCACCTTCCTCTGCCACAAAAACTCATAATTAGCATAAGTAACCACCCTAACCTAAATACAACAACTAAAATTAAATACAAATTTCAGTAGCAAACAGTACCTTGATACCAAGTCTCTAAGGCTGAAATATAACAAAAAGAAAATCAATCAGTACAATAGATCATAATGGTTACTAATTAAAAAGAACATGAGTCACTTTAAAAGAAAAAGATTATACCTATTCGTAATCACGTCTGATGCGATCTTCAACTGATTGACTTCAAAAGTCACAATAAAACCTAATTAAAGAGTAGTATCTAAAACTGATTTTCGTCGGATAATGATTAAAGGATGAAGTTAAAGAGTATGTGGCTGCTTTTTTTTGGGTTGATCACAATGATGATGATGCTATGTTCTGGATCTGGATATGGATACAAGTGTTCTGTAATGTGTTTCTTTGAATACACGTGTTCTTTGCGTAGTGATATACCCCCGGACATCAAAGTAAAAGTAGTATAAACCGGACTGGCTACCGGGCCTAAACTTGTACGCCAACGGACTAACACACAAATCGGGCTAAAACGCCTAAAGCCCAAAAAAAGGGCGAATATTCCCTGGAATCCGTTGTGTTTTAGTATATAGAGAGAATACATAATTCAAGCCATCATCTTTACAGACAATTCCCTGACCACACCACCCCTTATCACAATCATGTGCTTGATAATCAATTTTCTTTTTGATCAAAATGACCCGCAAAAAGGAATGGACCGACATACAGCCGAGTGGGTTCCATTGAACACATGGATATAGTACAACTTTGAAACGATATCTTGGGTTGAACCCGCCCGGAAAATTCAATATAACTTGACAAAACAAATAACTACAAAGGAATAACCGTTCGATTTGAGTGAAACCAAACAAGTACCGTTAAGGATACTCAGCAAAAACGACAAGCCACATGCACAAAAAGATAACAAGCTTTATATGGTTCGCCTGAATATGGCTATGTGCACGGCAGTAGTTTGCCGGGGGGATTGTAATTTTCCATAAACTGCGATTGTCTCCTACCACACGAGTTCTATATAAGGAATAAAAACATTATGCAAAGTTGCAAACAACATGACCATGAAAATCAATTATCTATAGACTCCAATTTATGTGTCAATGCGTCATTCTACAAAATGGGGTAAAACGGAAACAAAGTTGCAACAGAGCTTGTTAATGACTTGATGGTTTACAATGGAGTATAGATACGATGATGTATAATAAAGTGTTTCGGGTCAAACCAAACTAACTCAACGTAACTTGTACTAAGAAATTACCACCAGATCTGACATTTGATTTGGCCTCCACTAATCCAAAGTATCTCAACAAAGTTCCATCATTGTTTACAGAATAAAAGGCCTTTCTGTCTTTGTAGGATTATACTCACGGTGTATTAAAGTTTGTGTTATGATCTTTTCAAATAGCAATGTACAATGTCCACTACAAAAAGATCACTATAGCACTATTGCTCTGGATTCAATCATTTATCCTATACTGAAAGGTTTTATCATGGGGTAAATGAACATCTATAAAGCTGCCCCAAATGGAACAATGGGATGTAATAGCATATGGTTACGAGAAGTCGAGAACTGATATATACATAAGCTCAGGATAACGCAGACACTTTTAAACTTAATCAACTTAGCAACAGTTGAAATACCTTACAACAACAACATACCAATCTCGCCGGGGCGGGGTATGGGGGAGGTCAAATGTAGACAGATCCTACCCCAGGATAAACCCGAGAGTAGGGACACTGCTTCCGGGAAAGACCTCCGGCAGGTGCAAGTGTGCGGGTGAAACAGTTGAAATACCTTGAATGAACAAAAGTTGAAGATTTAAAGCTTTTAGGTTAACAATATTTGTTGATTTTTGGGTTAGATCACCCAATGAATAACAAGACATTCAGGTCCAAACAGAAAGACGATGAAAACAAAATTTCAGGCATGCCGATTGCCGCCTTTACGAATCTTCTCTACTTAACTAAAGAAATGAAATCATGTGCAATAACCATTACCATATTTCTGTGACATTGGTGTTTGAAACATTGAAGGAGCCCATTGAGTCTTGATCTGTGAAAGTACCAGAACAGATAAAAATTTCAGAAACTTCAAGGTAAATAATCAATCAAAGAGATGTGAAAGGACTAAATGAACCTTGTAACATCATACTATGATTCATCTATGAATGAATGCAACTGTTGTCGGAAACTCGGGACACTGGTGGCTTCAACAGCCATGACTAAACCCATTGGTCGATACTCTTTCAGCTGCAAGAGAAAATATTACGTAGTTTAACATTAGATGATAATAACAGCATGTAAGTAACAAGGCCACAATTGCCACCCGAAACATAAAGTAAAGATTCAGTAAACCCTGTGACATTCTTGATTAGAGGTGGCAAAATGGGCGGGTTGGGCTGCTTGGGTAACAGGTAAAACGGGTTTGGTTCGAAATGAGTAACTTTTGTCCGAGCCAGTTTGACTGTGGATGCTTTAAACGTAATCGCAAGAAATAACTAATTTTTAAATAAAGAAAGTTCAGCAGTTTTATGCATTCAAAAGAAAACTTTGGACAACTATATCCTTTTTAAGCTAATATTTTTTATGTAATCCTTTTATAGATAAAAGTATAAAACATAACCAGCTTCCACGTAACAAAGTTGAATTTGCAGAGCAAACAGCTGTGGAGTCCACAATACATATACATACCACGACCACCAGAAACAATCGAGGAAAGAAAGGGGAAGACAGAAACAATCTTTAAAGCCCTCAATTTTAAGTACAAAAAACACTATACGAATATGATATGTGATGTACCAGCAAGTTAATATGTGCTTATTTTCAAAAGCCAATCATGATGTAATAAAATTAAAACTTGCCTCACTGGTGGTGACCTGCTGAGCGCGCAAGGGAAAGAAGAAGGACCATGCACTGAGCTGAGACATTTAACAAATAATCAGAATTAGACGTTAAGAAACCGTGAAATTTCAATAAAAGAAAAAAGTAGAGGGGTACATTATGAAATATTTCGTCTTCTGCCTTCAAGTATATTATATCTTCTTCACTTGAGCTACTACTACCCTTCTTCTTCTTGTTCTTCTTCTGGTCTCCATTCTTATGCTATAGATCCACAAATGAAAAAGGAAGGCTGAATATAGTTCAAATGTAAACCAAAAGAATATTAGCTACGTAGTATAATTTTTGAAACTACCTTATAGACCTTGCTGACCAATAGATAATGTTTGAAGCAGAATGACTTCCTAAGCTCCTTTGTTGGCTTTCAAGATTAAAAAAATAATAATAATAAATAATTAAAATAATAATAATAATAAATAAATTTTTTTTAAAAAAAAAAGTATACTTCAGTTTACTATACACGGTCAGAGATTCATTTCAACAAGGTTGAGAAAATACAGATTACTAGAAGTGGCAAAATGGACGGGTTGGGTACCAGGTAAAAAACACAGGTTCGGGTTGGGTTGGACCGACTTCAGAAGACAATTGATCAAAAAATTTAATTTTTTTATTTACAATTAGTGTCAAAATAAAATTAAAAAGAGCTATTTTCTCATTTTTTGAATAAAACAATCAAAGAGATTCTGTGCAACAAAAAAACACTTTGGGCGAATTTTGACCCAATTCATATTTAGCTACCTCTTTTACCTTATTGACTCGTTAACCTGAATCAACCCGGTTATAAGTAATTGGGTGAAAATTGCCACCTTTATAATTACTATGTTATATTCATCTAACCTCGTCTTCAGTAGCCCATAATATTTCATCAAAGAGACCATCATACAATGGTGGTAGAAGCTGAGGTGGCAGATTTACTACATATTGTGAGACCAGTAGACCCACATCAGCCGCTTGCGGTCCTAAATATGACTGCATTTTATCTTTAATTTCTTCGTCCGGGCACACTTTCAATAGAAACTCTTTCACTTTCGTCATACATTTATGATCCTGAATAATAATACAAAACCATCAGATGAATATATAATTAATTAATAAAGATTACTGGATGTTGCAAACAAATATACACCTTATATCTCTGCAAGTTGAGAGCAGAAACGAAACCATAAACTCCATTATCTTCGTCTCCTTCTATCTTAATAACAGTTCCCACAGTAGTTTGTTCTAATATTAAGTCTACAAAACTGCTTAAAGCTCATTCTTTATTATCAAGGTAGGTAGTCATCAGGACCTTAACTCCATGAAAATCATCAGGCTTCGGGTCAAAGAAGGCAAAATCTGCTTGAACAACTCCCTTCAATTCAGAAGAAAATTGAAATAAATCTGACTGTAATAGATCGTATAAATAAAGTTTTCAGCTATTAGGGTGATTATAAAATTACCCCAGATGACTCTGAAGATAAGTCCTCATCTTCGGAAGACGAATGCGACTCTTCCCTCTCCGATTCTGATTCTGTATCATCGTGTTTACCCTTTCTGCTACCTAAAAACATAAATTGGGTTTGATCAGAACTATAAGCCAGCACAGCAGCATACAGAATACCGTTGACAAATTTTAACTGAAGAAATTCATGCCTGCAGAGTCAGAGGGAGGTTCTCTGTGTTCTGTGGAATTGTTGTTTTGCTGCTTGAGCTTACGACCAGATGTAGCCAAGGCCATAGCACGACCCAAACGTGAGAATGCAGGCTATGGCTTATTCAAATGGCCTCTTCTTGATGGCCTTCGAGGCATTATGATTGTCGACGCAACCTAAACAAGTTCACAATGATTATGGGTAACGTGAGTACAAGAACTCATGGAAACCAACTGTACATACAGATAGTTATCATACAATCACATCAGTAACGCATGGAAATTCCAGAATTATCTAAACCAAGTATACATACAGATAACTATGAGTCCCCTCCTAACGATCCTCCGATAGCAAAGACTAACCGTTGGACATCCATTATACCAGTTACAACTAGAGCTGGCATAACAGATCCGACACGACACGACACGAACCTGTTAAGGTCGAACACGAACACGACACGATAACAAATCGTGTCATTTTTTTCGAACACGAACATTAACATGTTACACGACACGAACCTGTTAAGGAACCTGTTAACAAAAATACTAAATTTATACCAAATACATAACGAAACAATACCTGCACTTTCCATATCTAATGCCCAAAAGGTGAGCCAAAACAAAGCGTTAACATACTGGTTAATAAGTTACAGGTACAAAGCAACATTATTCAAAGACATTTTTCTCGGGTTCTTCCTTCTTGGATCCCCTCTTCAAACGTTGACCAGTTATTTTTAAGCTGATTATTAGCAAGGGAAAAAAAAAAGCAATCCCAAACATCCTCTTATTTAAAAGAAATGCTTAATTTCTGAACGTCAACGGAAACTTAACTTCATCGAGACCAAAATATATAGCTGCTCTAACTATTTTGACGCTCGATCAATCGAAACCTATAATATTCACCTAAAAACGCGTAGTGAACGATTTTCGACATACAATGAACTACATCGATTTTCTGAAACTTAACCACATCGAGTCCAAAACAATATTCACCTATAGTAAAGGACTTTCGGCATAACGAATTGAGATAAACACCTAAATTGAGCTCAAAATTAAACACGTAACAGATTAATCAACGAAATTAAATCGATGGGAATGAAATAAATTAATAGAGCTGAGAAGTAATACGTACTATTATAAGATGGGAAATTTTTGATTTGGGTGATTTATAAAGAGTGTCTGTGTGTTTTACTGTTTTAGGATTGCTGGTCTCGTATTGGTGTTTTAGGATTGGAGGCGGGCAGAGAAAAGAGGAAGTGTTGTAGGGTTTACTTTTGAACATGTATCTATCTATCCATCTATCTATACATATATATGAGACTACATATGCCACGTCACTAATGCTGACTAGACATTTTAATGTTGACATGGCACATCATTTGATGAGGTGGAAATGCCACCATGGCACTACATCCAGCTACATATTTAAAAAAATATTTACAGTTGCAAGAATCGAACTCTGGTTTCGGGGTTCAAACAGAAAGGCCTCAGCCAATGAGGCAACCTACTTTTTATTGTTCAAAGTCCTCTTACCAAAGTGGTATTCATTCTCAAACTTTACCAGCTTCAATCTTATCAAATAAATATAACTGAAACCCTACTCATTCGTCAAACATTAACTTCCCCTCCCCATTCCTCTCGGCCTTCCCAAAAAAAAAACACCCCCAATTCACAAAACGCATGTTTGAGCTAATCAATCGAAGATTAAGCTAATCCATACCATGTTTCAATAAATCAAAGATTAAGCTAATCTACAGGTTTGTTTCTTCATTTTTGTGATGCACCGTCATAAGACCTTGAAAGGTTACCCGATAGGTGAAGGTACATTTGTATTGCAGTTGTATTAACAGAGCTTCTAATTAACTATATGTTTAATTAATAAAATGGCTCATATATGCATTAGGATTTCTTTATAATTTGTCATTTTATTGCCATGATTTTATTAGATAATTTAGAGTTATTGCTATACGTATTGATTATATCTTAGTATGGTACTTGAATGCATATTTTTATGTAACGTATTAAAAAACTAATAATGCTGACATGTTTTTGGTTTGGCTTGTAGATCATGTCGATTATTCAAAGAGGCGACAAACAAAGCAGGGTATCCTGGTGGGAGCATCAAGCGACCTGTTCAACAATCTTCATGGGTCCCACCTTAGCCACCTCTATGTTTCCATATGAAAAAGAAGCAATGGCGGAAGCAACAGCTGGACAACCTAAAGAGTCATTATATGAAAAAGAAGAACAACTAATGATGGGTTCTTGCTTAAGGAATTTATTCTTTTCCAAAGAATGAAACCACCACCTGTTTGAGTTGCGTATGTTTTCGCAGGCTAAAATGTGATTTGGTATCACTATTTTTTTTGTTAATTTATAAGTTTCGATGTAATTGGACTTATGTGTATATAATTGTGAAGTTTGGTATTTTAAGTAGATCATGCACTAACCGTTTCATATATGTTTGATTGTTTTGTTTAGGTGGTAACGACAAGCACCCACTTGCATATAAATGGTACAATCTAATGAGGATATTCTAGGTAAGAAAATGAAGGTTATTTCATGATAAAATGTAAATATAGGGAATAATTTATAATTGGTTATGTTGAATGAATTATTGTATGTTCACGTTAGGATTGGATGCCATTACTGTCGCTTTAGTTTACACTTTTTGCGTGACAGGAACTGACTACTTTGGGGCAGCTATTAACATGTGGTCTTGGAACTACGGTACTACTTATTTAACCATGGTTGAAATGTTACTTATATGGTTAATTTTATAGTCAGTCTGTACATTTGATAGGTGGTGCTGGTTACGGGATAGTAGCACCAGATGTCGATAGATCAGGTTGTTTTTGTAAACTACTTCGACGCCATCAAGGAAAGTGGTTGGTCCTTGTGCCATGTGTCTTGGCTAATGCAACATTAAAGTTTGAGCACCCTTATATTTGGACTCATGAATTCCTCTCATGGTACGCATGATTAGCTGTTGTTTGATCTAATCTGTAGATCTCTAACGCAAAAGCACATTCAACAGATCTAACAGAATTACATATGTTCACCACAAGGGCCGGTAAGGTAATTTATACAGTCTTGTGATTTTTGGCTTGAAAGTTTACGTTTGGGGAACCACGTTGCTAATTTATAGTTAGCCTAATATTCAATAGTGTAGCAGATGGGTGTTTGTGGCTGGTAGCTGACGGTGGATAAGAGTAGATGGTGATGGTGGTGGTGGTCGGCGAATTGAGGTGAGTGGTTAACCATTCAGAAATATGTAATTGAGTGTAAATCTAAAGGATTTGGATATACTATTTGATCGATATCACGTTCTTCATCAATATAAGCTCAGTTTTTTACAAAACGACCATCGTGACTAGAGTCGACCCTATCGACAACAATGTGAACGGCTTTGTTCTTGAGCCATTCAGTAGTTTATTGGGCCCCAATCGCCATTACCATGAGCATGAGGCTGTCGGTACGTGTTTTTAAAACCGTTCTATTTTAAAATAACATTTCATATACAATATGCAACTTTGTTTATTTACGACAGTTTTTTGCATAGATGTGATTGGGTCTGTTATCGCTATTGGTGATATTGTCCCAGTTCAGTACTTCCGTCTGCAGCTGGTCCTAAAATCCGTAGGACGGTTTTCGTTGAAGATCATGAGTATACTTACATATACAATACTAATATTATTATTATAAACACTATATACAAATTTAAGTATACTGTCAAATATGAATTTGTATATTTCAGGGGAACTCACTTAGACTGTACGTTTTGGAACAATTGGGCTAAATTGTTTGGTGATTATGCGAGCAAGCGTGAAACAATGAGGCATGTAGTATTCATACTACAGCTTGGACAGGTTAAGTATTGGGACGGTAAGTTATCTCTTTTAATTTAAAAAAAAAAACGTGAATCATATATATATTACTTTAGAGTGATGTGAATATTAACCATTCACACGCCTTAATATAATGTGCAGGTACTCATGCTGTTCACGATGCTTTATTTGGCTCAAGGAATTTCATCAATCGTAACATACCTGAGATCACTTCAATCAGAACAAGGTTAACATATCCAACATTACTAATTACATGAATAATGTATTATCAATACTTTACTCATGAATGACTATTGTTTTTTTTTTGATCGATCGTTTTTTTTTTCTTGATCGATGGTTCGTTTTGCAGTTTTCGCTCCACACATAGGGCATTAAGTCATTAAATTGGCTTTCCAAGTACAAAACTTGAGGGCCGAATATATCCTTGAACTTAAAGCATCTATCCCTTTAGACAGATTTGACAAAATTATCCAACAAGAGGCATTCACTTGTAATAAAATATCCTTTTTTTAGTATAATATCAGTCTATTTTTCATGTTGGAGGTAGTAGATAAAACTGATAATTAACACCATTTCAGAACGCATGTCCACTAGAAGAACTGTACATAATTACAATATGGATGATACAAGAGTGTTGAGGACTACATATCGGTGAGTTTTATTCTACTGATACTCTTAAACAAAGAATGTGAAAAACAATAGCATTGCCTTGGGTTGGCAATGCAAAACTTTAGTTAGTAAATCAGTTCATTGAGCACTAGGATTACCTGAAGTTGGCAATGAAAGTTTTTAACACTCGCCATGATATTTATCATCGATTGAGAGCTGAACTTTTTTTATCTTTAACTTGCATACTGTCAACTTAATTTTAACTTTTTACGAGTTAAAGTTTTGATAAACAAATTAAAGTAATGAATTGTCATTAGGTGCGCGGTGGAGAATAGATTGGACCAGCTCAAGTATGCAAGGCAATTTGAATATGATTTTATTAGGTTGTAAGAGGGGGGATGAGGGTCAAGATCTCAATATTTGATATCGTTGTGGGGATAAAAGTTTGTGACTGTGTTAGAGAATAAGTTTATCACTTTTTCTTTTTTTTTTACATGGTCTCTATGATTTCCATTATTGCACTCTGTTTACACTATAATCATAAACCAGTTCCTCGCGGATGGGGTTTTAATGTCCGGTCACTCTCTTTCTATTGATGAATCAAGTATGACCAGCGAGAGTAAAATTGTGAGTGTCATGGAATTTTTTTATGTTACATGTTTTATCTCGGTTTATTTTAGGTAGATAACACCTGTTTCCAATGGTTGTACATGTTCACAAAGATCACAATTCGCCATTTTTATGTTTAGGTGCAATGTGGTCATGGCTATGGTACCATCTTTGCCGTATGAAATATGCTATTTCATCTTCTTCCAAACTATTTATGCTTTTTTTTCTGCCTTTAGTAGAATCTATTCAATCTGTGATGACATTTGATCTTTTGTATTTGTATATGGAACAAAATCTGAGTCCCTCCCCTTTTTGTAACAATGTGTTCACACGATCATTTAAATACAAAAGATAATGGCGGGAAACACCATTACGGGTTCGTTTAATATACATATTTTAAGCTTCTCCAATTGGATAACAAATCATATCTTTTGAAGCTATAGTAGTTGCTGTTCGACTCTGATTTTTATTAGGTGAGCTTAAACGGGGTGGCGACATTTATTGGTATTGTTGGACTTGTGGTAGCTGTATTTGTTGTTGTGGTGCTTTTTGCTAGGTAATGTAAAGTTGCATCACTACCATACTACCAAATCTTTTTCAAATATTGAGATCTGACTAAAAATCTTTTATATATGTTCTCTTATCGACATTCGAGGAATCTGATAAAACAAGTGCAATTGATTCATGTCAATATCTGCAAGTTATGTACATGTTAGTTTGCATGGATGCCACATTGTCATGGCGAAATTAACGAGGCCAAGAACTTCTCTTTACATGTAGCAAGGTATTGCTTTTTTCTTTAATTTCTGGTTTCCGATAATAAGTGGTTCACGAGTTTAAAGATTCAATCTGATCATCTGATTGCTTAATGGTTATCCGATCATGATACATCAGCACACGTTATCAAAGTTGTATTATTTAAAATTAAATTAGGCAGACCGGTAAGTGGTCCAAGTTATGTTATACGACCATTAGTATAACTCTTAATTTACTAAATATGATCTGATTTGGTATGGCAATTGCAAGTTCCTTCTACTCTGACGGCTTGTGAAAACATGATTAGTGGAACAAAGATGGTCCAAGACATCCTTGAATGGAATGACTTTCAGGTACTTCCCATGCTTACTTATCTTGCGTAATAATAAATAAATTGGTATGTGAGTACAAAAGTTATTTTTTGTTGCGACAACTGGAAAACTTGCATGCACTAGACAACTTGATAGAATTATCATTGATTAAGCATATTGTGTGAGCCAGTGGGGGCATGATTTCAAACCAGATTATCAGGTGATAGCTGGGTTAGATTATGCACATTACATTGAACTTTGAAAATATTATAGAATTTTTTTAACAATAACGGTGATACATACAGGTTCTGGTATATTGAAGAAAAAGTTTTCGAAAACACCAGTATTGGCTTTAGTGTTAAGACAGATGTTGTGCAGGCTCTTGGTCTGGTTGACTGTAATTTTTTGCCAAAGTTTTAACCGCCCAAACCTCAGGTATGTGTAAAGTCACATATGCCTCTAGACTTTATAATGTGTTAAACTTCTAAATATATGCATGTTTTCAGTTGTCCCTAACATAGAATAAATGTCTGGAAGACATTGACAAATTTATCAAGGAAAATCATTCTGATATAGTAGGGTATGGGAAATGATGTGAGTAGAAAGTTTAATCGTGCAAACTTTAGGATATGATTTTTTGGGTTCATAATTTTTAAACCTCAAACTTGAACTCAAAAAATCATATCCATAAGTTTGATCTAACCAAACAAATTTCTTTATTCAGTTGATTATTTGCTCTAAAATAAGTAGATAAAGAGTTTCTGAATATGTAAAATCTAATAAAATGCGGCATAAGAAGGTCGGTAAGAAATAGTGTCTTTGTGCTCAGAAGTTGCTATAATCAAATTAGCATTAGCACATGTTATGTTTTTGGCAATTTCAAAAGGTTCTTACGGTATATTTGAATTGAATTATTTGTTAATTAAAATTAAAAACCTTTCAGGTCTGTTGATAAAAAAATTCATCAACCTCCTTAAACATGCCAAAGATGGTGTTCTTTATGTGCGCTAAATACTAAAAAGATTTGATGTGTATGTGCGATAAGTATTGTTGTTTTCTTTCTTTCCGATGAACGAATATTGTGTGTGCTTTATACGTGCGAGAAATACTAAAAAGATTTGATGTTACTGGTGGAAAAGAGGCGGATATATGATATAACACATGTTCTAGAAGGGAATTGTCTGATTGAAGAAAAAAGCAGCCTGGTTAAATGTATCTAAAATATATAATTTCTTACATATGTATTTGTTCAAGATTAATTTGAACATTCTTATGATATTGTCTTGCAATTTTGTAAACCTACTTCAAATTTCTATTAAGTTTTTTTTGAAGTGGTTTTAATTTTGGATGGGATATGAATTGATACATATTTATCTATGTTTGCGGTTTTAGATTTATATCTTCTTTTTTGGCATGTTATATAACAAGGCTTAATATTTATTTGTTGGTTTATATTATCGGTTATCATTATCAAGTAAACTTATGAAACTAGCCCGCCCATCCGGGCGGGCTATGAAGCTAGTACATATATATGAGACTACATATGCCACGTCACTAATGCTGACTAGGCACTTTAATGTTGACATGACACATCATTTGATGAGGTGGAAATGGTGACTAGGCACTATTTCCGGTAAATAATGTAAAAAGTTAGTATCTTGAAAGATTCGAACACTGGTCTTGATGTCCACAAATGAATGACTCAACCACTGGAGCAATCCATACAGTGTGATACAATATTGCATTCTCTAATTAATATACAACCATTACTCTATTTGCATTCAAAGTTTGAAATGCACCAATCAACCAATTTTAAAGGGATTGAAAAGGTCAAACACATATCTCCTCTTTAATATTATCACCAAAAAATCCGGCTATCGTATTTACTTTCAAGAAAAACGCTTCATCTAAAATTCAATTTCAAATCCTAAATTAGGGTTCTAGCAACAAGATGAGTTCGGCTATTCACCACGCATGTTTAAACGCGGACACCACAACTATTTTCAGTTTTGCCGCTTCCTACATACACGGATCCATTGGTATGTTTTTTACTACTAATTCACTTTAATCGTATGTTCTAATGTATACTAGGATAGTGTTATAGGTTTTGGTTTTGTTTTAAGTGAATTATTGTGTTTAATAAAGTTTCTGGTTTTCTGTTGTTGTGAATTTGTTATGTTGAAGTGATGAGTTCATGAAACACCTTAAAATAATAGAATACTAACAACAAAATAGCATGAGTTAGCATTATTTGACGCACTAAAATTGTTTGCAAAAAGTCTTCAAACAGTTATATGTAACCAATTATGAAACTAATGTGAAACTTTTGATAAGAGTAAAGATATGATGTTAAGGTTTTGGGAATGAATTTGTGTAAGATTACTTGATGTGTCTAATGAACAGTTACAATAATCTCTTTTGCAACCCCTCTATATATGTTGTCGCTCCAATTTTGATTTTGGTAAAATATGTTTTTTAGTGTAATTTGGTTGCATATATTATTTTATTTCTCAATAACAGATTGTGTTTGAGATTGCTTATTATTTTTTTATAAGGTTTACAGTTAAGTGAGTATGTGTTTATGCCTTATTTTTATAGCGTGTAAGATTGTGGTTAGCAAATTTTAGTACAATTCTACTATACATGTCTAAATCACTATCACTACTGTGATCATGTCCAGGAGACAAAAATAAAAAATCTTGGTTCAATACATATAGTGAACAACTAATTAGAACATGTAAAGTATTGATATGGTGTTCAGCTATGTTGAACCAAAAGCTCTTTGACTAATCTCAATTGGATGAGTAATGTTTATCCTCTAACCAATTCCCATACATGAGCCTTTTTTATCATCATACATACTTGATTAGTATTTCGAGGTATGTTTTAGTTAGCTTGGTTTATGAGGTGTTTTCATTAGTCATGGTTCAAAATATATTAATTTGTTACTGATTATTATTTACTATAGTGATTCTAATTTCAAAACCTAAACTATTTGCAATACTTTACTCACTTTACTACTTATGATACTTCAGGCTGAAGAGTTGGACCCAGTTGTTGTCGATCTTGCTAGAGGCTATTTTGGTTTCAAATAAGATGAAGGCCTAAAGGTAATTAACCATTTGATGTATTCGATTTACTCAACTCTTCTACATCAGATATATTCTATTGGTCGTAATTGGATGTATTAGATGAAAATCATTTTACATTGTTTTTTTAACATTCAGGTACATGCCACCGATGGGATCAAGTTTGTCGGAGATGCTTCCACAAAAGTGGATATACTCATAGTGAACATGGACAGATTCAAGGTTAATATTACTCTTAATGCTAAATGCTACATTTATGGTATTTTTACCAGTTCATTTATAAAAGTACATAAGTGAAAATCGCTCTGTGAATAAAAAGCCTTAGCTCTTTAAGCCAGACAAGCTTATATGCCAAGGGGAACATAGAATAGTTTAGTATATATTGTATGGGTGAAGTTTATTTCATGTTTTTTGCATTTTCTTTTCGTGTTTAATTTGTCGAAATCACAATGTTTACATTTAGCGTGGGTTCATAGGGGCATTAAGCTTTTATTGAAGAGATGTGTTCAATTAGCAATTTGTCGAGATGAAGAACAATCAGGTTGTTACCTTAGCTACTTTCATACAATTTATAGTTTATGTTGTAATTGCTATTGATAGGTTGACATTTTTAAAATTATTAAAGTGTAGTGTCTAAAACTGATAAGTTATGCAGGAATTGGATACACCAGAAACACAACATTTAGCACAAGCTTCACATGAATCTCAATGTGACCAACATAATAACGCAACAAAGGCTCCAGTTCGTGACTATGGGTCGGTTTCCATTTCGAGCAATGACAACATAAAGTTTTCCGCGCGGATATTGAACTTGTATACAGAATTCAAGTGCTTTCATTGGTATTGTTATTTTTCATAAAATGTTAAGCTTTGTTGATGTTGATATTATTTTTGAATTTTGTTTGTCCAAAACTAAATAGAACGATGTTTGCAGCTCTATATGAATAGAGATGAGGTGGTAAAAACTTTACTAAATTGTGCAAGAGTATATCGTGGTTTTACCACTTTAGGTAAATAAAAATATAAACAGTTTCAAGTTTTTGTAATTTCGTTATTCCTTCAAGTTTGACTATTATGTCACATTCAAGCCTTACATATAGATAACATCCATGCTCTAATAGAATACCTTTTTTCTTTATATTGATATTTCAGAATTTAAAAGATTTTTTGATAGTTTTTTTCTATTTCGAGTACCAAGTAATGTTATCAAGTAATGTTGTTCTGTTAATATATAACCTTACATTATTAAATAGGCACATTTGAAAGCAATTGAGCACGGGCTTGAGGTTAAGGCGTGTGCATGAAGTACGTTGTGAATATGAGCGTCAAAATAAAGAGTAAGTTTACAAAACCCTATTGAAGTTCTAAATTGTTGTTTGTTGATCTTGCAGTGTTCTTTTTATCGAATATTTGATGTATCTCAAACATGCTTTGTCACAACTCACAAGCTATGTGTTCAATTTTTGGATCTTTGTAACTAAATCGTTTCTTTTATCAGGGTACCGATTCAAAGCATTTTGGTAGCACAATGATGCTGGTAGAGAGTGTGTTAAGGAAGGATTATAAAGCACTTGGCTTATATCTATAATTGGGTCAAACAATACCCAATATATCTGGCTAGCTATAAATCTAAACACAATAGCCGGTGCACATGCAAATCTCGTGAACTCAATCATAAAGCCAATCCAAATGCTGAAGCATCAATTACAAGTGCAGTGAAGAAAGCCATGTTTAATGATCGAATGGTTCCTGCTGGAATATATAAACTTTGCTAATTAATTTCAAACTTTGTGGGGCTGTGGTGGTTCGGTTGTGTCAAGAGTCTAGAGCAAGAAAGGATTGAAGGTTCTCTGTCGCGACAAAGATGAAAACTACTTAAACTCGACAACAAACGTCGTTTATAAAGAAGTTTTGCTGCGTACTTGAATAGGCAACATACTTTTTTATTATGATGTACAACTTCATTATCTTTTTGTATTCAAACAACATTATTGCTTTTATATAGATTTTGTTACATGATATATATACCGGCAATATTGCTCCTTTTTAAAAGCTTTTCAATGATACTTCATGATTGCTTTACATACATTTTTGAATTCAATATGTATTATTATGAAGCTAGCCCGCCCATCCGGGCGGGCTATGAAGCTAGTATATATATATATAACCTGTTAACAAACCTGTTAATTTTATTTAAGACACGAAACCTGTTAAGAGCAGGTCGTGTCGTGTCGTGTTAACAGGTCCGTGTCGGAAATTGCCAGCTCTAGTCACGACTCACAAAAAAATAATTTGGATGAGTATGCTATCGGGGGAGCAACGAATAACATAATTGTTGAAAATATGTGGATCATGTTCACTTAAATATTTTGATGGTTGTTATAAGGTGACAATATTAGTTGATGATACAAGTCGTTTATTTTGTACACATCAACTTGCTTACACTAGTATATACGTTATCATATAAATAATACTTTAGTTTTGAGTTACAATCACAACAAAATAACGCATAAGCATTCTTATAGTGTACTTAGTTCTTTCTCTTTAGTTTATAATATGTTTCTATCATAAGAAATAGAGTAAAATACATAAATCGTCCTTGAACTTGTACTAAAACAATACGTTAAGTCTTTCTTTTTTTTAAATACACAAAGCCTCCCCAACGTCTCCATTTATTAACCCTGACGGTCCTTTACACAAACTTATGTTAGTGTGGTGCGTTAGCTATTGTTATGTTCTAATCACGTGAAGGCATTTTTGTCATTTTAGCTATCTTCATATTCAAAATTATTTCCTAAATATATTTTCTTTTTCTTTTAAATCAAACTCATCAATGTTCGTATCATATTCTTCCCTTTTCATCATAAGTCGTAAAAAATTGCTACCAAAACCCATTTGACCATTCAAGACATACCATCAAAACCACCATACAAATTCAAAACTAAATAAATAACTTTTTCTTAAAAAAATGATTGAATCTATTACCATAACCCAAATTCAATCAAGACTTTCCAATAATCATAAGTCATAACCCACATAAAAAACGACAACAAAATCAACAATCGCATGGCCAATAGGGGTGAGCGCGGTTTCGGAACCGCACGGAACCGAACCGAACCGAAACCGAAACCGAGAACCGAAAAACAGATGGCCAAGGAACCAAGAACCGGACAAAGTAGCATGTCTCGGTTCCGGTTCGGTTCCTTACGGGTCTAATCGATTGGAACCGAAAAAAATTATTTTTTTGATGAATAGCTTTCATTTACACGCTTTTAGCATCTCTTCTTAGTATATCCAAAGAAGTCTTTTAACGTCTCTGCTAGCCACGATGGAGGTTACATTTTCAATTTTCAAAATTTAGTTACCTTACACGCAGAAAATATGTTTTTCTTTCCAAAAGATTGGCCACTCACCCCATTTAACCATATTGTATTATTTGAAGTACCTAAATACATTCTAAAATAAATAATTCATACATTCTTCTTCTTCCTCTAAGTTTTAAACAAGTTTCCTCTTTAACTTTTAACTTAAAATCTTAATGATTCCATTTCCATGTACATCAATCCCAAAAAAAAAAAAAAAAAAAAAACTTTTTATTGGTCGCTTGAGAGATGAATAAGGCGGCCATGCATGAGGCTAGAACTGTTCGGGGTGGGGTGTTAGTAAGAGCCAAGAACAACGAGTGACTGGCGAAAAGGAAAATAGGAACCCGAGCCGGTGATGATGAAAGTCGCCTGTCAATCGCCGGATATTGTTTTATATTACCAATAACTTTGATGCACATTTCCATATAAGTACGAGTTTTATTCCACAACTATAAACTAAAATCTTTAGCTACCAAATATGGATTTTGTGGTTTCATTTCATGTGTACATGCATGAAGATTATAACAGGACATAAATTTTGTATTCAGTAAATGTTTCCATGTGAGATTTTGTAGGTTGGGCATAGAACAGCCCATTACATTTCCTAGTACATTTACATGATCCTATTTATGGTTAATGAAATGAATTGAGGCGGTTCTTCGATTTCGGAACCGATACCCGCAGTTCCGGACCAAACCGAGAACCGCAATTTGAAATATTGAAGAACCGAGAACCGAATCGCGGTTCTAAAAATCGGTTCGGGTTGGGTCGGTTCCGGTTTGGTTCTCCGTTCTAGCTCGGTTCTCGGTCCATTTGCTCACCCCTAATGGCCACCACATGCACTCTACCGCCACCTGCACTTCGCCACCACCTTGCACTTGCACCACCATAACGACGCTGAAAATTAGATATAGGTTTTGTTGGTCTTTGATTTTGCAGGTTTGTTGAGATTTGTGGGTTTGTGAAGGTTGAGTTCTTGGGTGTGGAAATTTGGATGGGTATTTGAAATTTGTGAGATATTTATGAATTGTGAATTTTTAATTTAAAGGTGATAATGAAGTTGAACTTAGTTGAAGATATGTATGGACGGAATGTGTAGTATTTTAATTTTAAGATAATTTATTAAGTGAAGTGATAAATTATGGTAGATAGAAGATATTTTAGCTTCGGATTTGAAGGTGTTAGTATTTTTTTATAAAAAAATGAAATAGAAGAATCAAGAAAGGTTTGTTTATGTATTTGATCTAGAAAGAGAAGCATTGTGTTTAGAAATTGATTTTGTATAACAAAACAGATTGCATAATTAGTTTTTAAATGTGCCTTTTGTTGCTTGAAGTCTCATAACCGGTATTGGATCAAAACGGACATTTTATAGTATTGCATCATTTTGATTTTAACATAACACTTGTGTTTCTATCAATTATAACAACACTATAACACAAAGTATACATCAACAAATCTTGTAAAAAACTTTGGCATCTATAATTCCAACAATTGTGATTAATTCTAGAAGAAATTATGTCATTAAGCTATCAGGACTCATTTCCAACAAGGCACATAAACAAAAAGCAGACGAACGCAGCCAAAACTCGACACTTAAAAATGCAGGTATTTGGGAGGTGTTTCGCTAACATTACATAAAAATAAATAAATAAATAAACTCAACCTATTCCAAAAAGCCCCAAGTTTCAACTTCAACTTATTTCTTATTTTACCCTAAATACGTCCCTCTATAAAAACACTTGTTTTTAAAGCTTATTAATAACGATCATACAATACAGTAACAAGCTCTTGTATAAATAAGCGTAACTCACCAGTTATGACAACAAAACATAAGAAAGGAAAAGATAAATAATAAGCCAGTAAGATTATATAAAAACTCACTTACGGTGATGATGGTGGTACGACAGCGGACCTAGTGGCGGCGTTGGGGTTTATGAGTGAGTCGGAAAATGAGGGAATAGTAAAAGGGTGTAGTCGTAAATGCACCTCGAGTAGTGATGTTGACAAGAGTCCCTAATGTTTTGAAAATATTGCATAGTTACCCTTGTAAGTTGTTACACATTTGACTAACTTAGGGCCCGTTTGGTTTGTAAGTGGATTTAGAATTTGATTTGTATTTGGAATGGTTTGAAAGAAAAGGTGGAGAGAGAAAATGATTGATTAATTTAGGGTGTGTTTAGTATGCTGCCATGAAATGAGTTTGATAATAGTGGTCACTCACCAATTAAATATTCATACCTAGCTCACTTGATGTCTATGGAGAATGGATTATATCTATCATTCATTACCGAAGTGGTGGGCTCTCTCATCTTAAACAAACACCTTTGTTGGGAATTATGCGAAGTAGGATTTCTGCTGTCAATACTGCCGAAGGATTCTGCTGAAGTAGAAGCAGAATCTGCTGATGAAGAGATTCTGCTGAAGATCAAAAGTCGTGCCGTGTTTCAGGGTGGAAGCTGACTAGGATCAGCATGCGCTTTATTATTTACATGCTAACCCATCATTATTCTTGTACTGCCCAAGGTTAGCATGGGTATTATTGTACTGCTCAATATTGTTTAGTGTATTAGTCATTAAATGCATACTTGCATGGTTAGTCGATTGAGTAGTAATAGTTTAGGGTTCCTTGTCTATAAAAGGAACTTAATAGTTTGTAATAGATAACTCATTATTCGAAACATAGAGTTTCAGTTAATAAAAGATCCATAGAGGATCTAAGTGTTCTTAGTTATAACAGCTTGTATTTACATTCCGCTATAGAATACGAGTTGTAGAGATTTTCTATTAGTTTGCTTATGATTACATAGGCAACACTAACGATCTACGAGTGCTCAAGATCTGTCAAGATCTGTGTGTTTTCAACAAGTGGTATCAGAGCCTCGGGAAAGTCTCTACGATACTGAGAACCATATTACACCTCACCCCCATACAACCAAAAACACATTCACCATGCCTGGAACTGATGATGAATCAGAAGTCACCAACAACAACATCAAGAACACCACCTCTATGCAGCAACTTAGTCTCTCCAACAGTAATGGTAAATTTCCTTATCTAAAGAAGGAAGAGTATGATCTGTGGACAATGAAGATGCAGAACTGGATCTCCAATATTGATTGGAATCTTTGGGAGATTGTGAAGAAAGGAAACAGTCTGAAGAAGACTATCCCAGATCTTGATGGTAAGTTTACCATTGCTCCTCCCAAAACTGCTGAAGAGATTTTAGCCGTGCAAAGAGAGCACAAAGTGAGAACCATCCTTCTTCAAGCTATTCCTGAAGATCACTTGGGTGATTTTCACCACATGGATGATGCAAAGGACATATGGATGGCTCTTAAAGCAAGGTTCGGTGGCAATGAAGAGTCCAGAAGAATGAGGAAGTCCATGCTGAGACAACACTTCCAAGAGTTCAATATCTCTGAAGAAGAAGGTATCCACAAGGGATACGACAGGTTTCACAAGATTTTGAGTCAGCTAAACCAGTTGAATGCAAAACCTGACAATGATGATTGCAACTCAAAGTTCCTTCGATCTTTGCCTCCATCATGGTTGCATGTCAGTATAGCTCTTAAGGCTAAAGGTGGTTTGGTCATGCTCACTTTTGATGAGCTGTACAACAAACTCAAATCTCTTGAACCTGATGTCAGATCTCCCTACCGTGCATCCTCTTCTGGTCATACAGCCTTTGTTGGGACATCTCACTCCAATATGATGATGCATTCTCCAAATCCAACTTACTTACCATCATCATCTTATCGTCCCACTCCATCATATCCTCAAGCTAAAACTGGTAGTATATTGGAGGATGTTCTTCATTCATTTGTTACTGATTATGATACTCAACAAAGATCTTGTATATGAAGATTTTGACCAGGTGGACCCACTTGAGATGGAGGAGATGAAGCTGAAATGGCAGGTGGCCATGCTTTCAGTAGATATCAAGAGGTTTGAGGAGAGGTCAGGAAGAAAGTTTGGCTTCAAGGGAAAGGATCCAACTCGTTTTGACAGGAGCAAGGTCAAGTGTTTCTCTTGTCACCAGATGGGTCATTTCTCAAGGGAATGCAAAGATAGGAAGAATGGAGAGGGAGTTAACTACAATTCCTATCAGCCAGAACAGATGGAAGCCGATACTTCAGAGCTCTTGTCACATTGGATGAACAGTCAACTGGGTTGCACATGAACCCGTGAATGAGGAAGCTATCGATACTGAGAAGCTTGGATTGTGGCAAGGTGTACTTCGAAGATAGGCATGATCAGTTGCCTTGATGGGACTCTCGTACACAATAACTGTATATTTGGTTGTAGTGAAAGATACAATGAACTTAAAGAAGCTTATGATACTATGAAACCTAAATACAATGAATGCTATGTTGATAATGAAGCTTATAAACTTTCGTTAAAAACATTAGAAATACAAAAGGTATGGTTTCAAAAGAATCAGATAGCTTATGAAGAAAAGATTAAGGTGCTTCAATTTGATCTAGATATTGCAAACATTAACTTTAAGCGCACTGAAAAGGAAAAAGCTGATACTGTTACTGAGAATCTAGAGCTTAAAGATAAACTTGCTGAGGAAATAGCTAGACATAAACAATGGTTGATATCAGGTGACAATCTAGCTAGAGAACTCTATAGTAGTCAGTCAGTGAACTCTGGAATAGGTTTAGGTTTTCAAAAGTATGTAGGTTTGGAAGCTAGGAATGATGGGCGTAAATCTACACCTGCAGGCTTAGAACATTTTAAAAAGGAAGGTGATTTACATGCTGTCCCTGGACCTATTAGAGGTGAATTCATGCCCACTGACCTGTCTATTAATGTTGACTTTGATAGATCACACCATTTGTATGGAAAAAAGTCAAAAGACTTGCCAGACACCGATGCTTCATCTTATGACTTTGTCTCTTTCTCTGACAGTGACAATTCATCGGATCAAGGGTCTACTTCTAGCTGTGATTCAAGTGATAAGTCAGACCTTCCCAAGCCCTCACCTGAGCCTACACCCAAGCCTGCACCCAAGTCTATCTACAAGCCTTCTAGGGTAGCTGCTGAGGAATCAACTTCCAAACCTGTTTCCTCTGAAGACTTGTCCTTTAAATCTTTGCATAATAATTCTGTTAAAAACAATTCCTTTAATGTTTCTGGTTTAAGTACTTCTACATGTAATAGAACATCTTCTTTGTTGAATAAATCTTCCAAAAGGAAGACATGTTTTGTTTGTGGAAGTAAAATTCATTTGATTAAGGATTGTGATTTCTATGAACAAAGATTGGGTGTATGTGCTACTCAGCAGAAACCTAGACCTGTGTGGACCAATGTTAAAAATATTCCTCCTTATGTCCCACAAACTAATTATCCTGACTCTCCTTGGAGGAGATCAGCTGATAGACCTTATGTGCAACCTACTAGCCCGTACTTTAAACATGGTTATTGGCCTGCATATGTTGACTCTATGAATAATGGGAAAGGATGTTGGGGTACTGCTGTCAAGTCCTCAGCAGGTTGTTCTTGGAATAATAATGGACCCAAATTTCAATGGAAACCCAAGAACAATGGTGTATCTTTCTCATCTGCTAGACCTATTGGAATGCTTAACCCTTAACTGCAAAGTTTAAGGGGAGGCATAGGCCTCAGGGGAAGATTTTGGAGTAAACTTTGTGCATATTTTGTTTGCTAACACTAACTTGCTAATTTCTTTAGTTTGTTTGTCTCTGTTTTGTTTTTGTGTGTATTTGTGTTTGTGTTGCTGTTTATCATTTTCTAGTGCAGTTTGTCTATTCCATGTTCTAGTCCAAGTTCATCAAGTGTGATTCTTTAATAAATGGTCAAGTAAGCTTTGAAGCTTGTTTCTACTGAAACTAAAGTGCTGAAGTAAACAAGTTGATTCCACTGAAATTAGAGTACTGAAGTGAAGAAATTGAAGTCAAATTGTTCATTCATTCATTCAAGAAACAGTTTACAGCTTACAGCTTACAAAATTCAATCAACTTCAAAAGCAACTACAAGAAAAGAGCTATACATGATCTACTAATCCTAATCTAGTTCATATCATCTATTCCAACATCTAACAGGCGTTGGATATGCATGATCGCTCACATCTTTCACACTAGATGCTGGATATGCGTTTGTAAAGTCTTGCATAACCACCCATTTCTTCTATCTCGATGGCTGGAGATGCATGACCACTAGGACGAGGAAGCTAAGGATTAAAATGGGAAGGATGGATTGATGAAAACGATGATGATGAAGATGACCACACATGTCCTGTGTGCTTCATCTGCTGATTTCACCAAAAAGCAATCCATTCACCTTCCATAAGCTCTTCCTCTATACGATGTGTGAAGATGCACCAAAACATGGCGCAGGTAGAGCAAGCACCACCTCCCTTTCGACACGAGGCCTTTGTTGAGGTTGAGGTGCTGGAGGTTGGGAGTAAGAAGGTATCTCAAGAGTGGGTTCCTCTCGAGTCATCGAAGACTCACTAGGATTCACTACACCATCATCTTCAGAAGAAGAGAGAAATGGGGATGTCAAAGGGCGAGGGTCAGGTGGATATGACCAAAACTGGAGGAAATCACTGGATGATGAGGATGATGGAGAAGAGGTTGGATTTACAACCTCTGGTGAAGTATTCATGGTTAATTTTGGTTGATTGGGTGTATGATGAATCTAGGGTTTGTGATGGTAATTTGGGGTAAAAGTATGCGAGTGAAGTATGCATTGGGATGATTTTATAGACGGGTTCGAGGTTTAATGTAAGTTAATGCGAGTTAGTTGGCACAGTAATTCTAGAATCTTACCGAAGATATCCTAGTCTTGGGTTGGTTTCTACTGAAGTGTATAACTTCAACAGATTGAGTATCTGTTTCTGCTGAAGAGTTAAATTGTCTATGGTCAAAGTAGATGTACACGTAAGCGTAGTCAAACAAATCAGTGCCAATACTTTTGACTATTTTTGCACAAACCTCTACCAAACCATCACTCTCATTTTTCACTTCAAACAAAACCCTTCCCTCTTCTCCTACACCCAAAAACATTCACTGCTACGAGAAACATAACCCTAAAATATCAATTCATCAAATGGCTCTTCAATTCAAGAAGGATCACAACAAAGTTGCGTTTCTGGGAAATGCAAAAGGTGATGAGCTGTATGTACCTATGGTAGAGTTCTTGAAAAGATCAAAGATTCACTATGCCCTAACGAATTCTCCTAATGCAATTTATGAATCGTTGGTCAAGCAATTTTGGGCATCTGCTTCCACTCGGAGTGAAACTGAGATTGCGGCCATGATTGACGGAACAGAGTATGTTGTAACAGAGGAGCTGATTAGGAGAAAGCTTCACTTGGATGATATTGATCGGGTATATCACACTAGCACCGAGGAGATACTCACTGGGCTGAGAGCTATTAGGTATCAAGGTACCGTGACGGACATATGGTTGAAAAAGCATTTTTGCCCTAAGTGGAGATTCTTGGTTCACACGTTGCTTCAGTGTATTAGCAACAAATCAGGAGCATGGGATCAATTCTCTTCCCAACTGGCATATGGTATTGTGTGTCTATCTCAAGGGATAACTTATAATTTTTCTAAATTTATTTTTGACAATTTGGTTGAAAATATCAATAGGAAACAACATAAGTTTTTAATGTACCCTAGATTCTTACAAATAATCATAGAAACCTCTACCCAAACCCAAACCTTTTATGCCGTAGGAGCTCTGTCAGCCAAACTTTTTGCCTCTATGAGAACTAACTTTGAGGGGGCACATTATCCGTTGACAGAAGCTATGTTTCCTCAAGGCAATGAGGTCAGCTGATGAGGAGAATGTTGCTAACATCCCACCCTCTTCAATTGTTGCTACTGATGGCAATCCATCGGTTAATATTGATGAGGGCCCCTCCTTTTCTGCTGAAGCTTCTCATGTTGCTCAGGCAGCCTCCACCAACACCAACTCTAGCACATTGCCCTAGTCCACCACCAACACAAGATCCTCTTGATGAGTTTGAGTCTGATCTGAACAGGATGCCCACACCTAGTCCTCAGAGGGAAACTTTTGATGAGGTACCTCCTCATTTTGAGCATGACCATGTTTCCACTGAAAGGTCCAATGAAGCTCCCATTACCACAGAGCAATCTGCTGGTGGAGCTGAGGACCCCATTACTCTCACATCTGTGTATGCTCTTGTTAACAGGTATGCTGCAGAGGTGACTGATCTCAAAAAGGAGCTTGCAGAGACCAAGTCTACTCTTGGTAGTAAGATTGAAGAACTGCAGGATAAAGTTAAGGACTTAGAGGACAGACTTGAAAAGGGCACCAAAAGGAAGCTTGTGGTTTCTTCTGAGGAGGAAGAAGAAGACCCTCAGTATGGGTCTCTTGATATGTTAGCTGATGTGTCTCTTAATGATCCTTCATCAGTAGTTGCGGAATCTTCAAAGAAGAAGACACCTGTTCTTTATAAAAGGAGAAAAAGATCGTACTTGAATAAAGCATCTCTTGAAGTATCCAAGGAACCGTGAGTTTGTCAAAGCTGCATCTGGCCGATACCCCAATGGAGGATGTTGCTATCGAACTTGGTCAATCTTCATCATACAAAACCATCGTGTCCATTCTCTGAAGAACCCTCACAACATGTTTCTTATGAAGTTGATATGGGTGTTACTACTGAGATTCCTTTAGTTGATATTACTGAAGATGATTGTGCTAAGGAGCCTGCTGATAAAGGGAAAGTTTAATGGTAGAAGCTAAGCTTGGTCCAGATCTGGTGAGTGAAGAGGAAAGGCGAGAACAAGACAGAATGCTAGCTGAGTGTAATGAGAGAAAGAAAGATGAAGAAGTGGCTAAACAGATTGAAGATCAATCTACGTCTGATTTGCCTCCTGAAAGACAAAGGGAACTGGATGAAATCCGTTCTAAGCTACCTGATGCTCATTGGGATGCTTACACTCGGAAGTCATATCAAACCCTTCACTTGCTCAGAGTATCTTAGGTGCACTTCAACAAAGTGAAAGTTTTGTGGAACTAATGATGGCTCGTGGAAGACAAAGGAAGCAAGAAGCAGCTGACAAGAGGAGAGCCATCACAGCCCAAAAGAACAAAGAGAGACCTCCCACTAAAGCTCAAATGAGAATTGTGGTGAAAAACCGAGCTCCACTCAGTATAACTCGGCTGTCAATGAAGCAAGTCAAGGCTTTCCCTGATCATGTTTTGATTCACAAGTATAATCAAATCATGAAGTACTCTTCATCTCACACTTCCTGCTTGAAAAAGATTGTTGGAAATGAAGTTACACCAAAGGCCAAAAGACCAAAGTTTGTTGAGGTAGTGGATAATTTTGATGATATTACACCAAAGACGATCTCTCAATTGATTACTTCTGAAGAAATTTCTCAAGCCACTCCTTCATCTGACAAGATTCCTTCTGCCGAACCATCTATGGTTTCTGCTGAAGCTCCTACAGAGATTGCTAGCTCACCTGACAAAACTCCATCTGATGAACCAATTGCCATTTCGTCTGAAGCACCTAATGTACCAGCTCCCACTCCATCTGTGGCATCTGTGGGCTCGGAAGTGATACAAGCAAGTTTAAAACTAGAAAGGCTAGAAACTTGCTAGTAAGGATGAATGCCATTCGTGAAGGTGCTTCTCCTTCCTCTAGTCGTGCGGCCAATCTAATGAAGAATCTAAAGATGCACCATCTTTAGGAATCTATAAGCCTGGAAGGAGGAAGAAGAGGATGGCCAAAATTACTACCTTGGATATTGAGGCTGATGAGTCAACCTTTATTAAAGAAGGGTCTTCCTCTGATTTTCCTGATGGATATCAAAATGTGTTGATCAATTGGACTTTGACAAACAAAGAGCTGAATGTCATACATCGAAAGGACAAAACTTCTATGGAATTCACCTTTTTGAAGGAAATACTTCATTTGGTAGATAGGGCAGACTTGCTTACTCTGTACACTCTCGTTACCTCCCATTACTGCAGCAATGCACCACAGGGTTCCGGGATGTTTTTATTAGGAGATCTTCATGTCCTGTTTAGCTCTCAATCTCCCAATAATAAAGGACATTCCATTTGGCAAAACTCACACTTATGGCGGGTTGAGTCCTGGAGATTTTATCCTCTCCCACGGGTACATGTGGTTGAAACAAAGGGTGGAATCACAGTCTGCATGTTTGCTGAAAGAACTTATCCATTGTCCAAGAGACTTATGGAGAGGATGCTGACTCAGAAGTTGGAAATTCCTCCAGATCCAGTGGGAAATGAAAGACCTCAGGCTGAACAACTGGTTAGATTGATCAAGACTCAACTCCTTCAAGATCAAGCGGCTTCTTCATCGTCATAATGGTATCTCTCATGGTCTTCTGCCTTATATTCCTTTTGGTACTATTTGTATTATATGCACTTGGTAGTTTCTTTCTTAGTTAAAAAAAAAAAAAAAAAAAAACTTTCTTTTGCAGGTTTGTTGTTTATAGTTGATGGTTTTCAACTCACCAGATATACCTTGTGTATATCAAAGAGTTGGCTAGTCCAAAGGGTACAGCTTTGTTAAAGACACATCAAATCATTGATAGTCTGTAATGATTTGCTCAAAATCATAGGGTTCGCAACCACCCATGCTTAATTGTCGAGTGTTGTATGGTCATCAATTCACCATGGTCTATTCCTTTTGGAATCCAAGAATTGGCTAGCCCACAAGTATATGGCTTGTGGTAAAGGCAACTGAATCCATATTTGGTTATCAATTCACCAATTCTAAGAATTGACTAGTCTTGAGCAAACGGCTACAGGTAAAGACACATCAAATCCATTTATATGGTTTCTGGTTTGCCAATAAATCAGATGGTTATCAGTGTACCATAGTTTTCGAACTTAAACATTTGGCTACTCCAGTAGTGATGGCTATTGGTAAAGAGACATCAAATCCATTATTTTCAATGATTCACCTCTTACAGGAGTTAACACACCTGGATGTGATGAGAATAGTATGCAACTAATGAGTTTTGATGAACATTGTGTCTTTTGTTGCTGCAAAGATCTGGCGTTTCAATGTTTGGTCATCATAGAGATGAGATTATTCTTGGTTCTTTGCTTCTGATGTTAGAGAACAATCCTCTGGTACTGCAGTCTCTAAGATCTATCAAGGTTAGGAAACTGGAACTTAACCAAGTCAAATTCCAGTTTAGGGGAGGATTGTTGGGAATTAAACGAAGTAGGATTTCTGCTGTCAATACTGCCGAAGGATTCTGCTGAAGTAGAAGCAGAATCTGCTGATGAAGAGATTCTGCTGAAGATCAAAAGCCGTGCCATGTTTCTGCTGAAGGTGGAAGCTGACTAGGATCAGCATGCGCTTTATTAATTACATGCTAACCCATCATTATTCTTGTACTGCCCAAGGTTAGCATGGGTATTATTGTACTGCTCAATATTGTTTAGTGTATTAGTCATTAAATGCATACTTGCATGGTTAGTCGATTGAGTAGTAATAGTTTAGGGTTCCTTGTCTATAAAAGGAACTTAATAGTTTGTAATAGATAACTCATTATTCGAAACATAGAGTTTCAGTTAATAAAAGATCCATAGAGGATCTAAGTGTTCTTAGTTATAACAGCTTGTATTTACATTCCGCTATAGAATACGAGTTGTAGAGATTTTCTATTAGTTTGCTTATGATTACATAGGCAACACTAACGATCTACGAGTGCTCAAGATCTGTCAAGATCTGTGTGTTTTCAACAACCTTTAATCACTTTCATAATCATAGTCTCAATCCCATAGTTAGATTATACTATAGTTAGATTATACTATAATTTTCATCAAAATATATACTACATCCGTTCCATATTGACTGTCCTGTTTAACTTTTTTAAGTCTTTCTTTGTCAATTTTGATCTTAAATAATTTTATTTATGTTATATAATAATTGATGAAAAGTATATCAACGAAAATACATTTAAACCCAATTTTATTCATATATTTTGCATAAAGTATTATATAACATAAATAAAAATATTTAAGGTCAAAGTTGAAAAAAAAATTTAAAAAGTCAAACTGGACAGTTAATATGGGACGGAGTGAGTATTAAAATTGAAATTATTAATTTTAAATTATAAAATAAATATATGATAATGAGTTGGGACCGCTAGAAGGGAGTAGAAGACAAAAAAAAAAAAAAACAAAAGCCACCTTATTTGAATGGAAGGAATCTATGGGTAATTGGGTATCAACTAAATTTTTCATTTCATTGTGGTGAGCCATTGATGAACCAAACAACAATATACATTTATTCAGTCAATTCTTTCATTCCACACTCCTCAAGCAAACGGGCCCATTATACTCGTGTTGCATTTCCGTCTGTCTCTAAAAAGATTTGAACCCGCAACCATAGTCACGACTCACCAAAAAGATAATTTGGATGAGTATGCTATATGGGGAGCAACGAATAACACAATTGCTGAAAATATGTGGATCATATTCACTTAAATAATTTGATGGTTGTTATAAAGTGACAATATAAGTTGATGATACAAGTCGTTTATTTTGTACACATCAACTTGCTTACACTAGCAAATAGTGGTTATCATATAAATAATACTTTAGTTTTGAGTTACAATCACAACAAAATAACGCATAAGCATTCTTGTAGTGTACTTAGTTCTTTTTCTTTAGTTTATAATATGTTTCTATCATAAGAAATAGAGTAAAATACATCAATCGTCCTTGAACTTGTACTAAAACAACACGTTAAGTCTTTCTTTTTTTTAAATACACAAAGCCTCCCCAACGTCTCCATTTATTAACCCTGACGGTCCTTTACACAAACTTATGTTAGTGTGGTGCGTTAGCTATTGTTACGTTCTAATCACGTGAGGGCATTTTTGTCATTTTAGCTATCTTCATATTCAAATGTTTTTCCTAAATATATTTTCTTTTTCTTTTAAATCAAACTCATCAATGTTCGTATCATATTCTTCCCTTTTCATCATAAATCGTAAAAAACTACTACCAAAACCCATTTGACCATTCAAGACATACCATCAAAACCACCATACAAATTCAAAACTAAATAAATAACTTTTTCTTAAAAAAAAGGATTGAATCTATTACCATAACCCAAATTCAATCAAGACTTTTCAATAATCATAAGTCATAACCCACATAAAAAACGACAACAAAATCAACAATCACATGGCTAATAGGGGTGAGCGCGGTTCCGGAACCGCACGGAACCGAACCGAAACCGAAATCAAGAACCGAAAAACAGATGGCCAAGGAACCAAGAACCGGACAGAGTAGCATGTCTCGGTTCCGGTTCGGTTTTCGGTTCCGGTTCGGTTCCTTGCGGGTCTAATCGATTGGAACCGAAAAAAATTATTTTTTTGATGAATAGCTTTCATTTACATGCTTTTAGCATCTCTTCTTAGTATATCCGAAGAAGTCTTTTAACGTCTCTGCTAGCCACGAAGGAGGTTACATTTTCAATTCTCAAAATTTAGTTACCTTACACGCAACAAATTTGTTTTTCTTTCCAAAAGATTGGCCACTCACCCCATTTAACCATATTGTATTCTTGTAAGTACCTAAATACATTCTAAAATAAACAATTCATACATTCTTCTTCTTCCTCTAAGTTTTAAACAAGTTTCCTCTTTAACTTTTAACTTAAAATCTTAATGATTCCATTTCCATGTACGTGAATCCCAAAAAAAAAAAAAAAAAAAAAACACTCTTTATTGGTCGCTTGAGAGGTGAATAAAGCGGCCATGCATGAGGCTAGAACTGTTCGGGGTGGGGTGTTAGTAAGAGCCAAGAACAACGAGTGGCTGGCGAAAAGGAAAATAGGAACCAGAGACGGTGATGATGAAAGTCGCCTGTCAATCGCCTGATATTGTTTTATATTACCAATAACTTTGATGCACATTTCCATATAAGTACGAGTTTTATTCCACAACTATAAACTAAAATCTTTAGCTACCAAATATGGATTTTGTGGTTTCATTTCATGTGTACATGCATGAAGATTATAACAGGACATAAATTTTGTATTCAAGAATGTTTCCATGTGAGATTTTGTAGGTTGGGCATAGAATGACCCATTACATTTCCTAGTACATTTACATGAACCTATTTATGGTTAATGAAACGAATTGAGGCGGTTCTTCGGTTTCGGAACCGATACCCGCGGTTCCGGACCAAACCGAGAACCGCAATTTGAAATATTGAAGAACCGATAACCGAATCGCGGTTCTAAAAATCGGTTCGGGTTGGGTCGGTTCCAGTTCGGTTCTCAGTTCCAGCTCGGTTCTCGGTCCATTTGCTCACCCCTAATGGACACCACCTGCACTCTACCGCCACCACCTTGCACTTGCACCACCATAACGAAGCTGAAAATTAGATATAGGTTTTGTTGGTCTTTGATTTTGCAGGTTTGTTGAGATTTGTGGGTTTGTGAAGGTTGAGTTCTTGGGTGTGGAAATTTGGATGGGTATGCTGAAATTTGTGAGATATTTATGAATTGTGAATTTTTAATTTAAAAGTGATAATGAAGTTGAACTTAGTTGAAGATATGTATGGACGGGGATGTGTGAGTATTTTAATTTTAAGATAATTTATTAAGTGAAGTGATAAATTATGGTAGATAGAAGATATTTTAGCTTCGGATTTGAAGGTGTTAGTATTTTTTTATAAAAAAATGAAATAGAAGAATCAAGAAAGGTTTGTTTATGTATTTGATTTAGAAAGAGAAGCATTGTGTTTTGAAATTGATTTTGTATAACAAAACAGATTGCATAATTAGTTTTTAAATGTGCCTTTTGTTGCTTGAAGTCTCATAACCGGTATTGGATCAAAACGGACATTTTATAGTATTGCATCATTTTGATTTTAACATAACACTTGTGTTTATATCAATTATAACAACACTATAACACAAAGTATACATCAACAAATCTTGTAAAAAACTTTGGCATCTATAATTCCAACAATTGTGATTAATTCTAGAAGAAATTATGTCATTAAGCTATCAGACTCATTTCCAGCCAGGCACATAAACAAAAAGCAGACGAACACAGCCAAAACTCGACACTTAAAAATGCAGGTATTTGGGAGGTGTTTCGCTAACATTACATAAAAATAAATAAATAAATAAACTCAACCTATTCCAAAAAGCCCCAAGTTTCAACTTCAACTTATTTCTTATTTTACCCTAAATACGTCCCTCTATAAAAACACTTGTTTTTAAAGCTTATTAATAACGATCATACAATACAGTAACAAGCTCTTGTATAAATAAGCCTAACTCACCAGTTATGACAGCAAAACATAAGAAAGGAAAAGATAAATAATAAGCCAGTAAGATTATATAAAAACTCACTTACAGTGATGATGGTGGTACGGCAGCGGACCTAGTGGCGGCGTTGGGGTTTATGGAGCTGAGTCGGAAAATGAGGGAATAGTAAAAGGGTGTAGTCGTAAATGCACCTCGAGTAGTGATGTTGACAAGAGTCCATAATGTTTTGAAAATATTGCATAGTTACCCTTGTAAGTTGTTACACATTTGACTAACTTAGGGCCCGTTTGGTTTGTAAGTGGGTTTAGAATTTGATTTGTATTTGGAATGGTTTGAAAAAAAAAGGTTGAGAGAGAAAATGATTGATTAATTTAGGGTGTGTTTAGCATGCTGCCATGAAATGAGTTTGATAATAGTGGTCACTCACCTATTAAAGATCCATACCTAGCTCACTTGATGTCTATGGAGTACGGGTTATATCTATCATTCATTACCGAAGTGGTGGGCTCTCTCATCTTAAACAAACACCTTTAATCACTTTCATAATCATTGTCTCAATCCCATAGTTAGATTATACTATAGTTAGATTATACTATAATTTTCACCAAAATATATACTACATACGTTCCATATTGACTGTCCTGTTTAACTTTTTTAACTCTTTCTTTGTCAATTTTGATCTTAAATAATTTTATTTATGTTATATAATAATTGATGAAAAGTATATCAATGAAAATACATTTAAACCCAATTTTATTCATATATTTTGCATCAAGTATTATATAACTTAAATAAAAATATTTAAGGTCAAAGTTGAAAAAAAATACTTTGAAAAGTCAAACTGGACAGTTAATATGGGACAGATGGAGTATTAAAATTGAAATTATTAATTTTAAATTATAAAATAAATATATGATAATGAGTTAGGACCACTAAAAGGGAGTAAAAAACAAAACAAAATAATAATAACAAAAGTCACCTTATTTGAATGGAATGAATCTATAGGTAATTGGGTATCAACTTAATTTTTCATTTCATTGTGGTGGGCCCTTGATGAACCAAACAACAATATACATTTATTCAGTCAATTCTTTCATTCCACACTCCTCAAGCAAACGGGCCCATTATACTCGTATTGCATTTTCGTCTGTCTCTAAAGATATTTGAACCCGCAACCATAGTCACGACTCACCAAAAAGATAATTTGGATGAGTATGCTATCGGGGGAGCAACGAATAACATAATTGTTGAAAATATGTTGATCATGTTTACTTAAATAATTTGATGGTTGTTATAAGATGACAAAATTAGTTGATGATACAAGTCGTTTATTTTGTACACATCAACTTGCTTACACTAGTACATAGTTGTTATCGTATAAATAATACTTTAGTTTTGAGTTACAATCACAACAAAATAACGCATAAGCATTCTTGTAGTGTACCTAGTTCTTTCTCTTTAGTTTATAATATGTCTCTATCATAAAAAAATAGAGTAAAATACATCATTCGTCCTTGAACTTGTACTAAAACAACACGTTAAGTCTTTCTTTTTTTTAAATACACAAAGCCTCCCCAACGTCTCCATTTATTAACCCTGACGGTCCTTTACACAAACTTATGTTAGTGTGGTGCGTTAGCTATTGTTACGTTCTAATCACGTGAGGGCATTTTTGTCATTTTAGCTATCTTCATATTCAAATTTTTTTCCTAAATATATTTTCTTTTTCTTTTAAATCAAACTCATCAATGTTCGTATCATATTCTTCCCTTTTCATCATAAATCGTAAAAAACTACTACCAAAACCCATTTGACCATTCAAGACATACCATCAAAACCACCATACAAATTCAAAACTAAATAAATAACTTTTTCTTAAAAAAAAAGGATTGAATCTATTACCATAACCCAAATTCAATCAAGACTTTTCAATAATCATAAGTCATAACCCACATAAAAAACGACAACAAAATCAACAATCACATGACCAAAAAGATAATTTGGATGAGTATGCTATCGGGGGAGCAACGAATAACATAATTGTTGAAAATAGGTGGATCATATTCACTTAAATAATTTGATGGTTGTTATAAGGTGACAATATTAGTTGATGATACAAGTCGTTTATTTTGTACACATCAACTTGCTTACACTAGTACATAGTTGTTATCATATAAATAATACTTTAGTTTTGAGTTACAATCACAACAAAATAACGCATAAGCATTCTTGTAGTGTATTTAGTTCTTTCTCTTTAGTTTATAATATGTTTCTATCATAAAAAATAGAGTAAAATACATCAATCGTCCTCGAACTTGTACTAAAACAACACGTTAAGTCTTTCTTTTTTTTAAATACACAAAGCCACCCCAACGTCTCCATTTATTAACCCTGACGGTCCTTTACACAAACTTATGTTAGTGTGGTGCGTTAGCTATTGTCACGTTCTAATTACGTGAGGGCATTTTTGTCATTTTAGCTATCTTCATATTCAAAATTTTTTCCTAAATATATTTTCTTTTTCTTTTAAATCAAACTCATCAATGTTCGTATCATATTCTTCCCTTTTCATCATAAATCGTAAAAAAATGCTACCAAAACCCATTTGACCATTCAAGACATACTACAAAACCACCATACAAATTCAAAACTAAATAAATAACTTTTTCTTAAAAAAAAAGGATTGAATCTATTACCATAACCCAAATTCAATCAAGACTTTTCAATAATCATAAGTCATAACCCACATAAAAAACGACAACAAAATCAACAATCACATGGCCAATAGGGGTGAGCGCAGTTCCGGAACCGCACGGAACCGAACCGAAACTGAAACCGAGAACCGAAAAACAGATGGCCAAGGAACCAAGAACCGGACAGAGTAGCATGTCTCGGTTCCGGTTCGGTTTTCGGTTCCGGTTTGGTTCCTTGCGGGTCTAATCGATTGGAACCGAAAAAAATTATTTTTTTGATGAATAGCTTTCATTTACACGCTTTTAGCATCTCTTCTTAGTATATCCAAAGAAGTCTTTTAACGTCTCTGCTAGCCACGAAGGAGGTTACATTTTCAATTCTCAAAATTTAGTTACCTTACACGCAGAAAATTTGTTTTTCTTTCCAAAAGATTGGCCACTCACCCCATTTAACCATATTGTATTCTTTTAAGTACCTAAATACATTCTAAAATAAACAATTCATACATTCTTCTTCTTCCTCTAAGTTTTAAACAAGTTTCCTCTTTAACTTTTAACTTAAAATCTTAATGATTCCATTTCCAGGGTGGGGTGTTAGTAAGAGCCAAGAACAACGAGTGACTGGCGAAAAGGAAAATAGGAACCCGAGCCGGTGATGATGAAAGTCGCCTGTCAATCGCCGGATATTGTTTTATATTACCAATAACTTTGATGCACATTTCCATATAAGTACGAGTTTTATTCCACAACTATAAACTAAAATCTTTAGCTACCAAATATGGATTTTGTGGTTTCATTTCATGTGTACATGCATGAAGATTATAACAGGACATAAATTTTGTATTCAGTAAATGTTTCCATGTGAGATTTTGTAGGTTGGGCATAGAACAGCCCATTACATTTCCTAGTACATTTACATGAACCTATTTATGGTTAATGAAATGAATTGAGGCGGTTCTTCGGTTTCGGAACCGATACCCGCGGTTCCGGACCAAACCGAGAACCCCGCAATTTGAAATATTGAAGAACCGAGAACCGAATCGCGGTTCTAAAAATCGGTTCGGGTTGGGTCGGTTCCGGTTTGGTTCTCGGTTCTATCTCGGTTCTCGGTCCATTTGCTCACCCCTAATGGCCACCACATGCACTCTACCGCCACCTGCACTTCGCCACCACCTTGCACTTGCACCACCATAACGACGCTGAAAATTAGATATAGGTTTTGTTGGTCTTTGATTTTGCAGGTTTGTTGAGATTTGTGGGTTTGTGAAGGTTGAGTTCTTGGGTGTGAAAATTTGGATGGGTATGCTGAAATTTGTGAGATATTTATGAATTGTGAATTTTTAATTTAAAGGTGATAATGAAGTTGAACTTAGTTGAAGATATGTATGGACGGGAATGTGTGAGTATTTTAATTTTAAGATAATTTATTAAGTGAAGTGATAAATTATGGTAGATAGAAGATATTTTAGCCGATTTGAAGGTGTTAGTATTTTTTTATAAAAAAATGAAAGAGAAGAATCAAGAAAGGTTTGTTTATGTATTTGATTTAGAAAGAGAAGCATTGTGTTTTGAAATTGATTTTGTATAACAAAACAGATTGCATAATTAGTTTTTAAATGTGCCTTTTGTTGCTTGAAGTCTCATAACCGGTATTGGATCAAAACGGACATTTTATAGTATTGCATTATTTTGATTTTAACATAACACTTGGGTTTCTATCAGTTATAACAACACTATAACACAAAGTATACATCAACAAATCTTGTAAAAAATTTGGCATCTATAATTCCAACAATTGTGATTAATTCTAGAAGAAATTATGTCATTAAGCTATCAGGACTCATTTCCAACAAGGCACATAAACAAAAAGCAGACGAACGCAGCCAAAACTCGACACTTAAAAATGCAGGTATTTGGGAGGTGTTTCGCTAACATTACATAAAAATAAATAAATAAATAAACTCAACCTATTCCAAAAAGCCCCAAGTTTCAACTTCAACTTATTTCTTATTTTACCCTAAATACGTCCCTCTATAAAAACACTTGTTTTTAAAGCTTATTAATAACGATCATACAATACAGTACCAGCTCTTTCTAAAAATAAGCCTAACTCACCAGTTATGACAGCAAAACATAAGAAAGGAAAAGATTAATAATAAGCGAGTAAGATTATATGAAAACGTACTTCCGGTGATGATGGTGGTACGGCAGCGGAGCTAGTGGCGGCGTTGGGGTTTATGGAGCTAAGTCGGAAAATGAGGGAATAGTGAAAGGGTGTAGTCGTAAATGCACCTTGAGTAGTGATGTTGACAAAAAGTCCCTAATGTTTTGAAAATATTGCATAGTTACCCTTGTAAGTTGTTACACATTTGACTAACTTAGGGCCCGTTTGGTTTGTAAGTGGGTTTAGAATTTGATTTGTATTTGGAATGGTTTGAAAGAAAATGTGGAGAGAGAAAATGATTGATTAATTTAGCGTGTGTTTAGTATGCTGCAATGAAATGAGTTTGATAATAGTGGTCACTCACCAATGAAATATGCATACCTAGCTCACTTGATGTCTATGGAGTATGGATTATATCTATCATTAGTTATCATAGTGGTGGACTCTCTCATCTTAAACAAACACCATTAATCACTTTCATAATCATAGTCTCAATCCCATAGTTAGATTATACTATAGTCAGATTATACTATAATTTTCATCAAAATATATACTACATCCGTTCCATATTGACTGTCCTGTTTAACTTTTTTAAGTCATTCTTTGTCAATTTTAATCTTAAATATTTTTATTTATGCTATATAATAATTGATGAAAAGTATATCAATGAAAATACATTTAAACCCAATTTTATTCATATATTTTGCATCAAGTATTAAATAACATAAATAAAAATATTTAAGGTCAAAGTTGAAAAAAAAGACTTTAAAAAGGCAAACTTGACAGTTAATATGGGACGGAGGGAGTATTAAAATTGAAATTATTAATTTTAAATTATAAAATAAATATATGATAATGAGTTGTGACCACTAAAAGGGAGTAGAAGACAAAAAAATAATAATAACAAAAGTCACTTTATTTGAATGGAAGGAATATGTGGGTAATTGGGTATCAACTTAATTTTTTATTTCATAGTGGTGGGCCATTGATGAACCAAACAACAATATACATTTATTCATTCAATACTCCTCAAGCAAACGGGCCCATTATACTCGTATTGCATTTTCGTCTGTATCTAAAGATATTTGAACCTGCAACCATAGTCACGACTCACCAAAAAGATAATTTGGATGAGTATGCTATCGGGGGAGCAACGAATAACATAATTGTTGAAAATATGTGGACCATGTTTACTTAAATAATTAGATGGTTGTTATAAGGTGACAATATTAGTTGATGATACAGGTCGTTTATTTTGTACACATCAACTTGCTTACACTAGTACATAGTTGTTATCATATAAATAATACAGTTAAACCTCTATAAATTAATACTCGATAAATTAATAACCTCGATAAAATTAATAATTTGCTGTCAACTTGGGGAGTGAAATGAAACAATCGATAAAATAATAAGATAATAATTTTTTTGAAACCCCGGTGTATATATATTTGTCCCAACGAAACTATAAATTAATAATTATTAAAAAAATTCATAAATATATAAAGTCCATACGTAATTGGAACTTCCATAATTGATATTTGTCCCAAAGAAACTAACTTTTAACTTATTCAAAACCAATGAACTTAACAAATTCAACTAATTTGTTAATATGAATTCATAAAATGTTAATTGAAATTTGTTTTTCTAATTTATTTTTCATCTCTAACTAATATACAATGTAACTAGTATGTTGAACTTAGAAATTTAAATGTCATACGTAAAACCTCTTTAAATTAATAAATTATTAATTTATCGATATAATAATATCTCGCTAAATTAATAAAATATCCAGGTCCCAACATCATTAATTTATAGAGGTTTTACTGTACTTTAGTTTTGAGTTACAATCACAACAAAATAACGCATAAGCATTCTTGTAGTGTACTTAGTTCTTTCTCTTTAGTTTATAATATGTTTCTATCACAAGAAATAGAGTAAAATACATCAATCGTCCTTGAACTTGTACTAAAACAACACGTTAAGTCTTTCTTTTTTTTAAATACACAAAGCTTCCCCAACGTCTCCATTTATTAACCCTGACGGTCCTTTACACAAACTTATGTTAGTGTGGTGGATTAGCTATTGTTACGTTCTAATCACGTGAGGGCATTTTTGTCATTTTAGCTATCTTCATATTCAATTTTTTTTCCTAAATATATTTTCTTTTTCTTTTAAATCAAACTCATCAATGTTCGTATCATATTCTTCCATTTTCATCATAAATCGTAAAAAACTGCTACCAAAACCCATTTGACCATTCAAGACATACCATCAAAACCACCATACAAATTCAAAACTAAATAAATAACTTATTCTTAAAAAAAAATGATTGAATCTATTACCATAACCCAAATTCAATCAATACTTTTCAATAATCATAAGTCATAACCCACATAAAAAACGACAACAAAATCAACAATCACATAGCCAATAGAGGTGAGCGCGGTTCCGGAACCGCACGGAACCGAACCGAAACCGAGAACCGAAAAACAGATGGCCAAGGAACCAAGAACCGGACAGAGTAGCATGTCTCGGTTCCGGTTCGGTTCCTCTTAGTCTAATCGATTGGAACCGAAAAAAATTATTTTTTTGATGAATAGCTTTCATTTACACGCTTTTAGCATCTCTTCTTAGTATATCCGAAGAAGTCTTTTAACGTCTCTGCTAGCTACGAAGGAGGTTACATTTTCAATTCACAAAATTTAGTTACCTTACACGCAAAAAATTTGTTTTTCTTTCCAAAAGATTGGCCACTCACCCCATTTTAACCATATTATATTCTTTTAAGTACCTAAATACATTCTAAAATAGACAATTCATACATTCTTCTTCTTCCTCTAAGTTTTAAACAAGTTTCCTCTTTAAATTTAAACTTAAAATCTTAATGATTCCATTTCCATGTACATCAATCCCAAAAAAAAAAAAAAAAAAAACTCTTTATTGGTCGCTTGAGAGATGAATAAGGCGGCCATGCATGAGGCTAGAACTGTTCGGGGTGGGGTGTTAGTAAGAGCCAAGAACAACGAGTGACTGGCGAAAAGGAAAATAGGAACGAGCGGTGATGATGAAAGTCACTGTCAATCGCCGGATATTGTTTTATATTACCAATAACTTTGATGCACATTTCCATATAAGTACGAGTTTTATTCCACAACTATAAACTAAAATCTTTAGCTACCAAATATGGATTTTGTGGTTTCATTTCATGTGTACATGCATGAAGATTATAACAGGACATAAATTTTGTATTCAGTAAATGTTTCCATGTGAGATTTTGTAGGTTGGGCATAGAACAGCCCATTACATTTCCTACTACATTTACATGAACCTATTTATGGTTAATGAAATGAATTGAGGCGGTTCTTCGGTTTCGGAACTGATACCCGCGGTTCCGGACCAAACCGAGAACCGCAATTTGAAATATTGAAGAACCGAGAACCGAATCGCGGTTCTAAAAATCGGTGCGGGTTGGGTCGGTTCCAGTTCGGTTCTCAGTTCCAGCTCGGTTCTCGGTCCATTTGCTCACCCCTAATGGCCACCACCTGCACTCTACCGCCACCTGCACTCCGCCACCACCTTGCACTTGCACCACCATAACGACGCTGAAAATTAGATATAGGTTTTGTTGGTCTTTGATTTTGCAGGTTTGTTGAGATTTGTGGGTTTGTGAAGGTTGAGTTCTTGGGTGTGGAAATTTGGATGGGTATGCTGAAATTTGTGAGATATTTATGAATTGTGAATTTTTAATTTAACGATGATAATGAAGTTGTACTTAGTTGAAGATATGTATGGATGATAATGTGTGAGTATTTTAATTTTAAGATAATTTATTAAATGAGGTGATAAATGATGGTAGATAGAATATATTTTAGCTTCGGATTTGGAGGTGTTAGTATTTTTTTATAAATAAATGAAAGAGTAGAATCAAGAAAGGTTTGTTTATGTATTTGATTTAGAAAGAGAAGCATTGTGTTTTGAAATTGATTTTGTATAACAAAACAGATTGCATAATTAGTTTTTAAATGTGCCTTTTGTTGCTTGAAGTCTCATAACCGGTATTGGATCAAAACGGACATTTTATAGTATTGAATCATTTTGATTTTAACATAACACTTGTGTTTCTATCAATTATAACAACACTATAACACAAAGTATACATCAACAAATCTTGAAAAAAAACTTTGGCATTTATAATTCCAACAATTGTGATTAATTCTAGAAGAAATTATGTCATTAAGCTATCAGGACTCATTTCCAACAAGGCACATAAAAAAAAAGCAGACGAGCGCAGCCAAAACTCGACACTTAAAAATGCAGGTATTTGGGAGGTGTTTCGCTAACATTACATAAAAATAAATAAATAAATAAACTCAACCTATTCCAAAAAGCCCCAAGTTTCAACTTCAACTTGTTTCTTATTTTACCCTAAATACGTCCCTCTATAAAAACACTTGTTTTTAAAGCTTATTAATAACGATCATACAATACAGTAACAAGCTCTTGTATAAATAAGCCTAACTCACCAGTTATGACAGCAAAACATAAGAAAGGAAAAGATTAATAATAAGCGAGTAAGATTATATGAAAACGTACTTCCGGTGATGATGGTGGTACGGCAGCGGAGCTAGTGGCGGCGTTGGGGTTTATGGTGCTGAGTCGGAAAATGAGGGAATATTAAAAGGGTGTAGTCGTAAATGCACCTCGAGTAGTGATGTTGACAAGAGTCCCTAATGTTTTGAAAATATTGCATAGTTACCCTTGTAAGTTGTTACACATTTGACTAACTTAGGGTGAGTGTGGTTTGTAAATTGGGTTTAGAATTTGATTTGTATTTGGAATGATTTGAAAGAAAATGTGGAGAGAGAAAATGATTGATTAATTTAGGGTGTGTTTAGTATGCTGCCATGAAATGAGTTTGATAATAGTGGTCACTCACCTATGAAAGATCCATACCTAGCTCACTTGATGTTATGGAGTATGGATTATATCTATCATTCATTACCATAGTGGTGGGCTCTCTCATCTTAAACAAACACCTTTAATCACTTTCATAGTCATAGTCTCAATCCCATAGTTAGATTATACTATAGTTAGATTATACTATAATTTTCATCAAAATATATATTACATCCGTCCCATATTGACTGTCCTGTTTAACAGTTTTAAGTATTTCTTTGTCAATTTTGATCTTAAATATTTTTATTTATGCTATATAATAATTGATGAAAAGTATATCAATGAAAATACATTTAAACCCAATTCTATTCATATATTTTGCATCAAGTATTATATAACATAAATAAAAATATTTAAGGTCAAAGTTGAAAAAAAAAACTTTAAAAAGTCAAACTGGACAGTTAATATGGGACGGAGGGAGTATTAAAATTGAAATTGTCAATTTTAAATTATAAAATAAATATATGATAATGAGTTGGGACCTCTAAAAGAAAGTAGAAGACAAAAAAAAAATCAAAAACAAAAGTCACCTTATTTGAATGGAATAAATCTATAGATAATTGGGTATCAACTTAATTTTTTATTTCATTGTGGTGGGCCCTTGATGAACCAAACAACAATATACATTTATTCATTTCATTCTTTCATTCCACACTCCTCAAGCAAACGGGCCCATTATACTCGTATTGCATTTCCGTTTGTCTCTAAACCCGCAACCATAGTCACGACTCACCAAAAAGATAATTTGGATGAGTATGCTATCGGGGGAGCAACGAATAACATAATTGTTGAAAATATGTGGATCATGTTCACTTAAATAATTTGATGGTTGTTATAAGGTGACAATATTAGTTGATGATACAAGTCGTTTATTTTGTACACATCAACTTGCTTACACTAGTACATAGTTGTTATCATATAAATAATACTTTAGTTTTGAGTTACAATCACAACAAAATAACGCATAAGCATTCTTGTAGTGTACTTAGTTCTTTTTCTTTAGTTTATAATATGTCTCTATCATAAGAAATAGAGTAAAATACATCAATCGTCCTCGAACTTGTACTAAAACAACACGTTAAGTCTTTTTTTTTTTTAAATACACAAAGCCTCCCCAACGTCTCCATTTATTAACCCTGACGGTCCTTTACACAAACTTATGTTAGTGTGGTGCGTTAGCTATTGTCACGTTCTAATCACGTGAGGGCATTTTTGTCATTTTAGCTATCTTCATATTCAAATTTTTTTCCTAAATATATTTTCTTTTTCTTTTAAATCAAACTCATCAATGTTCGTATCATATTCTTCCCTTTTCATCATAAATCGTAAAAAACTACTACCAAAACCCATTTGACCATTCAAGACATACCATCAAAACCACCATACAAATTCAAAACTAAATAAATAACTTTTTCTTAAAAAAAAAGGATTGAATCTATTACCATAACCCAAATTCAATCAAGACTTTTCAATAATCATAAGTCATAACCCACATAAAAAACGACAACAAAATCAACAATTACATGGCCAATAGGGGTGAGCGCGGTTCCGGAACCGCACGGAACCGAACCGAAACCGAAACCGAGAACCGAAAAACAGATGGCCAAGGAACCAAGAACCGGACAGAGTAGCATGTCTCGGTTCCGGTTCGGTTCCTTGCGGGTCTAATCGATTGGAACCAAAAAAATTATTTTTTTGATGAATAGCTTTCATTTACACGCTTTTAGCATCTCTTCTTAGTATATCCAAAGAAGTCTTTTAACGTCTCTGCTAGCCACGAAGGAGGTTACATTTTCAATTCTCAAAATTTAGTTACCTTACACGCAGAAAATTTGTTTTTCTTTCCAAAAGATTGGCCACTCACCCCATTTAACCATATTGTATTCTTTTAAGTACCTAAATACATTCTAAAATAAACAATTCATACATTCTTCTTCTTCCTCTAAGTTTTAAACAAGTTTCCTCTTTAACTTTTAACTTAAAATCTTAATGATTCCATTTCCATGTACGTGAATCCCAAAAAAAAAAAAAAAAAAAAAAAAACCTCTTTGTTGGTCGCTTGAGAGATGAATAAGGCGGCCATGCATGAGGCTAGAACTGTTCGGGGTGGGGTGTTAGTAAGAGCCAAGAACAACGAGTGACTGGCGAAAAGGAAAATAGGAACCAGAGCCGGTGATGAAAGTCGCCTGTCAATCGCCGAATGTTGTTTTATATTACCAATAACTTTGATGCACATTTCCATATAAGTACGAGTTTTATTCCACAACTATTAACTAAAATCTTTAGCTAACAAATATGGATTTTGTGGTTTCATTTCATGTGTACATGCATGAAGATTATAACAGGACATAAATTTTGTATTCAGTAAATGTTTCCATGTGAGATTTTGTAGGTTGGGCATAGAACAGCCCATTACATTTCCTAGTACATTTACATGAACCTATTTATGGTTAATGAAATTAATTGAGGCGGTTCTTCAGTTTCGGAATCGATACCCGCGGTTCCGGACCAAACCGAGAACCGAAATTTGAAATATTGAAGAACCGAGAACCGAATCGCGGCTCTAAAAATCGGTTCGGGTTGGGTGAACGTATTGTTTTTGAAGTGGGTTTCGGTCCTTCGCGTAAAACATACGGGTGATACTTTGGTTCGCTTACAAACACATTTTTTACACTTTTTAATCCAAGATTCTTGTACTTTCAATGTTTTAAGGTGTTAAAATAACTGTTTTTGGCAAAAAGTTTCAACCTTTACGCGTAGATCTTTGTTTTTGAGCTTGGTTTTATACGTGATACTAGTTCTACGCTTAACTGTTTTCTAAGCTTTGGATCATCAAGTTTCACACTTTTGTGTTATTTTGGTGATATTGAAGCTAGTTCATCACAGAAATCTGGTTTGGAAACATCATTTGGAAGAAATCACTTTTGGCTACTTTTTACGCGTAAGTAAAACCCTAAACTTACGCGTAACTTTTCCTTGGTTTGATCTTCAATTTTCGTGGTTTACTCCGTGTTTTCTTGCTTGGATAAGCTTGAAAATACGTCGATTTTGGATATCTTTTACACTGTGATAGTGTAAAAGATCACTTTGGCAAAAACCCTAAACTTACGCTTAAGCTTAAGCTTACGCGTAGAACTCCTTACGCATAAGATTCATCTTACGCCTAAGCTTTGTCTTACGCATAAGGTAATCCTACGCCTAAGTTTCTACGCCTAACTTACTGTTTACGCCTAACTTTAGTGCTTTTCTCCTTACATACGCGTAAGCTAAACCTACGCGTAACTTTGGTGTTTTTACGCATAAGTGTTACTTGGCTTTATTGTGATTTCTACGCCTAAGGATACTTCATCAACAAAAGTTCATTCGACTACAAAGATCCATTTTAACAACACAAGTTTTCAACATGTCACAACCACCATACTCTAACTTTTTCCCTTACACTTATACTCAACGACAACAACAACTAAGTCCACAACATCAACAATTTAATCATCAACAAGCAATTTATCAACAACAATTTAATCAACAACATACTCCACAACTTGCAGCAATTCCACAACCTCAAATGGTTCAACCACCACCAAGTATTTAAGTACAACCTTACACAAACGATTTCAATCAACATCCATGAAGGAACACTATGAAGGAACCGACTTGGTTTGCAAAGATGTGTGAAGCTTTAAGCAGCCAACAATCAATTCATGAGGCTGGATCACTTGATAGACCTCCAATGCTTACTCCAGGAAACTACGATCAATGGGTGATTAGGTTCTTTAGGTTTTGTGATCTACAGAAGCCACATGGAAAGTTCTTAAAGAAGGTTATCTTGGAAGGTCCATTTCAGATGCCTACCATCCTTACACCCAGAGATCCAAATGCTAATCCACCACGAGATGATCAAACAAACATTGCTACTGTTGCAGACCTAAATCCAGAAGAACTTCTACACTATGAAGTTGATGAGCTTGCAATGCAATATATCCTTTTAGGATTACCAAACCCAATTCTTCGAAGTGTTGATGCTCAAAAGACTGCAAAGGCAATGTGGGAACATATTCATCTTCTTATGGAAGGAACTGCACTCAATCAGGAGGATATGGAATCCAAAATTTACTTGGCTTATGAACACTTCATGATTGAACACGGAGAGACACTAGAGTCTTATCATCATCGATTCTCAGACATCATAAACGATTTGGATAAACACAACATCATCATGCGAAGAATTGCAGTTAATACTAAGTTCCTGAGTAGTCTTGGTCCTGAATGGGAAAAGTATGTCATTTTTCTCCGTCAAGCGAAGAATATGCATCATGCTACATACGGATTGTTGTACGATTACTTGAAGCCACATCAAAAGGAAGTTGATAAGGAAAGGATTTTCCGTGCTCAAATTGCTCCACCTTCACATCCGGAAAATCAACAACTTGCCTTGTATGCTCAAAACAATTATCCTCCTCAACCAGCAACTCAACCAACTGCCACAATCACACCACATGATCAATCACAGCAATCTCAACAAACTCAATTGGTTCCTTACAACAACAACAATGATCAAGCACTATATAGTCAAGCTAATGAGGAATCCGATCCGTTCGAAGCACTACAACAAGGATTTGTTATGATTGCTAATGCATTTGGCCGTTATACAAACAAATCCAACAATCGCATTCGTTCCTCATCAAACACAAGGAATCGTTTGTGAACAATGGACGAGTTGAAGTTATGAATCGTGGTTATGGTCGTCAGATGGGCGGTGGTCAAGGGTTTAATGCTATGGGTAGGAAAAACAACAGAGCTCAAGTGGTTGAACAGGGAAATGCTCAAAATGGGTTGAATGGTCTTCTATGCTACAACTGCAATGAGAATGGACACCTGGCTAATGCATGCCCAAAGCCAAGGACTAGAAGCGCTGCTTATCACAAAGAGGCTCTTCTTTTGGCTCTTAAGGATGAAGCTGGTGGAACTATCACGGACAAAGAACGAGCTTTATGGCGGATCTGGACTTCGAGATGATGATATGGAGGACTTGCGGACCAACTCAGCTGTTATGTTGATGGCTAATATGCATGAACTACACATGGTAGTGACACAGGCCCGTGTATGACATGCGATGGCTTGTCTCAGTGTACCGAACAAACCATATTTATCTCTGATTTTATATCTCCGCCAACATCTGAATCCGGCAAGGCTCAGAATGTTTAAAATGAGTCAACTACATCTCATTCCGACGATTCTCATTTAGACCCCGTAGTTACATTTGACGATCAAGATGACCTTCTGGTTTCCTTTGATAATCAAATTGACTCCGTGGTTATACTTGAGGATCTGAATAATGATCATGTTGTGACTCACGTTGAACCAGCCGAACTTTTGCCTCATCCAGATCTTGCTCTTTTACTAAAACACCATCAAACCCGAATGGAAGAATGTTATGCATTAAATCAGGACTTAAAAAGTAAGAATGCACTGTTAACAAAGGATTTTGAATGCTTAAAAATGCAACTCAACTTTTCAAAACTCGAAAAAGCGTGAAAAAGGTTTTGAAGCCGCTTTTGCTAAATCACACCAAAATGAACAATATTTAGAACGACAGATGCGTGATCTAGCCAGCCGAAGAATGCTTTGTTGTCTGAAATAGAACAACTGAAACATGAACATAAAAAGCAAATTAACACTCTTACTTTGGAAACTCAAAAAGCCAAGGCTGAGTTGTTAACTTGTCAAAAACAGTTCTCTGCATACAAAAAGCATTCAACGAAACAAATAGATGACTATCTGGAAGAAATTGTTGGCTTGCAAAACAAACTTAAGGAGTTTCGAAATGTTGTTTACAAACATGGTGAGTCAGTCACAACTATTCAAAAGTTTACTTTAAAACCCAATCCAGATGGATATGGACCGAATCTTGCTGATTACAAACCTAAGCTTTCTCCCAAAACATTCAAACCAAATCGAAGTTTCCGGTAGCGAGAATATAAAATTGATGATTCATTATGTTGTTGAATATCATCGTCAAGAGGAATTAGATGCAGAAGACGAGAGTTGATCAAAATTAGAAAAAGTTATTTACAACAAACCTTTTACTTATTCACAAGCGGTCACTTTCGTCCAACCAAAGGATTCTTCTAACACACCTAGGGTTATCACAAAAACGTCTGAGTCTTCTAATGTTAAACCCCAACCAGATTATGCACAAATTTATGGTCCTTTACCTTCCATCAGTGAAGTAAATTCTAAACCTGAAAATCGCAAAATTCTTAGATATTTTGACCTTTTCATGGCTGACCTCAAACTTTTAGAACATGAGATAGAATTTCATTCTGAAATTAAAGTTGAACATTTTCAATCGCCTCTGGCGCGAGAACAAAGAGACTTCTTTCAAAAAAATCTTTTACCAAATGTTAAAAATTTGAAAAATTGTGCATTGTCTTGGGAAAGGGATTTTCATAAGGAACTTGGATTAATGAAAGTCGTTTTCAAGAAAAGAAAACATCTATTTCTAATACTAAACGTAAAAAGAAAATGTTGAGAAAAAGATGTTGATCGACTCTTGGAAGATGTTATCTCGTGATGTCCACAATCTTTGTGTTATTGCATTCTTTGCCATATGCATCTGATTATATCTCTCGATCTTGTTGATTCTGTTGTAACTGTTGAGAATTCGATAATGTGCATCGGATCGAGTCTTTAAAAGCTGAAAATGAAGCGATTGATTAACGGCTTTCAAATGCAAAACGTCGTCTTCAATGGTGTCAAAAAGATTGTCAAAATCGTGAACTTGCTTTGCAAAACAAAATCATCCAGTTGCAATCCAAAACGTTTAATCCAAAATTTGAGCAAATGGATGATCAAAACGTGTCTTTGAAGTGTCAAATCTCTAAATATGAACAAGAACTTGTAAAAGTTAAAAGGAATATGGTGTCATATTTGATTTACTTAAAAGACTCGTGATGAAGCAATCAAACGAACTTGATCATTTTCTTGCACACACTAGAAGTAATGAATTTTTACGGTAATCTTAGTTCACGAAAATCAAGGATTGGTGCACACTATCTTTAAGTTAAGAGAAATGTTAGGAAAGTATGAACAACTTCCGCCTACTGTCATTAACAGAATAGCACCTATAACACTTAGTAATCGTGAACCTGAATCGATTGCCCTCTTGACAAAACACAAGTAACTAATGTGCTTCCTCTACTTGAAAGCAGGATAGTTGCTTCTTTTCCAAACGTCCGCACTTCACGGCCTAGGAGCAATACAAGGAAGAATAGGAAGTTGCGACCTAAGAAATGAATAATAAGGAATGCTGTATGAAGAACACCCTAGGATTTTGAATAAGACTCCCGTTGCACCTACTTTAGATATTGCGTCTGGCAAATGTAATAGAAAAAGTGATGTAACGAATGCTAAACCTTTAAGTACTTTTGATATTCAGTCTGATGCACCTTGTGTTATTTGTCGTAAAAGTATGAATTCTGATTGTCATGACAAATGTGTTGCTAAAGCTATCATCTCTCGTTTACGGAATCCTACGATTCGGAATACCTCTAGGCCCACTAATCATTCTAAGTCTGTGCTTGGTAGACCGCCTTCGTTAGATTCTAAGAAACACATTGATGTCCCTGTAGCTTCAGTTTCACCTCCTAGGAATGTAGTACCACCTAGTGCATTCACTTAGACTAAAGCAAATACTAGTTGGAGATGGCAGAAATGGGTATATAACACACTAGGATTTAAATGGATGCCTAAAGTCATTGATGTGTGTATTTCTCCTTTAACTGCTTCGGAACCCTCTAACATTTCGGGTTCCACATCTACTTCTATTCCATCTGTGTCGTCTGTGTGTAATGCAGGTGATACGGATCATTTTCTGGATTGTTGATAGCGGATGTTCTGGACATATGACAGCAATCTTAAAGCTGTTATCAAACTTTATTGCAAAGTTCATTGGCATTGTCGGATTAGGGAATGATCACTGCGGCTATCATGGGCTACGGAGATTATATCAATGGGAATATCGAAATAGCGAGGGTTTATTATGTGGAAGGCCTCGGTCACAATCTATTTTCTGTTGGTCAATTTTGTGATGGAGAGTTGGAGAAGTTGCTTTCTGGGAGAAAACTTGTTTCATTCGTGATCTACAAGGAAAGCGATCTTATCGGCTCTCAATTCCGGTTTGTACACTATCTCTATGCAAGACATGGTTGCTTCATCTCCCATTTGTCTACTATCAAAGGCAACATCAACAAAATCCTGGCTATGGCACCGTCGTCTCTCACATCTAAACTTTCAAACCATCACCAACCTTGCTCGACACAAACTAGTTGAAGGTCTCCCACGATTCTGGTATTCTAAAGATCATCTTTGCTCAGCTTGTGAACAAGGGAAAAGCACTCGTGCTCATTTTCCTTCAAAGGTGGAACACAACTCTCAGCATGTGCTTCATCTTCTTCACATGGATTTGTGTGGCCCGATGCACGTGCAAACGATTAATGGCAAATGCTACATCTTGGTAATTGTTGATGACTACTCATGATGGACTTGGGTCTACTTTCTTCGAAGCAAAGACCAAGCTCCACAGATGATCATCACCTATCTCACGAAAATTCAAATTGACTCGGAACCGTCGCATAATCGAAACGGATAAAGGAAGCGAATTTGTTAACCAAACTCTTCGAATTTTATGAGAAAGTGGGAATAGAGCATCGAAACATCTATTGCGGACACGAACAAAGCGGAGTTGTTGAAAGAGAAACCGAGCGTTAGTGGAAGGCGCAAGAATAATGTTAATAAATGCTAAACTTCCAGTTACCTATAGGCGTATCAGCGCATGCTATACTCAAAACGTTCAATGATTACAAAGCATACAACAAAACACCTTTTGAGCTTATCATCCGCAGGGAAAACCAAATCTCAAACACTTTCATGTATTTGGATCCCTTTGCTACCCAAATAATGATCGTGAAGACTTTGGAAAGCTCAAAGCTAAAGCTGACATTGGTGTATTTATTGGATCTTGTGAGAACTCAAAAGGCTTCGGATCACGGAATCGTCGTGCAAGCGGTAATGGAAAGCGATTCATGCTAATTTTGATGAACTTAGAAATGGCTTATGAGCATAACAGCTTGGAACGGTCACAAGCAAACTTCCCAAACCCCATCATCAGGTGAACAAAGCCCCGACTCACTTTCGTCAACAAATGGAAAGGCTATTTGCTCCGTATTGGTGATGATATTGATGAGCGTGCTCGGTGTATATCATGTTTGCTCAACGATAATACTCATACACGATACACGCTACAACAACTCACATTGTTGAAGCACCACAGTTGACTCCAACACAGCAGTTGAACAAACCGCTTCTAACAATGATGAACGGTGATGATGTTCTTAATGATGTACCCCACTTGCGATTTGATCCAAATCGTTCTTTAACCGGTTGCTAATGAGGAAGCTGCTGCACAGATGTCGCGGAATCTTCAACAAACCATTTGAATCCTCAAAATCTGCACAATGTATACCAACATCAACCCTCTACACATCGATGGACAAAAAACCATCCTCTGGAAAATATTGGCAACTGAATCAACCGGTCGTTACGAGACAAGCGCCTTCTCGGATGGTGAGCATTGCATTTATGCACTCAGCTGTACATATCTGAGCCTAAAACATTAAAGACGCAATGACAAAGGACACTTGGATTGAATCCATGCAAGAAGAACTCAACCAATTCAAACGTCTTGAAGTAGGGGCGGTTGAAAGACCGACAAGGGTTTCGTCGCCATGGGTCTCAAATGGTTTGGAAGAACAAATTGGATCTTTGAAGAGAACGTAATCCGAAACAAGTCCGTCTAGTGGCTAAGGGTTATCGTCGAGAAGAGGGATTGATTTTGAAGAATCTTTGCTCCGGTTTCGTCTTGAGGAACATTGGATATTTCTTGCGTTCGCTGACTCATATGAATATAATGACGGTCTATCGGATGGATGTCAAACTGCGTTTCTCAATGGACAACTTAAAAAAAGCGGTTTATGTCGGTAACGGATGGATTCGTTGATCCAGTTCCCGAACCATGTCTACAAAGCTGAACAAAGCTTCGTATGGTCTCAAACAAGCTCCTCGGGCATGGTACGATAAGCTATCATCTTTCCTTATTGCCAATAATTTCACCAAAGGTTCGGTTGACCCTACTCTTTTCATACAATATCTCGGGGCACATATCTTAATTGTTCAAATTTACGTGGATGACATCATTTTTCTGTCTACACATAAAAGTACTCAATGCTTTTGCAAAACTAATGAAGAAACATTTTGAAATGTCCATGATGGGTGAACTTACGTTCTTTCTAGGACTTCAAGTTCATCAATCACCGTGGTATTTTCTTGAGTCAGCCCAAATATGCCCTTGAATTGTTAAACAAATTTGGAATGAAAAACTTGTGACACCTATGCACACCATTTCACACCAAAGCTAGATCTTTACGATTTACATGGGAATTGGTGGACCCATTAATACAAATAAACCGAGTAAAATGTTTATTAATATTTTCACGATCTCTTTGTGTTTGTTGATAACAAATGTAATGTTATCTTAAGTATAATTATAAGGATACATGTTATTTTTGTAAAGCATTTACATATAGCCATTTAAATACAAAATGTAATAATTAAGCATTTGTTGTAATAGTTTATTAGGATGGGTAAAAACCATAACCCATGGACCATAACCCATGGATCTTAACCCATACCAAAGAAGACTTGATACAATGTATACTTAGATACATTGAATTTAAAGAAAACCCATGGACCAACCCATAACCCATGACCCATAACCAAAAAAAACCCATGGGCAAGAGGAAATTACCCACGGATCCCTAGGATTACACTAGCGGATCCCAGTGGAAGGGATCAGTGGGATCGTGGAGCGAGAGAAATTTGCCTATAAATAGAGAGCCATTTCTTCATTCTAACTCACCCCTCTTCTTACTAAATCTCTCATACACTCTCATTCTCTTCTAACATATAGATCACTTGATCTAGAGAGTTGTTCTACTTTCTTTCTATTTGTGATCCTCATATAGGTCCTTCTCTGGCGGATCACAAGCATTCACAAGTCATCCAAGCAAGGGGTCCTTGATTGATTTGTCCTCAGCAAGATTTCGTAGCGAAGATCTTGTATTTGATATTTCACATATTTGTTGTGTAATAGTTGTGTTGGTTTGGTCCACCGTGCTACAGACTCGGTATCTAGCTTTAATGTCGGAAAAGTGTAAGCAACGTTGTGAAGGCTTCTCCGCAAGTGAAGGAGTTTGTTGACATAGTGCTTGAACTCTCGAGTAGGTGACTCGGGGGAGTGGAGTAGGGCAAGGAAGGTGACATTGTAGCCGAACCACTATAAATCGGTTGTGTCATTTCTATCCCTTAACTTTATTTATTTGCTTGCATTATCATTAGATCTATCCGTTCTCAACATCCATACGATTTCACATAATATCGAATCTAAAGTTTTTGAAATCAACTTTAAATCGGCAAAACTATTCAACCCCCCTTCTAGTTTTCCACAATTGGCATCAAGAGCTAAGTTTATAAAAGTTTTAAAATAAAATTGTATTTTAAAACTTTTCGATCACTATGGGTTCTAAAATTATAAGGAAGGGCAATCTATGCAACGACCACCACTACTTGAAACTAATGGTTTATATATTGGAAAAATAGATTCGAAACATATGTGAAGTCTAAAGATATTGATCTTTGGTACATTATTGTTGAAGGTGATTTTGAGGCTACCTCAAATGATGATAAAGGAAATTTAGTTCACATACCTCATGATAAACTAAATGATGAAATGAAGAAAAAGCTTTCTAAAAATAGTGAAGCAAAAATGGATTTATATAATGCTTTACGAAAAGGAATTGAAAAGAATTTCAATGCTTAAAACCTCTAAAGAAATTTGGAATTCTTTAGTTGTAACTCATCAAGGCAACCAACAAGTTAAAATAATAAAATTGATTTATTTGTTCAACAATATGAACAATTTTCAATATCGGATGAGGAAACTATAGATCATTCATTTGCTAACTTTAATACTATTATTACATCTTTACAAGCACTTGATGAATCTTTTTCTAGCTAACCATGTTAGGAGATATCTAAGGGCACTTCCATGAAGTGGAGATCCAAGGTGGCAATCAATGAAGAAAGTCAAAGATTTGACAATCCTCACCCTCGATGAACTCATAGGCAACCTAAAAGTCTACGAGCTTGTCCTTGCTAAAGATTTTGAAGCCTCAAAGGTGAAAAGAAACACAAATCTCTTGCCCTTAAAGCCAAAAGGCTTCGGCGATGAGGAGAACTCATCTTGAGAGTAGTGACGACGAAGAGTCTTATACGCTATGGTAAGGGACTTTAAAAGTTCTTTAGAAGAAAGGGTAGATACGTCAAACAACCGTATGATGATAAGAAAGGCTTTCGGAAAAGCAAAGAGGAAGAGCAGCCAAAGGATGATCGTACTTGCTTTAAATGTGGGGACCCAACCACTTTATTAAGTAAGTGTCCCAAGCGGGATGATCAAAAGGCGTTAGTGAGCGCACACACGTGGGGAATGGCGGCGAGGAGGATGAAGAAATTTGTCTTATGGAAAATGACGAGGTATGTCTTGAATACTATAGTAGCTCATCACTTGATGACGACTCATTGCATAATGAATATGATAAACTATGCAATATTAGCTTAAAACTAGTTAACAAAAACAAGCTTTTAAAGAGTCAAAATAAACGTTTAGATAAAGAAGTCATAGAATTAAAAAGCAAAACTAAAACGTTTAGAGAAAGGTAAAATAGCAAGTGGTGAATGTGAACTTTGCGTTCAACTTCAAACACTAGTGGATCACTTAGATTCTAAAATTGCTAGAATGAGCACGAACACTTTAGATACAATACTCGATAGCGTTAAAATCGGTAACAATCAAAAGGGTCTAGGTAGTCAACAACTTGATCCATCAACTAGTGAAAGTAAAGAAACAAAATTTGTAAAAGAACTAGAAAAACCGATAGCACTGTTGTGGCGGATCCTGGATCCTCTAAAAGGAACCGGCTAGTGTAGAAAAAGGGATCCGTGGATCTGCTGTAGCAAACATTAGCAATAATGTAGCTTCTTCATCTAGAACCGAGTTTGTCATAGTTAATAGGAAGAAACCAAATCATGTCACCACTAGACAACCACCTCCAAATATAATCCTACTTTTGCAAGAAACAAAGCTCCATCTTTTTCAAAACCTAACTCATTTAGGAGACCTAATAATGTTTACCCAAAAAGTAACCATCAAATGGGATGGAATCAAAATATGCAAAACGGTTTTCCCTTTCAAAACTTTGCTCCATGGAATGCATACTCATCTTATCCATACATGTCTAACATGAATGGAATGTTTAACACTAATGGACACATGAACAAATGGGGACCAAACTTTTGAGTTTATTATTATGTTAGGTGTGCTTAAAGGTCGACCTAGAACCCGATGAATGGGTCAAGGATAGCGGGTGCATGAGGCACATGACCGGCAATAAGGATCTATTCTCACATATGAATCCATTAATGGAGGTAATGTGGTGTTTGGAAATAGCAAAAGTAGAATCATCGGTAAAGGTACGATTTTTAACTAATCTCTAACCATTAACGATGTGTGTCACGTAGAAAACCTAAACTTTAATCTCTTAAGTATAGGACAAATATGTGATAAAAAGTGCAATGTACTTTTTACTGAAACCGGTAGTAAGATACTTAAAAATGGCATAACCATAGGAAGAGGAATTAGGAAACATGGAGTCTATATCATTAAAATAGTTAATGAACCTAAAGACAAACTATGTCTTACCTCTATGGATGATACTTCGACCTTATGGCAACGAAGATTGGGTCACCAACATCACGACTTCTTCAATCGCTATCATCCAAAGATCTAGTAAGAGATCTACCTAAGTTAAAATATGAACTTCATTTTTGTGATGCTGCTTGTAATGTAGGAAAACAAGCTCATTCGAGTCATAAAGCTAAAAACATGGTGTCCACAACTAGGTGTCTAGAATTACTACATATGGATTTATTTGGTCCATCCGCTATCCGTTATGGAGGCAACTACTATACTTTGGTAATAGTGGATGACTACTCTAGGTATACTTGGATAAAATTTTTAAAGAACAAGCGAAACCTTTAACTATTTTGAAATATTAAGAAAAAAGATCCAAAGACAACTAGGAAGACCCATAGTGTCTATTAGGACGGATCATGGTTGGGAATTCGATAATAAAGTGCAATTGAGGAGCTTTTGTGGCGCTAATGGTATTACTCACAACTTCTCGGCTCCACGCACTCCACAATCGAATGGGGTAGTAGAAAGAAAGAATAGAACTCTACAAGAAATGAGTAGAACCATGCTTAATGAACAATCCATACCTCAAAAGTTTTGGTGTAATGCCGTTGATACTTCAGCGTATATACTCAATCGAGTCTTGATTAGACCAATCTTAGGAAAAACTCCATATGAGTTACTTAGAGGCAAAAAGCCTACGTTAAATCATTATAGAGTCTTTGGTAGTAAATGTTTTATTCTTAACACTAAAGATTACCTTACAAAATTTGATCCTAAATAAACCGAAGGTATCTTTTTGGTTATTATCGTAAATAGCAAAGCTTACGTCATATTAAACAAAGAAACAATGAAGGTAGAAGAGTCATTAAATATGTTGGAATCACTCCTAAACAGTATTTCAAGTATTTATATTTCATATGTAATAGGTAGCTTTATTATGGCCTTTATGTTTGTTTAAGGTCAAGCTTATGTAGAAGGCCCATAAGCTTGACCCAAGCCCAATAAGGATAGGAAGGTAACTAGGAGTGTTGCCTAGCTTCCCTCCCATAATACCTGTAAACCTTCATTTGAAGGTTGGTTGTTCAAGTTCTTTTCTTTCACATACACTCTCTTTGCTACTTAACAAGTATACTATATTGTGTGTGTATGTGTTTGATACTTGTTCAATCGCCTCATCTTCTTTCTTATAAGCTTGTGTTGTAAAACTAGTGACCTAACGATGGTATCAATGCAAAATAGTTGGGTGTACTCGTTTGTTTTGAAGTTTTGTTTTTTTGTGACTTACAGCGTAAAGATAACTTTTAACCTTTGGTTATCTTAAAAACTCGTTTTTTACACTTTTAATCCAAGATTCTTGTACTTTCAATGTTTTGAGGTGTTAAAATACTTGTTTTTGAAAAAAAGTTTCAAACTTCTGGCGTGGATTCGTTTTTAAGCTTGTTTTTTGTTAAGGTGGGTGTCGTTCTCTGGCGTAACCCGTTTAGCGGATATTGGTACATCAAAATTCACACTTTTGTGTTCTTTTGGTACTATTGAAGCTATTCCATAACAAAAATCTGGTTTAGAAACACATTTGGGCAAAATCACAGTTACGAGCAATCCTCAGCGTATCAAAACCTAAAATTACAGCGTAAGATTTTCCTTGGTTTGATCTTCATTTTCCTGGTTTTATTCCGTGTTTTCTTACTTGGATAAGTCTGAAAATACGTCGACTTTGGATATCTTTTGCCTTTGTGAAGTGTAAAAGATCATTTGGACAAAAAACCCTAAAATTACGCATAAGCATAAACTGCAGCGTAGAAATCCGCGCATAAGATTCACTTCACGGTAAACTTAGGTCTACGCGCATAAGGTAATCCTAAGCCTAACTTTCTCGCCTAACTTTTGTCTAGCGCCAACTTTAGTGCTTTTATCCTACTACGCGTAAGCTAAAACCTCTGCGTAACTCCTCATTGTTACGCGTAACTTTTGGTGTTTTATCGCATAAGTGCTACTTGGTTCTTGTCTTTTCTCGCCTAAGGACACTTCATCAACAAAGGTTCATTCGACTACAAAGATCCATTTTTACCACACAAGTTTTTCAACATGTCACAACCACCAGACTCTAACTATTTCCCACACATATCTCAGCGACAACAACAACTAAGTCCACAACATCAGCAATGGAATCAACAACAAGCAATTTATCAACAACAATTTAATCAACAACATACTCCACAACTTTCTGCAAATCCACAACCTCAAATGGTTCAACCACCACCAAGTTCTCAAGCTCAACCGTGCACACTTTGAATTCAATCAACATCCATCAAGGAACACTATGAAGGAACCCACTTGGTTTGCAAAGATGTGTGAAGCTTTAAGCATCCAACAATCAATTCATGAAATTTGGATCACTTGATAGACCTCCAATGCTCACTCCGAAACTACGATCAATGGGTGATAAGGGTTCTTTAGGTTTTGTGATCTGAAGAAGCCATGGAAAGTTCTTAAAGAAGGTTATCTTGGAAGGTCCATTTCAGATGCCTACTATCATTTATTGTACGGAGATCCAAATGCCATTCCACCAAGAGATGAACAAACCAACATTGCTCTTGTTCTTGCGATTTAAATCCCACAGAACTTCTACACTATGAAGCCGATGAACTTGCAATGGAATACATCCTCTTAGGATTACCAAACCCAATTCTTCGTAGTGTTGATGCTCAAAAGGCGCACAAAATGTGGGATCATATTGGTCTTCTTATGGAAGGATCTGTACTCAATCAGGAGGATTTGGAATCCAAAATTACTTGGCTTATGAACACTTCATGATTGAACCTGGAGAGACACTAGAGTCCTGTCATCATAGATTTTCGAGACATCATCAATGATTTGGATAAACACAACATCATCATGCCAAGAATTGCGGTGAATACTAAGTTCCTGAGTAGTCTTGGTCCTGAATGGGAGAAGTATGTCATTTTTCTCGGTCAAGCGAAGAACATGCATCAATCTACCTATGGATTGTTTATGCGATTACTTGAAACCTCATGAAAGGAAGTTGATAGGGAAAGGATTCTCCGTGCTCAAATTGCTCCACCAACACATCTGGAAAATTCACAACAACTTGCCTTATATGCTCCAAACCGTTATTCTCCTCAACCAGCAACTCAACCAAATGCTTCAAACACACCTTCACAACAACAACCTCAACAAAATCAATTGGTTCCATACAACAACATTGCTCAAGCATATGTCGATGAAGCGTGAGGAATCCGATCGTTCGAAGCATTGCAACAAGGATTTGCTATGATTTCTAATGCCTTTAGCCGTTATACCAACAAATCAACAATGCGTATTGGTTCCTCATCTAACACACGGACTCAGCTGCACATTTGTGAACAATGGGCGTGTTGAAGTTGAGAATTGATTATGGTGCGTCAGATGAAGTGGTCAAGGGTTTATCTTTGTGGGTAGAAATAACAACGAGCTCAAGTGGTGGAGCAGGAAATGCTTTCGGCATGGGTTGAATGGTCTTGATGCTACAAGCGCAATGAAGGGACACGGCTAATGCATGCCCAAAGCAAGGACTAAGGCGTGCTTATTTCAAAGAGCTCTTCTTTTGGCTCTTAAGGATGAAGGCTGGTGGAACTCTCACGGACAAGAAACGAGCTTTATGGCAAATCTTGACTCGGATGATGATATGGAGGACTTGGGTATCATTGGTATTATGTTGATGGCTAATATCGCGGCGTTACAGATGGTGACCACAGGGCCGGTGTATGCGATGGCTTGTCTCAGTATCGAACAAACCATATTTATCTCGATCTCATATCTCCAACATCGCATCCGGCAAAGCACCGAATGTTCAAAATGAGTCATCCACATCTCATTAGAAGATTTTCAACTAGACCCGTAGTTATATTTGGCGATCAAGATGACCAACGGTTTCCCTTGATAATCAAATTGACTCGTGTGGTAATACTTGAGATCTAAATAATGATCATGTTGTGACTCGCGTTGAACAAGATGAACTTTGCCCCATCGGATCTTGTTACGTTACTTTGCTTCAAGACCAACAATCCCAAATTCTTTGCATGTGTTGCATTAAATCGGGACTTGAAAAGTAAAAAATGCAACATGTAACAAAGGATTTTGAATGTTTACAAAAGCAACTCAACTTTTTCAAAACTCAAGAAAAAAGCATTAAAAGCGGTTTTGAAGCGACCTTGCCAAATCTTATCAAAGCGAAAAATATTTAGAAGCGGCAGGATCGTGATCTAGCAGCTTAGAAGAATGCTTTGTTATGCGAAATAGAACAAGCGAAACATGAACATAAAAAGCAAATTAGCAGCTCTACCTTGGAAAATCAAAAAGCTAAGGTGAGTTGTTAACTTGTCAAAAAGTTCTCGCATACAAAAAGCATTCAACGAAGCAGAATAGATGATCATCTTGAAGAAATCATCGGCTTGCAAAACAAACTTAAAGAGTTTAAAACTGTTGTTTACAAACATGGCGAGTCGGTCACAACCATTCAAAAGTTTACGTTAAAACCAAATCCAAATGGATATGGACCGAATCTTGCTGATTACAAACCTAAGCTTTCAACCAAAACATTCAAACCAAATCACGAAGTTTCGGTCTTGAGAATATAAAATTGATAATTACATTTATGAATGTTGTTGAATATCATCGTCAAGAGGAATTAGATCTGAAGGCGAGAGTCGATCAAAATTAAAAGCGTTGTTTACAACAAACCTTTTAATTATTCTAAGCGGTCACTTTTCGTCACACCAGCGGATTCTTCCAACACACAAGAGTTATCATGGAACACACGAGTCTTCTATTGTTCCATCTTCATTAGGCGCATTGTGATCAAAGAGCGTGTTGAAGATATCCAGATAGTGACATTGAATCTTATCGGGCGATGTCAACCTCATCTCCAATGCCTCTTCCCGATCTCAATTGACTACCTCAATATACGCTCATCAGCAAACCTTTGAGTTGTTTGCTGAAGTGAACTTCAAAGCGCTTAATGGTGTAGTGATCTTCAGTCGTAAGGGATCATACTTTGAAGATTTGCCCCAGTTAGGGCGGATTAACCTTTGAGTTGAAGGATGCTATCGCTGAAAGTGGGATCTAAATGGCAGCTGGAATTCTCGGGAAAGGAGGGATGTAGAAGGATCATCACCATGATTGATGAAGCGGTTGTTGAGGGCGGGATCGGTTGAAGGCGATTGGAGAGCTATGTTGGTGAATTCGACCCGGGGAAACATCACTTAGGCTTTCCAGCCATACATCTTGGCGCTCACAGGGAACATCGTACTTGCACTTCGGTACCCCCCTTGAATTGTTTCCTTCATAATTTTGGATGTATGATATAATATGTCTGTGGCTTGTGCACACATAGCGATTGTACAACCCGTAATTGTCAAAAAGGACCACGTGGTACGCGATTACCACTTAAATCCTTATGAAAGGCGAAAAGCTTCTTACTTTTGAGTAAAACCTATCAAACCTTTCATTTTTCAAGGTATTGCTCAAAAGAACAAAGTACTTTCCCAAGACTTTCAAAACCTCAACCGTTTATATCACTTGTTGAGGGGAAGTATTTGAAACTTTGTTCACAAATTGTTCACGATGGTCATTCTTCCCATAACACTCGAAATGGTCATATTTATTCTCAAACGTTTCAAAAATAACACTTTAATATGCCATTTTGAGGGGGAGAAAATTGTGTGATAAGAAATATGTTGTACAAAAATGCAAATGAATAAATGTATTGCCTCGGACTTAACCAAGCTTATGAATTGAATGATACTTAGCGGTTAGTAACTTCGAAAAGACTTGTCTGGATGGTAATAATTTCAAGCTAGTTAGCTAGTAATGTAAATAGCGTGTCTCATGAAAAGGACTTGTCAGAGTAGAAAGTACCATTAGAAACTTTTGATAGACATGAACTCGGCGGGTTTGACAACCTTAGGTTTGTCTACACCTTGAGGTAGTTATGAGCTAGTTGTCACCTAAAGCTGACAATGTAACTCTTTAACTATGCAACGTAACCGTGTCTCGCGGGGATTGTCTATCTTCAGTGGATCAATTCAAAAAGTGTGCGCTCTTTCCTCACTGTGCATTTAACCATTAAACTATTAAGCACATGTGGAGGAGGAGTATTTATGCAAAACATCATCTCTCAAAATGGTTCAAACATGTTTTTCATTAACAAACCCTTTGAGAGACATTTTTCATCTGATGGTTTTAATGGCAAACATAGGTTAGTCATGGAGTTATAAGGTGACTAAGGTTAGGAATAACAGTCCTATGATCCTTGAGCCGAGTAGGGAGGATCTACCCAAGGACAATACCATTAGTTAGTGTTAGAAGTCCTTAGGTATGATTGTAAAAAAGAGAAAATGAGAATCGGAGAAAGAAGGAGTTGAAGAATTAAAAAGAAATGCAAAGAAAATGGTGAAAAGAAATAGCCTCAGGAGTTATTCAACTTAGAGTGAACACGGGTTCAATTCATATGCTCTTTGGTTGTCAACTTAGTGACCACCGGTGTGAAAGATTAAAAGTCGTCATGGACCCGAGTGGTGACATGCCTTCATAACACTCAAGTTTCTCTCTGGAAGCAAACATTCTCACTGAGGGAACCCTCGTAAAATCATAGAGAATTCTTTGGTATTGAAGAAGGAGACCCTCTCCACTAGTCTCTGGGAAAACCAAAGCACTATTGGAGTCTAGAGGAGATTCATCAAAAGATCTCTTAGGAACACTTGACATTTAATCACTTGATAATCAACTAATAAGATCATCAGTGGTCCATATCGAGTCCTTCACGAGATCTTAGCAATTGTAGAGAACATTTATGAGAGGTTCACATCTGTGATCCTCGATGATTGAATGGAAACTCTGCCGGGGTCAACATCAAACGACCTGTCGTGAGGTCGCCGGTAACTCCCGTGGATACGGAGTGTGTCTCAAACGGTCTGATCGTGAGGTGATGCTTGGTGTACCTCGGACTCATCGAACTTGTGCCTTACGTATCGCGTTATCTCACTTGTGGGACTCGTTGAAGCGGCCTTTGTAAAAATTAGAGTTGTGTCCTCACACTATCTTTACATTGACACTACGAAGTTCAAACTTGTAAGTGCATAGGAAAGCAATTACTTAACCGTTTGAAATGTTTTTTCTTCTTATGGAAACTCGGGGTGGGATGATCGTCTTTGATTCTTCTCATGCTTACGCCAACATCATCACTAATGGAAGTTCTACTCAAAAGCAACACAACCGTCATAATGATTCTTTGTCAAACCAAAGAATCTACAAAGTTAAAGACCTAAAGAACTTCATCGATATTGAATTCCAGCGTCAAAGGCGTGTGAGCATGTTGAAGAATGGCGTGGAGACCTGGAGACAATACTTAATGAAAGCGGACTGGCGGAACCGATGGAACAACAACATACTATCACTCTCACCACAAAGAACAATGATCAAAGAACAAAGTTAAAGAAGACGTCAAAGCATAAGCGTTAAGATAACTATCTCTCTACCTTTGGAGATTGTTGAATCAAGGCAATTCTTCTCACAAGAAAGAAGAATGTCGGAAGGCGTCAACATCCGGCTACTATTACATCAACGCCTTCACCGTTTTCATTCATATATACTTGAGGGGAGATTGTTGGAATCACTCCTAAGCGATTTCAAGTATTTATATTTCATATGTAATAGGTAGCTTTATATGGCCTTTATGTTTGTTTAAGGTCAAGCTTATGTAGAAGGCCCATAAGCTTGACCCAAGCCCAATAAGGATAGGAAGGGAACTAGGAGTGTTGCCCTAGCTTACCTCCTATAAATACCTGCTGTAAACCTTCATTTTGAAGGTTGGTTGTTCAAGTTCTTTTCTTTCACATACACTCTCTTCTTAACCGTATACTATATTGTGTGTGTATGTGTTTGATACTTGTTCAATCGCCTCATCTCCTTTCTTATAAGCTTGTGTTGTAAAACTAGTGACCTAACAAAATATAAAATTTGATGAAAGTCCACCCAAACCCTCTCCACCTCTTGTCGATGACGAGATTATAGAAAGTGAAGCCATAGTAATAAAGAAAAAGATAAGTGAAGAAGAAGAACCTCTAAGTGATGAAATAGTAAACATTAAAGAGTCCAAAGATCACCCCGTAGATAAAGTCATAGGAAAACTAAACGACCGAACATTAAGGTCTCAAGTTCAAAACCAAAGTAGCTTGTTTTGTTTCGTTTCAACCTTAGAACCTAAGAATACACAAGAAGCCATAAAAGATGAAAGTTGGGTAATGGCTATGCAAGAAGAACTAAATCAATTTGTTTCTAATGATGTTTGGACACTTGTCCCTCCACCTAGTAATCAAACCATAATAGGAACCAAATGGGTTTATAAAAACAAATTAGATGCAAACGGAGTAGTGTCTAGGAACAAGGCTAGACTCGTTGCTCAAGGGTATAACCAACAAGAGGGAATAGACTTTGATGAGACCTACGCGCCCGTGGCTAGATTAGAGTCTATAAGAATACTTCTTGCGTATGCTTGTGCTAATGATCTAAAGCTTTATCAAATGGATGTCAAAGCGCTTTTCTAAATGGTGTCATAAATGAAGAAGTATATGTAGCTCAACCTCCGGGCTTCATTGATTTTGAAAAACCAAACATGTGTATAAATTAAAGAAAGCCCTCTACGGTCTTAAACAAGCTCCAAAAGCTTGGTATGATAGACTCAAGTCATTTCTAGTTAAACACAACTACACCATGGGGTTAGTTGACAACACACTTTTACTAAGAAAAGAGAGTCACATATAATCATAGTACAAATATATGTAGATGATATTATATTCGGATCCACTTGTCAAGACATGTGTGATGATTTCTCTAAAATCATGCATGACGAGTTCGAGATGAGTATGATGGGAGAACTTAGTTTCTTTCTTGGTCTACAAATAAAACAAGTAGAAGATGGTATCTTCTTTAATCAATCTAAATACATCAAGGAGATGTTAAAGAAATTAGGTCTAGAAGAGTCAAAACCAATTAGGACTCCAATGTCATCCGACACCAAACTCACAAAAGATGAGGACGGAGAATCCGTTGATAATACTAAATATCGTGGCATGATAGGTAGCCTTCTCTACCTCTGCGGCAAGTAGGCGGATATCATGTTTAGTGTTTGCTTATGTGCTAGGTTTCAAGAAGACCCTAAAACATCACACCTAGAAGGCGTAAAAAGAATATTTAGATATATTAAGGGTACAACACAATTAGGATTATGGTATCCTAAGGGCACGGGAGTAGAAACAATTATTGTATATGCAGATTCGACCATGCACGGTGATTACGTTGATAGAAAAAGTACAAGTGGGTATGTACTTTTATGGGATGTTGTTTAACATCATGGTTTTCTAAGAAACAAACGGCATTTGCAATATCAACAACGAATGATGCGTCTCAGCCGTGGCATGCCAACAAGCACTATGGATGAAACAAGCGTTAGTAGACTACGACATCCATCTAAGCGACATAGCCATCCTATGTGACAACAAAGGTGCAATCGACTTAAGCAAGAATCCGGTATTACATTCTCGCACAAAGCATATAGAGATTCGTCATCACTTCCTAAGAGACAATGTTCAAAAAGGGAACATCTCTATTGAGAAGGTAGCGTCCGAAGACAACATAGCTGATGTCCTCACCAAACCGTTGGCGAGGAACAATTCAACCTACTTCGTCTTGGTCTTGGTCTAATGGAACAAACGTCGTAACTTAATTGACTCTACAAGGTATGTAAACACTAGCCTTCTTCTTTTCGAGTCTAGGATTTCTATTTCACGCACAACTCACAAACAATACGGGAATTTTCAAAACTCAAGATGAGTTTTACACTTATAGTTTTCTTATTTTTTTTTAAAGAAAGCCTACTTTCACAATGTTTTCTAAAAGATGATACCTTCCCGTATCAATTTCACAAAAGCAATTTCTCGCGTCTAGGACAAATCGCTTTTTCATTATTAATACAAAGTAAAAACCGTTTTCATTGCATCTCATGACTTTTGAATGCTAAAGGGGACACATAACTAATATGTGTTTTCCGGTACATTCATTTAAGCAACAATGAATTAGGAGCATTGATAACACAAAATTACGTACTCATGTACTAAATATGTGTTTTCGGGTTATCTCAATAGGATGGGTTTATACTTCTAGTTTATTTTCTATTTCTTTTTAGGGGTCGAGATAACAGAAACTCCAAATAGTTTGCATATAGGCACACACTAGGCAAAAATGTTTCCTAAAAGGAAAATTTTGTCTGCACGAAACCAGACCCACGGATCCCGGCCTTTCTGTTGGGCCGGATCCCTCAAGGGAAGGATCCGTGGGATCCGTGTAACGAGAAAAGCGTTTTCAACTTCTATTTTTTCACTTTGGATGAAAAATCCACATTTGTTTCATTTTTGGGAGTATGCTCTTTAATGCTTGTGTTCTCATGATCACATGCCTTGAATTCATATCTAATCATTAGATTTTAATCCACATTTTGGGTCAAGCATTCATTACAATGCTTTGTTTTCTATATATATAACTCCCAAAATGCTTGCATACTCCATCTCCTTCTCACAAACACACTTCATCATGTCATCCAAAACCCTTTAGGAGAATCATCTAGTACAAACAATCATGATATCCAAACCTTTGTACTTCCACCATCCAAAATACCACAATTAAATGCTAGGATATCCACGGAATTAGTATCCGATCTTGTTGTTTAGCAAAACCAACCTCAAATGGTTCATCCTCAACAAATAACTCACCACAAGATGCTTCCATTATAGCACCTCCTCATCACCAACAAGTACACCAACTTCATCACCACCTAAAGTCACTCTTTTGGAACTCCTTAAGACTCCAACAAGATCTAAACAACCTAAACAAAAAGAAATAGTCTTTTCAACACCACCCACATCTCCAAATACTATCTTTCAAGATCTTGAAACATCACCACCATTAGCTCCCATCACATTACAAGAACATCTAGGTTCTTTTCCACCACCATTTACTAACATTCTGGATATTGATCCATATTTTCTTATTTTTCCACCACAACTTCGCGCCAACTCAAATCAAAACAACCGGAAAACTTCCGCACTCATTACCCACATCATTTACATTGTGAACATTGCCAATCCACTAAGGAAATTGCAATAGAAGTTAGGGAAGAAATGCGTTTCATACTCAACCTCATCCTTGATCGCATCAATACCATTACTCATCAAAACCTCCATCCATAACCTTATGCAAGCATGGAAGGAATCACTACTACTACTTTCTACTTTTAGTATTATTTTTCTTTTGAAGTCATTTTCAAGAACAAGTCTTGTTCTTATTTTTACATGCTTGTAAGTGGCATACATACCACTACAATTTGTTGTTTTATTACAAGGCCTTGTTTACATACCTTGGCTCCCAATCTTGATTCTCGGCAACCACAAGATTATATAAGCATGTTACTAACCTTTCTTTTTGTAGGATTTTTATTTTTTTCTTCACTTGACGCCCCAAACAAGGGGAGCTACCGTCAAGGGGGAGTTAGAAGTTTGTTTATTTCTTTCAAGGGTTAACTTTTGTTTGACAAAAGGGGAGAAGAAGTAAAACTTAGGGCTTTCAAAACTTACATCTATTCTTAAGTTTTACTCATCATAACATTATGTTTTGTCATCAACAAAAAGGGGGAGATTGTTAATACAAATAAACCGTAAAAGCGTTTATTAATATTTTGCGATCTCTTTGTGTTTTGTTGATAACAAATGTAATGTTATCTTAAGTATAATTATAAGGATACATGTTATTTTTGTAAAGCATTTACATATAGCCATTTAAATACAAAAATGTAATAATTAAGCATTTGTTGTAATAGTTTATTAGGATGGGTAAAACCATAACCCATGGACCATAACCCATGGATCTTAACCCATACCAAAGAAGACTTGATACAATGTATACTTAGATACATTGAATCTAAAGAAAACCCATGGACCAACCCATAACCCATGACCCATAACCAAAAACCCATGGGCAAAGAGGGGCGTACCACGGATCCCTAGGATTACACTAGACGGATCCCAAGTGGAAGGGATCCGTGGGATCCGTGGAACGGAGGAGAAATTTGCCTATAAATAGAGAGCCATTTCTTCATTCTAACTCACCCTCTTCTTACTAAATCTCTCATACACTCTCATTCTCTTCTAACATATAGATCACTTGATCTAGAGAGTTGTTCTTCTTTCTTTCTATTTGTGATTCTCATATAGGTCCTACTCCAAGGCGAGATCACAAGCATTCTACAAGTCATCCAAGCAAGGGGTCCTTGATTGATTTGTTCCTCATAAGATTTCGTAGAAGATCTTGTATTTGATATTTCACATATTTGTTGTGTAATAGTTGTGTTGGTTTGGTCCACCGTTCTACGGACTCGGTATCTAGCTTTGTACCGGAAAAAGTGTAAGCAACGTTGTGAAGGCTTCTCCGCCAAGTGAAGGAGTTTGTTGACATAGTGCTTGAACTCTCGCTAGGTGACTCGAGGAGTGGAGTAGGGCAAGGAAGGTGACCTTGTAGCGAACCACTATAATCGGTTGTGTCATTTCTATCCCTTAACTTTATTTATTTGCTTGCATTATCATTAGATCTACGTTCTCTCAACATCCATACGATTTCACATAATATCGAATCTAAAGTTTTGAAATCAACTTTAAATCGGCAAAACTATTCAACCCCCTTCTAGTTTTCCACGAGACCCACAAAATACCAGTATTATTGGGTCCTACCGTGTATCTAACAAACCTAGCGAGACGATATTGTCTTTGGCGTTTATCTATGCTCCGTTATCGGTGAGACCAAGCTGAAACCCACCTCTCACGAGGCTAAAAGAATCTCCGATACATCAAGGGAACCATTAACTTGGGGATCGGTATCCAGAAGGATCTTTGGTTTTGAACTAATCGCTTTTTAGATCTTTGATCGCGAGGATGCTTAGACTCACGGAAAAGTACTTGAGAGCACTACAATTTCTTGGTGATAAGCTGGTGTCTGGCAATCGAAGAAGCGAGGATTGTACATGTTGTCCTCAGCGAAACAAAATATGTAGCCATGTCGGCGTGTTGTGCTCAAGTCATTTGGATGAGAACAAAACTAAAAGACTATGGTTATGTATTTGCCAGAATCTGATATACTGCGACAATGGAGTGCTATTGCGATCTCGTGCAACTCGATTCAGCATTGAAATCAAAGCACGTCGATCTTTGATATCATTTCATCAAGACCCGTGGAGCAGTGCAGTTGAATTATACTTGTGGAGTGCTGAAATACCAATTGGCGAGATCTACTCACCAAAGCCTTGCCTCGCTAGGTTTTAATGAGTTGGTCCACTTGGGATTGGTATCGCGGTGTTGACTCAAGGACTGGATGAACTCTTAAAAGCAGTCTTAAAAACAATTCAAACACCAAAACCTTTTGTAAATATTTTTCAAAAACAAAATACAAAAATATAAAACCTGATAAAACAACAAAAATATTCTTCCATCTATATTTCTTCAAACATTGCAAGTACAATTCTTCCGTCATCACTCAAATCTTTCAAAATTCAGTATTTTTCTGATAAAGTGTTGAGGAGAAAATAAATATAGCTTGTTTCAAAATTACCGTGTACCTTGCATGTTACCTATTCGGTTGTTTCTTTTATGCTTGGTGGTCAATTTTTGGTTCAGCGACCTCCTCGGTTGAAATCTATAAAACTTCATTATTTCTTAAGCGAGGGGGGGGTAATCAAAAAGTTATTTCCAAATATTTTTCGTTTGGTAACCAAAATGGAAGTTAAAGGCTTTGGATGAAAATGGAAAAGGTGGAGGGACTAAAATAGTCAAAATCTAAAAGTTATTTTTAATAAGACATCCCACCTAACTTTAATACTTCACATTTATTACTCACACCAAACTAATCCTACGCCTATAATTTGATCTTCAAATCCGTGTTTTGGATCAACAATCATGTAGTGTTTTTGTGTTCTTAACAAGATTACAAACAATGGTTTTGAATCGTTTTGAAAAATAACGGTTAGATCTTAAACTAGGGACGATTTTGTGTTCTACGCGTATGCGTATGAACACATAATCTTGTTTATGTGTTTGTGGTTAAAAAGATTGTGTCAAAACGTTTTTAAAACATCAATGATACCGTTTTTATCCTCAAAACTTACCCAGAAACTCGAATTGATTGTTCGTTTAGGAATTAGGGTTTATGCGTGGGTTTGGGTATTTTCAAATGTGAATGTTTTTGGTCATAAAGATAGTTGCGTGATGTTGATATTATAGTGAATTGATGTTATTTAGGTTCTAAAATAACCCAGAAACACTAATTGATTGAGAATTAGAAATTAAGGTTTAATGTTCTTGATATTTGGGTACTTTCGATTCACTGCGAACTTGATGTTAAAACTTGATCATATCACTCACATGACTACTTAGAACTACCAGAAAAACTTTGGTGCTTTTCCTATGGCTAGATTTCATATGCGTAATTATTGAACTTTAGGGTTTAATTCTACGCATAAGTAATCTTACGCGTAACTGTTTGAATGTGTGTTTGTGATTAAATCTGTTATAGAATGAATGTTAATGTTAATATTGATGATATGATGATGTTATTTCGGGTTTTGCTACATGTAAAAATCGAGAATCAAGGTTGTTAGACATCTACGCGCATAAGGATCACCTACGCGTGGCATGTTATCGCAAAGTAAGAAATCTTGCTTTCGTGGCGTTTGGCGTGGGTTCTACATAAGGGACTATCGCGTATCTGGTGAAGGATATGCGTAGCGATGACCATCGGCAAGGTCTACTCTACGAGTAAGCCTTCGCGCGTAGGTTTATATCTTGGCGTAAGCTACGCGTGGGTAAGCCCTTTTCCCTACAGCGTAATATTTCTTAGCGTAAGTCAAGATCTACGCGCATAAGCTTGTGTCTACATTATAACTCCTGTTTACGCATAAGCTACAATTTTACGCCCTAAGCCTTGATTAAACCTTCATTATGAATTGTTCTGGCGTGCAAACTTGTAAATAAATAAATCATGGCGTCCTGAATCCAATAATGTCACTAATAAGCTTAGCGTTTAATATGTTGTGAAAAATAAGTGATAACATAAACTTTAAAACTTAAAGTTAACTAACTCACGAAACTTATCACGACATCATTGGACTATTGGACAAACAAGTGACTTTGGACTCGTAACAATCATTGACATTGCACATTCAATAATTAGACAATAAAACCTTCTGTTGACTAACATGATGTCTTTCGATATGTTGGTTCTTTTGGCTAAATTCATTTTAGATCACGACATGGACGCTCAGATGAATGTGGATGCACCAAATGTTCTCACCATTGCTGATATCTTCCCAAATGGTTATCCGATGAAGATTGTGAAGAACAACCTTCATGTTGACTTTGAAACTTTCACCTGCTCAGAGTCTTCTTGCTTGATTCCTGTGGATATTCTAAAGAATCATCCTTACCAGAACATGCTCTCTCATTGCTA
>OU343224.1:62187340-62374457 GCA_910596185.1 Chrysanthemum makinoi
AACATATAAGCAATTTGAGGCATAGCATAGTGCGTATATGGTAATAGTGGGCATGTTAAGTACTTTTAACATAGAGATGTAACAAGTATAATGCATTAAGTGAGTCACTCTACACTCTCCTTTTTAAGTTAATTATTCCTTAATCTCATTCATGTTACATCAATATATTCTCATTTAACCAAGGCCCAATCAAACAAGAACATCCTTAAAGTTTAAATGTGAGTTAATTAAGAAAACTTAATGACTTTGAGAAATAATTAATTTAATTCAAATGAGAGCTTATACTAACCAAAATATAGCAAGAATACATAGCACCGATACATCGCAGACAAGAGGTAAGGTATGCATATCAAGCAAAATTGTGGGCGGCGCGTTGAAGTGTTTTTACAGTTGTGGTTATATTTTAGGTTTTGAAAAATACCCGATTCTCTATAACCTTGGCTCGAATACCAATCAGAACACCCCAAAATTTCACAATGAAGCGTTGGGTCATGGGTGCTACTAAATCAATAATCACAACACAAGGTAACAAAGAATGGAAAAATCTATTCCATTTTCAAAATATAGATTAATTTAAGAAATAGTTTTACAATATTGTTTCAAATTGCGGAAGTAAAGCCCATAAAAGTATATGTTGTCCCATTAAAATTGTATTAGAATATTTGGAAACACTTGGATGCCACTAATCGAATGCCTTTGCCATTGCTCACAATAAGTAAACCCGAGAAAACATGCTTAAATGTCAACACAAAGGTTGGTGAGTTCATAGGTTTAAGTAATCAAGTTTTCAAGTTGGACCACAGTTGCACATATAGCATCTCCGTGAATGACACTATATGCAAAAAGGCTATTACGCAAATACCAAGTTCATGCACCGAAACTATTTACGTAAAGGTGCATGCATCTAGAAGCATGATAAATAAAGCCCAATAAGTGTATTTCCAGTACACTCAATCAATGATATGATATAACGCCCGACGTTTGCCTATCCTCAAACTCAAGGGGTGTCATCCCCATAGATCTATTCATAACAATCGCGCCTCCCCAAAGGGAACTAACGGTAGCATAGTTGGGTTTCAAGGTTGTTCCATGTAATAGTGTTTTCGGCCAGGTCCAAAAGAGTTTTGCATGTTTCTCACCCCATAGTTTCATAAAACAAGTAATAAGAGTAAAAGTGGGGCTATAAACTCACCTTAGCGTACCGGGAATAAAGCACAAAGAGATCGAGTGTGATATAGCAAGGCTCCTACCGGAACCTAAGAATGAGATGGCAAGACTAAGTTTGCAGTTTTGTGTATTCACGACTCGAAGTGTGTGAATAATTTTAAGTGTTTACTAGTGATCGTGTTTAATGTTGCTTGTGTGGCAGAGTTTACGTTTAAATTGTTTCAAAGTGTTTGTGAAAAATCATGCGTTGTCGGTAAAATATAAATAAATACTCCAAATTAAATATTTATATAAACAACATTGAGTGATATGATATGTACATATATAAATGAATGTGTTTTTATATATATATAGATATATGTAAAGTTATTACTTTTTTTTTAAATATTCCCTTGTCTTTTAGTCGGGTTTTAGTATTAAAACTAAATATATTAATTTGACGAGAACGAAATTTACACTATAAAGATTCGACATTTATTATTAGTTGTATAAATTCGGGTCCAAAACTAGTTGTTAGAATGTAGAAATATTAAAAGAATATCAAAGTTATAAACTTGAGGGGTTGAATTTGTAAAAATTTATATAGGTTTCTAAGTTATAAACAGTTTTAAGAAGGTTGTTAAATGACATAAAGTGGAGGGCTAAAGCTATCAAATGGTGATACTTGTAAAATAGAAGAAATTACAAAAAATGTGCCCACCCAGATTCGAACCTGGGTGGTTTGTGTGAATACTGAACGACCCAGCCAAAGGAGCCAAGGGCTCTTTGGTGTTTTGTTTTTACTATTTAACACTTTTGTTGGGTTTTCAGTACTGTTTTACTTAGTTATATATTTTCCCTTCTTTGTACACCAAGTCTTGCAGCATGTGAGGTTTTAAATGTTATTTCCTTTCAACTTTCTTCATGAATACTCATACACAAGCTTCACTAAACGTAACATGTTTATATTTTTAGCGAATGATTTAAGTGTATACTAATATGTATACGTAGGTATAATATGAAGAAATCAAGTGAGGTTTTCTTTTGACTATCACGAAACGTTTCATACAACAAGCATCTATATGTGTTTATAAGTAAGAAAATGAAATAGTGGAGAGATTTCAAAGATCGTGTATGCTCACAAAGGCCAAAAGGAAGACGAGGTACGAATGGGAAAATGAACGAGGACAAAGAGAACCCGGTGCGTAACCTAGCTTCCAAAGCTTAACCCGAAACTTTGCCTTTCTCCTTCTTCTTCCTCGACAGTGGCTAACAAATAAGTTAATGAGGGAAGTGTGCTTGAGTTTTTGAGAGTTGTGAGATGTGAATTGTTTTTGTTGATAAATGCTAAGTGTTTGTAGTGCTCAACTAGGTGATTTTGAGTGGCGTTATATACTAGAATATGGCTTTGCCTCCCAAGAAGATGAGAGTGATGTATGAGTATTCCTTGAGCATGCTTCTGACAGAAACCAGAAACATAGGTGGGGACCTCTGATTCTTGTCGGTTTTCTTCCGAATTATAGTGGAGCGTTTTTCTTGCTTGACATCTTGAGGGTGTCAGCCATTGTTATTCGAAAGTGGTAATGAGGTTTTTGGAGGTGGGGAGAAGTTGTTGGAGCCTTGCCAAAAGAAAGAGATGAAGGAGAGGGATGCATGCTTTAGGGGAAAGTTGGTAAGTGATCACGTGGGTGTGTGTTTTGTCTTTGGGTTTCGTTGACTGGAACAAGAAAACTAGGAAATAAGATTCCAACATACTTTTCACATGATAGACCAAATTTGTATAACTGAATTTGCTTTTGCTACGCATGGGATTCAAAGTGAAGCTATGTTCCTAGGGTGGCTTTTGTTTGTCTACAAATGCACGCATGAAAAAGAATAGGATGGCAAAAATATTATTTGTGTTGTTTTGTTTTGGTTCCTTGCTTGGTTCACAGAAAATAATAAGAAACACATGGTTTCGAATGTCAAAATAGGATGCGCTTTGCAAAACTTTATTCGAGTGTGAGCTTGGATAGTTTTGGTCTCTTTTTTTGTACACATTACACAAGAGAAAATTATTACTAAGGTTTGATGTTTGTTATTTGTTGATGGTCACGTTAGGAATAAAAGAAACATAGGAAAACATATACCAAAGTTATATTTGTATAAATGTGTTTCATATTTTATTAAAGGGTGAGTTTCGGTTTGTTTTGTCTTGTGTTTGTACATAAGAATCACAAAAGAAATATTACATGCCAACAACAAAATAAATGTGCACTTGGATTGAAAAATAAAAGACTAGGCCCAAGATTAATTAAGGTAAGCTGGGTTGGGTTTGCTTGATAGTTTACATGAGAGTCCAAGAGACAAGGAATGGGAAGTTGAGTCGGGTTGGGCTTAGAGGCCCGGTACGCGATAAAAATATAAAACTTTATTTATATATTTATTTTATATAATTTTTATTATCGAGGTCGAGGTGAAAAAAAATATTTCGTGACTTGTCGTGTTTAAAGTTTGAAACGAAAGAAGAAGAAAAAAGAATAGCCGCGAAAAATCGGTAGGGAAATTTACGAGTGGTTACATAGGACTTGTTGCCGGTCATGTGCCTTGAACACCCAATATCTCAGATATCCTTGATCTGATCTTTTTGTTCTTGAATGTTCCTGCACATAAGAGTAAAGAATTAGTTTCTTTTGGGGACCCAAGCGATGATTGACTTGGATATGCCTCGTGTATCAATATAGTTAAATCTATCAAAGGTCATTGATACACCATTGGGATTGGTTGTAAAGGTATTTTCTTTAGGTTTCCATTCCCAATGCAATGAGGCCTTCACAAGACAGTCCCATGTCCCCTTTCATACAACCCTTGCAAAGGGTAACTTTTGAATGAGCAAAGGAAACCGCTGGTTTCTTTTCAGCACCCACCGTTGGTTATAATTAACCTTTTATTTTGAAAGTTCCTTTTCCCTTGCAGCATTTTGCAAAAGTTGTTTTGGAGTTTGCACTATTAACATGTGACTTAGGGTAGCGCATTAGTTTTGGCAATGGCAAAAGTTTTGAGTCCACTTCTTAGTTGAACGCTTCTTGGGACCATTTTGCAATTTGGATTAGGGTGTATATTATGTTGAAACTCAAGTAGTCTCCACCCTTTTATTCCCATGAACTTCCCTTCTCCCAACATGATAGTCACAATAAGCATGTAAATGATCAAATCTACCACATATATAGCATGCCCATTGTATATTACAAAATCACTACCTAGTTGTTGAGATTTAACATGATTCCAACTCCTCCGTTACCCCTAGTCAGAGGCTTGTTCCTATACATCTCAAGATACCTTACAGCTTGGTATAGGTTTAACCTGGGTTTCCTAGGTTCCTCCGTAACAAGATAACAACTTTTAGGATGAAGCCTCTACATTCTTTAACATTCTCATCAACAAATGGATGAGTCACCGCACCTCAAAACATCATTATCATACTTAACCTCATTCTCATTTTTCACAGTTGTGTCCTTTAAGGGACCATATTCTCTTTAAGATCCTAAATCTGCCTGTATGAGCTAAATCTATACCGGTGATGGAACACCTCTTAGTGGTGGAAGTAATCGTATATAACCCATACCGGACTTAGCTTTACTATATACTTGAGCATTCAAAATTTTATCAATTGACTTAGACTGATGATAACATGTGTCTAAAGTTAAATTGACATTTTCATTTTTCTTTTGAACTTTTTCAAGCTCTTTTTGGTATGCTTCATCCACAGCTTGTATGTTCTACCTCTCTTCTAAGAAACATATCATCATTATATTTTGACTCATTTGCTGATAGTGCTCTATTTGCTTTTCTAATACTAGCTAAAAGCTCTCCTAAGGTTAGACAAAGATAATTAGCAAAGATAAAACTCTTGTCTTTCGTTAGAATATAAATCATTAAGCCTTTCAACTTCTTTAGCAGCCCTACATGTTTTAGAACAACTTTCAAAGTTTTGTACCTCAGAGTCAGAGAAAGCTATGAGAGTGATCGGTCCCAAACGGTCAATCCAAATTAACCAGGTGAATGGTCAACAAGATTCAATCACTTGAGAACGCAATGCAATTAACCGAGAGTGATAAGTGCCTCGTCGTTAAGTCCCAACGAAGTCATGATGAAGCTAAAACGCTATGAAGGATCGGGTGATATGAACAAGAGGGGTTAATGATAATACTAGATGACAAAGGAAAAATCTAAAGAAAATTAAAAGCTAAATTATATTAAATAAAACTTATCACTATTTTTAAAGTTGGGTTTTCGATTTTTCTTTTATAAATTTAAATTAAAAACCAATTTTAAACTTTAAAACTAAATTAAAATACTAAAAATTATGAAAATAAATAGGAAAATTGTGAAATATTTTCAAAAATCTACAATAACTAAACAAACTTTTGAAAATTGAATTTGTATTTTTCTGATTTATATTCTAATTTCTATTATTTAAAAACTATTTAAAACTAATTAAATTGCTAAAAATTACTATTTAAACTAGGAAAATTATGGAAAAATATTTTTTGGCTTTTTATATTTATCTTAATCTATGAAAATTGAAAACTTATTTTTTTTTGAAGATTTTCTGATTTATTTGTATTAAAAGCTATTTAAAAGTCTTAAAACTGATTTAAAATAGGAAAATAGTAAAAAAGAACTAGAAAAAATCAAAAAATTCAGGAAAAGTCTAAAATTATATTTTAAGTCTATAATAAATATAAAAAACTATGCTTATGTGTGAGAATATGAAGCTCAGTAAGGCAAACCTGACAGAATAAGCACTTAAAATAAGCAAATAAGCACTAGAAAGCACAAAATTAACACGGCTAGATTAAGCTATAACTACCTTAAAGCAACTAATTCCAGCTATACTGTGAACCTCAAGATAACCAGCTACAAGCCTATGAGTACAAAATCAAACAAGTGAAATCAGTCCCGAGGTGCTTATTTCAAGCTTAAAAATAAGCTATCTGCCCTAGTTGGAACCCAAGACCAGATATCACAATATCAAGTAGACCTGGCAAGGAGCTTATAAACCAAATATTAGCCCAAGACAAGCTCTTGGCTTGTTGAGAGTCAAGACAGTCTGTTCACACTCGCTTGTCACCGAGTGTAAAAGTACGTGGCACTTTTGACCCATTTGCAAGCTATGTGAGCTTATAGATTATTACTAAAATTCCACAAAATCGACAACCTGACCAACTAACTTGTTAAGTCCAAAATTTCACTTGAATTGAACCGAAAGCGAATCCATGAAAATTCCAAAACTTTGGTGAAAACTGAGTTGAGCAAATTTTGACTTTTATGACGCTTTTGAGAATTTGACTAATTTGAGATTTGAAACCAATTTAAGAACTGAAAATGATGAATTATGATGAAATGAAGCTAATGCAAGCTAACTATACTATATTTAATCCTATATGCAAGATTTTGAAAACTTGATTCAAACATAAATGGGCATAAGATCACCACATGTAATTTTGACTTTTATTGAGTTTTAGTGACAAGTAGTGACTGAAATGATTTTATTTAACCTAAATTAGACCTATGCAAACCGATTTTAACCAATAACTAACACCCTAACTCGGATCACTAATGATTCAAACACCCCTTATACTAACTGCTTTTCAATTTAACTACTCTAACCACCTAACTAGCTTATCCTAACACTGAAACTACATTAATTATAGTTCTAGAAACAATAATAGAGCATATCTAAATTAATGCTAATAACAAATTCAAGCAGAACTAGATTATGCAAATAATACTTAGTATTTGAAATAAGAAATGTACTCACAAGTCCAAATTTTATAAATGTGCTCTTTATACCATAACCAAACTACCACTATTCTAATCAAAATCAACCCAAAACCAGCTCTGCATCAACCAATGTTATAACCACTTCCAAATGAAGCTCCATTTTGACTTTTGTTGACCGGATACCAAGTTTGTTGAATCTGTTTCTAAAGCTCACTGAAAGCTATCAACAAATGCCAAGTGGGCTTGTTGAGTTTAGAAATAAGCTGGATGGATTAACACATTTAGCACTGAATAAACGAAAGGAAATCTAAAAACAACAAATTTGGATAAAACTTTGAATTGATGCTTGAGTTCTATTACAAGTGATTAAACAACTTAAGTTTAGTACATAGAAACTTAGAATTACAATTTTAGAATTAAACTAAGACATTCATAATAAAAAAGATTTGCATGAAATTATAAAAATTAACTACTACTCTTCTCTAGCTTCTCTTCCTCTATTTATCAACAAAGTCTTCCCTCTCTCCTCTGATCAATTCCCACTTTTAGAGCCATTGATCATTAGAATCATTTTAGCCATTGATGAGTTTTTGCGCCAAAACCGATATAGCAACGGGGGTGGGTTGAGTAGAGGAAGAAGCATTAAATGCTTCTTGTTTTGTTGTTGAGGTGGAGTGATAAGGGAAGTGGAATGTGAGCTGGAGGTGAGGTGAGTTCTCGGTTTGGTGCAGAGCGGTGAAGAAAGTGGTTTGGAGGGAAAAGGTTGGCTGGTTTGACTATTTTGACCGGGGTGTATTAATAGACAAAGGGTCCAAGTTGGGGGTTCACAAGTTATTTTTGAACGGCTTAATACAAGGGTCCGCTTGTTTGTAGTTATTAACACAAGGACCATTCTTATTCACCAACTTGAGGGACCAAAAGTGTAATTTTCCCAAACTTATCAAAAGGGCCAAACATGCCAAGTTTCATTAGTACAAGGACCATAAAAGATAATTTTCCATTTTTAAACTTCCAAGGACTATTTTGCCAATTTTGAAACTTGAAGGACCAAACTTGTAAATTCTCCAAACTTTTACCCAAGGATCATTTTTGATAAATTTTGATTTTGAAAGGACTTGGGTTGACTTTTATTCCAAAACAAATGCTCAGGGACTGATTTTGTCAAGATTTGAAAGTTGAGGGACTAAAACTGTCAATTATGCAAACTTAGCTTTTTCATCCGATTTTAAAGCGGGGTTCGCGCATTTTGCATTTGAAACATATAAAATACAATTTTGGGATATTTTGAGGTATTTTGATGCATTTCTCGAGTGTTTTTAAATGTTTTGCAGATTCAGATAAGACAAAAATGATGAGTATTTAGACACTCATCAATCCCACACTAAAACATTGCTAGTCCCTAGCAATCTTTTGAGAAAACTTAATGGATTTGAATCTCTTTACCAAAAGCCATTATTTCTGGAGTAGCCAAATGTTTCAGTTCAAGTAAGAACCTTGGTACAATGATAACCAAATGATTTGAGCAAATCACCACTTTCAAGCGGTTTTGATTTGTCTTTACCAGAAGCCGTTTGCGTCGGACTAGCCAACTCTTAGATAAAATATCTTTGGTGAGTCGATTACCAATTATGGTTTTCCAACTGCCTTTACCACAAGCCATAAACTTGCGGGCTAGCCAACTCTTCACTAATTAAAGATATGGTGAGTCGAATACCATACAATTTTGGGCAAATTGTCAGCCATAAACGGATTTGAGATATCTTTACCAAGAGCCGTTTGCTCCTGGATTTGCCAATCCTTTTTTTTGTTAGACATGGCGGACTGATAATCGTAATAATGGTAAGTGCAAAACACTTACTCCAAAAAAAATTTTGGCCAAAAATGGGGAATTGGGTGGTATAATTACATGATAAAATTCGTGAGAATTCCCCCACACTAGAAATGAATATTGCCCTCAATATTCAAAGTACCGGCGGTTATGTTGAAACATAGAACGTAAAAGGGAAATACTACAAACCATTATTTGAATTTTTTTTTTTTTTTGAAACTTATATGCAACGTGGGGGGCACTCCCCACACTAGGGTGGTAGAAAGTAGAAAGAAGTCAGAAATACTGGTGAAAACCCATATAGTGTGCTACTGTTTTTGATTCCCGAGTCGCTAGCTTGACTCGATCTCCGCATTCATTGGTTCATGGGGAAAGTTTGTAGATCCGGGACAACCACAAGTGGAATGTCCTCTCCAAAATAGTGCTTCAATCGATGACCATTCACTTTAAAATTTGGACCATCGGGTTGAGATAACTCAATAGTTCCATAAGGAAATACTTTAGTGATGGTGAATGGTCCAGACCATCGGGATTTTAGTTTTCTAGAGAAAATCTTCAATCTTGAATTGAAAAGAAGGACTCGATCACCAACGTTGAAAACGCGGTTCTTGATCTTGGAGTCATGAATCTTCTTTGTCTTTTGTTTGTAGATTAAAGAGTTCTCGTATGCTTGATCACGTAGTTCATTTAATTCATTCATTTGAACCTTTCTGTGATCACCGGCCCTACGAATATCGAAGTTGGCATGTTTCAAAGCCCAATATGCTTTGTGCTCAAGCTCAATCGGCAGATGACACCGCCTTTCCGTACACTAGCTTGTATGGAGTACACCCGATGGGTGTTTTATAAGCTGCACGGAAGGCCCAGAGTGCGTCATCTAGCTTATCCGACCAAGAGGCACGGTTTTTCGCCTCTGTCCTCCGTAATTCTTTTAATCCCTCGGTTGGAAACTTCCACTTGCCCACTTGTTTGGGGGTGGTACGCAGGAGAGAGACGGTGAGTTACACCATACTTTTGCATGACTTTATCAAACGGTCATTGCAGAAATGCGTACCACGATCACTGATTATAGCTCGTGGAGTTCCAAACCTAGCAAAAAGAGATTTTAAGAATTTGACAACAACTCGGGCATCGTTGGTAGGCAAGCTTCAACCCATTTTGACAAATAGTCACGGCCACGAGTATGTATTTATTTCCTCGAGATGAAGGAAATGGCCCCATAAAGTCAATCCCCCAGATGTCAAAAATCTCACACACTTGAATGGCGTTTTGCGGCATTTCATTTCTTTGTGAGATATTTCCGTGACGTTGACAAGCGTCACAGGTTTTGACAAATTCGTGGGCATCCTTGTAAATCGTGGGCCAATAAAATACGGAATCAAACACCTTCTTGGCAGTGTAGTTGGGGCTATGATGTCCCCAGTAGGTCCAGAATGGCAAGCCTTGAGAATGTCATTGGCTTCCCGACCATACACACATCGCCTGATGACTTGATCCGCGCAAATTTTGAATAAGTAGGGGTCGTCCCAGAAGTAATGTTTTACATCTTTAAAGAATTTGTTTTCTGTTGGGACGACATCCCTTTCACCACAAAGTTACCCGCATGGTAATTTGCAAAGTCAGCAAACCATGGGGTAGAAGAGTCTCCACGAAAAGAAACCACATTGAGTGTTTCGAGAGGAAATGTTTCGTTTATTTCCTTTTTCTCGAACACATTTTGGTGAGGGTTTTCTAGACGGGACAGATGATCAGCAGCATTTCGGGTTCTCGGCTCCTTTTTATCACGTATAATGATATCAAATTCTTGCGGAGGAGAACCCAACGGAGCAATCTCGGCTTTGCATCTTGTTTTGCAAAGAGATATTTGAGAGCCGAGTGATCCGTATACACCACGCATTTAGTAAAGATTAAGTATGGCGTTTAAACTTCAAACGCATACACCACGTAAGCTAATAATTCTTTTTCGTAGTGGTGTAATGGGTTTGAGCTTCAGTCATAGTCTTACTCGCGTAGTGGATAGGCTGAAAATGCTTGGTTTTACGTTGCCCCAGGACTGCACAGATAGCAAAATCACTTGCATCGCACATGAGTTCAAAGGGTAAATCCCAGTCGGGGCAACGAGAATGGGTGCTTCCGTAAGCTTTTTCTTTAATGTTTCAAAAGCTTCGATGCACTCAAGTGAGAAGATAAAAGGAGCATCCTTCTCAAGGAGATGAGTCATAGGCCGAGCGATTTTAGAAAAATCTTGTATGAATCTGCGATAAAACCGGCATGACCTAAAAAACTCCTAATACCTTTGACGGTAGTAGGATGAGGCAATTTGGCAATGACATCCACTTTCGCTTTGTCAACCTCAATCCCGTTTTTGAAATCTTATGGCCTAGGACAATTCCTTCCTTGACCATAAAATGGCTCTTCTCCCAATTTAGACAAAGATTGGTGTCTTCACACCGTTTGAGCATTTTTTCTAAATGGGAGAGACATGTTTAAAACGAGTCCCCAATGACCCAGAAGTCATCCATAAACACCTCCATTGTTTCCCCGATCATGTCGTGGAAAATTGCCATCATACATCGTTGGAACGTGTCAGGAGCGTTACATAGGCCAAAAGGCATACGTCTGTAGGCAAAAGTTCCGTATGGGCAGGTGAATGTGGTCTTTTCTTGATCCTGTGGATCAATGGGGATCTCAAAATACCCCGAGAAACCATCTAGGAAACAATAGTATTCGTTCCCTGCTAATCTCTCAAGCATTTGGTCCATGAAGGGTAGAGGAAAATGGTCTTTACGGGTGGCTTCGTTTAACTTGCGATAGTCAATACACACACGCCATCCCGTAACCAATCAAGTTGGAATTAACTCGTTTTCTTCATTTGTGACAACAGTTATGCCACCCTTTTTTGGAACACAATGGATGGGACTGACCCAAGGACTATCAGAGATCGGGTAAATTAGACCGGCATCAAGAAGTTTGAGAACCTCTTGTTTGATAACCTCATGAATCTTAGGATTCACCCTTCTCTGATGTTGGATTGCTGGTTTGATATCATCCTCCAATAAAATCTTGTGCGTACAAAATTCAGGGTTAATACCCTTGATGTCGGAGAGTCTCCAAGCAATTGCTTGCTTGTGCAACTTTAAAACCTTTATGAGAGCAGTCTTCTCCTCCTTAGTTAAGTCCTTAGCAATTATGACGGGTAATTTATCATCACCCTCCAAGAATGCATACTCGAGATGAGGAGGTAGGTCATTAAGTTCAACCTCGAAATTCTTCAAGTAGATGTTTGTAGTTTGATTTCTTCAATCGTGATCTCTTTCGGAAGGAGTGACGGTAATGGATCTTCATTTAACAATTGCTCAAGATAAAGGATATCTCCCTCCGAATCATAAACACCATCATCAATTTCCGGCGGAATCGATTCATCATTAGCAAGAAACTCATCGATCTCTTCTAAAAAGAAGTCACCTCCCTCAAACGGAGTAAGAGAGGGGGAAGAATTGGCAATAATTGGTTGAGAAGATGTGGTGGGATCCCCACTCACAGAATTATGAAAATAGCCAAGAAACTCTTGAGAGTACTCCTCTGAAGCAATATCAATTACATTGATTCGATTAACCGATTCAGCATCATAGTTTGAGGAGTACCTCGAAGTTTGATCAAGGTTAAGGTGATGCTTCATTACCCACACGTAATGTGATTTCTTGCTCAAATACATCAATGAGAGCACGGCCCGTTCTCAGGAATCCTCGTCCAACAATGAGGGGAACCCGATGATCGACATCGAAGTCAACAACCACAAAGTCAGCTGGAAAATGGAACTTTCCTACTTTCACGAATACATCCTCGGCGATGCCAAGAGGACGCGATATAGAACGATCTGCAAGCTCAAGAGTTATGCAGGTAGGAATAAGTTCTGGAAGAGAAAGTTTCTTCCATATGAATAAGGCATCGATTGATGTTTGCACCAAGATCGGCGAAGGCAAAGCATTCAATCATTCCTGGAAAAACACAAGGTAGAAGAAATTTTCCAGGATCTCCAAGCTTCTCGAGAAGCTTCTTTAACAGAAGCTGAGCGGCTTCTCGTTCGAGGAGTCTTAGCCATTTCAAACACTTTTTCCTTGTTGCTTAACATGTGTTTGAGAGTTGATGCAAACTTGGGCATCGGCATGATAGCATCCGCAAAGCTTATGTCAAAATGTAGTTCTTGGAAAATTTGAAAATTTTTTTCCATTTGATGACTGGCTTTTTGCGGAGCTTTTGCTCATTTAAACGTGATGGGTAAGGAATAGACGTTTTGGATTTGGGGTTTTCAATTGGAGCTACAGGAGGTTCAAAAACAACTCCTGGTTTGGATTTGGGTTTCGGGACAACTTGAGGATGGACATGTGCTGTACTTTGTGAGCTAGTGGGTTGCACTTGGTCCTTTGTCGCCTCGGGTTCACTTTCCACTACCTTCGGGAGAGAAAAAGAAGAGGTAGTAGGAATAGCGGGTCCATCATATGAAGCACCACTTCTGGTTGTGATCGCCTTTGCATCGCCCTTCGGATTAGCGATCGTGTTGCTAGGTAAAGTACCGAGCCCGGTCGATCATTTAAAGACTTCTTAATTTCAAATCGGCTAACCAACAACCTATTCATTTCCTCTTGGGATTTCATGAATTGCTTCAACAACTCATCAGATGATGGTCCAGTTGGAACAATGGCTTGAGTTTGTGTAGGAAAATTCCGGCCTCTATTGTTTGGATTAGGGCCTTGATTTTGGAAATTTCCTTGATTATTGCCATGAAAATACCCCGGGTTGAAATTTCCTTGACCTTGGTTTCTATTAAAATTTCCTTGGTTTTGGAAATTTTGACTTTGATTTTGAAAACCGTTATTCTGACTAAAATTACCTTGGTTTTGAAAACCTTGGTTCGTTCTATTCTGATTTTGATTACGGTTTTGGTTTTGGTTGAAACTGGGTGGTCCAGGGTAGTGGTTAGGACGGTGGTTCGGGTCTATAGGAGCATGGTATTGGTTGCCTCCCATTGGTAATCCGCCCACGCAAGCGTTTGCTTCAAAAAGGGTTACCATCGGTGGCCATACAGTTGTAATAGGCATGGGGCCACCGCAAGTAACACATACTTCCACTTTCTTGACTTCAACAGGAGGTGAAGTTTGTGGAAAAGAAACTTTCTTTTGGTTGGAGATAACCAAAGCTTGAATTGCTTCAGTGAGTTTGTCAATCTTAGCATCGGTGCTAGATTGACTCACGGGCGATGAAGCAGAAGGACCAACACTGACTTGGAAAACAACCGGTTTGCTTGCGGCGCGGACTTTAGACTTGTTTTCAATTATCGCTAAAGCTTCTTTTACAGTTTTGCTCAAGAAATTTCCTCCAACGGAGGAATTGAGAGAATCTTGATCAGATTGACTCACCCCATTATAGAAAGTATCGAGTTACATCAACTCGGAGAAACCATGGTGAGGACATTTGCTTGGAGAAACTCTTAAAACCGATCCACGATTCACTGAAGGATTCATCAAACTTTTGTGTGAACTTGATGATTTCATTTTTAAGACTCGTGGTTTTAGAAGGTGGATAGAACTCGTTCACAAATTTCTTCACCAGGTCTTCCCATGTTTCGATCGATTGAGGGGGTTGTTTATCAAGCCAAATCTGGGCTTGTCCCTCGAGGAAAATGGGAAGCAGAAGAAGTTTGACAGCATCGGTAGGGACATTCTTGTATTTGATGGTAGATGCAATCATGTTAAACCATCGAATATGAGCATGAGGATCATCCCTCTCAAAACCATAGAATTGACTTGAGGTTACAAGATTTAGTAACCCGGATTTGAGTTCAAAATTTTACCACAATGGTTGGAATAACAATAGCATCTCCATACCCATCGATGGGTGCCTGGAGAAGCTCGCACATAGGTCGTTCTTCCGCCATGATAACGGAAGTAGGCGAAGTCCGGATCTCAGATCCGACTGATGGGGCAGAACGTCTACGGATACGCCTTCTTGGAATCCTGACAAGCTCACGAAATGGGCTCACGGACCTAGAAGAGCGAGTGCGCATACACTAGAGTTGACTCTAAGAAATTCTGAGTTAAGGGAATTATGAAAATGGGGAAAGAAGAATCTTTTTGGGTTTATGGTTTTAATATGTTTTTGGATTTTTGGATTTTTATAAGAAAATATAAACATATATAGATGGTATGAACTAGGAGTGAATATTCAATCACTAATCTCGCTAAACGTAAGATTGTTAGCACAGCTCCACGGCGCGTGGCGTAAAATTTGATCGGTCCCAAACGGTCAACCCAAATTAACCAGGAGAATGGTCAACAAGAGTCAATCACGAGAGCGCAATGCAATTAACCAGGAGAGGATAGTGTTTCCCCGGGTCGTTAAGTCCCAACGACGTGCGATTCAAGGACAAGCTAAACGCGTAGTGATCGGGTGATATTGAACAGGAAATGGGTTAATGATAATACTAGATGACAAAGGAAAAATCTGAGAAAGAAAATTAAAAAGCTAAATTATATTAAATAAACGCTATCACTATTTTTAAAGTTGGGTTTTCTTGATTTTTCTTTTATAAATTTGAATTAAAAACCAATTTTAAACTTTTAAAACTAAATTAAAATACTAAAAATTATGAAAATAAAGAGGAAAATTGTGAAACTATTTTTAAAAAATCTACAATAACTAAAAAAACTTTTGAAAATTGAATTTGTATTTTCCGATTTATATTCTAATTTCTATGATTTAAAAACTATTTAAAACTAATTAAATTGCTAAAAATTACTATTTAAACTAGGAAAATTATGGAAAAATATTTTTTTGGCTTTTATATTTTTCTTAATCTAGGAAAATTGAAAACATATTTTTCTGACCTTTTTCTGATTTATTTGTATTAAAAGCTATTTAAAAAGTCTTAAAAGCTGATTTAAAATAGGAAAAATAGTAAACAGAACTAGAAAAATCTGAAAAATTCAGGAAAAGTCTAAAATTATATTCTAAGTCTATAAAAAATATAAAAACTATGCTTATGTGTGAGAATATGAAGCTGCTAAAGGATTATAAACTGATTGAGAATAAGCACTTAAAATAAGCAAATAAGCAAGCAAAGCACAAATGAACACGAAGCTAGATTAAGCTATAAATACCTTAAAGCAACTAATTCCAGCTACTCAAAACCTCAAGATAACCAGCTACAAGCTTATGAGTACAAAATCAAACAAGTGAAATCAGCCCTGAGGTGCTTATTTCAAGCTTAAAAATAAGCTATCTCTACCTAGTTGGAACCCAAGACCAGATATCACAATCTCAAGTAGACCTGGCAAGGAGCTTATAAACCAAATATTAGCCCAAGACAAGCTCTTATGAGCTTGTTGAGAGTTCTGCACAAACTCAGTGCACACTCAGTGTCACTCAGGTAAGTAATGGCACGTTTGACCCATTTGCAAGCTATGTAGGAGCTTATAGATTATTACTAAAATTCCACTAAAATCAGATTACAACTCAAGACCAACTGAACTTGTTAAGTCCAAAATTTCACTTGAATTGAACCAGAAACGAATCCATGAAAATTCCAAAAACTTTGGTGAAAAACTGAAGTTGAGCAAATTTTGACTTTATGACGCTTTTGAGAATTTGACTAATTTGAGATTTGAAACCAATTTAAGAACTGAAAATGATGAATTATGATGAAATGAAGCTAATGCAAGCTAACTATACTATATTTAATCCTATATGCAAGATTTTGAAAACTTGATTCAAACAGAAATGGGCATAAGATCACCACATGTAATTTTGACTTTTATTGAGTTTTAGTGACAAGTAGTGACTGAAATGATTGTATTTAACCTAAATTAGACTGATGCAACCGATTTTAACCAATAACAACACCCTAAATCGGACTAATTAAACTGATTCAAACACCCTTATACTAAATGTTTTTCAATTTAACTACTCTAACTAACATGAACTAGCTTATCCTAACACTGAAACTACATTAATTATAGTTCTAGAAACAATAATAGAGCAGATCTAAATTAATGCTAATAACAAATTCAAGCTAACTAGATTATGCAAATAATACTAGTATTTGAAATAAGAAATGTACTCACAAAGCGGTCCAGCTATTGTAGCTTATATCATAACCAAACTACCACTATTCTAATCAAAATCAACCCAAAACCAGCTCTGCATCAACCAATGTTATAACCACTTCCAAATGAAGCTCGGTTTGACTTTTGTTGACCGGATACCAAGCTTGTTGAATCTGTTTCTAAAGCTCACCGAAAGCTATCAACAAATTTTCAAATAATGGGCTTGTTTGAGTTAGAAATAAGCTCTTTGGAGCTTGGATTAACACATTTAGTTAACTGAATAAATGAAAGGAAATCTAAAAACAACAAATTTGGATAAAAATTTGAATTGATGCTTGAGTTCTATTACAAGTGATTAAACAACTTAAGTTTAGTACATAGAAACTTAGAATTACAATTTTAGAATTAAACTAAGACATTCATAATAAAAACAATTTGCATGAAATTATAAAAATTAACTACTACTCTTCTCTAGCTTCTCTTCCCTCTATTTATCAACAAAAGTCTTCCCCTCTCTCCTCTGATCACCCCACTTCTTTTTAGAGCCATTGGATCATTAGAATCATTTTAGCCATTGATGAGTTTTGCCAAAACTCATATAGCACTGGGGTGGGTTGAGTGCAAGGAAGGAAGAAGCATTAAATGCTTCTTGTTTTATTGTTGAGGTGGAGTGATAAGGGAAGTGGAATGTGAGCTGGAGGTGAGGTGAGTTCTGGTTTTGCAGAGCAGTTGGTGAAGAAAGCTGGTTTGGAGGGAAAAGGTTTGCTGGGGTTTGACTATTTTGACGGGGTGTATTAATAGACAAAGGGTCCAAGTTGGGGGTTCAAGGGTTGTTTTGGGACCTGGCTCAATAATACAAAGGGTCCGCTTGTTTGTAGTTATTAACACAAGGACCATTCTTGCAATTCACCAATTCTTGAGGGACCAAAAGTGTAATTTTCCCAAACTTATCAAAAGGGCCAAACATGCCAAGTTTCATTAGTACAAGGACCATAAGAGATAATTTTCCATTTTTAAACTTCCAAGGACTATTTTGCCAATTTTGAAACTTGAAGGACCAAACTTGTAAATTCTCCAAACTTTTTACCCAATGATCATTTTTGATAAATTTTGATTTTGAAAGGACTTGGGTTGACTTTTATTCCAAAACAAATGCTCAGGGACTGATTTTGTCAAGATTTGAAAGTTGAGGGACTAAAATTGCCAATTATGCAAACTTAGCTCGCTTTTTCATCGATTTTAAACATTTTGCATCTGAAACATATAAAATACAATTTTGGGATATTTTCAGTATTTTGATGCATTTCTGAGTGTTTTTAAATGTTTTGGCAGCTCAGATAAGACAAAAATGATGAGTATTTAGACACTCATCAGAGAGCAAATTCAGTAGCAACAAGAGCAGCATCAGAATGTTCTTCTTCTTGTTCATCAGCCATGAAACTGCAATCATAGCTTACACCGTCAATAGCCAACATTGCCTTTGGTTCTTCCACAGTTGGTTCCTTCTTTTGCTTGTACCAAGTAGACCCGTTGTCCTTGGTCTTTGGTCATCTACATTCTCTAGTAAAATGTCCAAACTTGTGGCAGTTAAAGCACTCCACTTTCTTCTTATCAAAACCTACAGTTTCACTCCCATTGATGTGAATAGGCTTGCCAGTCTTCTTGTAGAATTTCATAGCCCTCATGCTAAGAAGAGCTATCTGCCATTTAATATCCATCTCCTCCAATTCATCTTCATCAATTTTCTCTATGTCTTCATGATTTAAGGCAGAGCCATCAACTTTTGTGGATATGAAAGCATAAAAGGTAGAGTCTCCAATACTAGCAACCTTCTTTTTTGAACCTGCAGTGGTAACATTCACGCTGACCGGTGGAAACTTTAGAACCAAAAATGGCAACTTCATCTCATCACTGTCATCTTCATAATCATCATCAGCCAACAGAGGTTGACAACAATGCCAAGCTACTAGAGCTTGTGCCAAGTTTCCCTGCCTTCTTCAACCTTTGCTCAATTAGTTTGAAGTTGTTGTAAAGGTCATTGAGCTTCATTGTTTCTATGTCTGATTTGTTTCCCGCACTGTAAAATTAGTTTGAAAATCGAAGTCAAACTTCTTAGAAACTTCAAATTGAGATCTTCCTTTCTACCTCAATGCCAAACACCATATTGTGTAACAATCTTACGAAGTTTGGTAAAAATGCTATCAAGTGAGTCATTGCTTGAAGCAGAGAAGTTTTCATAACTTTGCTTCAATAATGTCTTTTGTATCTTCTTTGTAGCATCATTACCACCAAACACTGAGCAAATGTCTTTAAACGCTTCTTTAGCGGTCTTGTGCTATTTGCTGAATGCAATGATTTGATCTCTAGGAAGAGTCATTAGCAACAAACTTCTAGCCTTAAGATCGTTTTTCGCCTTAAGCTTTTTCAATACTAGATTCAGTGCACGAAACTTTCACAACACTGTTTCACCAACCTTCACTATTACTAGTCACGGTGCATGAAAGAATCACCAGTTTGAATGATCTCCCAAAGAGCATAGTCCTGTATGAGAAAGTATTGCTCAATCAGTATCCTCCACATCTCAAACTCATTAAGTTTGAGCTTAGGTAGCCTTGTTGTAGAAGAGTTGGACCTGGTGTTTTCCATCTCCATTGGATTGAGTGAGTAGGTTAAGCTTATTTCTTTGATCTTCTAAAACAAAATATCGAACTCACCCGGCTCTGATACCACTTGATGGATCTAGACACACTCCTTGTGTCAATGATATTTTGTATAATATTATTAAGCACGCGGAATTTACTTAGTAATACTTAGAAGATGGATTGTACGATGTATTGTATGTAAACATGATTAAACATAGAAAACTTAAGCTCCAATATTATTAATGAATATAATGAGTGATCTTGCTTATCACTAGGGTTACACCTTGAAGCTCTTGTGAGTAACACGTAGGTAATTAGACAAGTACCTAAGACAATGACCTAGGACCTCCTTTTATACAACAAGGAGTCCTTTACAAGATAAGTATAAAGCTAACATTATAGAATATATACAAGATCTATTCTATACTTATCTAGACGCGTTAATCATAAACTGATAGCGTGGTAATAATGTTGCGGTAATTGGGAATACGTTTCCACTGCTAGTGTTAATCCAAGCAGTGTAAACCACAACTATCCGTGGTAACGAATTATTCCCAACAGTATATATCTAGCAAATGAATCTTGAGACATATATAATAGCCATTTTTTATGCATTGATATCGGTTGAAAATTGAACCGATGTTCAAATTTTCCTCCCTTCGACCGATGTGATGACCGATAGCCACAGTCGACTCGACCGATGTTAACATCGGTTGAGGAGTAAAACATTTGGTGACCGACCGATGAATTTGATTCGACTGTGCCCAGCCTAATAGTATACAATGTTTTGAAACTTGGTTCGACCCGCCGATTCAAGTGGCCGAACCGGGCCTGGCAAAAGAATGAGTAAAAAAAATCAGGTTAATCGGTTAGACTCGTCGTGTTTTAAGTGACTCGGGCCAACTCGGTTCTCAAAAACCGATCGGGTTTGGTTTTTTTCATTTTTTTTTATAGAAAACCGGGTTGACCCGATGGTCGAACCGGTTGAAGTAAAAATTTTAATAGAAAATCGGGTTGAACCGATGACCCAGTGACTCGACTGGGTCGATTAAAAACTTGATTTTTAAAACATTGATAATATAGATAAATTCCTAAAACCTAATAAGCACATTTTTTTTATAGAACATCAACTAATTATCTCACAATACACTACAAATTATCTCACATGTCAAAATAATATGTGAGATAATCAACTGTAAACACATACTTTTAAATACATGTCAACTGTAAACAACATATCTATAATATTCAAAATAATATGTAATGGAATCGTTGTATTATACCTACCTTGATAACGGTAACGAAGATTGACGATGGTGTTGGGTGTTTGGGTTTCGATCGGACGCATCTACCGGATAGATACAGAGAGGTTAATCGGTGTTAGGTTTCTCTTGTGGCCGATAACGACTGGAGTGGTGACGGTGAAAGCGATCGGAGATCATTACGTTGATCGACGACGGTGAAAGTGATCAGCAAAAGTACGACCGATTAGGTTGTGAGTGGATCGCCCTTTGGTTCATTTGGTGATTACGTTGTGTGATACTTTGGAGCGATATGATAAGAGAGAGGGACAAATGAGCGATTTGTTTATTTTATTTTCATTTTTATCTTACTAATTTTTATAATTAATAGCCTAAAAATATATTTTGTGAAGAAAAGTTAATTTGCATACCCTTGTTTTGCTACATATTGAAGGACACATCATCACAATTCATTTAGTTTGATCTATGGATTTAATCTAAGATTTAATTAGTTAAACCTATTTTCTTGTCTTTCATAGTTTCTTGTCTTTCTTATTTATTCACATATACTAAAAATATTTTTTTTAATGACAAATAACTATCTCACAATAAATCAACATAGACGTTTTCATACGTTTTCGTCCGCATTCATACGTTTTCTTTCATTTTAGTCCGTTTTTATACGTTTTCGTCCATTTTAATACGTTCTCGTATATTTTCACAATTTTTGTCCGTTTTCATATGTTTTCGTCTGCTTTCATACTTTTTGTCCGTTTTCGTACGTTTCCATCCGTTTTCGTCGATTTTCAGATGTTTTTATACGTTTTCGAGCGCTTCATGTTTTTATACGTTTTCGTCCGTTTTCATACATTTTTGGTAGTTTTTGGATGTTTTCCTACGCTTTCATCTGTTTTCATATGTTTTCGTTCGTTTTTGAACCTTTTCGTCCATTTTATACTTTTTGTTCATTCTCATATGTTTTCGTGCATTTTTAAATGTTTTAATTAATTTTTATACGTTTTCATATATTTTTACGCCCGCTTTCATATGTTTTCTTCCATTTTAATATGTTTTCGTAAGTTTTTATACATTTCATCCATTTTCATACGTTTTCGTTCGATTTCATATATTTTGTTCGTTTTCGGACATTTTTATACGTTTTCGTCCGTTTTCATACGTTTCAGGATGTTTTCATACGTTCTCGTTCGGTTTCATACATTTTTAAACGTTTTCATTCGATTTTGTACGTTTTATATGTTTTCGTCTGTTTTCATACATTTTTATCCGTTTTTGTCTGTTTTCATACATTTACGTACGTTTTGACTGTACAAAAGCGTATGAAAACATAGAAAAACGTATGATAACATTGAAAACGGACGAAAACATACAAAAAGGTCTGAAAACCGATGAAAACATCTGAAAATGTACGAAAACATATGAAAACGTATGAAAATGGACAAAAACATGTGAAAATGGATGAAAATGTATGAAAACGGACGAAAACCTATAAGACGTATGAAAACGGACAAAAACGTATAAAACCGTATGAAAACAGACGGAAACATATGAAAGTGGACGCAAACTTAAGAAAATGTCTGAAAACAGCCGAAAACGGACAAAAACGGCCGAAAACATATAATATTGGACGAAAACTTACGAAAATGTTTGAAAACAGACGAAAACATGCGAAAACGGATAGAAACGTACGAAAACGGACGTAAATGTACAAAAATGAATGGAAACGTATGAAATTGGACAAAAACGTATGAAAACGTGTGAAAATGTATGAAAATGGACGAAACGTATAAAAATGTATGAAAACGGAAAAAAACGTATGAAAGAGGACGAAAACGTATAAAAACGGAAGAAAACATAGGAAATCGTCTGAAAACATTTGAAAACGTATGTAAACATATGAGAACGTATGAAAACGGGCGAAAACATATGAAAATATATGAAAACAAACGAAAACGTATAAAAATGAATGAAAACGTATGAAAACGGATGGAAGCATATGAAAACAGACGAGAACGTACGAAAACAGACGTAAACGTATGAAAACAGAAGAAAACGTATGAAAACGGATGAACACGTATGAAGACGTCTGAAACCGGCAAAAAATGTATTAAAACGGACGAAAACGTATAAAACAAGAAAATGTTTTTATTGTGATATAGTTATTTTCCATTCTAAGAAAAGGAAAAAAACAGTATACGTGAATAAACAAGAGAGACAAGGAAATAAGGAAGACAAGAAAATATGTTTAACTAATTAAATCTTAGATTAAATCTCCACCATTAGATCAAATTAAATGGATGTTGGATATGTGTCCCTCAGTATGTAGCAAAATAAGGGTATGTAAAATAACTCACCGCATATTTGGTGACTTTTTGTATCTTTAGTGGGTAATTGTCATAAATTTTGTAGTGTACAGAATACGTAACCAAGTATGGGCATATATATTAAGCCGACATTCTTAGCCCATCCCCTCTACTAATTCTGAAGCAATTATACAGTTATAGTCCTTATAATTTTAATCATATCTAAAGTCTAACAACTTGACAGGTTATAAAAAATAAAAGTAAAAAGATACGAAAACATCAAAACATGGGTCTTACACAAAATATGCTAGGTTTTCTTGAGCAATTATGATGGTTTTAATTTATTCTTTTATAAGTATTTATGGTGTGTTTTAGCTTTATTTAGGTAAACAACTATTTTTCCGAAATAATTATTTGCACATTTCGGAAGTTCAAATAGAAAATACCCACACCAGTTTTTTTTTCTTCAAAAAACGGTGTCTATAAGATAAATACATAGAGACACGTTGTTGCCTACACACCAGTGTATTTGATTGTGTAAAAAGACCGGTTTTCACCCGCAAACCCAGTTTTTATGCATTTTGTATTATGAAAACGGTTTTTTCAAGAAAAGCAATCTTCGTTCCTTCTATTCCCTCTAATTTTCTATCAAACGAACATGGTTTTATATAACCAGTCTCTATTTGAGGGTGTTTATAGCCTTTTGTGTAGTAGTGTGGGGTTGGTCTGGTTGGAGTTGTCTTTGTGGAAAACTAGAAGGGGGGGGGGGGTTGAATAGTTTTGCCAATTAAAAACTTCCTTTTAATCTATTTAGATCGACTTATGTCAATCTATTTAGATGTGTGTTGGATGTTGATAAACAAACATATAGAAGTATAAGTATGTAATGAAAAGATAAGAGTAAGAAGCACAAAACCACAACGCGAGTATTTATAGTGATTCGGCTACAAGGACACCTTCCTTGCCCTACTCCACTCCCCGAGTCACCTACTCGAGAGTTCGTAATCACTACGCAACACCGACTCCTTATGGTGGAGAAACCTTCATAACGTTGCCTACTCTTTTTCCGGTACTAGGCTAACCACCGGGTTCTTTCACACCAAGGTGAACCACACCTACCACAACGTCGCCTACCCTTTATCCGGTACTAGGCTAAGTACCGAGTTCCATTACAATTGAGGAACTACTACCCAACACTACACCAATTAACTAACCCCAAAGTAGATCTACTCCTTATAATGTCAACAAGGATAACAATATCCTTTGACCCAATACTAATCTATCTTGTACATCGAAACACACCATATCGAATGTACATCTTAGGCACCTTTCACTAATGCCTTTAACTAGATCTTCAAGACACCCTTCACTAATGTCTTGTTACTTGACTTCTAGGCACCCTTCACTAATGCCTACAATACGGACGATCGACACCTTTCACTAATGTCTTCGTCTTGACACTTGAGACATCTTTCACTAATGTCTTCAATACTACACTTCTTAGAAGAAAGAAAAGGACCATCAACAAGAGGACTTTAATAGTCTTAATGATGAGGAAGCATGGCAACTCATGGACTTGAGCTTGCTTGACTTCAAATGTGGTGATCTCGCCTTTAAGAGGAACTTAGAGGATCACACAAAAACAAAACTACAAACATAGATCACTTGGATCTGGGGTTAGAGAGTTTTAAACTCAAGGAGAAAGTATGTGAGAAAGGGGTAAGAAACAATGAAGAAATGGCTCACTATTTATAGAGAGAAAATGCCTACTGTTTCCTGGATCCCACGGATCCCTCCCACAAGGGATCCGTCTAGCGTAAAGCTGGGGATCCGTGGGACGCTCCTCTTTGCCCATGGGTATTTTGGTTATGGGTCATGGGTTATGGGTTGATCCATGGGTCTTTTACTAGATACAATGTATCTTATGAGTGCAATGCACCTAGTCAAATGGGTATGGGTCAATAGCATGGTTTATGGATATTATCCATATATGACATAAGCATGATGTCATGCAATGGGTTATGGGTCAAGCTCCATGGATATGGGTCATGGACTTTGGGTTGTACCCAACTACATTTAATGTATTTGGTCAATGGGTTATAATACTTAAGTTTCTACCCATTTATATTACCCAATATACTACATACTAGTTATGTGTATATTTTACCCAAATATGTAAACACTAGTTGTTGTACATATGTAATACTAAGTCATAAAATCACTTATACTTGTTTTAGTGTTTTATGTGAAAGCGTAAGTGTGTTAGAAAACTATTGGCTCAAACCATTTACGTATTTTATTTGTTTTGTTAACATGATTTTACGTTTGTTATCGACAAAACATTAAATAAAAATAAACCGCGTTTTACGGCTTATTTGTATTAACAATCTCCCCCCTTTTGTTGATGACAAAACATAAAATTATTTTAAGGAAAAGCTAAAATTCGTAAAAGTTTGAATTTGTAGTTTTTACTTTCTTCTCCCACTTTTTGTCGAAACAAAAAGAGCTTCGAAAGGAAACTAACACATTGTTTTAAGAGAAACATGTGAAAAATATAAAAAGAAAGAAAAAGTAGAGAGCAAGTAATGGGAAAGGATCTCGTCTTAACTCCCCCTTGACGAGTCCATCCCTATGTGAGGGCGTCAAGAAAAAATAATACTAAGCTAGTTTATTTGCAACTAAGTTTGCAAAATATTTCGTCTATGTGACGAATGTGCTCCCCCTTGATGATTGCAACTTTGCAAAGGGACGTCAAGAAATGTAATCCTAATATTGCAAGTGAATTTGAAATGTATTGCTTTGACAAAAAGCTCCCCCTAGCTTTAGGGTGTCAAAGTTTTCATGTGTAAATTGAATAACTACAAAACAAATGTTAGAAACAAGTATAATGCATAATTTCCCTAAATATGACTCAAGTTAGTAAAAAAATAGTTTTTCGTCTCACGGATCCCCGTTCCCTCCTTGTAGGGATCCGTCTAGGCAAATTAAAGGGATCCGTCTAGCTGATGACTGATTTCAGCAATGGTGATATAACAAATAATGTTAACATCAAGGTGAGATATGTATTATACAACATAATCATATACTCAGAAATATATAGCAAGTAGCATGTAATTTTATTTAATAAAACTAGAGGTATAATATATATGACTCTAAAAACTAAGAAAATGAACGATACATGGATTGGAATTACTAGACTTGTCTAAGTAACGCTTGATACTAGGACACCACTAAAAATCCTCTAGCTCAAGTTTGTTTAGGTTTAATCTCGTCGAAACGTTCGAGGATTAATAGAACATGAAACGTTGATCTTCTCGTACTTCATGTATCAAACTGTCAACATGTTGACAATGATAACAATCTTTATCATGGCTAGGTAGTGGTGGTGGAAGAAATGAAATTGCTTGATGCGAAGGATCTAGTGAAGCAGGTTGGGGAGCCTCAAACAACGGAGGGATTGGTGGAGGCGCATTTAAAGATGGCTCGACCAAGAATGATGGTGGTGGTAGAGAAGTGTCATCTTCCATATGGTCGGGTGGTTGACTTTGATAATTTCTCATAATCCAAATGGGATTATATGATGGTGACGGCGAAAAGGAAGCCGGAGCTAATGTTGACGCAACACCTTGATTTTGTACCATTATTCCTCCTAATGAGGAGAATGTTGTCGGTGGAGGAGGATGATACGGCCTAGGAGGCAAATCCTCTAAATTGTAGAGGTGTGGTGATGATAGTGGAGTTGTGAATGAGATAGCTCTAGGAACCAATGGTGATGGTTTAGTGGAGATGGGATTGTTTGGCCTAGGAGGTATGGTGGTGTTTGGCATAGGTAGTTTTGTGGGTACTATCCTTTTCGGGATTGATTTGATTGGTGGAGGAGAAATCCTTTCATTTGTGGACTTGACCGGAGATGATTTGGTTGAAGAGATTTCGTGTATAACATGAGCAATTTTCTTGGGTGGTTCTTTGGTGGATAAGTTGCTACTTGGAGTTTTCCTCATGTTGAGATGATTTCAAGGGGTTTGTAAAGGTTTCTAAGTGCTAAAAATGAGGATGAAGATGATGACTTTGGAAGTCCTAACAATGTGGTTTATAAAGCAAGGGATTTGGCAAGTGCATTCAAGACTTAAGCCACTAAAATTCATTGGAATGTGATGATTAACATGCACAAGATTCAACTTTCAGAGTTGTACTGATCTAGGAACTCATGTAAGATGAGATGGAGTGTTTAAGTTAGTAAGATGAGTTTGAAATGATTGTTTTAGCTAGAGTTGGAATGAGTCTGTCATACGGATCCCACGGTTCCCTCCAACGAGGGATCCGCCTAGGCTAATCCTAGGGATCCGTCTATCAGCAGCTAAGATAAGATAGCAATGATGTTTGTAAGATCTAATGCCTATTTCTTCTTGAGTGTTTCAGTTTATCTAAGTGTCTTAAATGAAGAGGTGCTTAAGTACTTGAGGGTAATGAGTGAAGTAGCTAATGATTGCCTTTTATGGAAGAAATTGGAACTTTCATGAGTACCAATGAATGAACAAAGATGACACTAAAGATTTTGAGATGTGTCAAATGGAGCTAAATGATCCTAGAGATCAGATAGTGACTTAGGATAATGTTTTGGAGAATATCCTAAAGGCTTAAGATGGAAAAACTAGAATTTGATCAATTTTAAGGTAAGGATGATTATGATCAATTTTGCCATAATTGAAAGATTTCTAAGGCTAGATGTGAGGTATCATGTGAGAAATAGCGGAAGAGTAATGGGTTTAAGTGAAACGATAGATCTACAAGCGTCTTGAGTGTGATCTAGGTGAGTTATGTGTGAGTAGGAAAGATCTACTTAACTTGATAAGGACTTAATTTGCCTTAAGGCACTATGTCTAACTTAGTGTGAGGTGTTCTAAGGACATGTTTGAAATACAATGATTGCAATTGCAATTTCTGTTTTTCGGATCCCACGGTTCCTTAAGAGTAGGGATCCGTCTAGCACAACCTTTGGGATCCGTCTATCTGCTAAGCAGAACCTTTACTAAAGGTATGCAATGATTTTGACAATGCATTATATTTCAAGGTTAGTTAAAGAGGTTCTAACACTAAGATATCAAATGTAAAATGTTTTATTTCATGAAAGAAATTGGATTACATTGATAAAGCATGAATATTAAAGATTGATCCTATCTGAAAGATTACTAAGTTCCTTGAGCGTTTTCGCTAGAAGGATCATCAAATGGTTGATGAGTGTTTGTTGATTCAGGAATGAAGAAAGTCTTCATGAGAGATATGTTTAGAGGTTCCATCATCTTGTTCACAAGTACGTACAATGGACTTTGAAATTGAGGGTGGAAGTACATGATGTTATGATAAAGGCGCGTCAAGAACATTCCATAAGGGATGAGTTTGTTCTTGGAGCCTTGAAGATTTACAATTTGCCTTGCGAAGAAGTAGGCGAGATTGTATGGTTGTTGTGTTAGAAAACAATACATTATGTGAGCACAACAAGCGGGAAGGATTTCTCGATTTCCCCTAAGACTCCAAACATTTTCCCGTAGGATGAGTGCGAGAGCCTTGTACTCTTCTCGGATATCCTTTGTACAGATAATGTTTGGATCGGAGTAATAGGGTCGAGGTTTGCATATTGTGCGAATCAAGTCTTGCGAGGAAGGTATGTGTGAACAATAAGGACTATTTTCTTCACGAAAGTTGAAGAGAGAATCAAGAGACCAATCTTCGGTGAAGGCACATTGTCCATGATTTGGAATTCAGAGAATTTGAGCAAATTGCCCAAGGGTTAAAACAAACTTTTGGTTTTTGATCCGAAACCAAAGAGATAGAGAACGATCATCGTTACGAACGAGTTCGACTTGACGGAAGAATTCCAATACAAACCTTGGACATATTTTCTCGTTAATTTCGAGAAGACATTCCAATCCTATGGTTCGAAAGGAGGTATTGATACCTTCTTCGAATTGTAGAGAGGTGTCTACAATATGTCCTTCGTGGAAGTGACGGTTTTTGAGATTATTGAACCCACGGACATGATTGCCAGGTGTGTTAGGCTCAAGGGAGATGTTAGGAGTGTAGACGCTAGTGAGTGAAAAATCAAACTCATATTCATGTGACATAGCGAAACCTATAGAAAAGACAAGTTAATAGGATGTGACGTATTACGGGTAAAGCAATGATTACCTAACGTTTTTACAAGATGTTTATTACCAATGATATTTAACTAACTTTATGTTTGATATTCTAGTAAAATATTTCTTTTAGGAAGAAAGTGGTTTTTATTTTGCATGGAAAAATCTGTTATCCAGAAGGACGGTTCCCTTCTATAAGGGATCCGGCTAGTATACTTGCCGGGATCCGTGGATCTATAGTAACAGAAGCAGATTTTGATAAAACATAAGTTTAATAGTTTTATACCAAGATATGTGTTTTATCCTACATTTTTTTTAGCATGCATTGATGGTTTCTAATGTATCACGAAAGAATACAAAGATATAAATCAAAAGAAATGACAAACACGTTATGATAATAGTAACCTAGATAAACTAGACTATTAATAATATTTCATTTCAATGCTAAGAAAGATACAAAGGATTGGGTATATAACCCCAATGTAGATTAACAACACAAAGTATATGTCTCCGCATGTGAACTTCATCATAGGGAACACAAGTGCGATGAGTGTTAAGGCGATGAGCACAAGGGCGATGTAAACCATGTTGATTACGAACCTTCTTGGTTTTGGTTTGAGATGATATGAGATGAGATGAGAGGAAGATGAAGTTTTGAATGAGAGGTAATTTTTTGAAAATGGAAGATTTGAAAAAGTGCGGATTTGATAAAGTGGGCGACGTATGGTTTATTTATGGGGAAGGAGGTATTTTTGAGATTTGTGTTTTGTTTTATTATTAGAAAGATATGATTTTTGGATTAAGTGAAATAAAGCACAAGTTTTATATACCACGACTTTAAATGAAAAAATAACATGTATGTGAGAAAAGGCTTCCTAATGAAGCTTCATGTAATACATGTATATGCACAAAAGATAATCATATAAATACCTATGTAGGCATACTTAATTATCAAGCTAATGTCATTTAGAGATAAGTAGAAAGTCATACCTCTAATGCACTTAGGAATGTCTTTACAAATGACACAACAAATGTCAGTAGACAATTCCAACTCCTTTGTGTTTAAGATACCTTCTTAGGGAAGGTATTCTTGTTACCAAGCGATTCCTATGGTTTGGTAGGTATGAGCTTTGACTAATCAACATGACAAAGAGGATTAGTGTAATTAAATGAAAAATAAATAATAAGAAAAATGTTGTCATCTAATCAACATCCAAACAAAGAGTTTTAAAAGACATGGTGTTTGTTTTTATGAAAAGCCTTCTTTGTAGTTTTCAATTAACCATGGATCGTATCAAGTTTTTAAAGTACAATATACTTCAAGAAACTTGGTAACGAAGCTCTGATGCCAATTGTGGAAAACTAGAAGGGGGGTTGAATAGTTTTGCCAATTAAAAACTTCCTTTTAATCTATTTAGATCAACTTATGTCAATCTATTTGGATGTGTGTTGGATGTTGATAAACAAACATATAGAAGTATAAGTATGTAATGAAAAGATAAGAGTAAGAAGCACAAAACCACAACGCGAGTATTTATAGTGGTTCGGCTACAAGGACACCTTCCTTGCCCTACTCCACTCCCCGAGTCACCTACTCGAGAGTTCGTAATCACTACACAACACCGACTCCTTATGGTGGAGAAACCTTCACAACGTTGCCTACTCTTTTTCCGGTACTAGGCTAACCACCGGGTTCTTTCACACCAAGGTGAACTGTGGAAAACTAGAAGGGGGGGTTAAATAGTTTTACCAATTTAAAACTTCCTTTTGAATATTTAGATCGACTTATGTCAATCTATTTATTTGTTTATGTTGGACGTTGATAGATAGATATATAAACGTATAATGAAAGATAAAGAGTAAGAAGCACATCACCACGACACAAGTTATTTATAGTGGTTCGGATACAAGGACACCTTCCTTGCCCTACTCCACTCCCCGAGTCACCTACTCGAGAGTTCGTAATCACTACACAACACCGACTCCTTATGGTGGAGAAACCTTCACAACGTTGCCTACTCTTTTTCCGGTACTAGGCTAACCACCGGGTTCTTTCACACCAAGGTGAACTGTGGAAAACTAGAAGGGGGGGTTAAATAGTTTTACCAATTTAAAACTTCCTTTTGAATATTTAGATCGACTTATGTCAATCTATTTATTTGTTTATGTTGGACGTTGATAGATAGATATATAAAACGTATAATGAAAGATAAAGAGTAAGAAGCACATCACCACGACACAAGTTATTTATAGTGGTTCGGATACAAGGACACCTTCCTTGCCCTACTCCACTCCCCGAGTCACCTACTCGAGAGTTCGTAAGCACTACACCAATCTCCTTATGGCGGAGAAGCCTTCACAACGTCGCTTAACCTTTTTCCGGTACAAAGCTAAATACCGAGTTCTTTCACACCAAGGCGAACCACACCTAACATAACGTCGCCTACCCTTTATACGGTGCTAGGCTAACCACCGAGTTCTTTCACACCAAGGAGAACTAATCCTATCACAACGTCGCCTACCCTTTATTAGGTACTAGGCTAAGCACCTAGTTCATTACTATAGAGGAACTACTACCCTTCACAACACAACACCTAATATCAAGGAGATCAATTCCTTGTTACACCTTCATCAAGGATATCACCATCCTTGGAAACAAACAAATACTTATATGTATAACGATGCACCTCATCGATTATACGACCTAGGCATTCTTCCCAAATGCGACTTGATTTGATTCTTCGGCATCCTTCACTAATGCCTTTGACACAACGCTTGGCACCCTTCACTAATGCCTTCGTCTTGACACCTTTAGCATTCTTCACTAATGCTTTGACACGGATGATGAGCACCTTTCACTAATGCTTTCATCTTGACACTTTCGGCATTCTTCACTAATGCCTTCAACCCAACATCTATGGAGAAAGGAAGAACTATCAACAAGAGAACCTTAGATGTCTTGAAGATGACAAAGCATGACAACTCATGGACTTGAGCTTGCACGTCTTCAAGAAGTGGTGATCTCTCCTTTAAGAGGAACCTAGAAGATCACACAAAAACAAAAGACAAACTACATAGATCACTTAGATATGAGGTTAGAGGGTTAGAATACTTGGGGGAAGTATGTGTGTAAAGTGATGCATAGAAAGGAAGAAATGGCTCTCTATTTATAGAGAAAATTCTCTACTGCTCCCCGGATCCCACGGATCCCTTCCACTTGGGATCCGGCTAGCACAAAGCCAGGGATCCGTGGAACGCTCTTCTTTGCCCATGGGTATTTTTAGTTATGGGTATTTTTGGTTATGGGTCATGGGTTATGGGTTGATCCATGGTTTTCTTTCTAGATACAATGAACTTGGTTAAGTGGTATATATAAAACCATGGGTTATGGGTCAATACCATTTGCTAGTTTTTACCCATTTTAGTATTTACATGTTTTTACCCATTTTAGTATATACATATTTTTACCCATTTTAGTATACTTAGTTTAAGTATGTGCTAACCCAATATGTAAACATTAGTTGTTGTACATATATATCTAAATCATAAAATCACTTAAGCTTGTTTTAGTGTTTTATGTGAAAATGTAAGTGTGTTAGAAAACTATTAACTCAAACTATTTACGTACTCTATTTGTTTCGTTAAAATGATTTTACGTTTGTTATCGACAAAACATTAGAAGATCGTAAAATATAAATAAACGTTTTTACGGCTTATTTGTACTAACAATCTCCCCCTTTTTGTTGATGACAAAACATAAAATTATTTTAAGGAAAATCTAAAATTCGTAAAAGTTTGAATTTCTAGTTTTTACTTTCTTCTCCCCCTTTTGTCGAAACAAAAAGTGTTAAAAGAAACTAACACAATTTTTATAAAAAAAATTATGTAAAAATGTAAAGAGAGCAAGTGAAGGGAATGGTACTCGTCTTAACTCCCCCTTGACGAGTCCATCCCTTTGAAAGGGCGTCAAGGACATAACGTAAAATAAACTAATTGTGTTTGCCAATATTTTTGCAAATGGTTCGTCTAAGAGACGGAAACGCGTTCCCCCTACAAGATTGCAAAGATGCAATGGGGTATCATGAAGTATAATCCAAAAACGGATTAATGTTGCAAATGTTTTTGCAATGTCATTTGACACAAAGCTCCCCCTAGCCTTATGGTGTCAAAAATCTTCATGTGTTATTTTGAAAATCTAGAAAGTAAAGATTAGAAATCAAGAGTATAATGCATAATTTCCTGCAAGAAAAACTCAAGTTAGTACAATTTTGTGCTTCTGTACCACGGATCCCACGGTTCCCTTCAAGGAGGGATCCGTCTAGGTGTTTTGGAGGGATCCGGCTATCTGATGACAGTTTCTTCAGCAGTGAATAAATGTCAAGCAATGCTATTGAAGAAATGAGATATATGTACAATATAACAAGCACAACACACAAAATAATCATAGCATATAAGTATTCATTCAATAAAACAAGAGATACACAACCAAATCTCTAAAACTAAGAGAATGAACTTAGCCATACAAATACTACTAATGCTAATCTCATTACTAGACTTAGAATGTGACAATGTGCTTGAGTCTAGGGATGAGTGGACTTGTTGAATTGATCCAACTTTGCAAGAAGATGATTAAACATGAAATGTATCTCATTTCGTACTTCTTGAACAAGTCCTTGAGTTTTTAGACAATTTGGGCAAATATTGTCTTGGTTTGGCCCCGGAGGGAAATGGATGTTTTGAGGGGGCTCAATGTGTGTTTGTGGGTCTTCATTTTGAGAAGTATGAAGAGGTTCTAAAAATGATGGTGGTAATGGAACTTCTTCCATATGATCAAGGTTGTTCCTTGTCTCCCATGATGGGCTAGTTGGTGTTGTAGGTGGTTCCCGATTCAATGAAAAGGTTGGTGAATGGGAGGTTCTTGGTGGTGAATGGAACAATGAATATATGTTTGGATGAGGAAGAGGCTCATTCAAGGAGTGTAGTCCATGCTCAATGAATGAAGGTTTTGATGGCTTGCTAGAACTAGCCATGTTTGGTTTAGAACTAGATGATCCTTTTTCTAGTTGGAAAGGTTTGATGCTAATCCTTGCGGTTCTCTTAGCTTTTGTTGGATAGGTTTGATGAGGTGGGATTCTAGAGTCATTATCTCTAATGGGAGATGTTTCGGTGGATGAAATTTCATGGATCATTTGACCCTTTCTTTTGGATGATCCTATGTTTGAAGAGTTGTTGCTAAGAGCCTTAGTCATGGTGATGAAGATGCTAGTGTGAGCTTATATTTGCAGATTTTTTGAAGGGGAATTGAAGATGATGCCATAGACCTAAGGTTGTTTGGTTTATAAAGGATAATTTGAATTTGAAAATTAAATTTTTGGCCACTTAGAGGACTAAGCATGCTCTTGAGGTTTTGATCAGCTCTAGGAGGACAATTAATGTATGCTAAAAGTGGTTAGAGAACCAAAAGGTGACATGAATTTGAATATAGGAGCTGGTTTATGCTCTCTGCATCTACGGATCCCGCAGATCCCTCTCAGTAGGGATCCGCCTGGTTAAAGACCAGGGATCCGGCTATCAGACAGGGTTTAGGTGAAATCATTATGCTTTTGTAAGGTTTGTTATTAATGGATTTCGAGGGTTTGACTTAATTTTGAAGTATTTAGCTGTTGGATATCTCAAATCCTCAACCAAAACAAGTTATGGTGCTTAATGATGGTTTTGGCCAAGAAAATTTGACCTTGGGTAGTCTAACTATATGTTTGACAATGATTCCATTTAATTTGATATGGAGAAATGGTGATAACAGGTTCTAGAAGCCAGATGATGTCCTAAGAAGAATTTACTAAAATCCATAAAAATAAGAAGAAATGAAAAACTAATTTTTGACCCTAATTTTGATTAAAAGATGATTGAGATCAATTTGCTAAAATTGAAAGATAGACCTACCTAAGTGCTATCAAGCGTGATAGATAATGTGTGAGTGTTGGAGCGGAATTATGGTGAGTTTTGACTAGTTGATAAATCAAAAATATTTCAAAAATGTATCCTAGATAAGCCATGGATGAGAGTGAGATTTTCAACTATTTGAGAAAGACTTAGTTGGCTCTAGTATCTTATGTTTGACTTGTTAGAGGTGATCTAATAGACTGTTTTGATGTAGCCAAATCTGTATTTCATATCAGATGCTACGGATCCCGTGGTTCCCTCATGGGAGGGATCCGGCTAGTTCAAAAGCTGGGATCCGCCCACTGCAGATCAGAGAGCTTTCAGGAAATGTGCATCTTTGCACTTTATATCAAATGCATTTCCTAGTTGTTTCTACGGGGACTAAATACAATAGCACAACTAATATAATGTATACCAAGGTAGGAAGAGCTAAAATTCCTAGAATGAGTGACGACGACCACTCAAGGGGTCGTAAAATCTCATTTTCCAAGTACCTACGTTAGGATTGTTTAGTGCCAAGATATGGCAATACCTACAAACTACAAGCATAATTTAAAATGTTTACAAACCATTGTTTGAAATTGTTCATCATAAGTTTGATTCCTCAAACCTTACCTTTCTCCTCCTTCTTCACTTCTTCACCCGTCCTCCACTCTTTATCAAACTATCTTCACTTCTTCTTCTTCTTCAAGAAATTGGCAAAGCATTTGAAGATTCCCTTGGTTTGTTGCCATTCGGGTGATTCATTAGGGATGTTTGGCAATTGGTTAATGTAGTCCAAGGGGTCAAGATCGATATTTTCGAGTGGGTTGCTACTACTCCCTTCACCTTCTCCTTGCCTCTCTCTTTCGTCCGAGGAATTCGTGGGTGGGTGTGGTCTCTTGCCTTCCACCATAAACCTTGTTGTTCTACCCTCGGTTAATGGTACCATAACCTTATTGCAAAAGCTATGATCAAGGGATTGTGGAGAAGGGTCTAATGCAAAGATGAATTTGGCGAGACGGGTTAAAAGCATTGCATACGGAAGCACCATCTTGTCCATGATTCTAACACTTGCCATTCTCTTGACCATGTAGTAGGCAATGTTGAAGCGAGTTTCGGTCACTAGACAATAGATCATGAAGCTTAGGCATGCGTTGGGGTGATCCTTGTTTCCTACTAGACACACTACATTCTCTCTAATCACATCTTCCCATGGATCACTTTCGATTTCCTAGTAACCCTTGATGGGGATGCTCTTGGCAAAAACACGGTGTCTCTTACCGTGGTTGCTTCCGGGATTGTTGCGTGATAAATGTCGTGATGATCAACCATTGTGTGTAGTTGTTCCAAAGACCATTCATTGGAGTACATACAAACACCTTGATACGGAACCCCTATAATTCTTCCAAACTCTATAAGTGAAAGACTAAACTCTCGCTCATTGATGGCGAATTAAATTGAGATGGATCCATCATCATTTCTAATTGTACCCATTGTCTTGTAGAATTCAAGCACAAAGACCAGGCAAATTTCCTCGTTTATATCCAATAAACAATCAAACCCAATAGTTGCAAAAACTTCCCTTACGTCGGTATTTGCAAGAAATGATGGATCAACAGCTCTACCTTCATGAAAGAGTCTCCTTTCAAGCAACTTAAAGGCCTTTCTATCGTCCGGACTTAGACCATCTTTCCTATGATACATGGGTATGTAGTGGGCGGTGTCTTGGTAATCTTGTTGCTTGTTGTTGGCATGATTGTTCCTAAACAATACAACCACAATGTGGTGTTAATTATGAATAGTAACCTAGAGGGTTTGATCACAATTTTGCTCAATTCATTTTTATTAAATTCAAGAAATGAGTTTAATTTGTATTAACAATGTTAATTCTTTGATTTGAGTTATCTTAGAAAACAATGTGGTAATAAATTATGACAAACCCATTTGAACCCAACCTCTAAAATGAAGAACTTGTAATCCTAGTAATCAAAGATTGAAATCAACAATGTAGTGAAGATTATACTTACACAAGTGATTGTTATGCTTGAGAGAGATGATCAAGTTGCTCCTGTGAACAGTAGTTAGGTTTTTGTTCGTGAGTCTTTAAGGGGAAAGTAGTTTGTGGAACATCCACAGTGATCATTCTTTCATTTAAGCTGTCTTCTGTTGCGCGGATCCCGCGGATCCCTCTCATTTGGGATCCGGCTAGTGTAAGTCCAGGGATCCGGCATGACAGCAAAAATTAGCTCAAGCATTCCTTGATACCTTTGATTTGGGAATTCTAAAGTGTTTAAAGTATTGATGTCTTAGGTTCTAAAACTTGTGTTTGATGTTTTGACGATGTTAAGCTAATCTTATTTGACGTAGTTTCCTTTTAAAGAATTGGTCATAATTCTTTGGGAATAAATATTATAATAAAATCACATTTTATTATAATGTAAAAAGTTTCACATAGATTTTTATTGACGTAGATGGAGTGTCAATAAATCCTTTGTGATGAATAATGATAATGGTTATCAAATAATCAAGATATTATTATTATGAGTTGGTATTGTGGTCTATACACATAAGTCGGAGAATACTAATTTGATGATGACTATAATATGAATAACTACTAGAATAATAACTAATAAATCATGCAACTAAGATTTTAATAATAACAATAAAGTTAAGTAATTAAAGATCATACCTTTGCCAAATATTCTTTTTAAGAAAAGAAGTATTTAGATGTTTTGTGATCTTCTTGGAATTTCCAGATTTATGTTGTAAGATTACTAAACATTCTTTTTGCGAAAAGAAATATTTAGATAAATTCTTTATGATCTTCTTGGTGACTCCAAATCCAAGTATGAATAATGCTTAAAAAAATTGTTAGAGCATTCTATCATTGTCCAACAATAAACAATATAATGATTTTTAAAATATGATAAAAATAATCCTTCTTTGTAGTTTTCAAACATACATGGATCGTATCAAGTTTTAAAAGTACAACATACTCTAAGAAACTTGGTAACGAAGCTCTGATGCCAATTGTGGAAAACTAGAAAGGGGGGGGGGTTGAATAGTTTTACCAATTTAAAACTTCCTTTTGAATATTTAGATCGACTTATGTCAATCTATTTATTTGTTTATGTTGGACGTTGATAGATAGATATATAAAACGTATAATGAAAGATAAAGAGTAAGAAGCACATCACCACGACACAAGTTATTTATAGTGGTTCGGCTACAAGGACACCTTCCTTGCCCTACTCCACTCCCCGAGTCACCTACTCGAGAGTTCGTAAGCACTACACCAATCTCCTTATGGCGGAGAAGCCTTCACAACGTCGCTTAACCTTTTTCCTGTACAAAGCTAAATACCGAGTTCTTTCACACCAAGGCGAACCACACCTAACACAACGTCGCCTACCCTTTATACGGTGCTAGGCTAACCACCGAGTTCTTTCACACCAAGGAGAACTAATCCTATCACAACGTCGCCTACCCTTTATTAGGTACTAGGCTAAGCACCTAGTTCCATTACTATGGAGGAACTACTACCCTTCACAACACAACACCTAATATCAAGGAGATCAATTCCTTGTTACACCTTCATCCAGGATATCACCATCTTTGGAAACAAACAAATACTTATATGTATAATGATGCACCACATCGATTATACGACCTAGGCATTCTTCCCAAATGCGACTTGATTTGATTCTTCGGCATCCTTCACTAATGCCTTTGACACAACGCTTAGCACCCTTCACTAATGCCTTCGTCTTGACACCTTTAGCATTCTTCACTAATGCTTTGACACGGATGATGAGCACCTTTCACTAATGCTTTCATCTTGACACTTTCGGCATTCTTCACTAATGCCTTCAACCCAACATCTATGGAGAAAGGAAGAACTATCAACAAGAGAACCTTAGTTGTCTTGATGATGACGAAGCATGACAACTCATGGACTTGAGCTTGCACGTCTTCAAGAAGTGGTGATCTCTCCTTTAAGAGGAACCTAGAAGATCACACAAAAACAAAAGACAAACTACATAGATCACTTAGATATGAGGTTAGAGGGTTAGAATACTTTGGGGAAGTATGTGTGTAAAGTGATGCATAGAGAGGAAGAAATGGCTCTCTATTTATAGAGAAAATTCTCTACTGTTCCCCGGATCCCACGGATCCTTTCCACTTGGGATCCGTGGAACGCTCCTCTTTGCCCATGGGTATTTTTGGTTATGGGTCATGGGTCATGGGTCATGGGTTATGGATTGATCCATGGTTTTCTTTCTAGATACAATGAACTTGGTTAAGTGGTATATATAAAACCATAGGTTATAGGTCAATACCATTTGCTAGTTTTTACCCATTTTAGTATTTACATGTTTTTACCCATTTTAGTATATACATGTTTTTACAGTATACTTAGTTTAAGTATGTGCTAACCCAATATGTAAACATTAGTTGTTGTACATATATATCTAAATCATAAAATCACTTAAGCTTGTTTTAGTGTTTTATGTGAAAACGTAAGTGTGTTAGAAAACTATTAACTCAAACTATTTACGTACTCTATTTGTTTCGTTAAAATGATTTTACGTTTGTTATCGACAAAACATTAGAAGATCGTAAAATATAAATAAACGTTTTTACGGCTTATTTGTATTAACATGAACCACACCTACCACAACGCCGCCTACCCTTTATCCGGTACTAGGCTAAGTACCAAGTTCCATTACAATGGAGGAACTACTACCCAACACTACGCCAATTAACTAACCCCAAAGGAGATCTACTCCTTATAATGTCAACAAGGATAACAATATCCTTTGACCCAATACTAATCTATTTTGTACATCGAAACACACCATATCGAATGTACATCTTAGGCACCTTTCACTAATGCCTTTAACTAGATCTTCAAGACACCCTTCACTAATGTCTTGTGACTTGACTTCTAGGCACCCTTCACTAATGCCTACAATACGGACGATCGACACCTTTCACTAATGTCTTCGTCTTGACACTTGAGACATCTTTCACTAATGTCTTCAACACTACACTTCTTAGAAGAAAGAAAAGGACCATCAACAAGAGGACTTTAGTAGTCTTGATGATGAGGAAGCATGGCAACTCATGGACTTGAGCTTGCTTGACTTTAAATGTGGTGATCTCGCCTTTAAGAGGAACCTAGAGGATTACACAAAAATAAAACTACAAACATAGATCACTTGGATATGGGGTTAGAGAGTTTTAAACTCAAGGAGAAAGTATGTGAGAAAGGGGTAAGAAACAATGAAGAAATGGCTCACTATTTATAGAGAGAAAATGCCTACTGTTCCCCGGATCTCACGGATCCCTCCCTCAAGAGATCCGTCTAGCGTAAAGCTAGGGATCCATGGGTATTTTGGTTATGGGTCATGGGTCATGGGTTATGGGTTGATCTATGGGTCTTTTACTAGATACAATGTATCTTATGAGTGCAATGCACCTAGTCAAATGGGTATGGGTCAATACCATGGTTTATGGATATTATCCATATATGACATAAGCATGATGTCATGCAATGGGTTATGGGTCAAGCTCCATGGATATGGGTCATGGACTTTGGATTGTACCCAACTACATTCAATGTATTTGGTCAATGGGTTATAATACTTAAGTTTGTACCCATTTATATTACCCAATATACTACATACTAGTTATGTGTATATTTTACCCAAATATGTAAACACTAGTTACTAAGTCATAAAATCACTTATACTTGTTTTAGTGTTTTATGTGAAAGCGTAAGTGTGTTAGAAAACTATTGGCTCAAACCATTTACGTATTTTATTTGTTTCGTTAACATGATTTTACGTTTGTTATCGACAAAACATTAGAAGATCGTAAAATAAAAATAAACGTTTTTACGGCTTATTTGTATTAACAGTCTTAATAGTGTCGTGGTAGTATATGTAGTTTGTATTTTGTTGTGTGCTATTTTAACTGTAGGTGGACGGGTTTTGTATATATATGTCGTTATGAATAAAAATGCTAGTTATAATGCTATTTAATCTGTTGTGTTTTGTTATTATAAATATTTGAATTTTAGATGATGTATTTTCTTAACGTTTCAGATGTTAGTTATAGTTTTATTAATGTTCTGAATTGCTATGTATGAGTTAAGATTTTGGATGTGCATTATATGGTATAAAATTTTGTTAGACATAAAATATTTGAATTAACTTTTGGTTTTCTTAATATTATTATTGGGTATATATGTTTGATGTATAGTGTCAAAATAAGGTAAGCAAGTTATTTATTGCACTAATTGTTGTCTAGATATGTGATTGAACATAAAAGTGAACTGTTAATAAAATATAGGTTTACATATTCGATGTACGGCAAAAGTAAGTGACCATAAGTGGTAGTAGTACTTCTACTTTTTTGCAAAAGACATTATGTCTAAGTCATAGTACATTTGATTTGCATTTACATAGACGGTCGTTTTCAAAATGCAGTCTAGCAATGTCTAGTAGGTGTCAGAACCGTCAGTCTCAATCGCATCTTGCATTTTAAGTTTTCTTTTTTTTGGCCTCCGATGATTCTTCTATGAATAGGGGTCTCTTGGCAGTTTTCCGAGCAGCATCAGTCGCTGCTTCTGTTTTTTATCTGGTTTGTATAACTGATGTTGTGGGTGGTGGTGTTGTTAGTTCTGTAATAGTTAACAAAAATGGAGATTAATGTTTAATAATATATTAACTGATTTATGGCTATTTTTTTAAGTAGTGAATGTAAATTGTGAAAAGTATATTACCTTCTGAAGATTGTTGTTGTGGTGTTGTTGTATGTGCAGAAACCATAATGGCTTCCGATATAGCAGGCACTGGGAGTGGTGATGTTTCGAGAGCTGCTTTTGGTGTATCTATCAACAAAAAAGGAATTGTTGGTATGTACAATATGTTAACATATTAGTGTAAGCATTAATTTTTATAGCCTTTTTTTTTACCTTCAGATGTTGTCACATTTTCAGTTGGTTCGTGTTCTTGGTGTGTTGATGCTGAACCTATTAAAAGCGAGTTTTTCAACATTTGGTACTTAGGTTTCTTTTATTATTTATGCTGGAATGATAGTAAAAAGTATATATATATTTTTACCTGATGGGTTGTCTTCAATCTGTTTGGGTTCTGCTGGTTTATCAAGCAACTCATTAAAAATGAAATCTAATGGTTCTTGCTTTGAAGATATGTTATAATGAAACTGGAAAATGTGTTTTTTCCTGACAATGGCTTGTATTTTTTATGGAATTTCTTTAGGATTAGGATTATTCAGCGAGTCGAGTAATGATGCACAACTTACGCCCATAATATCATATGCTTTTGGCGTGAAATATGTAATCATGGCTGTTGTTGTGTTATCTGTTATGTAGGCCTTAAAATTGTATTTGCGTACACAAAGTAATAATGTAGTTTAGTTTTAAGTAATAAAAAAATTATTACCTGGGTTTGTAGATTCTAAAGGCCCATGGACTCTGCATACAAGTATGCCATTTTCTTCGGTTGCTTTCATAGTACGCTGTGTGCACTATTGGTAGTACCATTCGCGTGTTGTGTTTATGCTTGTGATAGTTCCTTCGCAAGTAAAGGGAACACCCTGTTGTTTGGTTGCAACATATAGTAGCACATGTGATGAGTGCTTATTCACTCATCATTTTTGGTCAAATCTGAACTGCAAAACATCTAAAAACACTCCGAAATGCATCAAAATACTAAAAATATCTCAAAATTGTGTTTTATATGTTTTAGATGCAAAACAAATGAAAAACGAACAAAGTTTGCATAATTGGCAGTTTCAGTCCCCCAACTTTCAAAAAATGGCAAAACAAGTCCCCGGCAGCGGCGCCAAAATTTGATTCGTTTGAAGTGAGTGGTGAAAACAAACACAAATATCAAGTATATATCAAAATAATAACGTAAAATCCGACAAATCAACCTTTTTAGGAAGGGGTTAACGTGCCAAATCTCACGAATGTGATAAAAGTGATACCGGAAAGTGATTTCCCGGTGCATTAATCCCAACGAGGTGTGAAATTGTGGTGTCGTTGAGTTTAGAAATAGGACTTGAATTGGATCGGGAATTTTTGGAATTTGATTACGTATTCTACAAAATAAAGAACGAGGATGAAAACAAAGCATGTAAAACAATGTAAACACTAAATAAACTACCACTAAGCATATGAAACAATAAAACGACGCTAAACTACATCCTAGAGTGCTAAAAATGCAAAAAGCTTAAAAGGCAACCACCCGAGCCAAAAAGCGTAAAACTTTTGCAATTTAAGACTACGGGTGTGATATCAATTTTCCTCGTTCTAATTGACTAAAAATAATTTTAGAAAAAGCGAGGAATTTTTGACTCTTATTTTATTTATTACGAATTAAAAACGATTTTACACTAATTAAATAATTAAAAATACCAAACTAATTGGGAAAATCTGGAAAAATCACTAAAGTACTTTGACTAAGCTAAACCTAAGAAAATGAAGAACTTGCTTTGGTTTGCTTAGTGAATAAGCCCGAAATAAGCCTAATAGCTTATTGCTCTAAATGCCAAAACGTACTTAATAGATTTATGGTGCAAGAAAAGAATGAAAAAAGTCCCTAGGGCGCTTGGCATCCAGGTACTCACTATGTCTCTTAATAGATTTATGAGTGCTTATTCACTCATCATTTTTGGTCAAATCTGAACTGCAAAACATCTAAAAACACTCCGAAATGCATCAAAATACTAAAAATATCTCAAAATTGTGTTTTATATGTTTTAGATGCAAAACAAATGAAAAACGAACAAAGTTTGCATAATTGGCAGTTTCAGTCCCCCAACTTTTAAAAATGGCAACTTTAGTCCCTGGAATTTCAAAGAATGACAGAATTCACCCCTGGACATTCTAAATTGGAAAATAAACATTTTTAGTCCTTTGGTAATTCTTACTTGTCAAAATTGGTCATTTTGAGAATTTTTGGAAAATTACAATTTCAGTCCTTCAAGTTTCACAAATGACAGATTTGGTCCTTGGTTTATTTGAGAAAGACAAGATTAATCCTTGGATCAATTTTCAGAAGTTACATAAGTAGTCCCGGTTCAGTTTTACGTTTGGTCCTTGAAATCTCATATGGTTTCATGGTTAATACTAAATCCATTAACTTCTTACAAACCCATAAATAACCTAAGTCCAATTAACCACCAACCGCCCAATCCAACCGGTCAAACTGATAAACAACTCACCCCTTCTTCTTTCTCCACTTCCCGCCCAAACCAATCCCCAGAACCCTAGATATCCCCTTTCTCTCTTCTCAAAACATCCCACCTCCCCAACCTCCATCCCCCCTCTCTTTTACCCACTTCATCAAAACCAAAACCCACCTTAATCTCTATTATCAGTCAATCCAACTCCCAAACCCACTACTCCTCTTCCCCATTGCCCTTTGTGGCAATCAAGCATAAAACACTCCATGGATGGCTCAGATGCATTCACTCATGTACTAATTGATGGATGGCTTGGATTGAAAGGAAAAGCACAAGAAACACAAAGACAGGGAAGAAGAAGACAGTTTTTAGTTTTTGTATAAATAAGGATTAGATGATTAGTGTAACTTTTGTCTAGAATTTTTCAAGGTTCTAGTCCCATTTACTTTCTTGTAATTTAATTTAATTGTACTTTTAATTTCAGTCAATGCAATCTAAATTCTGTTTTTAATTCCAGTCATTCAAAGTTTATGCAGTCTTGATTTCCTCATGTTCTTGAATTCTGTCATCTGTGCTTTAAAAGTGTTTGATTAGTTGTCTTAACTCATTTTAAATTTCTGTTAATAGTGCAAAAATCAAGTTTTAAGTCTCAAAACAAAAATTTCTCTTGAAAACAGTAACAGTTTTGCCCCTACAGGGGTGTTTGGATTTGTATAAAATGTGGGTCAAAAATCCCACTTTGACCCATTTTGGCTCTCAAGCGTGTCCACATTTAGTATTGTGAACAAGTTTACAAGTGCTAATTGGTTTGAAAGTTGTGTTGCAATTTATTCATTCTCTTTTTTTTTACTGATATAGCAGTCCCAAAGCCTCCCTTTGACAGCTTATTAATAAGCTGTCAAGGGGTCCCCCTTTCCCCACTTTTGGTATTTTGTGATCTCAGTATTGTGAAGTTAGTAGTTCCAGCTTATTTTCTCAATTTGGCAACCTCTAAGTAGCTTATTTTCAAGCCTAATTAGTGCCCGTTAGCCACTGTTTCAGCAGCCATCAGCAACACAGCAGACCCACCTTGACAGCTTATTTATAAGCTGTCAAGGGACCCATCTTGCCCCACATTTGCTCTTTTGGAAACCCAGTAGTGTAAGGTTAATATGTCTTAGCTTAGTTTTAGGTTTAGGAGTTCCTAGATAGCTTAATTTTAAGCGCTTTTCACACCTTTTGGGCTGTTACAGCAACAACCTTGGCACCAGTAGCTTAGCTTTCCACATACTTTGCTATTGCTGTGGAGCTTTCTTTGGCTTATTAGGTTTATCTTGCTTTAGTGGTTTAGTTATTGTATTAGTAGTAATTTGCTTATTTTTTATTAGTTTAGGATCTCCCTAGTGTAGCACTTATACCCAACTGTTTTCCCTTTGGTTTCAGCTTTTCCTTAGCTTATTTTTCTTTCTACTGCTTATTTCTTTTTTTTTTTTGTGTTGTGACCATTATTTGTGCTGCTTAATTTGCTAAAATCACGTCCAAGGGTGAGTTTGTTTTGAAGTCTGTCCAACTCAAGGGTGTTTTGGTTCCTTTTGGCAGACAGCCTCAATAAATGTCAAAACAGCTTATTGTGAAGTTTTCTCAAAAAAGTTTTCTAAAATCTTATTTCAATCCCTTTGCAAGTTTCAAAAAAAATAGAGAAGCAAAGAAAGGGAGGCGGTGGGAGCACGAGACCTCTCCTTTTGAAGAGACATAGTGAGTACCTGGATGCCAAGCGCCCTAGGGACTTTTTTCATTCTTTTCTTGCACCATAAATCTATTAAGTACGTTTTGGCATTTAGAGCAATAAGCTATTAGAGCTTATTTAAGTAGCTTATTCACGAAGCAACGAACTGTTCTTCATTTTCTTAGGTTTAGCAGTTCAAAGTACTTTTAGTGATTTTCCAGATTTTTCCCAATTAGTTTGGTATTTTTAATTAATTAATTAGATTAAAATCATTTTTTAATTCGTAATAAATAAAATAAGAGTCGAAAAAATTCCCGGCTTTTTTCTAAAATTATTTTTAGTCAATTAGAATGTAGGAAAATTGATATCACACCCATGTATAAATTGCAAAAGTTTTACGTTTTGGCTCGGGTGGTTTGCCGATTTTAGCGTTTTGCATTTTAGCACTCTAGGATGTAGTTTAGCGTCGTTTTATTGTTTCATATGCTTAGTGGTAGTTTATTTAGTGTTTACATTGTTTTACATGCTTTGTTTTCATCCTCGTTCTTTATTTTGTAGAATACGTAATCAAATTCCAAATTCCGATCAATTCAAGTCCTATTCTCGAAACTCAACGACACCGTCAATTTCACAACTCGTTGGGACACGACCCGGGGAAATCACTTTCCCGGTATCACTTTTATCACATTCGTGAGATTTGGCACGTTAACCCTTTTCCTAAAAGGTTGATTTGTCGGATTTTACGGTTATTTTGATATACGTTGATATTTGTGTTTGTTTTCACCACTCACTTCAAACGAATCAAATTTTGGCGCCGCTGCCGGGGACTTGTTTTGCCATTTTTTGAAAGTTGGGGGACTGAAACTGCCAATTATGCAAACTTTGTTCGTTTTTCATTTGTTTTGCATCTAAAACATATAAAACACAATTTTGAGATATTTTCAGTATTTTGATGCATTTGAATGTTTTTTAGATGTTTTGCATTCAGTTTATTAAAATGATGAGTGAATAAGCCTCATCAAATCCTATAAACCATTGCTAGTCCTAGCAATCTTTTGAAAACTTAATGGATTTGACTCTCTTTACAAAAGCCATTACTTCTGGGGTAGCCAAATGTTTTAGTTCAAGTAAGAACCATGGTACACCGATAACCATGTGAATTTGAGCAAACCACCACTTCAACGGTTTTGATTTGTCTTTACGAGAAGCCGTTTGCTTCTGGACTAGCCAACTCTTAGATAAATTATCAATATTATCTTTGGTGAGTCGATTACAAATTATGGTTTTTCCTGCTTTAAAGCCATAAACTTGCGGGCTAGCCAACTCTTCACTAATTAAAGATATGGTGAAATTTGAACACCATACAATTTTGGGCAAATTGCAAGCCCAACTTGGATTTGAGATATCTTTACCAAGAGCCGTTTGCTCCTGGATTAGCCAAGACAGCCTCAATAAGCTGTCAAAACAGCTTATTGTGAAGTTTTCTCAAAAAAAAGTTTTCTTAAAAAAATCTTATTTCAATCCCCTTTGCAAGTTTCAAAAGAAAAATAGAGAAGCAAGGGGAGGCAGGGTCGAACCTGAGACCTCTCCCCTTTGAAGAGACATAGTGAGTACCTGGATGCCAAGCGCCCTAGGGAGTTTTTTCATTCTTTTCTTGCACCATAAATCTATTAAGTCACGTTTTGGCATTTAGAGCAATAAGCTATTAGAGCTTATTTCGTGGCTTATTCACGAAGCAACCGAACTGTTCTTCATTTTCTTAGGTTTAGCTTAGTTCAAAGTACTTTTAGTGATTTTTCCAGATTTTTCCCAATTAGTTTGGTATTTTTAATTATTTAATTAGTGTAAAATCGTTTTAATTAAGTAATAAATAAAATAAGAGTCGAAAAAATTCCGCTTTTCTAAAATTATTTAGTCAATTAGAACGTAGGAAAATTGATATCACACCCGTAGCCCTTAAATTGAAAAGTTTACGTTTTGGCTCGGTGGTTCCTTGGTTTTAAGCGTTTTTGCATTTTAGCACTCTAGGATGTAGTTTAGCGTCGTTTTATTGTTTCATATGCTTAGTGGTAGTTTATTTAGTGTTTGTTGTTTAATGCTCGTTCTTTATTTTGTAGAATACGTAATCAAATTCCAAAATTCGATCCAATTCAAGTCCTATTCTGAAACTCAACGACACCGTCAATTTCACACTCGTTGGGACACGACCGGAAATCACTTTCCCGTATCACTTTTATCATTCGTTGAGATTTGGCACGTTAACCCTTTTCCTAAAAGGTTGATTTGTCGGATTTTACGGTTATTTTGATATACGTTGATATTTGTGTTTGTTTTCACCACTCACTTCAAACGAATCAAATTTTGGCGCCGCTGCCGGGGAGGTGTGTTGCGACAATATCGTGAAGTTTTTGCGATTAGTGACTTGAAGATCCTTCCTCGTGAAGTTACCATTTTTCATAAAACCCAAAAACCCAAAAATATTTTCCTTTTCAAAATTTATTTTCCTTTTATCCAAAAATCAAAAATATTCTTCTCATTCCTCTTATTCGTTGATTCTATTTCTCTTACCCTCTTTTGCCGTTTAATTCTATCCTTCGTATCCTCTCGATCACTCAATTCTATTTCTTTAACCCTCTACATGTTTAATTCTCATGGCGACGATCGATTATCGTCGTTGTTTTCATTGCAAAGGACGTATGGAAGAGGATCAAGTTTATTGTCAGAATCACGATTGTGTATGTAAGCGATGTGGTAGGGCTGGTGCAAGCAAATATTGCTATTGGTGCGAATTATCGATAAAACTCTCGATGATTCTCTAAGTTTTTGACCACCACGCCACAACCGAGATTTGTTCTATTGTTTCTGAGCCTAAACCGTCTAGATTTGATCCAAATCTTTCGCGATTTATGGTTAAGGTTAAGAGAAAAGAGCAAGAACCGGAGACCAAAACGGAAATGGTGGAAATTGCTAGCTCTGAGAGCACACCATTTGTCCCACCTCCGGAATCTTCAAAACCTTTTTCGGACGAAATCATGAACATACTTCAAAATTGCTTGAATGAACTTCGTCAAGATTCAATTCGGGAAATACCGTTTTACCTACCATTTGTGATGTTGTTGAGCCCTCGATTCCTACTCCCGTACCCGAGATACTTTCGTTCGATCAAGAGTATTGCTACGGTTGTGGAGACATGTTACCGAAAGGTTTTCGTTGTTACAAATGTATGTGCGAGTGGTGTGGAACCTATCTCATTGATGGATGTTGTTCGATTTGTGCCGAGAACTCATTCACTTATGATTCTAACCCAAACTCTTTCAATTATCCTCAAAACAATTTCAACTACCCTCCGCAGAATGTATATGAACCACAACGTACTATCATCATTTAAGTGATTCATCGTTCAAAGTTTCTCCTCAATACCTCATTGTGCTAAGTGTGGGGGTCCTCATGATGATTATCAATGTCAATCGTGGAATCAAAATTACTATGGACCTGACCCTTGTTATAACACTTCGGTTTGACCATCCAACCCCCACAACTTCCGTCATTGATCAATTTCCTCATGAATTCTTGAAGAACTTTCTGAGGAACAAGCAGCTCGCAACGAAAGATATTTAGCCGATGAACGAGCAGCTCAAAAGCTTGTCCTATTTAACGAAGCTTGCGTCTCGATGCGAGGATGAGGAAGATGGGAGATGACAAAGGACAAGGTGCATATCTCAAGCCCACAAAGTACCGCACATGTCCACTCTCCACCCTCATATTGCCTATCTACCATGGAACCTTCGGATAACCTTTTAATGGGGGACGAGTATCTTAGCACTATTCGGAACGGAACGTCTTGTGTTGAGCCTTGTCCCAACCCAAGTGAATCCAGGTTATTTCGTGATATGTGATGACCTTCGATGATGATTCTTCTCCCACGAAAGAACCTGTTGAGGTGACCTCCGATCTGAAAATGATTATACGTCGTTTGATGATTCTTTATCGTGTGGAGACATCGAGTATGTGGAGGAGATACCTTCGAGCTCGTCAGCTTGGAAGAAGTGAGAGATGTTGATCCCGATGATCTTGATATGGACAACGATTTTGATCGGATGATGAAGATATTCGTTGTGTCGAGAAACCTTTTGCTATGGCATTCACTAATCCTCTGTTTAACCTTGATTCTGAATTCACTCTAGTTTGGATAACCCATCTTTGACATTGAATGAGGATAGTGACCTTTACATGGAGAACCTCGTTATATCCATCTTTACGAAGAAAAGAATAGTGGCAATCCCCTTCGTTGGACCTTCTCGAGGAGTTCGCCGATGATTCGCTCTCGTTGATCATTCTCCACTGGGAGATGATGATGCTCACTTCGACTTTGAAGCCGACCTTACTGAATTAGAAAATCTTCTTTACAATTGGTCTTCTGATAATTCGTCGAGTGACACTCTTATAGAAAGAGGTCAACTTTCTTTCTCCCGGATGACTCGATACCTTCGGTTTCAAAGTGACGATTATGGCTTAGGTCCATCATCCCTTTCGTCCGCTGCTAAACGGCGGATGGAACCTCTTACGAGCCCGTCGGACATTTCATTGCTTTCTGATGGTGGATAAGATTTCCGAACATTCCGTTAATGTTCCTCGGTTAACAATGAACATTCCATGGACCAATGAATTCGGGGTCGAGTCAAGCTAGCGACTCGGTTAACAAAAACAGTAGCACACTATATGGGTTTTCACCCGTATTTCTGACTTCTTTCTACTTTCTACCACCCTAGTATGGGGGAGTTGCCCCGGTATTTGTATATAAGTTTTCTAAAAAATCAAATAATGGCCGTAGTATTTCCCTTTTACGTTCTATGTTTCGGCATAACCGCCGGGCCTTTGAATATTGAGGGCAATATTCATTTCTAGTGTGGGGGGAATTCTCACGAATTTTATCATGTAATTATACCGCCCAATTCCCCCATTTTTGGCCAAAATTTTTTTTTTTTGGTTATCAATCCGCCATGTCTAATAAACAAAAGGATTGGCTAATCCATGAGCAAACGGCTCTTGGTAAAGATTTATCAAATCCGTTGACGCGAATTTGCCCAAAATTGTATGGTGTTCAGCTCACCATATCTTTAATTAGTGAAGAGTTGGCTAGCCCGCAAGTTTATGGCTTGTGGTAAAGGCAGTGGAAATTCATAATTGGTAATCGATACTCAAAAGATAATATTGATAATTTATCTAAGAGTTGGCTAGTCCAGAAGCAAACGGCTTCTGGTAAAGACAAATCAAAACCGTTGGAAGCTGGTGGTTTGCTCAAAATCACATGGTTATCGGTGTACCATGGTTCTTACTTGAACTAAAACATTTGGCTACTCCAGAAGTAATGGCTTTTGGTAAAGAGAGTCAAATCCATTAAGTTTTCTCAAAAGATTGCTAGGGACTAGCAATGGTTTAGTGTGGGGGATTTGATGAGTGCTTATTCACTCATCATTTTTGGTCAAATCTGAACTGCAAAACATCTAAAAACACTCCGAAATGCATCAAAATACTAAAAATATCTCAAAATTGTGTTTTATATGTTTTAGATGCAAAACAAATGAAAAACGAACAAAGTTTGCATAATTGGCAGTTTCGGCCCCAACTTTTAAAAATGGCAACTTTAGTCCCTGGAATTTCAAAGAATGACAGAATTCACCCCTGGACATTCTAAATTGGAAAATAAACATTTTTAGTCCTTTGGTAATTCTTACTTGTCAAAATTGGTCATTTTGAGAATTTTTGGAAAATTACAATTTCAGTCCTTCAAGTTTCACAAATGACAGATTTGGTCCTTGGTTTATTTGAGAAAGACAAGATTAATCCTTGGATCAATTTTTAGAAGTTACATAAGTAGTCCCCGGATTTCCAGATTTTACACGTTTGGTCCTTGAAATCTCATATGGTTTCATGGTTAATACCTAAATCCATTAACTACTTATACCAAACCCATAAATAACCTAAGTCCAATTAACCACCAACCCACCCAATCCAACCCGGTCAAACTGATAAACAACTCACCCCCTTCTTCTTCTCCACTTCCCAAACCAAGAACCCTAGATATCCCCTTTCTCTCTTCTCAAAACATCCCACCTCCCCAAACACTCCATCCCCCACCTCTCTCTTTTACCCAGCTTCATCAAAACCAAAACCCACCTTAATCTCTATTATCCAGTCAATCCCAACTCCCAAACCCACTACTCCTCTTCCCTATTGCCACTGTGGCAATCCAAGCATAAAACACTCCATGGATGGCTCAGATGCATTCACTCATGTACCTAATTGATGGACGGCTTGGATTGAAAGGAAAGAAGCACAAGAAACACAAAGACAGGAAGAAAGAGAGAGAAGACAGTTTTTAGTTTTTGTATAAATAAGGATTAGATGATTAGTGTAACTTTTGTCTAGAATTTTTCAAGGTTCTAGTCCCATTTACTTTCTTGTAATTTAATTTAATTGTACTTTTAATTTCAGTCAATGCAATCTAAATTCTGTTTTTAATTCCAGTCATTCAAAGTTTATGCAGTCTTGATTTCCTCATGTTCTTGAATTCTGTCATATGTGCTTTAAAAGTGTTTGATTAGTTGTCTTAACTCATTTTAAATTTCTGTTAATAGTGCAAAAATCAAGTTTTAAGTCTCAAAACAAAAATTTCTCTTGAAAACAGTAACAGTTTTGCCCCTACAGGGGTGTTTGGATTTGTATAAAATGTGGGTCAAAAATCCCACTTTGACCCATTTTGGCTCTCAACTGTGTCACTGTTAGTATTGTGAACAAGTTTACAAGTGCTAATTGGTTTGAAAGTTGTGTTGCAATTTATTCATTCTCTTTTTTTTTACTGATATAGCAGTCCCAAAGCCTCCCTTTGACAGCTTATTAATAAGCTGTCAAGGGGTCCCCCTTTCCCCACTTTTGGTATTTTGTGATCTCAGTATTGTGAAGTTAGTAGTTCCAGCTTATTTTCTCAATTTGGCAACCTCTAAGTAGCTTATTTTCAAGCCTAATGGTGCCCGTTAGTATTTTCAGACCATCACAACACAGCAGACCCACCTTGACAGCTATTTATAAGCTGTCAAAGTTACCCACATTTGCTCTTTTGGAAACCCAGTAGTGTAAGGTTAATATGTCTTAGCTTAGTTTTAGGTTTAGGTTCCTAGATAGCAATTTTAAGCTTTTCACACCTTTCGAGAACATTAGGCAAGGCAACCAGTAGCAGCAACTCCCCTTTTTATTTGCTTATTGAGCTTTTCTTTTAGCTTATTTAGGTTTATTATTGCCCTTTAGTATAATTAGTTTAGTTATTGCTTATTAGTAGTAATTTGCTTATTTTTTATTAGTTTAGGATCTCCCTAGTGTAGCACTTATACCCAACTGTTTTCCCTTTGGTTTCAGCTTTTCCTTAGCTTATTTTCTTTCCTACTGCTTATTTCTTTTTTTTTTTTGTGTTGCTTGACCATTATTTGTGCCTGCTTAATTTGCTAAAATCTGTCCAAGGGTGAGTTTGTTTTGAAGTCTGTCCAACTCAAGGGTGTTTGGTTCCTTTTAGCCAATACAGCCTCAATAAGCTGTCAAAACAGCTTATTGTGAAGTTTTCTCAAAAAAAAGTTTTCTTAAAAAAATCTTATTTCAATCCCCTTTGCAAGTTTCAAAAGAAAAAAAAAAAATAGAAGCAAAAGGGAGGCAGGGGTCGAACCTGAGACCTCTCCCCTTTGAAGAGACATAGTGAGTACCTGGATGCCAAGCGCCCTAGGGACTTTTTTCATTCTTTTCTTGCACCATAAATCTATTAAGTACGTTTTGGCATTTAGAGCAATAAGCTATTAGAGCTTATTTCGTGGCTTATTCACGAAGCAACCGAACTGTTCTTCATTTTCTTAGGTTTAGCTTAGTTCAAAGTACTTTTAGTGATTTTTCCAGATTTTTCCCAATTAGTTTGGTATTTTTAATTATTTAATTAGTGTAAAATCGTTTTTAATTCGTAATAAATAAAAAAAGAGTCGAAAAAATTCGGCTTTTCTAAAATTATTTTTAGTCAATTAGAACGTAGGAAAATTGATAACACACCCATGTATAAATTGCAAAAGTTTTACGTTTTTGGCTCGGGTGGTTGCCGGTTTTTAGCGTTTTTGCATTTTAGCACTCTAGGATGTAGTTTAGCGTCGTTTTATTGTTTCATATGCTTAGTGGTAGTTTATTTAGTGTTTACATTGTTTTACATGCTTTGTTTTCATCCTCGTTCTTTATTTTGTAGAATACGTAATCAAATTCCAAAAATTCCCGATCCAATTCAAGTCCTATTCTCGAAACTCAACGACACCGTCAATTTCACACCTCGTTGGGACACGACCCGGGGAAATCACTTTCCCGGTATCACTTTTATCACATTCGTGAGATTTGGCACGTTAACCCTTTTCCTAAAAGGTTGATTTGTCGGATTTTACGGTTATTTTGATATACGTTGATATTTGTGTTTGTTTTCACCACTCACTTCAAACGAATCAACATGTTTAGTTTTTCTATATGGTGTTTTGTTTTCAATTTATATTTATTTGCAATTTTTTTAAGCAAAAATTGTAAGATGAGTTAAAATTAATGATAGCTTACGCTGTAGGTCTGTGGACCTTGTTGTAACAACAGAGCTAATGGGAACCTGTTCCTCACTTTTTCTTGTTCCTTGTCTTGGTATGGCCTTCTCGCAATCTGTAGGGGTGGATTTAGGTTGAGCAATGTTCTGTATCTGTTACACATATAGGTCATTGTTAGTTAACATGTTAATACAGTAGTCATTATTATTAAAAATAATTTTTTTATTACGTACTCTGCCCGATATTGCTCTAGTTACGAATTCTTGGATTTATATAGTAGTAGGTTGCTAGAGTTGATGATAACTGCAGATTGTTTTGGTATCCTGAAACACGGCATGAGCTAACAGCTATGATGATCGGTTTTTCCAATGCATCTATTTCATCTTTTTTAAATGTTTCGGCGAGATCATCCCATAGTGTTAGTTCAAGAGAGTTGCGACTGTTTTATTGAAATATGTTAACCTATTATGGTATTGCAGTGAAATTTTGTTTAACTCTGAAGTATTAACAAATTTGTAAATGATACTTACTTTAGGTTTTGAATCTCTACTTTTCGATTAACCATCTGGTTTTTATTTGGGTTCCCGCGCTTTTCTTTTTCTCCTGATCTCATATAGCAACCTATGTAGTCTTCAGAAATTAAGACATATATTAGTTAATCTACTCATGGATTAATAGGAAAATGTAATAGGTTGTTTGTTTTTACCTGTAAGAACTGGGTATTCCTTTTTGCTTTTGTCGTTTGGGTCTATGACTCTGTATGGAAGCTGATTGTAAGAAACGAAATCGAAATAATGTTCTGGAAATCTATCTGCATTTATAGTGTCAAATTTTGTAAACCGGGTAAATGAAAGAGATGTTTTGTTTGCTAGGGTCTGCTGCCAGTTGTCAGCAGGAATACATGAGAAGACTGAAATCCGGTATGCCTTTCCAGGTATGAGAATACTTGTAAAGTGTTTTATGTCACCGGGTTCCATGCTTGCTTGTATTGCATCACCCTGTTTATAAAAAAAAGGTTTTTATATTCGTAGAAATATGGACTTTTAAATATATTTTTTTTGTAAATTTCTAATATACTTGTCTGTCTATTAAAATAGCACGGTATCCTTTTCTTGTTGTATCGGGTGGGTCTCTAGCTATCCATGCGCGATAGACTTTTGCCTCTATGATCTTGTCTCTGTCCTTTGGTCGCAGTTCCTTTATGGTACTCTCCATCATCCTGTATATGGGAAAAAAATATATAGAAACAGACTATTCATGCTAACTTGTTTCAAGATGGTAACTTAGTAAGCATTGGAAAAGCTTATATGTTATAATATAAGATGGTGATGCAATATTACGTAAATACAAAAACTAAAGCGAATTTAGGAGAATGATATGCAATAGTTAAAATGCTAAATATTAACGAAACAACTAAGTTCAAGGTGTATGTATATAAACCAAAAATGTACACCTTTATTTGTCAGATGTTGTTTAAGAATTCTTTATAAACTATGTTTTTTGTAACATTTGGTGCATTTTATTTTTCAGTAGGCAAAAGGACTTTTAACCCGTAAGGAGATGTCGCTCTTGATAATGCAACATATAGCTGGCCATGACTGAATACTGGTTCGGGAAGGTATATTCCGATTTTGCTTAGAGACTGCCCTTGACTTTTATTGATTGTCATAGCATAGCAAACTTTAACTGGGAACTGTTTTCGTTTAAAAATGAAAGGGTAATTTGGATCTCTGTGGGTTAATGGGATTCTTGGAATATACACTTTTTCACCTATTCTTGTTCCTGTAATAATCTCGGCTTCAATGAGTTTTGACATCAGGTTTTTCACAATCATCCTTGTACCATTGCAGAGTCCACCTCCCATATTTACATTTCGAAGTAGCATGATAGGAACGCCAGGTTTTAATTGGATAATGGTTGGTGGTAGACCTAGAAATTTGAAAGTGTTTAAGTATTCTGGTGGATATAGCATTTCAGTTGCAGCACCATCCCTTCCAGGTGGAATTGCTTCGTCCGAGCTCATGTAAACTGTGGTATCTCCTTCTACCGTGCAGGATAGATCTTTTCATTTATGATATATGCAGTTGCATTTTTAGGACAGACAATGGCTTTTTTTTGCAGGAGTTCTGCACTTGGATATTTTAAGGTTTCGTCATGGTAGATGAAGTCATGAGTGACTGAAGACCATTTTCATCGTTGATTATCTGATACTGTGGCGGAATTGTAACCCAATTAGCATCTTGTGGATCTTCGTTGTCATGCTGCCCGATATTACCATTACCTATATCAAGTAACCATGATGAGAATTCACTTATTTCTTTTCTCGCGCTTTCATCAAGGTTTGTTTGAAGCACTCTCATATTTTGTTTAAGAGTGAAAACTTTAATATGATGCCACAAATACGATTTTGCAATTGATGAGTCTATAATTTGCGCCTTTGTTCCCTTTTTTTTACGGGGAGTGTTTGCCTGAAATCACCTCCTAAAATAACTGGTTTGCCGCCAAACACCTGATCCGTATTGTTGAGAACATCTCGGAGAGTCCTATCGAGTGTTTCAAAACAGCGTCGGTCGTTCATTGGTGCATCATCCCATACAATCAACTCAGTTCCGTTAAGAAGCTTTGACATGATTGTATTCTTTTTTATATTACACATTGACTAGTCGGTTAACTCCAATGGTATTTTAAATCTCGAGTGCGCGGTACGGCCAGATGGCAAGAGCAGAGAGGCGATGCCTGAAGATGCAATTGTCAATACAACTTTTCCTTCTGATCGAAGCGTATTAACAATTGTTTTCCACTGGAAAGTCTTACCTGTACCACCATGACCATGCACAAAAAGCAATTCCTGTTTTTTTTTTTTTTTTTTTTTTTGCTGCATGCGTTAATTATAAGATCATAAATATGTTGTTGTTCACCATTGAGTTTCACAACTAAGATACCAACTTCTTCCTTCAATTGGTTACGGTTGTAATTCTTTTCTTCCATCAACATTATGTTTTGTAAATCATCTAGCATATGCTGTGGAGGTAATGAGAATATGTGAAAAAGAAATAAGTGCTTCAACAGTCTTAAACAATTATAAAATCATATTTGTGAATTCTTTTCTAAATATGTTGTAATTCTTTTCTTCCAACACACGATCTAAGTGGATTGACATAAGTCAATCTAAATACTTTAAAACAAAGTGTTAATCTATCAATATCTAACACACGATCTAAGTGGATTAATTCTTTGGGGTTGAATATTTGTAATTCTTTTTTGAATATGTTGTAATTCTTTTCTTCCATCAACAGTCTTTTCTGAATATTGTATAAAACTAGAAGGGGGGTTGAATAGTTTTGCCGATTAAAACTTTGTTTTAAAGTATTTAGATTGACTTATGTTAATCCACTTAAATCGTGTGTTGGATATTGATAGATAGACATATAAATAAATAATGCAAAGAGATAAAGAGTAAAGGAACACAAAACCACGACACAAGTATTTATAGTGGTTCGGCTACAAGGACTCCTTCCTTGCCCTACTCCACTCCTCGAGTACCCAACTCGAGAGTTTCTAAGCACTACACAACACAAGATCCTTAATATGGCGGAGAAGCCTTCACAACGTCGCCTGCACTTTATCCAGTACAAGGCTAGACACCGAGTTCTTCCACGAGGTAGAACCAAACCTATCACAACGTCGCCTACACTTTATCCGGTACTAGGCTAGACACCGAGTTCCATTACAAAGGAGGAACTACTAACCAACATTACAACCCAAAGGAGACAAACTCCTTTTTACAACACTTCAAAGGATATCAATACCCTTTTACCCAAACTACACAAATATACATTGATGCCCCATATCGAATGTACACCTTCGACACTATACAATAATGCTTTCAACTTGACACACTAATGGAGGGAGAGAAGAACTATCAACAAGATGCACTTCAGTGGTCTTGATGATGATGAAGCTTAGCAACTCATGACCTTGAGCTTGCACGTCTTCAAGAGGTTGTGATCTCACCTTTAAGAGGAACCTAGAGAATCACACAAAGAGAAAACTACATAGAATAATCCTCTGGATATGAGGTTAGAAAGGTTAGAACATAGATAGAAGATATGTCTAAAAGGGGTTAGGAGCAAAAAAGAAATGGCTCATTATTTATAGGCAATCTGCCTACTATTCACCGGGATTCGGCGGATCCCTTACCCAAGGGATCCGGCCAGTGCAATCCAAAGGATTCGGTAGGTGGGTCAGGCTAGTCTGGATTTTGGGTTGCAAACCGGGTTATGGGTTATGGACCATGGGTCATGGACTTTGGATTATGGATACCCAATAAGATACATTGTACCTAGTCAATGTGTCATGGGTCTTGGTCATGGGTCATGGACTTTGAGTCATGGATCATGGATAATATCCAACATGATTTTATGCATGATTTCATACAATGGATCATGAGTCATGGATCATGCCCCATTGTTATGGGTCATGGACTTTGGTTTTTACCCATCATTTATCCATTACAAGTTATGCTAAGCACATATACATTTTTATAAATTATAAGTAAACAAAATTACTTGTAAGAGTTTTATAAAAATAGTTTTGGTTTTATAATAACTTATCCAACTAAACATGTTATTATGAATACATATGTTTAGTAAAAGTGTGTTAGTAATCTATTGGCTCAAAGCTTTTACGTATTTTATTTATTTTATTAAAATGATTTTACGATTTTTATCGACAAAAAATTAGAAGATCGTAAAACATAAATAAACGTTTTTACGGTTTATTTGTATTAACAATCTCCCCCTTTTTGTTGATGACAAAGCTTAAAATTATTTTAAATAAAAAATAAAATTCGTAAAATTTTTAATTGGAGTTTTTACTCTTTTCTCCCCCTTTTTGTCGAAACAAAAAGAGTGTCGAAAAGAAAATAACACGTATTAGAAAGAATAGAAGTAGAAGAGAAAGATTTAGAAAGAGTTTTAAGAGAAAGAATTTTAGAGAGTAAGAAATTTTAGAGAAGGAATTGTAGAAAGAAGAAGTACTAAGGTAAGAAAAGAATCTCGTCTTAGCTCTCCCTTGATGAGGGCGTCAAAAAATTAGGAAGACTAAACTAGTGTATTGCAAGTATTCTCAGAACGTTTTGCTTTGACGAAAAGCTCCCCTTTGTTGAGGGCGTCAAAGTCTCCATCTCAGATTTTGAAAATCTACAAAATAAAGGTTAGAAACAAGTATATGGTGTGTTATTTTGTAAAACCTGAAAATTTAAACATGAATAAAGACTAAAATACCCTTGGAATCGAAATTTATAAAATATGTAAAAGATATTTATATTCATTTAACGAAATTAAAACCTAACTTATCTATAACTAAAACTTAACGAATATTTGTACGTGATCGACTTTTGTACGACCGAAAGATTTAACGCCTCGCAAATAGTTGGGCCATTCGCTTGGGCCTTGTTTTCGCTTTAATGGTGAACCATGCCGGGCTCGTTTTCTTTTGCTAGCGAGAGTCCAAGAGAACCCTTGGGCCGTGTGTGTTTGTTTGTTCGGTTGGACTTAAGCCCACATACCTCAAAAGCCCTAGAACCAATTTATGCTAACTATAAATACAACACATTAACAAAATTTGGAAACCCAAGTTTTGCCTCTTCCTTTTTCTTTTTCATTCGGCCGAAGCCTAACACCCTTGGTGTCTAGAGTTTTGTTCCAACGAGCTAAGGTATAACGTGTTCTATTGTCTTCCTTTAATACACCTTACGTTAATATATATATCGTATCTTGTTTTGTTTAGCCGAGCTTGTGTTTCTTTTTCTTTTGGTCGAGCCGTATGAAACAAAAACAACATAATGACTTGAATCTTATAAATATTAAAGAGCATGTTATGTAATACGTATTGGTTGAACCGGTTATTAAGTATGTCAAGATAAAAGAAATTGAACCACATGTAAACAAATCGGACCTTATAAATAATTGAGAACATGTATTGAATGTGTTTTGTGAATCGGATCATAGGCATGTCGAAGCTATATATATAACCGAACCACATATAGATCATGAATCGGACAAGGTAAAACATGCAAACATGAATAAGTAAGATACGAGAAGAGATAGGTTTCGTAAAAACATGGAGGCCGAACCCTACATACAAGCCGAACCATGTGAGGGTTTTGAATGTGTGTTTAATAAGTAAAGATCATGTAAAACCTAGAACCTAAGTGATGTGTGAACCGAACCTAAGTGAATTGTGAACCGTATACATGCGCGTGTGTTGTGAGTCAAGTGAACTTGTTGATGTGTAAGAATAGTACGTGGTCATGTCTATTCGAAGCTATAGTGCATGTGTGTGATGTGTGTCTAATCCGATGATAAGTAACTTGTGTAGTCACATGAAATCATAACGTGCATGGATATAAAAGTTGACGTATAATATGTGGATAAGTAACGTATGGTTAAGTCATGAATGTATTGAGTAAATAAACAAGAGTAATGAGTCATTAAATGATGTAATATGTAAAGTAATTAGCATTAATATGATATTAAAAAAATGAGAAAACCCTAGAACATAAATGAGAGTCGATTAAGGTTTAAAGCTAGGTATATTAATTCGTTATTTCATGTGTGAGTTATGACTTATAAACTATTTTCACATTTAACCCTAAACTTTAATAAATGACATAATGAACCTTAATCTACAATATTGGTTATAAAACACTTAAGTCTCATTTAATCATAAATCTTTAAAATATTAAGATCATCGAATACATTAAGTATAAACACCAAACATTTAAAAGATCATTTCGACGATTATGGAATCATAAATAACATGTACGACCGCTAATGTGTATAGGTTCTGTGAAGAAGGAGTAATCCTTTGCTTTTCATATTTCGCTTTGTGGTCATTTGCTTTGGAATACGGTACATATATTCGACCATTTTCAAGAAGGTTCCTTATAACGTTTTCTTTTCATTAGCTTTTATATTAAGGTTTCCTAAGCCTTTGCTATGAACCCCATTCCGTTTTTTTGAGCTGTTGCTTATCCGAACTCGATTTCGAATTATGAAACATCCGATTTTGAACTATGTTGATATGGAAACTCTGATTTTGAAAATATGATTAACCCGATGATAAAGTATGATCCGTGGTCGCTTTGACATTACGATTTGACCTAAGATAGTTTGACTCCCGAGCCAAATATTTCACTAGTCATGGGGGTTCCATGTCCGTGTCGATTGATGCACCTCGACATGACTCTAGGCGCAAAGAGATGTTCCCGCCACGCCCCTTTATCTCATCCCATGAGCTCAAATTATGTTATATGACCAATATATGTCTCCGGGCTTATGGATGCATCCTAGACTGCTTATTCATATCTCAGTTATCCATTCCGCTATATGTTATCCGTTATCCGATGATTGATGTCGTGCATGCACGCCCTTCATAACTCTCGTAGGTCCCCTACAAATGTTGCCTTATGAATATGATTATGATCTGATATTTGTTTCTCGCTCGTGGTAGTTAACTATAAACTTTATTCGATAATTCTTATTTATACTTTCAAAATGATTATGGTTTTGCTATCTTTCGCTCTCACTATATTTTGTATTCAGATCGCTTTCGTTTTGCTTTTGCTTTTATATCTGCTCAATCGAGTTTTGAAGCTCACCGCATTTCTTTTCTTCCTACGTGTATCTAAGCATTTGAGTCGGGTTTTGCTTGATGAGTGCATGAGTTGACTTACCTTTTAGAGATATTTAGTTTTGATCTTATGATGCCATTTAAGACTTCATTATTTTCTGCATTATTTCTATTGGAGTTATTTTCCATTGGGACCTATGTATTGAAGTCATTTTGACTTGAATTATTCTCGTGATTTATGCTAAGACTTCTTTTGAATATTTATGTTTGCTTTGATATGACACCATTACTTGTGATTCCTTTACCCTGTTTGCATGCTATAACAATTTATGGCATCGAGCCTGTGCTTCACGAATTTGTAGTCGTGACTCGTGACATATGGACCCTAGGTTTTGAGACCCTAGAGCTTAGGCTATGACCCGTGAGGATTGGGACTTTAGGGTTCCGCGAACTTCCATTTCGTATCTCACCTTGTTCATTTTACTCAATCGCTAGTATTGTTTAGATGGTTCAACTCGTACTAATCTCGTGAACGCGGATAGACGATGATGCTCCTAACTTGGATGCTGCGATTGCTAATGCTCTCAACACTCTTTTCCTTGGTCTTACCACACCTCGAGATGATGACACAGTGATCAACAACATTCGTAATTAGACCGGTTCTTCTGGTAGGGTGGAGGAAATTAACCCGCTCGGATTCACACTTGGCTCGAGCGCTTTCGTAAGCTCAAGCCTCTTTCTTTAGCATCACGCTTACTCCCCAATCGAGCGGAGGATCGGATCACCCATATTGAGAAGTCGCTTGAAGTAATCGGGTTGTGAGATGAATTTAAGACCCGCTTGGTCGATTTAAGTCGAGGGTGATAAGCGAATTGGTGGAAGGCACTCAAACAGCAAAGAGGAGGAGATGCTTTTGTTGTTACTTGTACTTGGACTGAGTTTTGGACTATCTTCTATATAACCATTACTCGACATGGCCGAAAGCAAAGAAGTAGTAATGAGGGATTATCGCCATTTACCAGCTTGATCATGAGAACTCCAATGAGTACTACGGTAGGTTTATGAGGCCGTAAGTTTTGGGAACGACGCCGAGATGGTAGGCCAAGCTAAGCATTTCCAAGGGACCTAAGAAGGGCAGGTTGGATCAATCGCTAATATTGAGTATGAGGATGTCGGCCTCAAGAATGACGCAGCCTCGCAACATTGAGATCTTTCTGAGGTTTCGGTTCCAACAAACGTGAACTGATGGTGATCGGATTCAAGGTAGGACCCAAAGTAATGATTATATGGAAATTCGGAGGAGTTATGATTCGAGGGGTTAGGTGGATAGAGTTATGATCACGGGTCAGCCAGAAGGAATGTTGACTTAGGCGCTCGGTAGTCGTGATAGCGAGTCAGCCGGCAAGAATGGAAATGATCGCCGTAATCAAGGTAACAATAACCGGCCAAGCATAAATAAGCAAGATCACCGCCCAGGAGCATATCGTGGTCGGCCGTGATCTTCCGTCAACAGCGATACCAGGTTTTGCCTCCCCACCTATCTCAGACACTACTTGGGAAAGGCTCATCCCGACAGTTGTTTCAAGGCCACGGTGGATGTTTCTGGAACCCATCACAAGATCAAGGATTGCCCTAAGAACCCGGTGATCTCGAAACTACATCAAGCCGCCATCTACTACCGACGCTGCTTTTATGCTACTACTGAATCGCGAAAGACCAGTACCATTACTTCTGCACTCTTTTCATATGATGATTATTCTGCTCGCTTATTTGATACCGTGCACACACTCCATTATATCTCATTACATTTGCTAAGAAACTTAATATGAAGCCCAAACCATTAGCAAATCACTTATCAATTTCACGCTTATGAAAAACCATATGATCATTGATCATAAATACGCTAAGTGCCCTCTTCGCTGATGATCGTGAAATTCGCCTCGGCAAATCTGCTTTCTCGAGCATGGTCGACTTTGATATCATTCTAGGCATGGATTGGTTGGTTTATCATAGAGCTTCAATTGACGTATATGCTAGAACGCGGATCTTTGGAGACGAAAACATCCCTCAATTTGTTTTATTATGGTTCTCAACCCTCAAACTGTTAAGCTCATTTCGCCATGAAGTACCGGACTATGATTGCTCGCGTGGGTGCCAAGGTTTTCCGGCGTCTCATAATACACATCTTTGGAGAGTCCTAACATTGAAAACCTTTCTCAAGGTTTAAGTTCACCGACGCTTTTTCCCATGAACTTCCGGCTTCCGCCAGTAGAGAAGTCGAAGCTTAGCATTGAGTTAATTCCCCGCGCCGAACCGATTTCGGGCTCCGTGATCGTATGCACCTCGAGAATCAAGGAATTGAAGGAGCAGTTGCAAGAGATGATAGAAAATGGATTTATTCGACCCAGCTTCTTTCCATGGTGCACCTGCTTGTTTTGCGGTTAAGAAGGATGGAAGTACGCCTATGTATCGACTACCGTGAACTCAACCAGATACCATTCGAACCGCTATCCTTCCGCCACTGTATCGGCGATTTGTTTGATCAACCGCATGAGCGTACCTTTCTAAGATTGATCTCGAGATCCGTTATCACCAGCCTACGTATGTAGGGAGCAAGATGTTCCTAAGACTCCAAGGTTGCACGTATATGGTCATTATGAATTCCTCGTTATGCCTTTGGTTTGACAAACGCGCTCAGGTTTATGGACCTAATGAATCGCGGTTTTCCATGAGTTCCTGATAAGTTTGTTATCGCTTTCATCTAATGCAATTTGGTTTACCCAAGTCCAAGAAGATAATGAGCAACATCTCCTAATAGTTTTCGATTCGAGGGTTAAGAAGTTGTACGCTTAAATTTTCAAAGTGCAGTTCGTTAAAACAAGTCGCTTTCCTTGGTCATATTGTATCATTGATGGTCACCATGGATCCGCCTAAAGTTGAGGCTATCAATAAAATGGCCAAGACCTACGCATAAAGGATCGAGGTTAGAGTTTTCAGATCTACCACCACGCTATTGAAGGTTTCTCTCGCTTAAGGTAACACCCGACCGACATCAATAAAGATATCGCCAATACTAAGCCATATCAACTTTAACTAATGTACAAAGAGGTGCCTTTACAAAACTTACAAAGACAAGATAAAATAACTTAATGTTCAAAACAAATCTAAGATCTCTACGGTCAAAATACTTTCCTATTCTCACTTACTCTCAAGCCTGACAAATTTTATCCCATAAGCTCATCTTGAATGCTAAATACCATAGAAAAAGAAAAGGTCAGCTTACAAAGCCCAAAGGAATGATATATAACGTAAACAAAAGCTAAAACAAAACAGATATACGGTAATAACTTAAAAATAAATGAAATAATGACGAAGGATCTTTAGACTTTGAAACACAAATATACGATAAATCCAAACAACCACATGCTTTAGACATCACATAACACATTAAAGACAATAAAACAAACACATCAAAAACCAAATCCACAACATATCAATAACAGACACGATAAGCCAAACAGAAAAGTCTCAAAACTAACTAAATGTAAAATTCTAGAAAATAAACATGGCATTCATACAAATCAAGTAATCAAACATCCACAAGCACTTAATTCAAACAATATAGCACGAAATAGCGTATTGCACAAGGCGGGCATATAATAGCTAAACCAGCTTCTATATCAAATCCTAACCTTAGCAGAGTTTTAACATGGCGGTGTCACATATGCGTATGTTACATTAACTCCAAAACACTCAATCAGACACACTAGCACATTCATCTCACATATCAACGATTCACGAATAATAACAAATCATAATATCAAATATACTAATCAGTTTTAACGTGATAATCCTATCCTAGCATGGCAACTAATAATCACTTAAACAAATACATCATAAGCATTCATCAATATATCATATCGTAAATATCTTTCTTCAAAAGGTACATCGTAAATATATGGAGTAAAATAGCTTGGATTTTGTGAAGACGCCAGATAATACCTAATACATCATTCAACCGATAACATATCGATACCGCATCGATCTAGGATGCATCCATACCTTCCTACATATTCAAAAAATATGCTTCACCATCCGAGAGACGGGCGTAACATCACTCTATATCGCCTCTAGAGTCATATCAGAGGTGCATCACCGATACTGACATGGAACCCCCATGACTAGTTAAATATTTGGTTCTTAACAACCGACCTTAGTCAAACAGATTTTCGTGATATAGCACGCATCATAGTCAACACAGTGTCACAGAGAATATAATGATAGTTCATATCATAAGGTTTATATTCTATAGTCGAAATCATAAAGTTCATATCATAGCTGCATATCATATGTTCATATGTAAGTTCATAAATCAGAAGTTCATAATCATAGGTTCATAATCCAATATAGGTGGTTCAAACAATGTATATATCAAAGTCTTCCTAACATAAGTTCACATCAGATATTGCATAGTTCACTAGAACATAAATTCATATAAACAACATATCAAACATTCAGAAAGGGTTCATAGCAATGGCATTGGGAATCCTAATAAGCATAATAGGAAAGTTTAACTTAAAAGAACATCATATGAACCCATAAAAAGGTCGAATATCTCTGTACCTAAAGCAAATGAGAAGAAAAGCAAACCAATGAATCTAATAATTTAAGATAACGCCGCTATCTCCAACGATCTACACGGATTATGATTTATTTAATACTTATTAGTATAACGGATTAATCTCATTAGTACTTTTAGAGTTGTCGTAATATTCTCATTTTAGCTTAATGGACTAATTTCAACATTTTTGAGTATTAATCATTTCTTAGCCAAACTTATGGGTTGCAAATGACAAACGGTAAAATTAAGGGTTTAATATGGGTGATACATCTTATTTAAGAGCTTATATGATCATCTTTCAAAGTATAGGGCTTTACATAAATGTCAATAACGGATTTGTGACTTCTTCGTAACAAATAAATAGTTTACATAATCTTTATAACTTTCACATGATTAACCCAAAACTCACACGCAATATCGTTTAACGAAAACCTTAATGCAGACCATTCACATGCAATAACTTTAATTCATTATAACTCACGATGTTCCTACACACTTAGTAACTAGCTCATTTACCTCTAAATCAAAAGCCATTAACGATTCCAAGACTTACCAATTTCACACATGAAATAACTAACTCCACACACCTAGCTTTTAACCCTTAATCAACTTCCTATTTATGTTCTGTGGTTTCCATACTTTAATATCATTTATTACGCATTTAATTTACATGTTACCTCTTTAATGATTTCACGTGACCTAGAACGATATGCAAAACAACAACCAAGTTACCCCAAACTCATGCATGTCCTTACGTAATTCATTTACACATGTTGACCCATAATTACCGTAATTACATATTACACCCTTAACATCTTTAATATACACCTAACCTTATATTATCAGATTTTACACTTTTAGCCCAAAGGTTTTAGAATTTACAAAACATACCCTTTAAGTTAAATACAATTTGAATGGCCCTCTAAATATCCAAAATTACACGTTTAACCCCCATACTTATTTTTATACGTTTAGTACCATTATTTTACTGTTCACAAAATAACCTTTAAGTTTCATAATTTACAAAACCAACCCAAAACTTTTATGTAAACCGAATAATGCATAATTCAAGTACAAGCCCTAAACCTAGGTTAAACCAATCATTAATTCATCATTACTACTGTATTAATGACCCTTAATCATTACAAGCAAACCCTAATTTTTATAAACCCTAATCGCCTTTTAAATCCTTTCCTTTTCATACGATCTAATAATAAAACCCCAAACAAATCACACAAGCTTCAAATCCATGGATATGTATTTTATACAGGTCGTATGTCATATAAGAGTCTTATAAAATTAATATCATGGTCCCAAAATTATTATACGCCATACGTTATTTTATAACGCTTTTAGGGTTTTAATTCCAAATAAATTCCATACGACTTATTAATTATGCATGACTAATTTTTACGTGTTCTATATGACTTGTAGGACTGAAAATAATATTAGGAACATACCCTTGATGATACTTGGACGTTAGAACAAAAGAAACCAAAAGCTCCTATCAAAACCCTAATTGACCAAGAAACTAACCACGATCGAAACAGCACCTTAGAGCCTCGAACCATATTTTTAAAACCTTCTTTACCTTCAAACTCGCCCAAGAAAATGGCTTTAAGTCCTCGAAATCAGATGTCGAATTATGGAGGGTTTTTAGGTCGGTTTGTGTATAATCGGTTATTAGGGTTAAAATATAAACCGATAAATGTCTATATATGGTTTACTATTTTTCTTGTGGGCTTTATAATATATTGGACTTAAAATAAATGGACTCTTAATTTTATAAATTTATATTGGGCTTTTATTAATTAAATTCTTTTATAAAACAAATTTAATATATGCGGTTAATTATATAAAATACAAAACGAATTTTATAAAATCATAATCTATAAAAATTACCTTTTACAAAGTGTTTAATATTTATTTGGATCATGTGTGATATTTCTTAATAATTTTCTGAATTTACATAGCTTATTTGGTACCCTTTAAATTAATTATTCATACTTTTTGATTATAGGGGTATTTTGGTCTTTTTGTGAATTTTAGAAATTCAGGTATTACAATTCTTCCCCTCTAAAAGAAAATTTCATCCTCGAAATTGAACAAGACGGAAATGTAACGTAAAACTAATCGGATTTCGAATTTCTAGGAATATAACGAACGTTAATCTTATCCTGAACAAATGAATTTTTTATCGTAATATTAAATCTCAAACTTATTCAGAAATCAAATGAATAGTCAAATACTTATAATAGATAATTATATACTTATCAAGTAATGGCGAGAACGATGAGACGCAGAAAATCAAACGACAAATTCTAACTTATTCAGATATCTAATGATGAGGACATCATATGCATAGACGGAATAAATCCCATGGGCCCAATAGTCGTAGAAATATGTGGAGACGTATAAGCTTAAGGCGGTCATAGCAATCTATAGGTTCGTACAGATTATAACAACTTCGGATTCCAAACGTACAAAACTTATAATGCTAAACAAATATCGACGAAATCTCACAAATAGGTACGGAATTCAAACGAACATGAGAAGCACCAAATAACAGTTACAAGTCAAAGTCCTATCACACATCAATACATGCATTTCCAGACGTCAGATACCTTCAATAAGCTCAGATTATGTGATCTCGTATATTACGCTGATCAAAGGCCATAATACTTGCATCACATAACAAGTTCTTATTGTCATTATATTCGGTCTCGGATCATGACAAAACACATAACTAATATCGTAACAAAACACACCACATACGATAACATACGATTGCAAGTAACACACTATAACAAACCAGATCCGCATGAGTATACAATCCTGATGGTCATACTTCAAGCAGTAATTAAACAACATCATTAAGAAGAAACATAGCAGACGAAACTTATGAGGACTAACGGAAACTTAACGAATCTAGTAGAAGCAACAACAGACAGGAACTATACTTTCAAAATTTTGTTTTATTTCCATTATCCAAACAAATTTTGCAGAATCGTCTTAAGATGAACTTCCAAAACAAAACTTAATGATCCAAGACTCAACGCCTAAATGAAAACAAAAGAACCTAACTCAAAATCAATGAAAAATCCCATAAAGAGGTAACTAATCGAAGTTAAATTCTATTCTTGTGTCGATTGAACCTACTAGTAGTCAGATTCTAAATCCGAACCACCTCGAGATTCTTCCTCATGACTTATTACCGACATCCGCAGAAGAAAAGCGAGATATACCGTAATGCTAAACGATAAAACTTCACGATTCACACCGAAGTTCAACAAATCGAGAAAAGCAATACAGATCGTAATCACTTATCAATATCAAACCGCCTTGAACGCATGACAAACGAATCGAGTAACATAAGTCAGCGCCCAAATCATATGAAGTAGATGAATCTTCTCACCACCGGTTGAATCTTGTCTCCGTCTCACGCCTTTGGTTGGTCCATCCAACTTCCAACAACATCCGATGTCTCCGACTAAGACGGCAAGCCGAAGTGTGGCTTCGCTCACGAACCTTCCAAAGACAGAACCGCCGCGTTAACGCAGTATCGCACCATCTTCTTCGCTCCACGGGTAGTTCCATCTAACGATCGACAAACGGACGAGCCAAAACAAACTAACAAAATTCGATGCAACGTGAGGAGGGCCAATTCAAGGAAGGCAAAAGGATATCGGGTCAACCGAATCCACTACCAAAAGGAATCGTGAAAGTATCTCAACGGCATCGGAAACCTAATGTCTACCCAATCCTCCACCGATACCATAATAACACCACCCCATTGCAAGGGTAAAGATATCACACGGTTTCATATCGTAACTTTAACTAATGTACAAAAGCGGAAGCCTTTACAAAAACTTACAAAAGACAAGATAAATAACTTAATATTCAAAATAAATCTAAGATCTCTATGGTCAAAATCTTGCTCTCAGCTCTACTCAAGCCTGATCGCCTATCCCATAAGCTCATCTTGAATGCTAAATACCTCACGCAGAAAAAGAAAGTGCGGCCGAGCTTACAAAGCCCAGTGAACAGATATAACGAAACAAAAGCTAAACAAAACGGATATATTAATAACGAAAATAAAATGAAATAATGACGAAGGATCTTTTAGGATTCTCGGAAACACAAATATACGTAAATCCAAACAACCACATAAACATTTAGACAACATAACACATTAAAGACACAAAAACAAACACATCGAAAACCAAACGCACAACATATCGAATAACAGATACGATAAGCCAAACAGAAAGTCTCAAACTAACCAAACAAATTCCTAGAAAATAAACATGGCATTCATACAAATCAAGTAATCAACATCCATAGCACTTAATTCAATAATATAGCAGCGGAAATAGCGGCATGTGTCATGGCGTATAATAATAGCTAAACCAGTTCTCATATCAAATCCTAACCTTAGCAGAGTTTTAACATGGCGGTGTCACATATGCAGACAGATAATTAACCTCCAAAACACTCAACTGTACACTAGCACATTCATCTCACATATCAACGCATTCACGTAACAATAACAAATCATAATATCAAATATATGAATCAGGTTTTAACGTATTAATCCTATCCTAGCATGGCAACTAATAATCACTTAAACAAATACATCATAAGCACATTCACTAACATATCATATCAGAAATATCTTTCTTCTTCAAAAGGTAACATCAGAAAATATATGGAGTAGCTAGCTCCCAAATTTTGTGAAGACGCAGTATTGTAACACGACATCATTCACCGATAACATATCGATAACGATCGATCTAGGATGCATCCATACGCCCCTTCCTACATATTCAAAAATATGCTTCACCATCCGAGACGCGGCGTAACATCACTCTATCGCCCTAGAGTCATATCGAGGTGCATCATCGATACGGACATGGAACCCCATGACTAGTTAAATATTTGGTTCGCTTAACAACTGACCTTAGTCAAACAGATTTTCGATATATACGATCATAGTCAACACAAGGTCACAAATAACATATCAGATAGTTCATATCATAAGGTTCATATTCAGATAGTCGAATCATAAGTTCATATCATAGTGGCATATCATATGTTCATAAGGTAAGTTCATAAATCGAAGTTCATAATCATAGGTTCATAATCCAATATAGCAGGTTTCAACGAATGTATATATCAAAGTCTTCCTAACATAAGTTCACATCGATATTGCATCACTAGAACATAAATTCATATAAACAACATATCAAACATTCAGAAAAGGGTTCATAGCAATTGCATTGGGAATCCTAATAAGCATAATAGGAAGCGAACTAAAAGAACATCATAAGGAACCTTTACTTAAAAGGTCGTAATATCTGTACCTTAAAGCAAATGAGAAGAAAAGCAAACAAATGAACGAATACGAAGATGTAACGCCGCTCCTCCAAATCGAATCTACACGATTATGATTTATTTAATACTTATTAGTATAACGGATTAATCTCATTAATACTTTTAGAGTTGTCAGAATATTCTCATTTTTAGTGACGGACGGAATTTCAACATTTTAGAGTATTAATCATTTCTTAGCCAAACTTATGGGTTGCAAATGACAAACGGTAAACTTAAGGGTTTAATATGGCATACATCTTATTTAAGAGCTTATATGATCATCTTTCAAAGTATAGGGTTTACAAATGTCAATAACGGATTTTAGGACTCTCTTTCAAAATAGTTTACATAATCTTTTATAACTTACATAATTAACCCAAAACTCACACGTAACATTGTTCGAATGCAAACCTTAATGAGACCATTCATGCAATACTTTAATTCATTATAACTCACGATGTTCCACACAACTTAGTACTAGCTCATTTACTCTAAATCAAAAGCCATTAATGATTCCAAGACTTACCACTTCTCACATGAAATAACGAATCTACACACTTAGCTTTTAACCCTAATCAACTTCCTATTTATGTTCTAGGGTTTCCCATACTTTTAATATCATTTATTACGCATTTAATTTACATGTTACCTCTTTTAATTATTTCCACATTGACCAGAACGATATGCAAAACAACCCAAGTTACCCCAAACTCATGCATGTCCTTACGTAATTCATTTACACATGTTGACCCATAATTACTCATAATTACATATTACACCTTAACATCTTTAATTATACGACCTAACCTTATATTATCAGATTTTACACTTTTAGCCCAAAGGTTTTAGAATTTACAAAACATACCCTTTAAGTTAAATACAATTCAAATGGCCCTCTAAATATCCAAAATTACACGTTTAACCCCCATACTTATTTTTATACGTTTAGTACCATTATTTTACTGTTCACAAAAATAACCTTTAAGTTTCATAATTTACAAAACCAACCCAAAACTTTTATGTAAAACCGAATAATGCATAATTCAAGTACAAGCCCTAAACCTAGGTTAAACCAATCATTAATTCATCATTACTACTGTATTAATGACCCTTAATCATAACAAGCAAACCCTAATTTTTTATAAACCCTAATCGCTCCTTTTAAATCCTTTCCTTTTTCATACGACATCTAATAATAAAACCCCAAACAAATCACACAAGCTTCAAATCCATGGATATGTATTTTATACAGGTCGTATGTCATATAAGAGTCTTTATAAAATTAATATCATGGTCCCAAAAATTATTATACTTCATACGTTATTTTATACGCTTTTAGGGTTTTAATTCCAAATAAATTCCATACGACTTATTAATTATGCATGACTAATTTTTACGTGTTCTATATGACTTGTAGGACTGAAAATAATATTAGGAACATACCCTTGATGATACTTGGACGTTAGAACAAAAGAAACCAAAAGCTCCTATCACCAAAACCCTAATTGACCAAGAAACTAACCACGATCGAAACAGCACCTTAGAGCCTCGAACCATATTTTTAAAACCTTCTTTACCTTCAAACTCGTCCAAGAAAAATGGCTTTAAGCCCTGGAAATCATATGTCGAATTATGGAGGGTTTTTAGGTCGGTTTGTGTATAATCGGTTATTAGGTTAAAATATAAACCGCATAAATGTCTATATATATGGTTTACTATTTTTCTTGTGGGCTTTATAATATATTGGACTTAAAATAAATGTACTCTTAATTTTATAAATTTATATTGGGCTTTTATTAATTAAATTCTTTTATAAAACAAATTTAATATATATAAATTATATAAAATACAAAACGAATTTTATAAAATCATAAACTATAAAAATTACCTTTTACAAAGTGTTTAATATTTATTTGGATCATGTGTGATATTTCTTAATAATTTTCTGAATTTACATAGCTTATTTGGTACTCTTTAAATTAATTATTCATACTTTTTGATTATAGGGGTATTTTGGTCTTTTTGTGAATTTTAGAAATTCCAGGTATTACATTTAGCTTTGCCCTTAACCCAACTGATGAGAAAAGGTGAAAAGTTTGTATGGACGGATGAACGAGAAGAGAGTTTTGAGGAGTTGAAACGGAGATTAGTGTCCATCCTATTTTGACTCTTCCATCTCGGTTCGGGATTTCAAATTTACAATGATGCATCTAAGAAAGGATTGGGCTGTGTTTTGATGCAACATGGAAAGGTAATAGCTTATGCTTCAAGGCAACTGAAACTGTATGAGGAGAATTACCCAACTCATGACCTTGAGTTAGCTGCAAAGTGGTGTTCGCTGTTGAAGATCCGAGACATTACTTGTATGGAGAGACGCGTGGATATTTTCATCGACCATAAGAGTCTCAAGTATATTTTCACTCAGAAGGAGCTTAACATGAGACAAAGAAGATGGTTAGAACTTCTTAAGGATTATGACACCAACATTTAGTACCATCCCGGTGAAGGCTAATGTAGGCCGACGCGACTTAGCCGGAATCATGCATTCTTGCAAGTATTGAGATTGAACCTAGGATTCTTCGTGACTTAGAGCGTTTGGATGTTGAGTTGTATGTATGAGGTTTTGATGGATACTGGGCTAGTATGAAGGTGGAGTCGAACCTTATGCTGCAAATTAAAGAAGCTTAAAGAGATGATGGTGAAATCGGGTCGTGGGCGCAAAAATGTTAAAGAAGGTAAGCAGACGGAGTTTAAGGTTGATGATGACGGAATAGTGTGGTATGAAGATAGGCTTATGCTCCAAATGATTCACACTTCAGAGAAAGTTATGATGAAGCTCATAGTTCTCCTTTCACTATCCATCTTGGTTCTACCAAGATGTATAGGGATTTGAAGCAAGATTTTTGGTGGAATGGCATGAAGCAAGATGTGGCGACGCTTTGTATCGGTGTATGATTTGTCATTGTGTTAAGATTGAACATCAAAGGGCTAGTGGACTGTTACATCCATTGGATATTCCAACATGGAAGTGGGATAAGATATCTATGGATTTTGTGATCACAATTTACTGGAAGCATGATGCGATTTGGGTAGTTGTTGATCGACTAACCAAATCTGTTCATTTCTTACCAATTAGAAAGGATTATGGTATTGGTAGATTGGCGGAAATTTTTCAAGAAGAGATCGTTAGGTCATGGTACTCCGCATCTATTGTGTCCGACAGAGATCCGCTTACTTCGTTTCGGAAAAGTTTGCAAAAAGCTTGGGGTACTTACTTTATTTCAGCATGCCTTTCATCCTCAAACGATGGTGGTCAGAGAGGACTATTCGCATCTAGAGGACATGCTAAGGGCTTGTGCTTTAGAATGGACGGCAAATTGATGAATATTTATGTTTAGTAGAGTTTGCATACAACAACAGTTGGCATGCTAGCATTAAGGCAGCACCATTTGAACTTCTTTATGGGAGGAAATGTAGAGCACCTACTTGTTGGGATGAAGTAGGTGAACACTTAATTGAAGGTCCGGAAATGATTGAGATCAAGAATGAGAAAGTAGATGTTGCTAGAGAAAAGTTGAAGGAGGCTAGGTCTCGTCAGAAAAGTTATGCCGACAAGCATCGCCGTGATTTAGAATTTCGGATTGGAGATCGTGTATTTTTGAAAGTTTCGCCGCTAGAGGTGTGAACGCTTTTGGAATCAAGGGCAAGCTACCTCGATTCATCGGTCCGTTTGAAATTCGGAGCGATAGGAGAAGTTTCGTACGGTTAGCACTTCCGCCTCGTTATCGCATGTTCATGATGTCTTCCATGTATCTCCTGGGGATACAACTATCATCCGTTACATCGCTGTTTATCCGCTTGATCAAATTCACCGATATGTCTTTATCTCAAGAACCGAAGCTATTTTAGATAGGCAAGAAAGAGTCATGAGAAACAAAGTCATTCCGTTCGTTAAGATTCTTTGGAAAAATCACCTGGAGCGTGAGGCTACTTGGGAAACCGAGAGTCGATGCGAGCTAGTTATCCTCATTTCTTTGAATAGTTTGGTATGTTCTCATTTCGCTTCTTTCGTTTCATTTCATTTTCGAGGACTAAAAATTCTTCTTTAGAGGGAAGAGTTGTAAAACCTGAAAATCTAAAACATGAATAAAGACTAAAATACCCTTGGAATCGAAATTTATAAAATATGTAAAAGATATTTATATTCATTTAACGAAATTAAAAACCTAACTTATCTATAACTAAAACTTAAACTAATATGTGTACGCGGATCGACTTTGTATGACATCGAAAGATTTAACGTCTCGCCAAATAGTTGGGCCATTCGTTTGGGCCTTGTTTTCGTTTAATGGTGAACCATGTTGGGCTCATTTCGTTTGCTAGCCGAGAGTCCAAGAGAACCCTTGGGCCATGTGTTTGTTTGTTCGGTTGGACTTGCCGGCCCACATACCGAAAAGCCCTAGAACCAATTTATGCTAACTATAAATACAACACATTAACACAATTTGGAAACCCTAGTTTTGCCTCTTCCTTTTTCTTTCATTCGCCGAAGCCTAACACCCTTGGTGTCTAGAGTTTTGTTCCAACGAGCTAAGGTATAACGTGTTCTATTGTCTTCCTTTAATACACATTACGTTAATATATATATCAGATCTTGTTTTGTTTAGCCGAGCTTGTGTTTCTTTTCTTGGTCGAGCCATATGAAACAAAAACAACATAATGACTTGAATCTTATAAATATTAAAGAGCATGTTATGTAATACGTATTGGTTGAACCGGTTATTAAGTATGTCAAGATAAAAGAAATCGAACCACATGTAAACAAATCGGACCTTATAAATAATTGAGAACATGTATTGAATGTGTTTTGTGAATCGGATCATAGGCATGTCAAAGCTATATATATAACCGAACCACATATAGATCATGAATCGACAAGGTAAAACATGCAAACGTGAATAAGTAAGTAAAGAGATAAGAAGAGAGAGGTTCATGAAAACATGGAGGCCGAACCCTACATACAAGCCGAACCATGTGAGGGTTTTGAATGTGTGTTTAATAAGTAAAGATCATGTAAAACCTAGAACCTAAGTGATGTGTGAACCGAACCTAAGTGGATTGTGAACCGTATACATGCTCGTGTTGTTGTGAGTCAAGTGAACTTGTTGATGTGTAAGCATAGTACGTGGTCATGTCTATTCGAAGCTATAGTGCATGTGTGTGTCGATGTGTCTAATCCAGATGATAAGTAACTTGTGTAGTCACATGAAATCATAACGTGCATGGATATAAAAGTTGACGTATAATATGTGGATAAGTAACGTATGGTTAAGTCATGAATGTATTGAGTAAATAAACAAGAGTAATGAGTCATTAAATGACGTAATATGTAAAGTAATTGCGCATTAATATGATATTAAAAGAATGAGAAAACCCTAGAACATAAATGAGAGTCGATTAGGGTTTGAAGCTAGGTATATAATTGTTATTTCATGTGTGAGTTATGACTTATAAACTATTTTCACATTTAACCCTAAACTTTAATAAATGACATAATGAACCTTAATCTACAATATTGGTTATAAAACACTTAAGTCTCATTTAATCATAAATCTCTAAAATATTAAGATCACTTAATACATTAAGTATAAACACCAAACATTTAAAAGATCATTTCACGGATTATGGAATCATAAATAACATGTACCAATCGTTAATGTGTATAGGATCCGTAGAAGGAGTAATCCTTTGCTTTTCGTATTTCTGCTTTGTGGTCATTTGCTTTTGGAATAAGGTACAAATATTCGACCTTTCAAGAAAGGTTCCTTATAACGTTTTCTTTTCATTAGCTTTTATATTAAGGTTTCCTAAGCCTTTGCTATGAACCCCATTCCGCTTGTTTGAGCCATTTTATCCGAACTCGATTTCAATTATGAAACATCCGATTTTGAACTATGTTGATATGAAAACTCTTATTTTGAAAATATGATTAACCTGATGATAAAGTATGATATGTGTCAGTTTTGACATTCTGATTTGACCTAAGATAGTTTGACACATGAGCCAAATATTTCACTAGTCATGGGGGTTCCATGTCCGTGTCGTTGATGCACCTCTCGACATGACTCTAGGGCAAGAGAGTGATGTTCGCCACGCCCCTTATCTCGTATCTCTGTTATGAGCTCAAATTATGTTATATGACCAATATCTGCTCAGGGCGTATGGATGCATCCTAGATCTCAAGTATATGTTATCTCGTTATCAAGCATTATTCATTATATGTTATCTCGTATCCGATGATTTATGCTTGCGTCATGCACGTCCTTCATAACTCTGGTAGGTCTCCCCTACAAATGTTGCCTTACGTGAATATGATTATGATCGATATTTGTTTTCGGGCTCGTGGTAGTTAACTATAAACTTTATTCGATAATTATGATTTATACTTTCAAAATGATTATGGTTTTGCTATCTTTCGTTCACTATATTTTGTATTCAGATCGCTTCGTATTTGCTTTTCTTTTATATCTGCTCACCGAGCTTTTGAAGCTCACCGCATTTCTTCCACAAGTGGTATCTAAGCATTTGAGCTGGGTTTTGCTTTGGGATGAGTGCATGAGTGGACTTACCTTAGAGATATTTAGTTTTGATCTTATGATGCCATTTAAGACTTCATTATTTTCGATATTTCTATTGAGTTATTTTCCATTGGGACCTATGTATTGAAGTCATGTTGACTTGAATTATTCCCGATTTATGCTAAGACTTCTTTTGGATATTTATGTTTGCTTTGATATGACACCATTATTTGTGATTCCTTTACCCTTGTCGGGTCGGGGCGTTACATATTTCCTGCAAATGAGCTTTAAAAATTAGCTTGAAAATGTTTCTGTCCACCCGGTTCCGTCGGATCCTTCATCAAAGGGATCCGTCAAGACAAAAGTGAGGGATCCGGGTACCTGCAGCTTAGTAGCAGCAATATAGATACAAATATTGACGTAGAAAGTCCAAGTAGATCATGTATTGTTGCACCAAATACATCACAAAACCATATAATATACCAATATGTAGATTCATTCAATAAAAGGAGAGAGATTATACACATAATTCAATTTCTCTAAAACTTAAGAAAATGAGACATACAAGCAAAAAAATAAAAAAAATCCTAACAAACAAAGATGCGCCTAAGACTAGAAAGAACACCACTTGTGTTTGCATTCCAAGGTTTAGGGACGGTTAGGTTTGTTGACTTCATCAAGACGCTCAAAAAGGTGATAGAACATGAAACATACTTCATCACGTAGTTCATAGACTAATCCTTGGACATGTTGAAAATGATAGCAATCATTGTCATGGCTAGGAAATGGTGGTGGTAAGAAAGGAGAAGTTTGTGGAGGTAAGTTTTATGAAGAAGGTGGTGGTTCCACAAAGGATGAAGGTGGTGGCATATGTATTGGTGGTGGAGGTAAAGAAGTATCAACATACATGTGATCCGATTGTTGAGGTTGGAAGTGTCTCATAATCCAAAATGGACTATTTGAGGGTGAAGGAGAGAAAGACACGGGGGCTAGTGAAGTTCCAACACTGAGGTTTTGGTGAGAAGGTTGTTGTGGAACTATTTTCTCAATTGATGAGAATGTGGGCAATGGTGGTGGATGAGAAGGCCTATGTGGAAAATCTTCTAGAGAGTATAGGGTTGATGATGAGTGAGGTGAGGTGAAGGAGAGAAATCTAGGTTCTAGAGGTGAAGGTTTGGTTGGTTTAGTAGAGATGGGAGTGTTTGCTTTTGAAGGTATGGTGGTGTTTAGTAAACGTTGTTTAGTGGAAACAAGAATTTGAGGAGTTGGTTTGATTGGTAGATTTATTTGGAGAGGAACTCTAGTGTTTGGAGTTTTGTTGGGTGATGACTCGGTTGATAAAATTGCACTAGGTGCTTTAGTCATGGTGAAATGGTAAAAGGTAAAAGTTGAAAGAAGAAGTTTTGATACTGAGAATGAGTGTTTGGATGATGGTTTGTAAGCACAAACACAAGTGGTTTATAAAGGGAGAAATTAGGCAAGTGAATTAAAGCCTAAACCACTAAAATTCTTCAAATTGCAATGATTTGCATGCACAAGAGTCAACTACAGTGTTGCTATGTTCTAGGGAGTCATTTAAGACAATTTGGAGTGTCTAGTTTAACTAAGGGGTATGAAATGATTATCTCAAGTGATAAACATCTTTCTGTGCACCCGGTTCCAACGGTTCCCTCACTTGAAAGATCCGACTAGCTTTAAGCTAGGGATCTCGCTATCAGAAGGAAGGAAAAAAGAATGATTAAGTTCTAGCATGGTCAGTACCTATATATCCTAAGTGATTTGGTCCACTAAGGTGTCTTAAATGGTAGAAGACTTAAATGGCCAAGTTTAATGAGTGAGAATAGTCAATGGTGACTTTTATGGGGAAAATATAGTTTTACAAACACCAATTGGTGATCATGGATGACACTAAGAGTTTTGAGGATGGTAAATGGTTGTAGAGACCAGATGATGATTAAGGAAAAATTTAGAAAATTCCTTAAAAATCATAAGAAATGAAAAATAAGATTTTAGAGCATTTTAGGGTTAAAAATGAACAAAATCAATTTATCAAAAATGAAAGAAATATCAAAATAGGTGTTTTGAAATGATAGAAACATTTTGTAAACATTGGAGCAGAAAGATGTGAGTTTTGAAGTAATGAAAAGTCAAAAACACCTTGAATGTGATCCTAAGTCATCCATGAGTGAATGTGTGATCAATTGAGCCTAAGGAAAACCTAAGTGATCCTAATGTAGCATGTTCAACTAGTCCAATATGGCCCTAAATGTATATGCCATAAAACGGCTCATGTCTCCCGGATCCACCGGATCCTTTCCTCGAGGGATCCGGCTAGTTATAGCCAAGGGATCCGGCTTCCGAGACAAATTTCATCATAGAATGTTCGCAAAACATAATTCCACATATCAAATTTTGAAAACAATGATCTCTAAAGCAAGCATATATGTATACAAGTAAAACATAGCAAAGATAACATGTAGAAGTTAGCATATGAGCATTAAATAGGATTTTGGGCAATTTATTGACAAATCGATCAACCAACAAATATTTCATAGAAATGATCAAGTTACAATGCTGAGCCAAATAAAAACTATAATACAATTTTAGAAAGGGTAGGAAGTATTTTAATCATAAACTAAATTCTTTCACTCGTCGTTTTCGTTTGATGGATCACCAAATGGCTCGTAGGCGGTCGATGATTTAGGAATGAAGAAGGAGGCAATGAAGGATGCATTTAAAGGTTCCATCATTTTATTCACAAGTTAATATTGATGGATTTGAAATTGTAGATGATAGTACATGAAGTGATGATAGAGGCGGGTCAGAAACATCCCATAAGGTATTAGTTTATTATTGTTGCCTTGGAGGTGTACAATTCCCCCTGCGAAGAAATAGGCAAGATTGGATGATTGTTGGGTTAGAAGACAGTAGATCATATGAGCACAATATGTGGGAAGTATCTCATGATTTCCTGTAAGACTCTAAACATTCTCACGTAGAATGACTGCAAGAGGTTTTAGTTCATCCAGGAGTTCACATGTGTGAATTATGATTGTATTTGGATAGTTGAAACATTGAGAAACACGCAGTTGACGCATGACTTCCTGTGGAGAGGGTATGTATGAACAGTGTAGACTGTTTTCTTTACGATAGTTAAAAAGATAATCAAGGTACCAATGTTTAGTGAAAGCACATTGTTGATAGCAGGGTTCCGGGTCGAGAAAACCTCCTTTTCTATGAGCAAGTTTTTCAACCCTCTAGGCAGTGAACCTAATCGTTGTAGTGTAGTATGGGGTAAGCCTCAGGGGTTGATATCATTCTCTAGGGGAATATGAATGCTAGAAAGAGATTTATGATGAGAAAGTGGGGTTGAGGATGATTCTTTTTATTTATTTTTATGTTTTATAGAAAGCAATGGTAAATATCTCGGGGTATATGATTTGGGGGGTGGTACTTCTACCGATTTCACTACTTAACTAATTATATAATTATCTAATTACTACGAATAGTTTATGCTAATTGAGGTGTGCTCATATGGTGATTAAAGATGTGTTCACTTAGATACTATTACTCCCTAGTTATCTTTTATTGGTCGGTTGAATTGTCACTTCTTTATCTTAACGCGTTGTATTCCTATTAGTCGTATGTATTCCCTAGTTCTATGAATGTATCTCTCCTATAGAATACACGGGATCGGCAAGTATAATAATATCTTCCCCGAATACCCTATCGTCATAAAGCACACTCACGCAATAAACACAACAATAGCCTAGTTGCACTCCTATGGCTTTTATCAATTAAGACAAGACACAACCTAACAACAATCAATAACTAGGTTTCATACATCTAACCAAACACACAAGTAATTTAGCTAGACATGTTAAACAAGCAAGCATACACACAATCAATTGAACATGGGGTAGACATAATAATAAATTGGAATAACAAACTTATCTTGATGTGTAAAATAGGGTATGGGACCTTAGAATACTGTCCAAGTCGGACTACAACTGAGTTAGGGTTTGCTCTCCAAAATTCTAACTCTTAAAATATAGAAAAATCGAATTCTATATATAGATTTACAATCGCAACGGCGTCGCCTTTTGCTAGCGACGCCTTCAGGTCGCCATCATTAGGGTTTCGTTTGGGCCAAGTCATCGTTAGGACGGCGTCACTTGAGGAGTTTGACCGCCGCCTTCGGCGCGGACGTCGTCCGAATCTTGGATCTTGGGCGCCCGGTGTGAAAAGTGTGAGTAACGCCTTCCGAAATTAGGCGTGACGCCATCGGCTTTAAGACCAAAATTCACAGCCGTCGGTGCACTTTTGATCAAGTCTTCATAGAGGGACGGCGTCGCCCTTTGGATGGGACGCTGTCAGGTGTAATGAACAGGCTTTGAGTGTCTTTGATCTTGACTTTGCCATTTCTTCATGTTTTTGCTCCTTTTCGTCCAAATATGCTTCATTCTAGCATTTTGCTTCCAAAAGACCTAAAAAGTGAAAAGGAACGATTTTAAGCAGTAACGGATATGAAATGTGTCGAATTAGGGCTTAAATAACCCCTTTAAAGCGTATGTTTTAAATCCTTATCAATTGTCCATAATTTAGAATTCAGATTATGTGAGCAAATTGCTCAACAGTTAGAAAAAAACTTTTAGTTTTTGATCCAAAACCATAGTGATAGAGAACAATCATCGTTACGAACGAGCTCAACGTGACGGAAGAATTCCAAAATGAACCACGGACAGATTTTCTCGTTGATGGTGAGAATACATTCAAATCCTATGGTGTGAAATGAAGTATTGATATCTTTTTTAAAGATTAGAGGTGAGTCAACAACACATCCTTCATGAAAGAAGCGAGTTTCAAGATTATTGAACCCACGAACATGATTGCCAGGCGTTTTTGGTTCAAGAGAGATGTTAGGAATGTAGACGTGAGTGAGACAATGCTCGAAGTCAAACTAATGAGACATTTTGAGACCTATAGACACGGGACGAATGTTTACATAAGTATGTTAATACATAGTAAAACTTCGAGAATACGAATGTTTTGATTGGTGACACTTTTAAGCATTCTTAATCACAGTTTTGGATTATAGCAAAGTGACAAGATAAGATCTCCTAACATTTTTATTTATCTTGTTTTATTTTATTAACAATGATAACCCTACATTTCTAATTCACTCTTTTTAACACTTAGTGAAACTACTTGTTATAGCAAGTTTTCATAAAATGATTTTAGGGTAATATTAAGGTGTTGTGTAGGCAAAGGAAAAGAGTGCACAAGAATTCTGTCATCTAATTTTCCGGTTCTGACGGTTCCTTTTGAGAAGGGATCCGACCAGTTATAGACCAGGGAATCGGGAGACCTTCAGAGGTACATGTTCTTTTTTGGTTTTTGATGCACGTTCTATTCATGCAATTCATAGTTTTATGTTTTAAACTAAGTATGTTTTAGTAAATGTGATATCTTAAACTATCACTAACGAATTTAAGAAAACATCGAGATATTGAGTGCTTGTGTGAGAGGAAAAAGAAAACATATTACACGGAAATGAAATAAGATAACTAAGACATCATTTATATTTCATTTCAATGCTTAAAGCAATACAAAGGATCGGATAGATGATAAAATAAAATAACAAAAATGTCTCCATGCGAGAATGTGATCATGGGGTAAACGAGTACGATGAGCGAGATGACAATGATCCTGAGAGCGATGTAGACCACGATGACGAAGTTCTTCCTCGGGTTGGATTTCTCGAAATGAGATGATGGAGAGGATGAAGATGTGAGTGTGTGAGAAATTTGAAAGTGGAAGATTTGAAAAATGGGATTTGTTGGAGATATTGTTTGACAATCGAGTTTTTATGGGGAAGGAGGAGTTTTTGAAATTTGTGTTTAGAAAGATAGAGATAAGGTTTAGACAATACATATTGACATACCTAGGTTTAGACGGACGATGACACGTAAGCACGAAGATCTCTAAGAACACCAAGTATATACCACATATATCATATAAATATATTTAGACATTTATATGAGAAAAAGAAACAAATAATTTGGAAATAGTAATATGTATAGATCAACCACACACATGATAACTAATATCACTTAGAGGTGAGTTTTATGAAAGTCATACCTCTATTGCAATTTTTAGTGTCCTTTTGAACATAACTATCAATGGACAACTCGAGGTTCTTTGAGATCTACCAGGTAATAAGTCTTGAAAACTTTTTGGGAACGTTATTTTATTACTGAAGAATCTTGATGACCTGCTTATTTCGGAATCTACTAAACAAAATGACAAGCAAGATTAGTACACTTTGTAATATAGAACCAAAATAAAATGTAAGATAAAATAGATGACAATATCTAACAATATCCAAGAAAAAAAATTCTTGAAATATAGTTAATGTTTTTAAGAATTTTCCTTCTTTATAGTTTTCAAACATACACGGATCGTATCAAGTTTTTAAAGTACAATATACTCTAAGAAACTTGTTAACGAAGCTCTGATACCAATTGTAGAAAACTAGAAAGGGGGGGGGGTTGAATAGTTTTGCCCTATTAAAACTTTGTTTTAAAGTATTTAGATCGACTTATGTCAATCCATTTAGATCGTGTGTTGGATATTGATAGATAAACATATAAATAAATAATGCAAAGAGATAAAGAGTAAAGGAACACAAAACCACGGCACAAGTATTTATAGTGGTTCGGCTACAAGGACTCCTTTCTTGCCCTACTCCACTTCTCGAGTATCCAACTCGAGAGTTTCTAAGCACTACACAACACAAGCTCCTTAATATGGCGGAGACGCCTTCACAATTTCGCCTACTACACTTCCAGTAGAAGGCTAGACACCGAGTTCTTCCACGAGGTAGAACCAAACCTATCACAACGTCTCCTACACTTTATCCGGTACTAGGCTAGACACCGAGTTCCATTACAAAAGAGGAACTACTACCCAACACTACAACCCAAAGGAGACAAACTCCTTTTTACAACACTTCAAAGGATATCAATACCCTTTTACCCAAACTACACAAATATACATTGATGCCCCATATCAAATGTACACCTTCGACACTATACACTAATGCCTTCAACTTGACACACTAATGGAGGGAGAGAAGAATTATCAACAAGATGCACTTCAATGTTCTTGATAATGATGAAGCTTAGCAATTCATGTCCTTGAGCTTGCACGTCTTCAAGAGGTTGTGATCTCGCTTTTAAGAGAAACCTAGATAATCACACAAAGAGAAAACTATATAGAATGATCATTTGGATATGAGGTTAGATAGGTTAGAACATAGAGATAATATATGTCTAAAAGGGGTTAGGAGCAAGAGAGAAATGACTCACTATTTATAGACAATCTGCCTACTGTTCACCCGGATCTGGCGGAATCCTTACCCAAGGGATCCGGCAGCTGGGTCAGGCTAGTCCGGATTTTGGGTTACAAATCGGGTTATGGGTTATGGGTTATGGACCATGGGTCATTGAATTTTGATCATGGATACCCAACAAGATACATTGTACCTAGTCAATGGGTCTTGGGTCATAGGTAATGGACTTTAGGTCATGGATCATGGATAATATATCCAACATAATTAAATACAACCACATTCACGAAAGAAAGATTCATTTAGACATTTTATCAAATAGTTGGTGTTCAACAGAGAAATACAAAATTAAATAAAACCACATTTCATTACCAAACACTGACATATAAACCCGGTAAAGCCTTGTAACCCAAAAAAAAAATAAACAAAATCATATAATTACATCTTACTGAGAAATGAGCACAAATGCAGAAATTAGCAATCGAAGCCCAAAGATCACGCATGCAATGAGTGATGAAGAATTATAATCGAGTACCTCATAATCTATATATATAAACAACAAAAATTTCATTGTTTAAGAATCTCATTCGGTTGAAAAAAAAGGTATTATAAGAGAGATAATAAAAAGAAACTTAGATAGAGGAAAATATGTTGATAAATGATGAATAAATAAGGAGATATGAATTTAAATTTCAAATTGGTTCACTGATCTAAGCTTTCAGACATTGGAGGGATGTTGGTGGCTCCGGTTCCCAAGTACAAGGCATGATAGTATACAAAATAAAATACGTATACATGTATACTACTCAATTAAAAAATATAAATAAATACACATGACATCAGCTTTTTTTCAATTATCCAATAAAGACACTCAATTGAAGTATTTTGTTTCAATTAGCCAATCAAATTGCTCTACATGACATCAGCTCAAGCCCTCTTTTAATAGATAGTATAGATTCGGTTAAAAAAAAGGTGTTATAAGAGAGATAATAAAAAGAAACTTAGATAGAGGAAAATATGTTGATAAATGATGAATAAATAAGGAGATATGAATTTAAATTTTAAATTGGTTCACTGATCTAAGCTTTCAGGCGTTGGAGGGATGTTGGTGGCTCCGGTTCCCAAGTACAAGGCATGATAGTATACAAAATAAAATACGTATACATGTATACTACTCAATTAAAAAATATAAATAAATACACATGACATCAGCTTTTTTTCAATTATCCAATAAAGTCACTCAATTGAAGTATTTTGTTTCAATTAGCCAATCAAATTGCTCAACATGACATCAGCTCAAACCCTCTTTTAATAGATAGTATAGATTCGGTTAAAAAAAAGGTATTATAAGAGAGATAATAAAAAGAAACTTAGATAGAGGAAAATATGTTGATAAATGATGAATAAATAAGGAGATATGAATTTAAATTTCAAATTGGTTCACTGATCTAAGCTTTCAGGCATTGGAGGGATGTTGGTGGCTCCGGTTCCCAAGTACAAGGCATGATAGTATACAAAATAAAATACGTATACATGTATACTACTCAATTAAAAAATATAAATAAATACACATGACATCAGCTTTTCTTCAATTATCCAATAAAGTCACTCAATTGAAGTATTTTGTTTCAATTAGCCAATCAAATTGCTCAACATGACATCAGCTCAAACTCTCTTTTAATAGATAGTATAGATTCGGTTGAATAAAAAAAAGGTAGAGTTAATTACATAAATCGTCCTTGTGGTTTGGTCAAAATTACGGATATTGTCCCTGTACTTTTTTTCAGTGCGTTTCGTCCCTGTGGTTTACAAATCTTACGGATTTTGTCCCTGATCCGACCCAGCCCGTTAAGTGTTTTGCCCGTTAGTCCTTTCGTTAAGTCCGTTAAGTGTTTTGCGCTGTTAGTCCTTCGTTAATAAATTTTGCACAGTTAGTCCTTATTTTTTAAAATATAGTTTTCCCCAATTAGTCCCCGCTAATAATAGTTATCGCCCGATTTTTACGTTTTTGTCCGTTTTATCCGTTTTGTTTGTTTTATCCGTTTTTCCTCCGTTTTTTTCGTCCGTCCCTTTTACGCTTTTTTATCCCTTTCGCCTTTTTATATGCTTTCGTCTGTTTTTTTACGCTTTTGTCCGTTTTTATCCGTTTTTGTCTGTTTTTTTATCCGTTTTCGCCAGTTTTTTTAAGTTTTTGTCCGTTTTTTTCCGTTTCACCCGTTGTTTTACGTTTTTGTCTGTTTTTCTTACATTTTGAAAAAAAATATATCAAATTAAAAAAAAAATTGAATAAAAAATTTCAAAAAAAAAATTTGAACAAAAATATTTTTTTTCAAATATTTTTTTTTTAAAAAACGGACATATTGAAAAAAAATTTCCGAAAAATATTTTTTTTCAAATATATTTTTTTTTAAATCTTAAAAAATTTCCGAAAAATATTGAAAAAAAACGGACATATTTTAAAAATATATATATATATTTGAAAAATATTTTTTTTATTCAAATTTTTTTTTTGAAACGGACAAAAACGTAAGAAAAACCGATAAAAACGTACGAAAAACGGACAAAACGTAAGAACAACGGACAAAACGAAAGAAAACAGACAAAACATAAGAAAAAAGGACAAAAATTTAAGAAAAACGAACAAAAACGGATGAAAACCGATAAAAACGTAAGAAAAACGGACAAAACGTAAGAAAAATGGACAAAAACTATAAAAAACGAAAGAAAACGGACGAAAAACGTGAAAAAACAGGGGGAAACGGATAAAAACGATCGAAAACGGATAAAACGACAAAACGGGTGAAAACTATTATTAACGGAGGGACTAATTGGGGAAAACTATATTTTAAAAAATAAGGACTAACGGTGCAAAATTTATTAACAAGGACTAACAAAGAAAACACTTAACGGATGCACTAACTAGGACTAACACAAAACACTTAACGGACTGGGTCGGATTAGGGACAAAATCCGTAAGATTTGTAAACCACAGGGACGAAACGCACTGAAAAAAAAAATATAGGGACAAGATCCGTAATTTTGACTAAACCACAAGGACGATTTATGTAATTAACTCAAAAAGGTATTATAAGAGAGATAATAAAAAGAAACTTAGATAGAGGAAAATATATTGATAAATGATGAATAAATAAGGAGATATGTATTTAAATTTCAAATTGGTTCACTGAACTAAGCTTTCAGGCATTGGAGGGATGTTGGTGGCTCCGGTTCCCAAGTACAAGGCATGATAGTATACAAAATAAAATACATACACATGTATACTACTCAATTAAAAAATATAAATAAATACACATGACATCAGCTTTTTTTCAATTATCCAATAAAGTCACTCAATTGAAGTATTTTGTATCCAATAAAGTCACTCAATTGAAGTATTTTGTTTCAATTAGCCAATGAAATTGCTCAACATGACATCAGCTCAAACCCTCTTTTAATAGATAGTATAGATAGATTTTAATTTGCTCTCATTTTAAATTTTGTGAAGAGCGCAATATCAGGTTATTGCACAAGGCAACATTGAATTAATGGGACCCGTTGATTATAATTCATGTGGCCTATATTGAAAAATGACTTGTCAACTACATTTTCCTTAGCATAGAAATTCAACATCGTTACTTTCCACGAGTTTCAACCAACACAAAAAGATGCTAATTGAATTATTATAAAAGAATGAACAAAATCAACACGTACACTATAGTGTGTTTGTTAATCATGAGTCTGGATCATGTTTGACCAAGACTCGCCAAACTGAAGCTACGAAACAAACACACTCTTTAGAACACAAATGACTGATGTCTAATTTCAGTAAATATGATTAAAAATGCAAAATCCAAATCTAATAAAAATGAACAATGATATTTAGGATTAATAGATGTAAATTTAATAGGTAAGATAATAAGGAGGTGATTTGCATACTCTCATAAATGATTGGGACACTCAAATTTTGAATGGTTGAACATTTATACCCTTACAGGATAAACATAAATAAAAATAATGTGAAGATATAAATGTCTAAACACTTATAATTTGAATGTCCCAATCATTTATGAGAATGTGCAAATCACTTTCTAAAATAATATGATGATGACTTATGACACAATTAATGAAAACGATGATAAAAACATCAATTATGAGAGGTTTAAAATAGGTTTATTAAACTTGAAAATGTTCAAGTTTTGTTTTAACCATAGTGGATTTTTATGTGATGATTACAACGCATGAAAAAGTCCTAAAACTTAGATGTTTTTATAATCTTAAAATGTTTAATGTATGTGTACAAGTAAAACAGATATAAAATTTTAAAATATTTATAATAGGCTTATCAAATAAAAATCTTTATAAATTGTTGAGGTGGCAAAAAATATTAAACATATAAAACATTAAATTTTTATAAAATTTCACGATAATAAATCTTTATAAATTGTTGAGGTGGCAAAAAATATTAAACATATAAAACATTAAATTTTTATAAAATTTCACGATAATAAATGTTTTAAGTAACAATTTAACGCATGCCATATAATATGATGCAAGCGTATCTTTAGGCTATTACTCAAAATAACTCGCACTGGTTGTCCATAAAATAATGTGGTCAACATAGACAAATTATTTCACGCAATTTTTAAAATAGAAAAGAAAAAAGACGTGATGAATTTGAAGCCCTAAAAGAAGAATTTTGATCTAGGACATTTCTCTAGACTTGTTGGGTCGATTTGAGGTACGTTCAACATGCTTTTGCAATTTGCAAAGGATAGAGGTTGCTATTATCACACGAGTTCAACCCACACGACGGAATGCTTAATAAGTAACTCGCTACAAATGGACAAACCCGGCACCAGCTTGTTTATTACTCACAAGAAGTGAATTGAAGGTCATGTTTGACCAAGACTTGCCAAAAGTAAACAAACCTGACTTACTGTACATCGACAAAAGGTGCATTGATTATAGACTTATAGTGATATTCCATGAAACAATGAATTTAATATGCTACAGAAATGTCTACTAACCAACCCGATCTAGTGGAAAAGGAGCAGAGTGGTGACGACATGAATGTATTGATATTTAATATGGAGTATGCACAAGGTTAATACTTAGTATGATGCATGCAGCATTTACAATATAATTAATGGGCCTTATATGTTTGGTTGTCTGAAAATGTAAAAATGAGATCACACAATGGGCATCTTATTTGATTTTTGGACTGGTTTAGTTGAGCCCAAATATGGATATCTATAAACTGAATTGAGCAAAACTCCTTACCTCCTGTACACTTAACATACGAGTACAGGACACAAAAATAAACAGATCAAATAAGTACACACATCTAACTCTAAACAAAAATACTCATTTAATCATTTTACATACTTACAAAGACACTTGAAGTGATCAAGAATAGGACCCCTTTCCTTTCTTACCACACTAATACAATAAAAAATAAAATAAACTTGAAAACAAATTCTACACCAAACTTCCTGTTCCTACAAAGAAACAAACACATGAATTCACCATCCACCTTTTCCCCTCAAAAGGTGGAGATGAACTTGCACCTAACCCACAAGGGAAAAAATGGGCTTTTAAAAATAGTACTTATATATATTTTTTTCAAAGCAGAAAGATTAAATTCAGAACAATAATGATTTAATTAAACATATACATAATGTAGTGATAGTTGTATATTATTCTGAATCTTATCTGCTTTTGCTTTAAAATAGTTTGCTTTGAAAATAAAGTAATGAAAAGAAGAAAATCAAACCAAGAACAGAACAAAAGTTTGGTAGCTCAAGGCTTCCAAATATGACCATTTCGTCAAGTGATGGACACTCCCTCAGTATCTTTGAGCCAATGCCCCATTCTTCACCTATATTGTGCCAAAAATGAAATAAAATTAAAAGTGGACATAAAAAATGTAATATTGCTCGTGAACTGAGAAATTCCATCTTGCGCGGAATTGCTTCGTTAAACAGTATTAAGTGTATAACGAGGCAATGCGCGTGTATTAGATGAAAATTATGAAGTGCAAAAAAAGATGAAAATTATGAATCATTGAATGGTTTATTGTGTTACCTTAAATAGTTTAGTAGCTGATCATACTAAAGTTCCATCCGTGAAACTTTTGGCTCGAAGATCCACACTTCTAAGATCGCGTAGATGTTGCAAGATTTCTTGAAGAAGTTCCATTCCTTTGTCGCCTTTCTTCAATGAGCCAATACAATGTTTTAGGAACTCTCTATCGGCTTCTAAAGCTTGTAACCTTACGTAAAGTTGATCAACTTCCTCTTCCATGTCGATTCTCTTCTTTTGTAACTCAAATCTTGTGACGGCGGTGTCTTCTAACGTGTTGGGATGGAATCCGTTTTCATGCCCGTTGGAATTGATCACACCATCATCACTCTCGGTTTCAAGTGCATCAAAAAGAGGAAGAAGTCTCTTTCCCATTGAACCAATGGATCGCCGGTCTTGATAAGGTGTCTCAAGTGTTTCCTTTAGAAATCCGTTTGTGATACCGTTGACTTCATGTCCCTCATAACCATAATTCCCATTCCCGTTTAGATGTTTTCCGTTCTCTTCAAAGTAATCCTCTATTTGCCTTACATCACCAAAGTGTCGATCTTCTTCGTCACTCAATATGAAAAGCTTCTCCTCTAAAACCTTAAGTTGTTCAAGAATCGACAGCCTCTCATCCTCAAAGTCCACAAACGACGAATCAAGATTCAGCACGGAGTCAATGGGGGTATTCTGATGTTGGCTATCTTGATTCCCGTTAGATATACCGTTTTCTTTTGGATCATGATTTGGATCGACCCACAGTCCATCCCCATCCTCAGAATGACTACATGAAGCCGAACACGTTCCACTCTTCACACTACTAGCCAAAAACCGCATCCTATCCTTAGTCTCGTATTCCAACACTTTCTTTCTATACATTTCCAATTCCTTCTCCTTTTTCACCATAAGATCATTCAAAAGTTGCAAAGCTTCTTGATCATATTCTGATTGTTCTTCCATCATTCGTTGATAATGCAACGCCTCCATTTGCATTGCGGCTTTCTCTTCTTGTAGCCGGTTTATCATAGCCATTGTCTCACTAGCCGCTACAGCGGAAGCACTTCTTTCTTCTTCTAACTCAATATACAACGCTTGCAACGCCTTCCTTTCAGCTCTCAATGCCGATTTAAGCTTCTCATTCGTGTTAATGGCATCGCCCACCTCCACTTCATTTCCATAAAAAGACTCCTCTGCCACTGAATCCTTTCTTTCAATCATTAACAATGTGTTATCCACTTGATTCAAGTTCTCCAATTCCTCAACTTTTTCGTCTTCTCGCCCCTCTTCAAAACCAAACAAAAAGGCAACAACTTTTGGTCTCATTTTCTTGAAATTTAACATTAAAAGGAAATAAACAACAACCATGTGAAACAAATTAAAAGATTACCATATTCAAGATTGAAATCCAAATCACTTGAATTTGTTGAAGGTTCTTCATGTGATAACGAATACAAAGTGAAATTATCCTGAGCTTTTATCTCATCACATGAATCCAAAACTGGAATTTCTGTTCCAATTGAAACCTCTGTATCTTCTTGATCTGAATATTAACACAAAATTGAGATTAAACATATAAAAACAATAAATATATAAAAGAGTTATAAGTTACTAAAATCTTGCCTGAATCACCCTCTTCAGTTTCTTTTAGTTCTTCACTATCCACCGGAGTACCATTTGGTTCAGAAACTGGGAGCTTTTCATCCGGAAAACTACTTAAATTTGCATGAAAAACAAGTGAATTCTCAGTTTCTTCAAATTCCATTGAATCAAGCTCCGCAAATTTCGATAAATCCTCTGCGTTTTCCTCTGTTTTTTCATCTGTTTTCTCAATTACATAATCGAAATTCTCTGCATTCTCAAGAACAGCAACTGTTTCTCGGGTTTCATTTACTAACTCCTCCATTACTGTCTCGATTTTTGACTCTGACATAGCTTGAGCTATCTGAAATTCGCCAAATTCTTGTTCTTCATTTTCGTCGACTGTTTCGATTGGTACCAACTGATTACCACTATAATCTAAGAAAAATTCAAGATCTTGTGTTGGTAAATCTGAGATTATATTCTCCTTCATTTCAAATTGAATCAAATCATCTTTAATTAATACATCCCCTGTTTCCTCTGTTTTCCCCTGTTTTTCATCCTCTGTTTCTTTCTCGAGATTATCACTCACCAAATCCGATCCGATTAAATCGAGAACCGAATTCCCATCTTTCGACAAACTGATAAAATCCCATGAAGGATTAATCACAAAATAAGAAGAATCATCAAAACTTTTTCTCACAAATTCAACACCACAACAAGAACACTTGACACACACTTCAGCTTCATTTTCTTCCTTACTTTCAACAAAATCAATATTTTTCGCCTTCGAAAACACGAAACTTTTAGAATTTTCACCAAGAACATGTGAGCAATCCTCACACAATTCATTAGATTCTGCTAACTTTCTATGTTTTGAACAAAACCCGAGTTGCGAAATTTCTTTAGAATGAAACTCACATAGATATTCTCTATGAGAATTCTTCTTTTCGGGCTCAAAGAAACGATCAAGACGAATACACCAAAGACAAGGCGGTTTTAGCCCGAAAAATCGAGCATATTTGATTATGAGATATGAAAATAATGAGTTAAGAAGTAGGAGTAGTATAAGTGTCCATTCAAGAACAGCATAGATTAACACAAGTGTGATTTTGTTTGTGTTGTTATGTAATATTGTTGCAAATTTGTTTGTTGCCATGGTGATTGATATGTTATGTTTTTAGTGTGTGCATTTACACACTTTACACACACTGATCACAAAGAGAGAAAATGGAAATGGAATGTTTTTTTGACTAAGGTTTTAAGCAAAGGTTATGAATGAGGTAAAGTGTATTAGACTGTTTTGTTGAGATTTTATTGATTTAATATATTGATATAATTATTAAGTAATTAGGTTAACAAACCAATGGGGATTACTAGATTGTTCTTTGTTTTTTTAAGGGGATAATTTCATTTTAATTATATAAGAAATGGAAAAATATGTAATATATATATATAACTCTATATATATATATATATATATATATATATATATATATATATAGGATAAAGATCAAATAAAAAGATAAATATCCGAAAAGATAAAAAGATTTTTTTTCAAAAAAAGTTCTCGAAAAATTCCAAAAAAATTTCACAAGATCGGGTATAATGGTGCATGAAAAAGTTGTGAAATTTTTTTCTTTCTAAAAGTGGATATTTTTTCCGAAAAAAAATTATGAAAAATACGCCGATTAAATCGCTTTTTGCATCAAAATTGGTTTTGCAACCAACTTCTTTTGACTTTTTTCATCAAAACAACATCCAAGCATCTAACTAAACAAGTTGAAAATTTTGTGCATCAAAATTTTTCACGATCAAAATTGCTTTTGTGCAAAAAAGCGTATCAAAACTCAAAGTTATAAAAAATGTTTTCACAAAAGTTTTATGCACCAAAGATACCCGATCTTGTGGAATTTTTGGAAAACTTTTAAAAAAATATATATATTTTTATTATTTTTACGGATATTTGTCTTTTTATTTTAACTTTACCCTCTATATATATATATATATATATATATATATATATAGAGTTAGGATCAAATAAGAAGATTACTTAAAATAAGAAGGAATAATAAAAACTATAACCGCAAACCGAGATTTGACCGATTCCTAAATTAGATGCATCCCTATAATCTTAGATGCATTATAACGCATAATAGTGTGTTTTCGCTTTAATCGATGCATATAACGATATTAGATGCATTTTATGATTTATCTTGTTTTTGTTTCTCTCAAGACGTGCCAAAATCATGAAAATCAATTTGCACCATCTATACATCAAATTAACTTTCTAAACTCAAGATGTTGCATCTATATGAATAGAAATGCATCTAATGCAAGTCGTTGGATCTCAAATACGTGGTTTTGGTCACTTCTCACCACTTCTTATTTTAATTTACTTCTCACTGGATCCCTACTCTATATATATATATATATATATATATATATATATGATTAGGAGTGAAACATTTCTGGTTCTTGTTTATCACTTCTATTGTACTCACTGTATTTATGAATAAAAACAGAACTGACTTTCTTGACATGTTTTGTTTCTAATGGAAATTAATTTGCATTATTTCATAATGACAAGTTAGGGTTGGTACTAAATTGAATAATGCCAACATGTATTATTTCAATTTGGTGATAATCTAAATCATTAAGTTTAGTTGTACTATTTATCTAAAATGTGAAATTAAAATAGAGATTAGTATATTTAAAAGATGAGTAAGCAAGTAGCAAAGAAATTATGAGAAAGTAGCAAAGAAATTATGAGAAACTGCTAGATTTTGGATTGTGTTGTTAAAAGTTTGTCCACCAACTAATTAACATAACTTTAGTGTAGACTAATCCATTTACAATATACCATTGAGAATCAAATTAGTATAAAAAAATATGTCAATTTTATTATATGCTTGTTTTTCAATACCTAATCAGAACTCAAAAGAATGTAGTAAATATTTGCGGACAGGGTAAGTAATCCCAAACCTACAAACTTAATGAGAAAATTAAACAATGCAAATGCAAGCATGTGAAACTCTTTCATCAAATGTGTATGTTGAATCATAGTTTGTCAGGTCTCAAGAGTGTGAATGTCTACTATTTTCTTGTTCTTTAATGTCTAATAAAACGATGGTTACTTTTATACTCCGTCATTTACTATCATTATTATTAAAATATTTGACATCGTCGAATATACAGACAATAAAAAATTGTATATGTCAAGTTTTTGCGTATTTGTTGGATTCTACTTGGTGTTTAATCGAAAGAACATAACTCAAATGTAACATCTAATCTAGTTATTTTAAGCCAAAGTTCTTAAAGTAAATCATAAAACCCCAACTAAGCCTTGTGATTTGAGATTCTTTCTTGGTTAGTAATGGGCATCAAGTTGGAGGGACCAAGCAAGAACATAACATAAGTAGGTGGACCACATACAAAGTAATGTATGGGCTCCACAATGGATGGCATATGTTGGACCTAATCATGCTTGTCTAGCTTTTCCTTTTTCTTATTTTTGGTCAATAATCACAAGGGTATGCAAATACTTTACATTGCAAGAAACAATAATCAAGTTTAATAATGTTAATTATATTTTTGCTGTAATTAGGAGTCAGAAAATATTTTTAGGAAATAACTTTATACAAGCCAATCTGGAGACCAACTGTATATTTTTTTCAGTATGCATCTAGTTTTCTTTTACAGATACCATGTTAATCATATACTATGCGCATATACATTTTGGTGTTTTAGCTAAAAGCAATTTCATATCATTATGATAACTAAATGCAAAGGTTTGAACATGTTCAAGTGATATGATTATGGTTCGCAATGAGTTGTGCTATTCAATACATTCACACATGATGAGCAAATAAAATATTAAAAATAAATGTTATATTGAACCTTACAGCAAAATATAGATATACCAATTGATTATTAGTCTTGTTAACATAAAAAAAATGATTATTAGACTTTTAAAATAATTTATTGCATCCAATTTGATTTTATTGTCATTAGCACCTTTACAAAGAGAAAAAATAATCAAAAACTTATAAGAGTAGTCAAGTTTTTGTATCTAGTGTTACATGATTTACCTCTTACATGTTAACTGTAAAATTGTTTGATAAAAATATGCTAGAAATAAGACCTTTCTATTTAGCATTTAAAATGATGTCAATGATCCTTCTGTCCTTCAAATTATAGTTTGTGAATATTCAAATGGAGATGACGTTCATAATGTCCTTATGGTCGGCGTGAATTTTTGAAAGTGAAATGTGTGAACCGTGAAGTTTCAAACTTTGTGGGCAATATTTGTAACCCAACTATATACATTCAACTATTCAACCACTTCTTCAGGCGTTAGAGAGTTTTTCTAGATAATCTATAAAACTTGATTTTAAATATAAACTATTTTCAGGAGAAATTGATCTTTACCGAACAGTAAAAATGAGGAAAAAGGCAAAAACAGTTCTTTTGGTTTACTTGCATCGAAAAAGCAGTCTAAAAAAATTGCAAAGAAGTCTTTGTCGTTAAGTGTTCATTACGGAAACAATCCTTCAGTTAAATTTGGGACTGTTTTTATGACAAAAAAGTACATACACGTCCTTTTGGTTTACTTGCGTTGCAAAACAATCTGAAAAAAATTAAAAATTCGTCACTGGCGTTACTTGCGTCTACAAAACAACGAAATCCAATTAGACCTTGCATTAGTTCATGAATCATGACAAGAATTCTATCTCTATATAGAGAAAGAAAAAAAGATAGGTTTTAATTTAAGGTTTGTTTGTGTAAGGAAACATCACATAAATAGTCCCTATAATTACCTACCAATTCAAGGAACAATCATTGCCCACGCTCTTGCAGCGGATAGCTGCCTCGTTCTTCACATTATAAACTCGACAATCTTATATATGATTTTGTTGGTCATTAAAAAGATGTGATTATCTATATATAAATCAAGAAAGTATGAAGAAAAAAGATTGTGAGATCCGAGAGCCTCTACAAACAATTCAAAAAGTACCATTACAGCTTATTAGATCCCTTTTATTTTTGCTTTTCTTTATTTTTCTATATATTTTCTATTTTTCATTACTTTATTTTATTTAATTCATTTGGAAAAAGCACAATACACGATACATTGGTAAGCAGGGTCCAACAATATAATTGAATTTCAACAAGTAGGCACATCTATTTCACACCAAAACATTATGTTAAGTCATTTTCTGTACAAATATATATAAAGTACTTTCTCTTATTCGTGTACTAGCTTTTAGAAAGACCACAACGATAACATTTATCATGTGAGCAAGTGAGCAACATACATGATTCATATGAGCCTAGTAGCTGAAATCAAAGAACCCTGAGGACCATGTCATGGATATCGATCCATGTAGCCAATGTGACTGTGTGAGCTGTGATAACTAATTTCGTCTCAAGCATAGCAAGATCATTGTGACATTTGGAGTTATTTTGCTAGTAACATTATCATGCTGATTATCCGTACTTATATAAGTCGGTCAACACTATGTTAATTGAACATAGCGCGAGAATGAATCATCATACAAATATGAGACAAACACAACTAAGTAATACTGTACTATATTTGACTCCTTCGACTACACACATTCTCTATATCTTATATGGAGTATATAACAATATTTCGACTCGGGTGGATATGACTATCTATTGTCTATTTAAAGTTTAGTTCCCTTTCCATTAATGTATTTTAGATCAGTTTAACTCAAAACGAAGACAAGAATATATATGTAAACATGTGTATTTGATATATTATTTCAAATAATCTTAGAAAGTCTAAATGCTTTGATTTTGTGATTGTGTATTTCTAACCCCACATCTTCTTACTTTCGAATAGACAATTGCAACAATGACACCTTACCACCCACTAAGTTAAAAATAATAGCCCAAGATGGATATATCATCATTAATGGTCTTTATTGGCTCTCATTTTAATTAACCATATCTTATAACTACGGAGTAATTATTTAATACAACAAATAGCAAAATTAAATTAACACTAACAATGAAAGTAACACGGAATAAATGCAAAATGTTTTATAAACCGGTAAAGAAAACTCTAAGGTGGCTTTTAGTTGGAAAACATTTTCTTTCATTTCCTATTTCTTGTTTTGTAGGAAAAGGGAGGGGAGTTGTATTTCCACAAAACAATGTAAAATGTAGAAAACGCGTTTAGTTTGAGAAACATGTGTTTGTGTTTTTCATTTTGCAAAACTAGAAAACATGTTTAAGTGTTGTTGTTTTCTATCTCAATTCTCTATTCACCTTTGTAATATTATAAAAACATCTTCAAAACACAAAAACAAATATTATAAACTAACAAACTAAATTATAAAATAACTAAAAAAATCTAATACAAGAAAATAAAGGATTAAAAAAGTAAAATATAACATCAAATAACATTAAAAAATCTTCAAGCGACTACAACTCGACATAAAAACATTAAATTCGACATAAAGTAAAATTTCCTATTTCATCCGTTTTATACGTTTTTATCCATTTTTGTATGTTTTATCCATTTTGTACGTTTTTATATATTTTTGAACATTTTTATACGTTTTATTAGAGGTGGCAAACGGGTCGGGTCGGGTCGATTTGGGTAATGGGTCATACAGGTCCTGTTTCAAAAATGGGTCTAACGGGTCATGGGTCAGATGGTTTGGGTCGGGTCGATCCACTAAATTAAAGTATTTTCATCCGTTTTTTTACGTTTTCATTTGTTTTTTTAATCTTTCGTCTGTTTTTTACGTTTTCGTCCGCTTTTTAATGTTTTCGTCCGTTTTATTACGTTTTCGTCTGTTTGTTACGTTTTCGTCCGCATTTTACGTTGCCGGTTTTACGTTATTGTCGTTTACGCCGCTTTTTGTACGCTTTTTACGTTTTGTATTATTTTACGCTACCGTTTTTACATTTTGTTACGTTTTATTTCATGTTTTCTTACGTTTTCGGCCGTTTTTTACATTTTCTTACGTTTTTTTACGTTTTCTAAATTATAGTGTTTTCATTCGTTTCTTTACGTTTTCGTCCGTTTTTATACGTTTTCGTCTGTTTTTTTACGTTTTTGTCCGATTTTATACGTTTTCGTCAGTTTTTACTTTTTCATCCGTCTGTTTTTACGTTTTCATCCGTTTTTTTACGTTTTCGTCAGAGGAAATCTAAAAAAACGTAAAAGTAGAAGAAAACGTAAAAAAATGGACCAAACGTAAAAAAAAGATGAAAACGTAAAAATTTAGACGAAAACGTAAAGAATTGGAAGAAAACATAAAAATCGGACGAAATTGTAAAAAATAGACGAAAACGTAAAAAAAATAGACGAAAACGTAAAAGAACTAACGAAAATATAAAAAAATGGACGAAGACGTAAAAAGGGTCGAAAACGTATAAAACGGTTAATTACGTAAAAATCAAACGAAAACGTAAAAAAACAGGCAAAAACGTAAAAAAAAATGGACGAAAGCGTAAAAATTGAGAAAAAACGATAAAAAGGACGAAAACGTAAAAATTGAGACAAAAACGTAAAAAAAGACGAAAACGTATAAAAACGGACGAGAATGTAAAAAAACGAAAACGTAAAAAATGGTCGAAAACGTAAAAACATACTAAAACGTAAAAAATGGACGAAAACGTAAAAAAAAAACAGACGAGAACGTAAAAAATGGATGAAACGTAAAAAACACACTTAAACGTACAAAAATAGACGAAAACGTAAAAGAACAGACGAAAACGTAAGAAGACGTAAAAAAACGTAAACGTAAAAAAAGGGTCGAAATCGTAAAATAAGGTCAAAAACGGAGAAAAAAAAATCGGACGCAAACCTAAAAAGTAGACATAAACGTTAAAAATCAGACGAAAACGTAAAAAATTGGGCGAAATCATCAAAAAACAGACGAAAGCATAAAAAAACGAACGAAAACGTAAAAAAATGGACGAAAACGGACGACAATTTAAGGAAACGGACGAAAACATAAAAAAGCGGACAAAAACGTAAAAAATCGGACGAAAACGTAAACAAACAAACGAAAACGTAAAAAACAGACGAAAACGTAAAAGAACAGACAAAAACGGCCAAAAACAGACGAAAACGTAAAAAATCGGACCAAAACGTAAAAAATCGGACGAAAACGTAAAAAATTGATGAAAACGGACAAAAATGGACAAAAACGTATAAAAAACGATGAAAACGTATAAAAATTGACGAAAACGGATTAGGGGTATTTCAAAGGAAAATAGGTGAAAACAAATAAAAAGTGTTTTGTAGTTTTGTGTATTAAAGTTGGAAATAGGAATTTTGTGTTTTGCAGAGAATTTTATTGGAAAACACTAATTTGAACGCGATCTCTGTTTTCTTTGTTTTCTACAAAAAATTTTGTGGAAAACAAGGTTGTTTTCCCTCAACTAAACGCACCCTAAATGTTGTATTGTTCATGCCATCTCATAACTATAAGTATGGCTTTTAAGATTACAAAAATGAAAAATCCAAGGTATGCGTAGCTGTTAAATGCATTAAATTAGTTGAATGGGTATGTTATTAATATGTTATTGACATCATTTTTTGTATTTGCGTGGGTATAAAGATACCCTCCACCAACGTTATACATAGATTACAGAGTATTTCACAAAAATTATTTTCAATGACCTTTTGGAATCAACAATGATGAAAATGATCTCTATTAATGTACTATCGTATCATTGTTTGCGTATTAAGCATAGGACTGGTTTTTAAAATCTTTTCATAGACTATTTTAACATCCTATATTGTTATAACTAAAGATATATATTTTCATGTAATAGGATCAGTATGTGTAGGCACGTGAGGTGCACGTGTGTTCTCCTCACAAGATTTAACTAACTTTATCTCTCACTTTGTAGTTTAAATACCCATTGTATTGTACATTGTTATTCATTTTGATTTTAATGGAATTCCTTTCCCTCTCATTCTGTTGTACCAAACATTGATCTATCATCAATAAGAAACTAATTTCCGAGCCTAATTATCTCATTTAAGCTCCTGAATAGCTTCTTGCATTCTTCGAATTGCTTAATTCCTGGAATAGCTTATCGAAGTGGTATCAGAGCGCCTTTCCTGGCAACTCATTTCTACTTTCGGTGAAGTTTGTTAGTTTTCCGGTGAGTCTGTTAGTTTTCTAGCGAAAATTCGTTCAAGAATCAGAGAGCTACACTAGCACTATGATCTATTGTATGCTATCCGTTCAGAAAAACGACCCATTATCAAGTATTCATCGCGATCACGAGAACAACACATAACTGTTTAAATCCTCTGTTTTCGGACTAATGATCAGTTTTGATTGACTTGATTTGGACAAGAAACGGTTAAGTTGTTAGTTGTTACTCAATAGAAGACGAATGAGTAATAACTAATAAGAAGAACTCCAACTAATTCAAGAAAATAGCATACAAGTGTTTTAATAATGGCACCTTCTACAAGAATCACTATTCAAGTAGTAATAAGCCATTAAGTTCCTTATATTTCTCTTTTGATCAAATTTTAGGCCTACCAATGACAAGGTAGCGAGGTACATTCAAACATACCTACATATCGTCGAGTAAACCATAAGCCCATTCGCATAAGTTCCAAACTTTAATGTTCCCATTAGGCACCAACCTGTAAGTTACTAAACAACATGATTCTTATAGACATAAAATTAACAGTCGTAGCGGGTACATAGAATAACTTACTATCAAATCCTTCAAAAATGATGGAGATAACAACCACAACAAGTTTATGCTAGGCAAAAGAGCTATAAACGAATGCAATTTTAACATTGCGATCACCTTTAAAAGTTACAAATTTTCCATATATAAAGGCATAAAACTAAGCACATTAAATGAGTTATATGTATAGTATACATGTTGTTGGTCCACAAGGTTTGAGTAAATGCCAGAATCTTCCTACTTGTAACAAGGATAGTAACAACATCACCCAAAACCATAATAACACCATTTGTACTTTTCAAAGAATGTAAAGATTTACAGTAGGATATCTCTCGGTAAAACTATTTTGGTTGAGCGACAAGTGTAACACTCCCTTCGGAAAATCTAGAGTCAGCTAGCTTTGCTTAGAAGTTCCTGGGAGAAGAATTCTATCAACTATAGAGCTAAGTTTTACTTTATGTGTTTGTTTAGAATCCTACTTATCCCAGTTACAAAGTTTTGTTTAAATAGGCCAAGGAATATTGTGGATACAGTAGGTGGAGCGTGCGTTTGGCTTTCCAATGCTGACAAATTTTGTACCCAATATCTTGCTTTATCGTCCTTTGATAAGACCTTATGCTTATCTTCCCAACGAGTTTCCCGCCCATTCATCAGATACTAAGTCCCCTGTATAGATAATTCTTCAGGGTAACTAAGGCATTAGTTAGTCCTCAGTCCCATTCATGTTGCTTATAGCTCCTTGTACCTTGCTCCCTGAAACCGCATCAGTTATACAAGATGTTTCTTTAGTTAGTCTTCGACTTCACTGAAGCTTGGCAGCTGGTTGAGTTTTATACAACGCTCACTGATTTCTTATATCAGTAAGGTTACAACCACTGATGATCATTAGTGAGGCACCTATCACTCACAATCATCAAGGTGTACTCTCTGATAACCATCAAGGAGTAACACTTTTTGATAACCATAAGAGAATAAGTCCTTTGAGTTACATCAGATGGTGACTTACTCTCTGATCCTTATCAGTGAGTGTTGTTCTCACTAACTAATATCATAGACTTACTTGATTAAGCTATTTTATGTTTAATATTGTCAGAGACCATTGGGTCGAAAATCAGATGCAACACATGTAACTTCCTAACACTTAAAAGATACAAGACATGTTGATATATATGCAAAGCAACATACATGTTAACAACCTTACTTAGAATAATTGCAGAAAAAAATTAAAACCAAGCGAGAAGATCAATGTTTCCCATAATTTACATTGCATTTGTTGTAACAAAAGGCCATCGGTGAAACTAAACTTTCAACAAAGGTATGTACTATAAAATATTCATCAATCTTCCGAATCTCTACAAATGAACTATTCTTGGGATCATACAAAACCAATTCCTTCTCGAGTTTCAACAAAAATTCCCATCATGTGTAATACACAAAAGCCATGAAAGATTGAGGTATCCTAGTAGTGGTTATTGGTTAGGTAGGGGATGGAAACCAACTTAGTCCAAGAATCTTGCACTCCATAAACCTTCATCACCAATACATCCAAGCAATTTCCAGGATAATCACAAACCACATACAACCATTCTGCCAAAGTACAAAATGTCAATGTATTATAACCTTCATTATACACATGTTTCAAAATTTCGCCAAATGTATCTGTTGCTAAATAAAAAGAAACTATAATCCACATATTATTAGGTAACCAATCCTTATGATCAGTCACCCAATGAATAGCTCCATTCAAAAGAATTCCACACTCTAGTTTTGGAATAGCACATGTAAAATCACCAAGTCTTTTCTAATATCCAGATTTCAATGAGTATATTTTCACTCCGGCCTTGGCTCCATGATGGGAAAGACCAGAATTTCCTACAACTTGGTAATCATCACTAAACTCATCATACCCAACATAAGAACCACATTCACTGGTAAAACCACACCATGGCAATTTATTCAGTCTTCTAATACTAGGGTTCCAAATGAAGATAAAATATACCCGCTAAAAGTTATGCATAACAATCCATTGCAAGAACCGCATATAGTAGCATAAACATTACGGGTAATTTTGAATGCATTATCAAGCTCTACGGTGTTATAAGCAGATTTACCTAAAATCACATTATCATAAAGACGAAAACTCTTTGAGTGATTATCGAAGGAAACTATTAGATAGTGAGTGTTGCATGGTGCTAAAGTTAAATGAGATTTAATGAAACGCTGGTTGGATATTGAAGATTACCATTGTTTGCAAACACAATTACATCGTAACAGTGATTTAACTGGAAGCTTTAACAAGATCTCGAAAATGATCTATGTAGGAACCCAATGTTCGTGTAAATTATTACCGGCATTTTTTTTTCTCGGCCTAAAGATTTGCTTTGTAATATTTGTAGGGGTTCTTTTTTTCATTTTCCCATGTATATTTACAATTTACACACTTCATATTTTTCATATTGTTACATTGCATCTAGTGGCTATTGTAAGTGCTATTAGAGCCCCTTGTACTTGGCATGTTTTCTCCTATACCGAGAATAATGATTTGTGTCTTGCAACTCATCCAAAATCGTACTAAACTTTAGTAAGCATACATTGTTCGGTTTCTGCTTCCAACTACGGGGGGTAAAAAAAATGATCGTAAGTGTAGTTTTCACGGTAAGAATGTAAAAAGTCGTTGGTTGGGAATGGCATCAGTTCCGATTATAGCAAACATTTGTTTTCCCGTCAAATATGATCACTCTCTATAGAGTTCAACACTCTTACTTTTACTCTTTTACTTCAATGATATTATGTCATTTAGGTCAATAATTTGGCTTGAACTATCAAGAGTTCAAGACAGGTTTAACAAAAACAATATGTCACAGTCAAGGTAGATTAGTGACAAAAAGATTATGACTATCATTATCAAAATGTAATAGGTATCAAGTTCAATTTCTTACTAAGCGCAAACAACTTTGAAGTGATCATGTCAACCTCTTCAAAAGAAATGACTTTACCCGGTTTGAGTCTATGTGATAGTAAATTCAATTGCCCTGAATTATTCAACAAAAAGATTGAAAACCATGTAATTACTTAAACAAATTATAAACAAGAAGTTGAAACCAATGGTGAAACCAAAAACTATCAAGATGGGTTGGTTTTGGTAATTTCAATAGTTAAGGGTCCTCTTTATATATTCTAAACGTGGATTAGATTCTACCAACCCAAAAAATATTTACTTTCTTTAATATCCCAAAATGAAATCGTCTATGTACGGATGATATTTATATCTTTACGAACACAACAACATATCTATGTGTGATCTAAAAATATGTCTTTTTAGCTCAACATCTTCACTTCATTATACTTAACTTAACCACCAATGTCTTCTACTATTTTCTGTTCTAGGCTTTGTTCTTTACCCTTTAAACCATCAAATATCATTTCATCATCTTCTTCTAAGGTTCATTTTTTTGACATTTCAAAACTATTTATAAATTCTTATATGTAACTAGCCTAACCGGGGTATCCTCGTGACCATTTCTGACCCTTTACTGACCATGTAAAAATGTGTACTTAGTGAGGTTTGAACCCGAGACCTCTTGATATTTATTTTCATTTTAATGATAAGAAAATTTGATAATAATAATTCAATGAAGTTGAGAGATGATTGGAGAAAAATATCAAAACCCATTCCTCCTGGTGGTACTTATCATGAGAACAATGATGAAGGTGTTACAAGACAATATGTGGATGCAGGCATGGCTGAGATCAGGGCAATGATTACAAAATTGGGTATGCAGCACACTGTCAAGGCATGGGAAGGAAAGCTAATCAGTTTGGAAGATTGGCAAAGGTGGAATTGCCAAAGTTTTTGGGAGATGATGTTAGAGTGTGGGTATTCAAGTGTGAGCAGTTCTTTCTCATTGATACTACACCACAAATGGAGAAGGTAAAAATTGTTTTAGTCCACTTGTTTGATAAAGCTCTTTTATGGCATAGACAGTATGTGAAGATTCATGGTGAGAATGTGAGTTGGAATGAGTATAGAGATGCTATTGTGGAAAGATTTGGTTATGGTTTTGATGATCCATTAGCTGCTTTGAAAAATGCTAAGTATGAAAAGAGTTCTAAAGAGTACTAGGATTTGTTTGACAATTTGATGTGTAGAGTTGACATTAGTGAACAACATGCAATCAGTTTCTATCTTGAGGGATTACCACCAGAATTAGAAATGAGTGTAAGGATGTTGAAGCCTAATACCTTTTTTGATGCTTACTGTTTGACCAATTTGCAAGAGGCCACTCTAGAAGTTGTGAATAAGATAAATAGGCTAATTTTGAACACTAATATGGTTAGATTTGTTAATACTAGCAATAACAGAGCACCCATGCTAGCTTTTCCTGCACCAAACACTACTTGGAAGCCTAAGCCAAACACTTCCACAAATGTGCCTGTGAGAAAGTAGTTGACGCAGAAAGAATACCAAGAAAAGAGAGCTCAAAATTTGTTTTTTTATTGTGACAAAAAAAATACTATCCAGGACATAAATGCCTATGCCAATTGTTTTCATTAGTAGTACTTGCTGATGAAGATGAGGATTTTGAACTGTCAGAGGTTTGAAATATAGTAGAAAATATACCAAATATACGATATACGCGAGAATCAACAAATCAACCTTTTAGGAAAAGGGTTAACGTGCCAAAACTCACGAACGTGATATAAGTGATACCGGGCAAGTGATTACCCGGGTCGTTTCCCAACGAGGTGTGAATAGACGGTGACGTTTGAGGTTTGGGATTGGATGCTTGAATACAAAGAATTTTAAATTTTGGAATTTTAAACTAAACGACGGGAATTTAAATAAAGCAAGTAAACTAAGCTAAAGCTACTACGGGAAATTAAAAACTAATCTAAGTCAACAATAAACGTAAAGGGAAACTTAAAATTAACTAAAGTGCAATAAAACGTAAAACGGGAATTTAAACAATTTAAACTAATTGACGGGAATTTAAAGGAAAGCAATACAACTACACTAAGGAAATATAAGGGAGTCCTAAAATTAATCTAAAATACTAAGGGAAACTACGGGAAACTTAAAGCTAATTAAAAACGTAATTAACCTAAAATCGGGCACGTGCGGGTCTCGCACACACTTTAAAAAGTGAAAATGTAAAATATTGACCTTACAAACTTAAAATTAATTTTCCTAAATTCTAAATGACAAAAAATGATTTTAGGAAAAAGCCGGGTATTTTTTCGACTTTTAAATTATTTATTACGAATTAATTGCTAATTTAATCTAATTAAATGATAAAAAATACTAAACTTTATTGGAAAAATCTGAAAATTTTATGAAAACTACTAGATACTAAGATGAGCCTAAGAAAAATAAAATGGGGAAAACAGCTTATAGGAATAAGCAGTTAAAAAGCTAAATAGACAAATAAGCTAAAATGGGCAAACATAAGTTAAGTATTTGATGTTGCAAACTAAAACAAGAAAGTCCCAAGGGCGTAGTGCATACAGGTACATCTGTTGAGCTTTCGAAAATGGGGAGGTCCCTAGTTCGAACCTTGGCCTCCCCTTTTTGCAAAAATCATTTTTTTTTTGGATTTTTTCTATATGAAACTTAAAGTTAGAACAAAATAAGCATTTTTTGTTAAAACTTAAACTTTGAAAAGCTGAAATAAGCTGTTATCCAACAGCTTATTCACAACAGATTTTATTTAAATGGATGATTGGTTTAGGGGCTGCCCAAGGAACAAAATAAGCTACAATAAGCTTGTTAAAAAGCTATAACTAGTCCTATCTAAACTAAAGCAACCAACTATCACCTAAACACTAATAAGCAAGAAAAAAAGAAGAAGAATGCAATCGTTAAAAAACTAATAAGCTAAAAAGGACTCCTATATTGCTGCAGCTGTACTGTGCAGTAAAACAGCCCACTGGGGCACTTATTTGCTTAAAAATAAGGTATCTAGCAACCTAAAAACTCCTAAATAAGGCAACATATGGAAACTTCATATAACTAAGAACAAGGAAAACAAAGTGGAGCTTAATTTGAAGCTTGTGATAAGCTTTTACAAGCTGCAAAAAAGGGTACAGTTGGACTGTTTGAGAATAAAAGGCAGATTTAGTAAAACATTTGAAAACACACAACTTGACTTAAAAACTTAAAAATAACATTACTAAAGTTCTAAAACAAGTAACTAAACTCAGAAAATTCAAATTAAACTCACGAAAAGCACTAAATCTCTAAGACTAAGCTTTATCCAAACACTCCCTTAAAGGGTAGTGGTATATTTAAAAACTGTTTTGAGGTTTAGAAACTTTAAAACCTGATGTAATACCTTTTGCACTGGTTCTCATGAACTTAAAACAACTTGCAACAAACGTTTTTAACTAGACTACAAGTGAGACAGATTTTTAAGAACATAAAACAATTAAAAACTGCATAAACTTTAAAACTGGAATTAAAACATGAAATTAAATTGCATTGAAATTAAGAGTTACAAGAAATGTAAATGACAAGAAAATTAAAGTGGAACTAGAACTTTGAAATTCTAGACAAGTTTTACAAAATAATACAAGTCCTATTTATAATGAAAACTGTCTTCTCTGTCTTCTATCTTGCTGTGTTAGTTGTGTGAGAGAGTTAGAGAAGTTGAGCATGTGCTTGTCCCAGACTTAATCACATCCGTTAAATTATGCTTGGTCCCCAATGTTAGGTCACTAGTTTTACAACACAAGCTTATTAGAGAAGAGATAAGGCGGATGAACAAGTTATACGCACACACACTCACGTATAAGTGTAACCGGTTATGCAAAGAGAGTGAATGAGAGAAAAACTTGAACAACCAACCTTCAAATGAAGGTTTACAAGGGGTATTTATAGGAGGGAAGCTAGGGCAACACTCCTAGTTCCCTTCCTATCCTTATTGGGCTTGGGTCAAGCTTATGGGCCTTCTACATAAGCTTGACCTTAAACAAACATAAAGGCCATAATAAAGCTACCTATTACATATGAAATATAAATACTTGAAATATTGTTTAGGAGTGATTCCAACAATCTCCCCTCAAGTATATATGAATGAAAACGGTGAAGGCGTTGATGTAATAGTAGCGTGGACGCCTTCTCGACATTCTTCTTTCTTGTGAGAAGAATTGCCTTGATTCAACAATCTCCCGGTGTAGAGATAGTTATCTTTGAAAGTGTTATGCTTTGACGCCATCATTAACTTTGTTCTTTGATCATTGTTCTTTGTGGTGAAAGTGATAGTATGTTGTTGTTCCGCATCGGTCGTCTCAGTGCCCTTGCTCCAGTGTCTCCACGTCATTCTTCAACATGCTCACACGCTCTTTGACGTTGGAAATCAATATTGATGAAGTTCTTTAAGTCTTTGACTTTGTAGATTCTTTGGTTAGACGAAGAATCATTCGACGTTGTGTTGCATTGAGATAAAACTTCCATTAGTGATGATGTTGGCGTGAGCATGAGAAGAATCAAGACGATCATCCCGCCCGAGCTTCCATAAGAAGAAAACATTTCAAACGGTTAGTAATAAGCGGTTTCCGTCACTTACAAGTTTGAACTTCGAGAGTGTCAACAAAGATAGTGTGAGGACACAACTCTAATTCTTACAAAGGCCGCTCTGAACCGGAGTCCCACAAGTGAGATAACGCGATGTATCGAAGTACATCTACGATTCGGATGAGTCGCCGAGGTACACCAAGCATCACCTCACGATCAGACCGCTTGAGACACACTCCGCGTAATCCACGGGAGTTACCGAAGTGACCCGACGTGGTCGTTTGATGTTGACCCCGGCAGAGTTTCCATTCAATCATTGAGGATCACAGATGTGAACCTCTCATAAATGTTCTCGACAGATTGCTAAGATCTGTGAAGGACTCGATATGAACCATCGATGATCTTATTGTTGATCAAGTGATTAAATGTCAAGTGTTCCTAAGAGATCTTTTGATGAATCTCGTGGCTCTAGACTCAATAGTGCGTTTTGGTTTTCCTAGGCGGAGACTAGGGAGAGGGTCTCCTTCTTCAATACCAGCAATCTCTAGGAGAAAGCCGATAGTTTACGTAGGGTTCCTGTGAGAATGAAACAAGCTTCTGTTGAGAGAAACTTGAGTGGCTAAGAAGGTTTAGTGCATGCGCCACCGGGTCCATGACGACTTTTAATCTTCAATACCGGTGCCACTAAGTGACAACCAAGAGCATATGAATTGAACCCGTAATCCGCCTCTAAGTTGAATAACTGAGGGCTATTTCTTTTCACCCTTTTCTTTGCATTTCTTTTAATTCTTCAACTCCTTCTTTCTCCGATTCTCATTTTCTCCTTTTTACAATCATACCTAAGGACTTCTAAATACTAACTATTTGTAGTGTCCTTGGGTAGATCCCTCCGCTCTGGCGGATCATAGGACGGTTATTCCTAACCTTAGTCACCTTATAACTCCATGACTAACCTATGTTTGCCATTAAAACCACTGTATGAAAAATGTCTCTCAAAGGGTTTGTTAATGAAAAACATGTTTGAACCATTGTGAGATATGATGTTTTGCATAAATACTCCCCTCCACATGTGCTTAATAGTTTTAATGGTTAAATGCACAGTGAGGAAAGAGCGCGCACTTTTGAATTGATCCACTCAAGATAGACAATTCCCCGCGAGACACGGTTACGTTGCATAGTTAAAGAGTTACATTGTCGGCTTTTAGGTGACAACTAGCTCTAATAACTACCTTGAAGGTGTAGACAAACCTTGGAAGGTTGTCAAACCCGCCAGAGTTCATGTCTATCAAAAGTTTCTCGAATGGTACATTCTACTCGAGACAAGTCCTTTCGAGACACGCTTACATCACTAGCTTAACTAGCTTGAAATTATTACCCGCCCGGGACAAGTCTTTTCAAGTTACTAACAGTTAAGTATCGTCAATTCGTTGGTTAAGTCTGAGGTACACAGATTCATTTGCATTTTGTACAACATATTTCTTATCACATATTTTCTCCCCCTCAAAATGGCATATTAAAGTGTTATTTTTGAAACGTTTGAGAATAAATATGACCATTTCGAGTGTTGCGGGAAGAATGACCACTATGAACAATTTGTGAACAAAGTTTTAATCAAATACTCCCCCTCAACAAGTGATATAAACGGTTGAGTTTTTGAAAGTCTTAAGGAAAGTACTTGTTCTTTTGAGCAAAACCTTGAAAAGTGAAAGGTTTGATAGGTTTTACTCAAAAGTAAGAAGCTTTCGCTCCTTATCTAAGGATTGTGGCAGGCGTACCACGTGGTCCTTTCTTGACAATTACGGGTTGTACAATCGTTATGTGCACAAGCCATAGACATATTAAATCACATATCCAAAATTATGAAGGAAACAATTCAAGGGGTACCGGAAGTGCGTTGATGTTCCTGTGAGTGCGCATGGGCGCTGAAAGCCGGTGATGTTTCTCCGGTCGACCACCAACATAGCTCTCCAATCGCCCGAATCGATCCCTTCGAACAACCGCTCATCAATCATGGTGATGATCCTTCTCACATCCCTCCTTTCCGAGAATTCCAGCTTACGAGATCCCACTTTCAGGCGTATATCCTTCAACCTGTATGCTAATCCGCCCCTAACCAGCTTCAAAGTATGATCCCCGAATTTCTGAAGATCACTACACGCCATTAAGCAGTTGCTTTGAAGTTCACTGCGGTAAACAACTCCGAAAGGTTTGCTGATGAGCGTATATTGAGGTAGCCGATTGAGATCGGGAAGAGTAAGCATTGGAGGAGTGAGGTTGACACGCGTCTGATAAGATTCAACAACCATCTGGATATCTTCAACACGCTCTTTGATCACAATGCGCCTAATGAAGATGAGAACCTGACTTGATAAATTCACGCTGAACTTCACGAGAATTGTCTCATACGACCCGCACCTTTGGCAAGGTACATGTCTTCGATGTCGTTGAAGGACAAGTTCTCAAAGTCAGCCTCGGAGAATCCATAGTCCTGTTCATCTTGTCGCTTGACTATGATATTCTTTAAGAATGTGTAGTCCCACTTAGACTTGAGATCAATGTGTTTGATGGCCACGTTGTCCTTAGAACTATATCGCATGTTGAGACTTCGAACCATGCAGCTTCAGAGTAGATTCTTCGCGCTCGTGCCAATGATGAATCCCATACAATGCATCTTGGTCGTATGCTTGCACGTTGTCAGAAAACAAGTGATTTGCACGATCCTCGATAGCTATGCGCTTTGAGTAAATAGCCACTGGGAATGGAAGAGTCAATGATGTAGCGTATTTTCGCGAACCATCGCTTCCATGTAAGAGAAAATCCGTGTCTCTGTTAAAGAAGTATCGGAAGGGAATCCGTGGTTCGCCTGTTTGGCCAATGGTCGGTAGGGGTTTGGTCCAATCGGTGTAGTATGGAGGGTTGTCCCTTTGTGTGAAGTCAATGTTTGCTTCCGGATTGAGCCAATCCATGTCGTTAGACATAGCTCGGGCGATGTTCTCAAGATGATATTCGACCTCGACGGCGCTTTCAGAGCTGTCTTTAAGAAGTTGGAATGCTTCATTCTTGATTCGCTTCAATTCAGATTTCGTCATTTTCTTCACATGGAACTTTTCTTGCAAAAGTTTTTGCGTGCTCCAATGTAGAACCGTCTACCAATTCTTGACCTTCATCATGGTAGGGAGTTTGATTGACAAGTGTGGAGAACCATTCAAACTCTTCGGTTTTATCGTCATCAAGCCATGAGACGACTCGAAGTCGTCTTCTTCTTCTTTTGGAAGGCCTTGATGATGATATCGGTTTCGCACTTGTTTGGGTGAGGTGGGTTGTTGTCGGGCTCAAGGACCTTCTTCATCGCCACCACCCGTATACTCAAAGTAATCACCGCTTTATGAGTCGGGGTGGTAACTCGGAATCGCCCCGAGGTTTATCAAGAGAAGACCGAGGTGGAGGAGACTTTGTTGAGAAGAAGTTCGTGGTGGAGGAGGTGGCATAGAGGTAGATTTACCGCATCGCTTCGACGCTTAGGTGCGTAATCCTTATCCTTATCATCGTCATCTCTTGGTCGTTTGGGTTGATCGGCTGACTCCTTGCATGATGATCCGAGTTGAAAATCAAGTAGATTTTTGAAAAATTTAGCTTCATCCGAGTAACGCTCCGGATCGCTTTGACATTTGTATCACAAGTTTAGCGATTAACTCAGATTCAGAGAGATCGGCTTCTTTGGCCATTGTATTTTTAACCAATGCTACGATGTTAGGGGTGAGTTGTCCGGAAAATATTTCTCTAGTCACACCGGGGACAGTGTCAAGAAGAAACTTGAGAGTATGATCTCTTGTCGTCTTTCCAGTTCCTTTAGGACTTTAGGAACGATATCCCGAAGGTACTTGTTAGTGTAACCTTCGATCATTTCGTTCAGTTCCTCTTTACGATGACTCTTCATGAACTTCTCAACAAATTCCCTTTCTTTCTCCATCTTGTCATGCTCGTCATACATATGCTGTATGTGATCAGCAAAGAAATTTAGCTTTTGTAGAGCACGCTTTTCTCGACTTGTTTGACACTTTGTGAATTCGTTTATGAGCTTGAGAAATCCAAGATCGAGGTGGTTTCTTCACAGATTTGGATGATGATTTTGTTGATCTTTTGATGGTGGTGGTGATGAGTGAGATGAAGAATCTGATGAGGAGGGGACATGAGGAGATTCGGGGTCCTTTGGAGGTGCCGAAGTATCCTCCTTGGAACGAGTTGGACTGCTGAGAAGAAAGTCATCATAATCTTCTTCTTCATCATGTCCAGTTTAGCCTTTTCTTCCGCTGTTCCTTAGCTTCTTCATCGTTTTCTCTTTCTCAGCCTTATTCTTTCTCGTTCCTCAAAGTTAAGATCAAGAGACTCCTTCACAAGCGCTTGTTGTTGCACAAGAGTGGTGGCACCGCATCCCTTATCGGGTTGATTAACCGCATCGACCGGGAAGGAGTGGCGCACCACTTGATCCTCCGGGCCACCCATTTGATCTTTAGCAAATTCTTCGCCTTTTGAATTTGTCTAACTAATTTAAACTTCTTCCTGTATGATTGATCCAATTGCTCTTCTTCTTCTTCAGAGCTTTCATCATGAGACTCAAGTACGTGAGTCTTTCCTTTTCCATGTTCGCTATTGGACTTGGAGGTTTAGCCGGAGGAGGGTTACTGCGCATTCGAGAAGGTAATCTCTTCATCCGGTCAGCATCTCGTGAGCTTTCGCCCACAAGCTTTCTTTTGTTCGGTTTGGGAATTGGAATGGGAGCAGCTTCCTTAGATGGAACAATCCTCTTTGAAGGAGGGTTCCTCTTGGGGAACTTCCTTTGACTCACAGGACTTGCCGTACTTCCTGCACTTCCTCTTTTGGTTCTCCTTACAGGTGTTCCAGAAGATTTTTCGCCGAGATGACCAACTTTGCCTTGTCTGACCGCCTTCCAGATACCTTTTGTATGTTTCGAGCTTTCGACATCTTCGCTAGAAGGAAATCGTAGCACAAAGACCTTGTTTCTTTGTAGACGTTTCCTTGATTCTAACAGATAGAATGGGTTCCGTCAACATGTCGTGATTTTTGGGGTCATTGAGCCTCTTGGGAATGTCAGGATGAAGTCCAAGTGCTCTCTGGATCAACAATTTTGTATATCCGATGTAGGGAATCTTTGAGCCAAGTTTGTTGAGAAATGACATCATGTCATCCCAAATCCGAGCTTCGATAGCGATGTGTTTCTTGTTGACCAATGCCCAGAATATTTGCAGCTCCATGAGCTTAGGGTGCTCATAGCCACCGCCACGACCGTAAAACAGACTTGGTGATGATCATGTAGAGAGTTCTCCGGGGTTGAGGAATACTCTTAAGCTCTACGTGAGAATGCTTGGTGATTACTCCTGTAGCCTCGTCATAACCGATATTGATTAAGAATTGGAGAGTGAGCTCTTCAACAGGTGTGGCATATAGTTTGGTTGGATCGACATGAATTAGGAGAATGTTCTTAAGTCTGCAGTGTAATGGTGACTTGTTTGTGATTCGGAGTCACCGTCACAGCAGTTTGTCCTTTGACCCTTTCCATAGTGTTCCGAATCTGTTGGATGTAGATCTCGTGAACAGCTTGCAGAGTGTGAAAGCATGTTCTGATACGGATGAGTCCTCAAAATGTCAATAGCAATTAAACACGAAGATTCAGAGCAAGTGAGGTTGTCAAAGTCAACACGGAGATTATTCTTTCCTATCTTCATTGGATAGCCATGAGGATAGATGTCAACAATGGAGAGAACTTCGTGTGCATCCATATTCATTTGTTCACCATGTCGCGGATCTCAAATAACATTAGCCAAAAGAACCAACATATCGAAAGACATAATGTTAGTCAACATAAGGTCTTATTGTCTAGTTATTGAATGTACAGTGTCAATGATTGTTACGAGTCCTAAGTCACTTGTATATTCAATAGTCCAATGACGCCGTGAAATGTTTCGTGAGTTAGTTAACTTTAAGTTTTAAAGTTTATTTTATCACTTATTGTTCACAACATATCAAACGATTTAAGTTTATTAGTGACATTTTAGGATTCGTGATGATATGATTAGTTTATTTACAAGTTTGTACACGTAACAATTCATAACGAAGGTATGATCACGGCTTATGCGTAGGATTGGTAAAGTTATGCGTAGACAAGAATGATATATGCGTAGGCGTAAACTTACGCGTAGGGTCTTAACTTACGCGTAAGAAGTGTTACGCGTAGGAAAAGAGGACCTTATGCGTAAAGCTTATGCGTAGGCATATATTAACCTTACGCGTAAGGCTACTCGTAAGAGTTGACCTTATGCGTAGAGGTCACTGCTTACGCATATCCTTCACAGGATACGCGTAGTCCCATATGTAGAACCTTATGCGTAGACGCTACGCGTAAGACAAATCTTACGCATAACAAGCTACGCGTAAGGTGATCCTTATGCGTAGATTAACAACAACCTTGATTCTGAATATTACGTGTTTCAAGCCTGAAATAAAGCATCATATCATCAATGTTTAACACATAACATTCATTTTATGACAGATCAAAAACACAATTGGACAGCTTTAACAGCTTATGCGTAGAAATCCATACGCGTAGTCTAAACCCTAATTCTACGCGTATGAAATCTAGCCATGGATTATGCACCAAAGTTTTTCTTGTATATCTTAGATGTTGTGAGATCATATTGACCAAGTTTTAACACTTAATTTGCAAAGTGAATCAAAAATACCCAATTTTAGAACATTAAACCCTAATTCCAAATTCTAATCAATTGAGGTTTCTGGGTGGTTATAAGGCATGGATATCATCAATTCATCATCACATAAGCATAACACAACAATCTTTTTGACCAAAACACTTCACATTCAAAAATACCCAATTCGACTCATAAACCCTAATTTCAAAATCATTAATTCGTGTTTCGGGTGAGTTTGATGATTAAAACGGTATCATTGATGTATTAAAACGTTTTGACACTATTCTTTTAACCATAAACACAATCTTAATCATGTGTTCATACACTTATGCGAGAACACAAAACAGATTATACAAAGTTTTAACCGTTGGATTTTTGAAAAATTCAAAACCATTGCTTAAAAACATGTTGTAAACACAAAATCACTTACAAAATGATGATCTGAAACACGGATTTCTTGAGTGATTACTATGCGTAGGATGGTTTTAGGTATTTTGTAATAAATGAGAAGTGATAGTTAGGTGGGAGGGTGTTTTATTAAAAAGTGAGTTTCACCTTTTAACAGTTTTGGTCCCTCCACCTTTTCTATTTTCATCCAAAGCCTTTTAACTTCCATTTTTGGTTACCAAATGAAGATTTTTTTGAAAGAAACTTGACTACACTCCCTCGACTTGAGAAAAATAATGAAAGGTTATTAATTTAAGTCCGAGGAGTGTCTTTGAACCGTGAAATGTACCACCATTTGTAAAAGAATCAACCGAGATATGATAACATGCAAGTACATGATGTTTTGAAAGCAGTTAAAGATTATTTTTCCCCTCAACACTTGATCGGAAAAATAATGAATTTTGAAAGATTAAAGTGTTGACGGAAGAAATGTACTTGCAATGTTGAAAGAAAAGTAGATTAGAAGAATATTTTTGTTGTTTTTATCAGGTTTTATAATTTTGTATTTTGTTTTTGAAAAAAATTATTTACAAAAGAGGTTTTGGTGTTTGACATGTGTTTTAAGATGTTTTAGGAGGTCATCCAATTCCTCTTGAGTCAAACACCTCATACCAATCCGGTGGACCAACTCATTAAACCTAGCGGAGGCAAGGCTTTGGTGAGAAGATCTGCCAATTGGTATTCTGTACCCACAAAATATAATTCAACAGTACCTGTTCCACGTGATCCTTGATGAAATGATATCGAAGATCGATGAGCTTTGATTTCGAGTCTTTGCCGAACCGAAGTTGCACGAGATTGCAATGGCACTCCGATTGTCGCAATACATCGGGATTCTCTCAAATACGTAACCATAGTCTTTGAGTTGTGTTCTCATCCATATGACTTGAGCACAACATGCGGACATGGCTACATATTCAGCTTCGGTTGATGACAAATGATGTACAATCCTCGCTTCTTCGATTGCCAAGACACCAGTTTATCACCAAGAAATTGTAAAGCCCCTGAAGTGCTTTTCCGTGAGTCTAAGCATCCTGCGTGGTCAGCATCTGAAACAGCGATTAGTTCAAAACCGAATCCTTCTGGATACCGGATCCCCAAGTTAATGGTTCCCTTTATGTATCGGAGGATTCTTTTAGCCACAGAGAGGTGGGTTTCAGCTTGGTCGCGATCGATAACGGAGCATAGATAAACGGCAAAGACAATATCAGTCGCTAGTGTTAGATACATGAGAGACCCAATAATACTACGGTATTTTGTAGGGTCCACCAATTTCCCATGTAAATCAGCGTCTAACTTCTTGGTATGAGCCATTGGTGTGGCATAGGTGTCACAGGTTTTCATTCCAAATTTGTTTAACAATTCAAGGGCATATTTGGAGTGACTCAAGAAAATACCACGGGGTGATTGATGAACTTGCAGTCCGAGAAAGAATGTAAGTTCACCCATCATGGACATTTCAAAATTTTTCTTCATTAGTTTTGCAAAAGCGATTGAAAACTTTTTATGTGTAGACCCAAAATGATGTCATCCACGTAAATTTGAACAATTAAGATATGTTCCCGTGATATTGTATAAAAAGAGTTGGGTCAACCGAACCTTTGGTGAAATTATTAGCAATGAGGAAAGATGATAGCTTATCGTACCATGCCCGAGGAGCTTGTTTGAGACCATACAGAGCTTTGTTCAGATTGTAGACATGATTCGAAACTCGTGATCAACGAATCCATCCGTTGGCCGACATAAACCGTTTCTTTAAGTTGTCCATTGAGAAACGCAGTTTTGACATCCATCCGATAGACCGTCATATTCATATGAGCCGCGAACGCTAGAAATATCCCAACGACCTCAAGACGAGCAACCAGAGCAAAAGATTCTTCAAAGTCTAATCCCTCTTCCTGACGATAACCCTTAGCCACCGACGCGTGACTTGTTTCGATGACGTTCCCTTCAAAGATCCAATTTGTTTTTCCAAATCCATTTTAGACCAATGACGTAGACTCCTGTTGGTCTTTCAACCAGTTCCCATACTTCAAGACGCTTGAATTGGTTGAGTTCTTCTTGCATGGATTCAATCCAGTTGTCTTTTGTCATTGCGTCTTTGATGTTTTAGGTTCGATTGGCAGCGGTGAGTGCATAAATGCAATGTTCACCGTCGTGTGAAGACGCTTGTCTCGTAACGACTGGTTGATTCGGGTTGCCAATAATGTTTTCCAGAGGATGGTCTTTGTCCATCTATGTGTGGAGGGTTGATGTTGGTATACATTGTGCGGATTCTGAGGATTCAAATGGTTTGTGGAAGATTCGCGACATCCGTGCGCAGCCTCATTAGCAAACGGGTTGAAGAACGATTTGGATCAAAATCTGCAGTGGGGTACTTCATTCGTAATATCATCACCGGTTCATCATTGTTGGAAGCGGTGTGTTCAACTGCTGTGTTGGAGTCAAGCTGGTGTAGGTGCATTTTCAACAAGAGTTGTTGTAGCAGTGTATCGTATAGGAATATTATCGTTGTGCAAATGAAACAAATGATACACCGAGCACGCTCATCAATATCGCCACGAACAGGAGCAAATAACCTTTCCATTTGTTGACGAGTAAGCCGAGGGCTTTCTTCACCGATGATGGGGTTTGAGGGAAGTTTAAGCGGTTGTGACCGGTTCTAAGCCGTTATACTCGTAAGCCATTTCGGTAAGTTCATCGAAATGAGCATGAATCGCTTCCATCACCGCTTTGTACGACGATTCCGGATTCGAAACCTTTGGAATTATCACAAGATCCATAAAGACTCCAATGTCCGCTTTGGCTTTGAGCTTTCCAAAGTCATCACGATCATTATTCGGATAGCAAAGAGATCCAAATACATGAAAGTGTTTTAGATTCGGTTTTCTGTTATGGACAAGCTCGAAAGGTGTTTTGTTGTGGCGTTTGTTGATCATAGAACGGTTTTGAGTATAGCATGCAGAGATCGACTTACGCCCATAAGTAATCTGAAGTTTAGCATTAATTAACATTGTTCTTGCAGCTTCCACTAACGTTCGGTTTCGTCTTTCAACAACTCCGCTTTGTTCTGGTGTACGTGCAATAGATGTTTGATGCTCAATTCCCACTTTCTCATAGAATTCACGAAGGGTTTTGTTAACAAATTCAGTTCCTTTGTCTGCTCGATGATTCCGGCGGTGTTGCGGAGTGAACTCGTATTTTTGTGAGAAAGGTGATGATCATTTGTGGAGCTTGGTCTTTGCTACGAAGAAAGTAGACCCAAGTCCATCGTGAGTAGTCATCAACAATTACTAAGATGTAGCGTTTGCCATTGATCGCTTGCACGCGCATCGGGCCACACAAATCCATGTGAAGAAGATGAAGCACATGCTGAGAGTCGTGTTCCACCTTTGAAGGAAAATGAGCACGAGTGCTTTTCCCTTGTTCACAAGCCGAGCAAAGGTGATCTTTTGAATACCGGAATCGTGGGAGTCCTTCAACTAGTTTGTGTCGAGCAAGGTTGGTGATGGTTTGAAAGTTTAGATGTGAGAGACGACGGTGCCATAGCGAGGATTTTGTTGATGTTGCCTTAGAAAGTAAGCAAATGGGAGAGGAAGCAACCATGTCTTGCATAGAGATAGTGTAGAGACTAGAATTACGCGAGCCTGACATAAGGTCATTTCCTTGTAGATCACTTAATGAAACAAGTTTTCTCCCTGAAAGCAACCTCCAAATCTCCATCACAAAATTGACCTACTGAAAACAGATTGTGACCGAGGCCTTCCACATAGTAAACCCCGCTAATTTCGATGTTCCCATTGACATAATCTCCGTAGCCCATGATAGCTGCGAAGTGATCATTCCCTAACCTCGACAAAGTGCCAATGAACTTTGCAATAAAGTTTGATAACAGCTTAAGATTGCCTGTCATGTGTCGGGAACATCCGCTATCAACAATCCAGAGAATGATCAGACACCGCATTACAATGCATCCACGGATGGAATAGAAGTAGATGTGGAACCCGAAATGTTAGAGGGTTCCATAGCAGCTTTAGTAGATATACACACATCAATAGCTTTAGGTATCCACTTAAATCCTAGTGTGTTATATATCCATTTCCGCCATCTATAACTACTCTTTGCTTTAGTCTTAGTGAATTCACTAGGTGGTACTACATTCCTAGGAGGTGAAACTGGAGCTACAGGGACAGGAATGCGTTTCTTAGAATCTAAAGATGGCGGTCTACCAAGCACAGACTTAGAAAGATTAGTTGGCCTAGAGGTATTCCTGTTCTTAGGATTCCTTAAACGAGAGATTATAGCTTTAGCAACACATTTATCATGGCAATCAGAATTCATACTTTTACCACAAAAAACACAAGGTGCATCGATCAATATCAAAAGTACTTAACGGTTTAGCATTCGTTACATCACTATTTCTATTACATTTGCGCAATATCTATAGTGGAGGCAACGTGTGTCTTATTCAGAGTCCTAGGGTGTTCTTCTACTTTAGCATTCTTGATTGATCTTTTCTTAGGTCGCAACTTCCTATTCTTCGATTGAGTGCTCTTAGGCCGTGAAGTGCGGACGTTTGGAAAAGGCTCAACTATTCCTGTTTCAAGAGAAGGAAGCACGCGTTAGCTACTTGTGATTTGGCAGGAGAGATTCTAGGTGCATGAGTACTAAGTGTTACGGGGGCTAATCTCTTAATGATTGTTGGTGGAAGTTGTTCATACTTTCCTAACATTCCTCTTAACATAATGATAGTGTGAATCGATCTTGATTTTCGTGACCTAACATTTCCAAAGAAAATGCATAACTTCTTTAGTGTGTGCAAGATAATGATCAAGTTCATTTGATGCTTCATCACGAGTCTTTTTGAGTAAATCAAATATGACACCATATTCCTTTTAACTTTTACAAGTTCTTGTTCATATTTTGAGATTTGACACTTGAAAGACACGCTTTGATCATCCAGTTGCTCAATTTTAGAATCAAGGTTTTGCACGAATCGGTTGATTTTGTGTTGAAAAGCAAGTTGTTGATCGTGAATATCTTTTGACACCAATTAAGACGACGTATTGCATTTGAAAGTTCGTTTGACAATCGTTTGTTTTCAACTTTAAGGACTCGACCAAGCACATTATCGCTGTTCTCAACATTTACCACGTATAAATAAAGATCGCAGAGATATTATCAAATGCATATGACAACGAATTCAATAACACAACATTTTGAACATCCGCACCGATAACATCTTCCAAGAGTCGATCAACATCTTTTCTTAACATTTTCTTTTTACGCTTAGTGTTTGAAATAGATGTTTCGTTTTCTCAAAACGCGTTTTCATGACCCCAAGTTCCTTATGAAAATCCTTTTCCCATGCAATTGCACAACTTTTCAAGTTTTTAACATTAGGTAAAAGATTTTTCTGAAAAATGTCTCTTTGTTCTCTCGCCAGAGGCGATTGAAAATGTTCAACTTTGATTTCAGATCGATATTCTATCTCATGTTGTAAAATTTTGAGGTCAGCCATGAAAATGTCAAAATATCGAAGAATTTTTCGATTTTCCGGTTGTGAGTTTACTTCACTAATGGAAGGTAAAGGACCATAAGTTTGTGCAAAGTCTGCTTTGGGATTAACAATAGAAGACTCAGTGTTCGATGATAACTCTTGGTGTGTTGGAAGAATCCGCTGGTGTGACGAAAGTGACCGGTTTAGAATAATTAAAAGGTTTGTTGTAAACAACAGCTTTTAATTTTGATCGACTCTCGCCTTCTGCATCTAATTCCTCTTGACGATGATATTCAACAACATTCATAACATAATTATCAATTTTATATTGTGACCGGAAACTTCGGATTTGGTTTGAATGCTTTGGTTGAAAGCTTAGGTTTGTAATCCGCAAGATTCGGTCCATATCCATTTGGATTTGGTTTTAAAGTAAACTTTTCAATGGTTGTGACCGACTCGCCATGTTTGTAAACAGCAGTTTTAAACTCTTTAAGTTTGTTTTGCAAGCCGATGATTTCTTCAAGATGATCATCTATTCGCTTCGTTGAATGCTTTTTGTATGCAGAGAACGCTTTTTGACAATTTAACAACTCAGCCTTAGCTTTTTGATTTTCCAAGGTGAGAGCGCTAATTTGCTTTTTATGTTCATGTTTCAGCTTGTTCTATTTCGACAACAAAGCATTCTTCAAGCGGCTAGATCACGACTGCGTTCTAAATATTTTTCGCTTTGATAAGATTTGGCAAAGGTCGCTTCAAAACCGCTTTCACGCTTTTCTTGAGTTTTGAAAAAGTTGAGTTGCTTTTGTAAACATTCAAAATCCTTTGTTAACAGTGCATTTTTACTTTTCAAGTCCTGATTTAATGCATAACATGCAGCAATTTGGGATTGTTGGTCTTGAAGTAACGAACAAGATCGATGGGGCAAAGGTTCATCTTGTTCAACGTGAGTCACAACATGATCATTATTTAGATCCTCAAGTATGACCACGGAGTCAATTTGATTATCAAGGGAAACCGGTTGGTCATCTTGATCGCCAAATATAACTACGGGGTCTAGTTGAAAATCGTCGTAATGAGATGTGGATGACTCATTTTGAACATTCGAGCCTTGCCGGATGCGATGTTGGCGAGATATGAGATCGAGATAAATATGGTTTGTTCGGTACCGAGACAAGCCATCGTGTCATACACGGGCCTGTGTCACTCATGTGTAACGCCGCATATTAGCCATCAACATAACTTGTTGCATTGGCCTCGCAAGTCCTCCATATCATCATCCGAGTCAAGATTTGCCATAAAGCTCGTTCTTTGTCTCGTGAGAGTTCCACCAGCCTTCATCCTTAAGAGCCAAAAGAAGAGCCTCTTTGAAATAAGCACTGCCCTTAGTCCTTGGCTTTGGGCATGCATTAGCCAGTGTCCCTTCTCATTGCAGTTGTAGCATCGAAGACCATTCAACCCATGCCGAGCATTTCCCTGTTCCACCACTTGAGCTCTGTTGTTATTCCTACCCACAAAATTAAACCCTTGACCACCGCCCATCCGGCGACCATAATCACGATTCGAACTTCAACACGCCCATTGTTCACAACTTGAGTCCGTGTGTTAGATGAGGAACGAATACGATTGTTGGATTTGTTGGTATAACGGCCAAAAGCATTAGCAATCATCACAAATCCTTGTTGCAATGCTTCGAACGGATCGATTTCCTCAGTAGCTTCACTGACATATGCTTGAGCATTGTTGCTTTATGGAACCAATTGATTTTGTTGAGGTTGAGGTTGTTGTTGTGAAGATGTGTTTGTAGCAGTTGGTTGAGTTGCGGTTGAGAGGATAATTCCGCTTGAGCATATAAGGCAAGTTGTTGATTTTCCGGATGTGTTGGTGGAGCAATTTGAGCACGGAGAATCCTTTCCCGATCAACTTCCTTTTCATGAGGTTTCAAGTAATCATACAACAATCCGTAGGTAGAATGATGCATGTTCTTCGCTTGACGGAGAAAAATGACATACTTCTCCCATTCAGGACCAAGACTACTCAAGAACTTAGTATTCACCGCAATTCTTGGCATGATGATGTTGTGTTTATCCAAATCATTGATGATGTCCGAAAATCTATGATGATAGGACTCTAGTGTCTCTCCGTGTTCAATCATGAAGTGTTCATAAGCCAAGTAAATTTTGGATTCCAAATCCTCCCGATTGAGTACAGATCCTTCCATAAGAAGACGAATATGATCCCACATTTTTGTGCAGTCTTTTGAGCATCAACACTACGAAGAATTGGGTTTGGTAATCCTAAGAGGATGTATTCCATTGCAAGTTCATCATCTTCATAGTGTAGAAGTTCTGAGGATTTAAATCGCAAATAGCAATGTTGGTTTGTTCATCTCTTGGTGGAATGGCATTTGGATCTCCGGTACAATGATAGTAGGCATCTCAAATGGACCTTCTAAGATAACCTTCTTTAAGAACTTTCCATGTGGCTTCTTCAGATCACAAAACCTAAAGAACCTTATCACCCATTGATCATAGTTTCCTGGAGTGAGCATTGGAGGTCTATCAAGTGATCCAGCCTCATGAATTGATTGTTGGCCGCTTAAAGCTTCACACATCTTTGCAAACCAAGTGGGTTCCTTCATAGTGTTCCTTGATGGATGTTGATTGAATTCATTTGTGTATGGTTGAACTTGAAGACTTGGTGGTGGTTGAACCATTTGAGGTTGTGGATTTGAAGCAAGTTGTGGAGTATGTTGTTGATTAAATTGTTGTTGATAAATTGCTTGTTGTTGATTCCATTGTTGATGTTGTGGACTTAGTTGTTGTTGTTGTTGAGGATAAGTGTAAGGGAAATAGTTAGAGTATGGTGGTTGTGACATGTTGATAAACTTGTGTGGTAAAATGGATCTTTGTAGTCGAATGAACCTTTGTTGATGAAGTGTCCTTAGGCGTAGAAAAGACAAGAACCAAGTAGCACTTATGCGTAAAAACACCAAAAGTTACGCGTAACAATGAGGAGTTACGCGGAGGTTTTAGCTTACGCGTAAGCAGGAAAAAATCTAAAGTTATGCGTAGACAACAAAGTTAGGCGTAGAAAGTTAGGCGTAGGATTACCTTAGGCGTAAGACAAGGCTTAGGCGTAAGAAAAATCTTATGCGTAGGATTTCTACGCCGTAAGCTTTGAACTTATGCGTAATTTTAGGGTTTTTCTCAAATGATCTTTTACACTTCACAGGGCAAAAGATATCCAAAGTCGACGTATTTTCAGACTTATCCAAGTAAGAAAACACGGAATAAACCAGAAAAATGAAGATCAAACCAAGGAAAATCTTACGCGTAATTTTAGGGTTTTGATACGCGTAGGATTACTCGTAACTTTGATTTTGCCCAAATGTGTTTCTAAACCAGATTTTTGTTATGGAATAGCTTCAATAGTACCAAAAGAACACAAAAGTGTGAATTTTGATGTACCAAAACTGCTAAACGGGTTACGCGTAGAACGACACCCACTAACAAAAACAAGCTTAAAAACGTAAATCCACGCGTAAAGTTTGAAACTTTTTGCCAAAACAAGTATTTTAACACCTCAAAACATTGAAAGTACAAGAATCTTGGATTAAAAAGTGTAAAAAACGAAGTTTTAAGATAACCAAAGATGCGTTACCTTTACGCGTAAGATAACCAAAATCAAAACTTCAAAAACACACGAGTACACCCAACTATTTGGCGATTGATACCACTGTTAGGTCACTAGTTTTACAACACAAGCTTATTAGAGAAGAGATAAGGCGGATGAACAAGTTATACGCACACACACTCACGTATAAGTGTAACCGGTTATGCAAAGAGAGTGAATGAGAGAAAAACTTGAACAACCAACCTTCAAATGAAGGTTTACAAGGGGTATTTATAGGAGGGAAGCTAGGGCAACACTCCTAGTTCCCTTCCTATCCTTATTGGGCTTGGGTCAAGCTTATGGGCCTTCTACATAAGCTTGACCTTAAACAAACATAAAGGCCATAATAAAGCTACCTATTACATATGAAATATAAATACTTGAAATACTGTTTAGGAGTGATTCCAACACCCAATCTCTTCTCCTCAGCCATTGATCTCTTTGCTTTAGTAGTGTGGATTGCCAAGTTGGCAAAGATGAGCATGTGATGTTTGTTTGTTGGTTTCCTGGAGTGAAAGAGACGGGGGTGAGAGGGACAGGAGGGGGGAAATTTGGCGCCTAATTGGTTGTAAGGTTTCCTGGTTTATGACTTATTTGGATAAAATGGGTAAAGTGGGTAAAAATAGGAGATGGGTTAAGTGGGATGGGTGGAAGGTTTAAAAGGTTAAATGGGGTGATAAGGGATTTAAAAGAGTTTAAGTATTTTTGTAAAAAGATTTAAAGTAAAATGTATTTTTGTGTTTTTTTTTATAAAACTTTTTTTTTACTTAAATAAAAATAATTGTTTTAAAACTAAAAATTGGTTATAAATAAAAATAATTGTTTTTAATGGAAAATGTTTTAAGTTTTAATCCTTTTTTAAAAAAAGGTAATTTTGGATTCGGGTAAGGGAGAAAAGGTAAATTTTGGGTTCGGGTTAAAGGTAATTTGGGATTAATGTTGGGTTACGGGTTTGTTTCTCCCACTCTCACTCTAAATATGCATCCCGGGATCTAAAAATGTTGAAAATCCACTCCCGGCTCCGTCTGCAAAGCACGTTTGTCATTCCAAGCTTATTTTTGCACGTTTTTGCCATGTTTTCGATCCTTTGTACCTGAAACACATAAAAACACATTCCAAGGATATCTGCAGTATAATTGGTTATATTTCCGTGTTTTTAGACGTTTTTGTGGTCTTAGATGGGTAAAAATGATGAGTAAAAGGACACTCATCAAATCCCCCACACTATCAATTGCTAGTCCCTAGCAATCCGATCATATGAAGTAATGAAAGGATCAATAATACCAAGAATACCCCGTTTCGACTTTTTATTCTACTACTAGAAATTTAAACTTGAACGATAATAAATAAAATGCTTGATTATCAAAACATGGCATCACGGAACGGGATTCACGCAAAATGGGTGTCTCCGGGGAATTGTAATCGTCATCCTCTTTTCGATACTCTCAAACCAAGCTTAAACTTATTGTGCAAACGTTTTTGTAAAATGCTAACACTACTCATACAAATAATCTATGTAAGTCGAGACTTAACTTTTTACTCCCGCAATTTATAAAATTTAAGTGATTGTGCTCATTTTCAAAAGTTTGATCATTAAAATCGACATTTGTTATGGTTGTTATCCACTTAACTAAAGTACTAACCCACCGGAAACGATGAAAGTCTAAGGATCGAAAGGGCCTCTTCCATGTAGCGGCTTTCTTCTCGGCACATCCCAAAACATCAGTTTTAAGTGACCGGGCTTTTGACACCTCACAGAGAATAGTACCGGAATTAGCGGAATTCGATTCCAAAGATTTACGAAGCTACCGTTAAGTTAAAACTTAACCTAAATGGATTACAACCGACGATGATTTAGAAATTCAAGACTCAAAGGTGAGATCACTCCATGTAGCGACTTTCTTCTCAGCTTGTCCTTTTAAGGAGGCAAGGTTTTCACCCTCGAGAATAGTATCGAAGCTTTCGGGATCTTTGAAATCGAGGATTTCCAAATTACCGTCAAACTTTTAGACAACTTTGACGAATACGAGTTCAACTTCCGATTTAAATTTAAGAAAAAGCAAGTTTCGCACATTTATTCATAAGCAACATAGTACTTTTATTCACACAACTCATATATTTCTTTTCTTTTTTTTCATCTTTTTTTTTTTTTTTCACTTTTTTTTTTTTTTTCACTTTCATTTTGACTTTAACTTTAAACTTGCAACTTTTGCATCATTCAAGCAACTTTCGATACTTTCATTTTGCACATTATTCAGATTTTAAGAAAGTATGCTTTCTTGGAAATTTAAATAAAAAGTTAAACTCGGACTCTAAATCAATTTTGCTTAAAAACTTTTTATTGTAACAAGACGATTTGAATGTTCAAAAGTTTGACAACGAGCACGTATTTTAGTCCGATTAGTTAGCTTCTGGGAGAAAAAGCCATAGATTACTTATATAAGCTCTAAAGAGAACCAACTACTCCACGCTTAGCATTTTCATTTGCACAACGCGTAAAACCTTAGCCTAAATGTTAAGAGAGCAGCTAGATCAACACTCTAGCAGAGTCGGGATTCCCCTTGTTCTAGCCGAATCAAGACTAAACTACCATTAATACCAAAGCATTAACGCATTATTTTTGTGCAAATCACTTCTTTTAAATGCAAATACTTAACTTAAAGCGATAAAAAAAAATGGTCAAAACGGGGGTGCTAGGGTACTAGAAGGTACACATGTGATCAAAATTCGCTAGAATTTTCCCCCACACTTAGAATTGAATATTGCCCTCAATATTCAAAGTACCGGCCGTAGCCGAAACTATAGAACGGGAAAAGGTAATACTACTAGTCAAGTGTGGAAGCGAAATCTTTTTTCACAAAAGGATTAATAAAGATATCCCTAGATAATCGTTAGCAAAAGATCGGATATTGGGCGGCTGGATTGAAAACAGGCGCATCAATCATCACGATTTACGGGAATCCTGAAAACAGAGAGCAAACACACAACAAGCAAACAACAGTGGGGGTTTCCCCCCACACTTAGTGTTAGAAAAGAGAAAGAAGTCAGAAACATGGGTGGATACCCATGAAATGTTACTGTTTTTGTTAACCGAGTCGCTAGCTTGACTCGACCCCGAATTCATTTGTCCATGGGGGAGCAAATGTGGAATTCATCAATCATAAGAATTCCGGGATCAAAGATTGTATCCTCATTCCCGAAGGAGATAAGATATGGAGAAGAAATGAGATAAGAAAGCAGAGTGTCATTGAGATGACAATGGGTGGGTCGGGTGGGAAAAAGATTAGATTGAGGAACATTATCGGAATGTTCAGAAATCTTATCCACCACTTTAGCAGTTAAAGTATCCATATCGGTCTTAGAGAAGATTCCATCATCTGGCGGTTTAGCAGGTGGACGGGTGGATGATGGATCAGAATGAGAAGACTCCAAAGAAGACGGGAGTCCATGATATAGAGTAAGACGTGAAAGCTCAGTACTGAAGGCATCCATCCGAGGATCCTTTTCTCGGACAATGTTTTTAACATAAAGCTCGTCAATGAATATCCCGGGGTTAAAAATTTTGTCTTCACATGTGGGCTCATTGGGATAAGTGAGGGTCAACTCAACAGAGGAAGGGGAATCATCATTAAGCAAGCTTTCAAGAAAAATGATATCTTGATCAGAGTCGAACCCGTCACTCTCAATACCCGGCGGTATTGGATCATCAAGAAATAAGTCAATTTCTTCCATATCAGAATCACTTAGCGGATTATCAAGAATATTGTCTTCAACTAATTTTTTCGATTCATTCATCTCGGGCTTCATTTCCAAATCAATCTCCATAATATCTTGAGTGAGACTCATTACTTTCTTTATTGTGCATATCATCGATGACGGAGAGAAATGTCGAATACGAGATGGGACAAGTGGTGTGCTCTGAGAGCTAGCAATTCCCACCACTTCCGTTGTGGACTCTGTATCGGACTCAGACATCTTATCGAAAAGAGGATTAACTTCGCAAAAGGTATAGTCATCATTGAATTCGAAAAGCGGATTTGAGAAAATCCCGGAAGTAACCTCGGAAATGTCAAGAGAATCACACAAAAGCGAATCACGATCACTGTCGGATATATCCTCGGACTCTCTTGGGATTAGGTCAAGGCTCTCAACACTAGACGATTCCGTTTCTAGAATAGTGCTAAGATGCTCGTCCCCCATTATGAGAGAATCCTCGGGATTAACAATTTTCGGAGAAATATGATCATCGACCTCTTCCAAAATGACGTCACTTCTCTCAACTGGCGTGAGTGAAGGGGAAGAGTCAGAAATGAAAGGCTCAGAAACGGGAGTGGAATTGCCACTCAGAGGAGTATAATCGTCATCAGAATCAGAATCGTAATAATAGGTAGTTGGACGATATTGGATCACTTTCGCGGCTTCTTCAACTAATAATTCACGATAGGTCTTTTGATTGGGATTTTTTTCTTGAGAAAGTTTATCAACAAGACTCTTAAGATCAATCATCATTTCACAAAATTTTTGATTAAACTCTTCAGACCATGGTAAAGGTTGTGGTTCAATTTCTTGGTATTGTGGAGGTGGGTTATAAGGATAATCGTAATTATCACAAGGAAATTGCTCGTAAACAATCGGGTTTTGTATCTGACAATCGGAATTAACGTGCGGACCTCCACAATACTCATAACCGTATGATTGTTGTGAGTGATTCGGTAAATTATGTGGATATTGGTCAAAACCAAAGTTTTGATTGTTACACGGAACCTGCTCATAAACAAGCGTATTCCCCGTTTGACACTCAATACTCGGGTAAGGACCTCCACAATACTCACAAGAATATGTCTCCATCTCATAGTGTGAGGGTTGGTTAAGGAAATTGGTTGTTTCATTGTAGGGATTTTGGTCATAGACAAACCCGTTTCCGGAATTCACAATGCTACAACCGGGGCAATTTCCACCATTTTGAGGTCCACCGCACCATTGACAACCATATTGGTAAGACGAAGACATAAAGAAGAATTAAATGGATAGAGGGTAAGAGAAATAGAATTAAACGGATAAGAGGAATGAGAAGAATATTTTTGGGGTTTTATAAATAGAAAACATAAAAGAGAAAATAAATTTTGAAAAGGAAAATATTTTTGGGTTTTTGGAAAGCAAATAACTTCACGAGGAAGGTTCTTCAAGTCACTAATCGTCAAACCGTAACGATATTGTCGCAACACAACCTCCCCGGCAGCAGCGCCAAATTGATATAGTAGAAAATATACCAAATATACGATATACGCGAGAATCAACAAATCAACCTTTTAGGAAAAGGGTTAACGTGCCAAAACTCACGAACGTGATATAAGTGATACCGGGCAAGTGATTACCGGGTCGTTTCCCAACGAGGTGTGAATTGACGGTGACGTTTGAGGTTTGGGATTGGATGCTTGAATACAAAGAATTTTAAATTTTGGAATTTTAAACTAAACGACGGGAATTTAAATAAAGCAAGTAAACTAAGCTAAAGCTACTACGGGAAATTAAAAACTAATCTAAGGCAACAATAAACGTAAAGGGAAACTTAAAATTAACTAAAGTGCAATAAAACGTAAAACGGGAATTTAAACAATTTAAACTAATTGACGGGAATTTAAAGGAAAGCAATACAACTACACTAAGGAAATATAAGGGAGTCCTAAAATTAATCTAAAATACTAAGGGAAACTACGGGAAACTTAAAGCTAATTAAAAACGTAATTAACCTAAAATCGGGCACGTGCGGGTCTCGCACACACTTTAAAAAGTGAAAATGTAAAATATTGACCTTACAAACTTAAAATTAATTTTCCTAAATTCTAAATGACGAAAAATGATTTTAGGAAAAAGCCGGGTATTTTTTCGACTTTTAAATTATTTATTACGAATTAATTGCTAATTTAATCTAATTAAATGATAAAAAATACTAAACTTTATTGGAAAAATCTGAAAATTTTATGAAAACTACTAGATACTAAGATGAGCCTAAGAAAAATAAAATGGGGAAAGCACTTATAGGAATAAGCGGCTTAAAAGCTAAATAGACAAATAAGCTAAAATGGGCAAACATAAGTTAAGTATTTGATGTTGCAAACTAAAACAAGAAAGTCCCAAGGGCGTAGTGCATACAGGTACATCTGTTGAGCTTTCGAAAATGGGGAGGTCCCTAGTTCGAACCTTGGCCTCCCCTTTTTGCAAAAATCATTTTTTTTTTGGATTTTTTCTATATGAAACTTAAAGTTAGAACAAAATAAGCATTTTTTGTTAAAACTTAAACTTTGAAAAGCTGAAATAAGCTGTTATCCAACAGCTTATTCACAACAGATTTTATTTAAATGGATGATTGGTTTAGGGGCTGCCCAAGGAACAAAATAAGCTACAATAAGCTTGTTAAAAAGCTATAACTAGTCCTATCTAAACTAGAGCAACCAACTATCACCTAAACACTAATAAGCAAGAAAAAAAGAAGAAGAATGCAATCGTTAAAAAACTAATAAGCTAAAAAGGACTCCTATATTGCTGCAGCTGTACTGTGCAGTAAAACAGCCCACTGGGGCACTTATTTGCTTAAAAATAAGGTATCTAGCAACCTAAAAACTCCTAAATAAGGCAACATATGGAAACTTCATATAACTAAGAACAAGGAAAACAAAGTGGAGCTTAATTTGAAGCTTGTGATAAGCTTTTACAAGTCAAAAAAAGGGTACAGTTGGACTGTTTGAGAATAAAAGGCAGATTTAGTAAAACATTTGAAAACACACAACTTGACTTAAAAACTTAAAAATAAGATTACTAAAGTTCTAAAAACAGTAACTAAACTCAGAAAATTCAAATTAAACTCACGAAAAGCACTAAATCTCTAAGACTAAGCTTTATCCAAACACTCCCTTAAAGGGTAGTGGTATATTTAAAAACTGTTTTGAGGTTTAGAAACTTTAAAACCTGATGTAATACCTTTTGCACAGGTTCTCATGAACTTAAAACAACTTGCAACAAATGTTTTTAACTAGACTACAAGTGAGACAGATTTTTAAGAACATAAAACAATTAAAAACTGCATAAACTTTAAAACATGAAATTAAATTGCATTGAAATTAAGAGTTACAAGAAATGTAAATGACAAGAAAATTAAAGTGGAACTAGAACTTTGAAATTCTAGACAAGTTTTACAAAATAATACAAGTCCTATTTATAATGAAAACTGTCTTCTCTGTCTTCTATCTTGCTGTGTTAGTTGTGTGAGAGAGTTAGAGAAGTTGAGCATGTGCTTGTCCCAGACTTAATCACATCCGTTAAATTATGCTTGGTCCCCAATCTCTTCTCCTCAGCCATTGATCTCTTTGCTTTAGTAGTGTGGATTGCCAAGTTGGCAAAGATGAGCATGTGATGTTTGTTTGTTGGTTTCCTGGAGTGAAAGAGACGGGGGTGAGAGGGACAGGAGGGGGGAAATTTGGCGCCTAATTGGTTGTAAGGTTTCCTGGTTTATGACTTATTTGGATAAAATGGGTAAAGTGGGTAAAAATAGGAGATGGGTTAAGTGGGATGGGTGGAAGGTTTAAAAGGTTAAATGGGGTGATAAGGGATTTAAAAGAGTTTAAGTATTTTTGTAAAAAGATTTAAAGTAAAATGTATTTTTGTGTTTTTTTTTTATAAAACTTTTTTTTTTACTTAAATAAAAATAATTGTTTTAAAAATAAAAATTGGTTATAAATAAAAATAATTGTTTTTAATGGAAAATGTTTTAAGTTTTAATCCTTTTTAAAAAAAAAAGGTAATTTTGGATTCGGGTAAGGGAGAAAAGGTAAATTTTGGGTTCGGGTTAAAGGTAATTTGGGATTAATGTTGGGTTACGGGTTTGTTTCTCCCACTCTCACTCTAAATATGCATCCCGAGATCTAAAAATGTTGAAAATCCACTCCCGGCTCCGTCTGCAAAGCACGTTTGTCATTCCAAGCTCATTTTTGCACGTTTTTGCCCTGTTTTCGATCCTTTGTACCTGAAACACATAAAAACACATTCCAAGGATATCTGCAGTATAATTGGTTATATTTCCGTGTTTTTAGACGTTTTTGTGGTCTTAGATGGGTAAAAATGATGAGTAAAAGGACACTCATCAGTTTGTCATATGGTGGATAGTGAAACTGTGGCTCTTATGACAGAAAATTTACCATAGATTTATTAAATGCTTTAAACGGAGCTTATAATTACCAAACAGTGAGGGTCACTAGTCATGTAGGAAACCATGAAATTCACATTTTGATAAATTCTGGCTCTACACATAATTTTTGGACTTGAACATTGCAAAGAAGGTGGGGTGTAAGTTCAGGGAGAGTTGTCCTTTAACTATCACAGTTGCAGGGGAAAACAGTTGACTATCATGAGTGAGTGTAAGAATTTTAAATGGAAACTACAAGGGGAAAGTTTTAGCACTGATGTGATGTTGTTACCCTTAGGAGGTTGTGATATGGTCTTAGGCATTCAGTGGTTGGCTACGCTGGGTGACATCAAGTGCAATTTCAGTAACTTGAGGATGGAATTTGTGTACGGGAAGAAAATGACTTTGAGAGGAACACCTAAGGCTGGGGGCAATGGGTGGATAGTAAAAGACAATTCAAAGCAATGTAATCCAGTGTTAATGCAGAACTGATGATGTTATGTGTTTACCCAAACACTGGGATAGTCTTGAATAATGTAGAAGGGAAGGAAAAGGAAGTGGTACAAGCTGATGCAAACTTGCAGAATGTGATCAAAGACTTTGAGGATGTGTTTGCTATGCCAACAGAGTTACCACCATAGAAATCCCATGACCACAGAATTCGACTAACGGAAAGAGCACAACCAGTCAATATAAGGCCATATAGGCATCCACCCACCCAAAAAGATGTTATTAAAGCAATGGTCAAGGAACTACTTGAAGCAGGTATCATTAAGCCCAATACCAGTCCATTTGCATCTCCAATAGTCATGGTGAAAAGAAAAAAAAAGACAATACTTGGAGGATGTGTATTGATTATAGACAAATGAATAAGAACAAAGTCAAAGATATGGTTCATATCCCTATAATTGAAGAGCTAATTGATAAGTTACATGGTGCCAGTGTATTTTCAAAGTTTTATTTGAGATTAGGGTATCATCAAATAAGAATGTATGAAGATGATGTGGCCAAAACAGTTTTCTGAACCCATGAAGAGCAATATGAATTTCTGGTCATGCCCTTTGGGTTAACAAATGCACCTTTCAACATTCAGTCACTCACTCATGAAGTGCTTAAATGTTTTTTAGGAAATTCACATTGGTTTTATTTGATGATATCCTAGTGTACAACAAGACCAAAGAAGAGCATATTAGGCACCTTAGAGCAGTCTTAGAGGTGATGAGAAGCAATAAGTTGTATGCAAAGCAGAGTAAATGTGTGTTTGGGACAAGCCAAGTTGAGTATCTTGGGCATGTAATTTCAGCTCAAGGATGGCCAATTCTGTGTTAAGGTCAAATTGATGCAAGAATGGCCAATTCTAAAGAATATTAAGCAGTTAAGAGGGTTCCTTGGCTTAATTGGTTACTATAGAAGGTTCGTTAAGGACTTTGCAAGCATAAACATACCACTTACTCAAATTCTCAAAAAGAATGCTTACCATTGGAATGAAGATGCTCAAGCTGCTTTTACTGCTCTTAAAACAGCTATGTCACAAGGTCTAGTAGTATTGGGTCACCTAAATTTTTTAAAACCTTTTGTGGTGGAGATTGATGCATCAAGGGTGGGAGTGGGAGTAGTTCTACAACAAGATGGGCAACCCATAGCCTATTTGAGTAAAACACTATCTGCTAGGCATCAATCCTTATCTATTTATGAAAAAGAGTTCTTGGTTGTCCTACTAGCAGTTGAGAAATATAGGGGGTATCTTTTGGATAGACACCTTGTCATTAAAACTGATCACATTAGTTTGAAACACTTACAAAGCCAAAGGATCACCACACTTGCTCAAATGAAGTGGCTACCCAAACTAATGGGATTTGACTATGAGGTGGTATACAAACAAGGAATAGACGTTGATGCTTTATTTAGATTAGAAGAGGGAGAAGAGTTGTATATTATGTCTTGTTCAACTGTTACTAATGACTTGTTTGATAGAGTGGTGCATAGTTGGAATACAGACAAGGAACTCAAGACAGTTGATGTGTCTAGAAAGCTTTAAATTTATAATACTAGTTCTACCATTTTTCTTAATTTCAAAACACACGGGTAAAAGTATAACCCTCGTTTTGTAGTAAGGTTTATAGGTAAGACAAGGTCGATCCATAGGGACTATTTTATTCTAGTTATCACATAAAACTACTTAGAATAGCTAAATTGAATTAAAGCTATTATGCAAATGAGAGAGGTTTTAAAGTCGAGTTCAAATATGAGAATGGTATGATTACTTGGATAGTTTCTATAACTCAGTGGTAGATAAATGACAATGATCTCAGTAGCAAGAACAAGTCCTTAGTAGTTTAATTCTCAAAAAGCTATTTTCCTCAAAATGGCGTTTTTGTAAGTTAAACAGAGTGATTCAAGATTTATGCATATTAATCAAGCAAGTATGTTTCCACAGATTACTAGATTACTAAAATGGTAGAAACTTGATTGTTTATGTCTTAAAAAAAGCGGATTCCTCCAACCAATTGATCAAGGCTCATAGACAAGGCTCGATAATCCTACGATACTAAATGGTTCTTTCGACTTATCCCAATTAGCACATATCATCAAAAGTAATAAACAATTGTAACAGGTTTCAAACACAACAAGTTTTTAGCATAAACAAGAAATCATATGAGATCGTAGCATCATCAAACCACTTTATTATATTAACATATCCAAGCAATCACAAGGAGTTTAGCCTAACATGGCCATAACATACATAAATTCAGTAGCAAAATGAAATGGAACAGAAGACATACACCTTTGGAATCGGATATAATGATTACACCACTTTCACTAGTACCAAATATATCACAACACAAATTGTATAAATTCCCAAATATCAAGTACCAAGATCCCTGCTACAATTGATTGTTATTTACTAAGATTGATGGTATATTTCGTAGAGAATAAGTTCAGATGATCGGTTTTTGTAATTGGTATCAAATGAAGAAAGATGGGGTGGGATAAATAAGCTGGAGACTGATCGGCTTTTGAAGTACGCAGCACTTTCAGATAAAACCGGCATACTTCTTGCATTTCCTTGGCGCCAAAGTGTCATAATTGAAATGAAGACCGCCGTACATATTAACATAACCGAAGTACTTCATGTGCTTATTTAGATAGTATGTCCGCATAAGCTTCACGTAACCGACGTACTTCTTACTAAGACCGGCGTGCTTTTAAGGTTTCTACACTTTGTTTCGTACGTGATTTCAATACTTGTATTTTCTTTATGATAAACGAACTACTCTTGTATTCTTCTGAGATCCTTCATCTAGTGAACCTGAAATGTATTTTAATGCTTTTAAGTATCGAAAGTCCACAATAAATATTATAAAACTAATAATAATGCTATAGAATATATGTATAAATCGGGCGTTATCAACAGTGATTACCAAGCTCAATGAAAGACTGCCAACAAAGAAGCACTTCACTTAGGTTAATAACCAGCTGTTAAGGAAGGGTAAACTAGTGGTGGGTGACAATCTACTAGGGGTGTGCACGGTTCGGTTTGGGTCGGTTTTTGGCTAAAACCGAAACCGAACCATAATGTTCGGTTTTTGTAGAACCCAAAACCGAAACCGTTCGGTTTTTGGCGGTTCGGTTTTTTCGGTTTGTTATCGGTTTCGGTTCGGTTTTTCGGTTTTTTCGGTTTCTAACCGTTAATATTTGGGTATGGCCAAATTATACCAACAAACTTGTTTTACGTACAAAATTAGTTATTCTTCTTTACCTTTTTTTTTTTCAATTTAAGCATAATAATGTTTATTGCATAATTTTACAATTACAAACATATAAATGAGACATACACATACAAGTGAACATACACGTAGTATAATCATTATCGAATACTTAATGATATATTCACACACAACACACGACACTACAAACACACATATAAATATAAACGTTAAGATAAATATATTATAAATCCACTCACAAAATGAATATGAATTTATAAATTTGATTTATTTAGTTATTTAATCATATTATATTAATTAGATATTATTATATAATAAAACCGGTTCGGTTAGGTTCGGTTTTTGCGGTTTGGTTTTTGGATGAAAACAGAAACCCAACCGCATTTTTCAGTTTCTGAAAAAGAAAAAACCGAACCATCGGCTTTTATTTTCGGTCGGTTTTTATGGGTCGGTTTTTTCGGTTTTCGATTCGGTTTCGGTATTTCGGTTTGTTTTGCTCACCCTTACAATCTACAGTTGAGAACAGATTTGTTATCCTACTTGTTGGGAATTATATTTTGTAAAACAGCTTAAGTATGTTTAAGTCTGTTAGAGTTAATTCTAGTAGAGTTAGTAGTTAAGTCTGGTAGACCAGACTTAAGTCTGTTAGTAATTAAGTCTGCCAGTATTAAAGATGATTAAGTCTGGCAGAACAAAGTGTCGTTGGTTAAGTCTGCTTCCTCATCATCAGTGTCATCATAGCAGGAAACATAGTTGGTCATGGACTTCAACTCATAATCTTAGCTTGAGTCATCCACATATGGTGAAGGAGTAGGCAGTTCATCAGATGGAACACCCCCAGCTGCTGGTGTTGGATTTGGGTTCATAAAGGTTAAAGTATTATGATGAAGAGGAAAGTACTTCCTTCATGCATCATTGGATGATGAACTGGATGATGAGTCAGATGATATTTCAATAATATCAGGGTTACTCATTATAGTTGGAGGTTTTGTAGGACACTAAGAAATTTAAAGGTGTGTGATGGTTTTGGTTTGTGATTCGAAGGCCCTTTTATAGGCAAAGTCCACTCAAATATCTTCACCAGCAAAATTAATGCAAGTAACTTTTTAGTTGGTGGAGGAGTAAATATTGAAGATATTTTTACTGACGAGGGTTGACCATAAGAAGATATTTTACAGGGATTTTTAAATCCATTGTTATTTCTGGTCGTTAATACTGGTGGATTCATGGTTAAGTCTGGCCATTAATACTGGTGGTTAAATTTGTTACCATATTTTATGGGGTAACGATTATCTTTCTATACTTTGAACTTATTCTCTTTCTAAAGATAATTGAAACACTACCAGTATATATACTCCTTATAACTCTGTTTTCTCATACGGGTTTTAAAACAGAGTCAGTCGTGATCATCTATATTCTTTGTGTCATCATAGTTTCTGTAGAATGGTGTGCTAAGAATGGTGTGCAGATTAATAATGTCTTGGAGTTGTGTGCTACTTTGTCTTCTAGAATTTCAGTCTTGGAACAAGATCTTGTTTCGACAAAACAAGTTTTGGGAGCTAAGGTGAATCAATTGAAAGATGACATCCAGAACTTACAGGCCAGAAAGGGTATTCTTGATGAATCGACTCAATCTCAAGAGTCTGTGAATAATCTTCATGATATTGAAAATTCTTCCAAACAGAGGAGGAAATCAAAGTTACATCTAACGAAAGTGATGGTTAAGAATCTTGATCCAATAGTTGATTGGGAGATTTATTGGGATCAATTTGGAAAAGCTTGGAAGGTAATCAGATAAAGTGGAGAGTTTGATATCCACAATCACCTTAAAGATTTGGTAAAATCTTATAATCGACAAGAGTTGGACACTTTGTGGAGTCTGGTTCAACAGAAGCTCAAGATTGCTAAGAAGTCAGATGTTAAAGAGCAAAAACTTTATACAGAACTTCAAAGACTATATGAACCAGATCCTACAGATGTATATTGGAATTTTCCATGTCAAGATTCCTGTGTGTCATGGAAATTTTATGATAAGTGTGATGTTCATCATTTGTCCACAAGAAGTGGAGTTGATCTGTTCATGTTGGAAGAAGTAGAGTATCCATTGTGTGTTGAAGTGCTTCAAGTAATGTTACTCTCAAAGCTTCAGTATGAACAAGAATCTGTGGCTGCTGAAAAGCTCAGCAAAAGGATATGTGATCAACTGTTGGCCAGAATAGTTGATCAGATTGAAGAAGAAACAGCAGTCAAAATGAGACGAATGAGGTAAAATTGTTTGAAAGAATTTAAGTAAAAAATAAATCTGTGTATGGTGTTCAACTCACCATATCTGTGTGGATGAAGAGTTGGCTAGCCCACAAGATCATGGCTTGTGGTAAAGGCTGTAGAAAACCATGACTAGTCCAAAAGGGTACAACTTTTGGTAAAGACTTAACAAATCTGTTGATAGCTGCTGGTTTGCTAAAAATCAGATGGTTATCAATGTACCATGGTCTTATACACCAAAACATTGGCTACTCCAGTAGTGATGGCTGATTGGTAAAGAGACATCAAATCCATTAAATTTTCTATGATTCACCTCTCATAGAAGTTTACGCATCTGGAAGTGATGAGAATCGTATGAAACTTTCATGTTTTGATGTACAGATAGTCATAGTTGCAGAAAAGACCAAGGAGTGCTAAAAGTTTGTTGATATGATGTTGCACAGACCACATAATGAAGACAATCTCAAGGATGCAGCTTAAAGATAATTCCAAGATCCTCAAGAGTTTAAAAGAACTTGAAGTTCACAAGTGAAGATCAAGTTAGGGGAGGATTGTTGGGAATTATATTTTGTAAAACAGCTTAAGTATGTTTAAGTCTGTTAGAGTTAATTCTAGTAGAGTTAGTAGTTAAGCCTGGTAGACCAGACTTAAGTCTGTTAGTAGTTAAGTCTGCCAGTACTAAAGATGATTAAGTCTAGCAGAACAAAGTGTCGTTGGTTAAGTCTGTTTATGTCCAAAACAGAATAGTTGTTAGAGTTATATTAGGAATAGATATGAACGTGTAGAGATATCTTAGGAGAAGATATCTTTACCCTTCTACAAGTTTGTTAGACAATTAGGGTTTCCTTGGTGTATAAAAGGATTCCTAAGGTGTTAGGTTAATGTACGAGTTATATGCATTAGCCTTTGAGCAAGTTAATAGAAAATACGAAGTTAGTAATTCTTGTGTTTTTCATACTTGTGTGTTAATATTCCGCATTAACACATTAAGAAATCGCGAAGAGTTCTTCATATAGTAAATTGAATTTATTCAAGTTTACTATTAGTCATTCAAGGCTACTTAGATCCAAAAACTTTTGGACCTACACTACTTTCATGACATTGTTATGGGTGGACATTCAGGCTCCAAAGTTACTACTAAGAAGGTTTGTTCACTATTCTATTTGAAAGGGTTGAGGAGAAAAGTCAAGAAGTATGTGAAGGTGTGTGGAGTATGCCAGAGGTTCAAACCAGACTTGTCTACATACCCTGGGTTGTTGCAACCATTACCAATTCCACAAAAGGTATGGACTAGCATTTCTATGGATTTTGTGAAAGGTTTTCCTAAATCACAAGGAAAGATCGTCATTTTTGTGATTGTAGACATACTTACCAAGTATGCACATTTTTTACCCTTGGTACACCCTTTCACACCATCTCAAGTAGCCCAAGTTTTCATTGATGGTGTCTATAAATTTCATGGCTTGCCTGAAACAACTGTGTCTGATAGAGATAAGGTTTTCCTTAGTACTTTCTGGAAAGAGCTATTCAAAGTATTGGGGGGTCAAAATGTTTATGTCTACAACCTATCACCCACAAACTGATGGTCAATCAAAAGTGGTAAATAGGTGTTTAGACAGATACTTGAGGTGTATGACAGGAGAACACCAAAATACTGGTGCAAATGGTTGAGTTATGGTACAATTGTAATTTCCATACTTCCATTCAAACTACTACTTTTAAAGCACTCTACGGTCAGCCACCACCAATCCATATTCCTTATTTGAATGGTACAAGTAAAGTGGATGTTGTGGACATGACTCTACTAGCTAGAGAAGAAGCCATTAAGATGTTAAAGTTTCATTTGCTCAGGACACAGAATATGATGAAACAACAAGCTGACAAGAGATCTGAAACAATTCTTGTTGTGGGATATTGGGTACTCTTGAAGTTGCAGCCTTACAGACAGGTTTCATTGAGACAACAAAAGTATAACAAGTTTTGTCCAAAGTACTATGGGTCATTTGAAGTCATTGGACAGATTGGTGAAGTAGCTTACAAGTTAAAGTTGCCTGCTCATGCTACAATACACAATGTTTTTCATATATCCCAACTTAAGAAGTACATAGGGGATGTGTATGTTATGGATCCACAGGTGCAACTGCCAATATGTGATGAGAGTGGTCTGTTGGCATTGAAACCTTACAAGATCTTGGAGGAAAATGGTCAAGAAGAAAATGTTGCTCTTGTTTATGCTTTGGTGCAATGGGTCAATTGAGGATGCTACTTGGGAAATACTAGAAGAATTGGTAACCAGATTTCCAAGCTTTGATGTTAGTTCTTGAGGACAAGAACATTGTAAGGAGTGGGGAATGATAGGATCAGTAGCTAAGTATGTGTAGGCACGTGAGGTACACGTGTGAGGTTTTAACCCCCATACGTGAGGTGCACGTGTGTTCTCCTTACAAGACTTAACTAACTTTCCCTCCTACTTTGTTGTTTAAACCCATTGTATTATACATTGCTATTCATTCTGATTTGTAATGAAATTCCTTCCCTCTCATTTTGTTGTAACAAACATTGATCTATCATCAATAAGAAACTACTTTTCTAGCCTAATTCTTTCATTTAAGCTCCTGGATAACTTCTTGCATTCTTCAAATTGCTTAATTCCTGGAGTAGCTTATCATCATGATCAGACGAATCTACATAAAACTCTTGTTAAGTTCGATGTTATAGAAAATAGATACAGAGTATATAATTTTATTTTATTTTGAGCTATTTCATAGTTGATTAATTGCAAGAGTAACAACGGTAAAAACCAAAACACGTCAAGGGAAGTGAGAATGTATTTGATCACAAAAAAATGAAGGTGGTTTCACTTCTTTTATTTGTTGTCCAAGTTAACAAGCATGTTTTAGAGGGATGGTACAAACAAAAAAATGGGTTAGACCAGATAGGAGGAAGCTATGTTTGTTGCTTGTGATACTGTTGATGGGCGATTTTGTTTATGGTTTACCTAAACACTGAGATGAATATGATAATCTGTGATTTTTTGCTCACGAAAAACTTGACAATCAAAGACGTCGCAAAATGGGTTATTTAAACTTTAAGAGGCAATTATATTTATATCCTTACTAAAGTTCAATATTAAATCAAGAGTAAAATACACTGTTCGTCCCTAATCTTGTACACACGCATCACGATTGGACAAAAGTTGCCTTTTTCATCGTCGGGAGTCCAAAACAAGGAGTTTATATGCTAAACTCGTCCCTTGACTATTAACGTCGAGGTCAATGTTATGTTGTTGAGGGCAAAACCGTCTTTCACTGTAGCGTACTTTATACAAACCGTTGTACAGTGTTTGTAGTTGCTATATGTATGTGTAACACGGCTTGGTAGTCAGTTATCATCCATCCCTAAACTATCCTACAAAAACAGTCTTCTACAAAACGATAATCCTTTCAACATGGTACGTTGTTGGTGTGGTAAGCAAGCTATAACTCACACTTCGTGGACCTCTGCCAATCCAGGGCGTCGATTCTTTGGTTGTCCTGTTGAAGTAAGTGTCTTTTAATATGTATCGTATCATTTTTTTCCCAAGTAGCAAACTACATTGTAACAATTGTTGTTGTTTAATCACTTGCCATAATCATGAATAGGGGTCTTCTTGTCGGTGGATACGATGATATGATCCTGAAATCTGTGCTCGTTCAAGAATGATCATACCAGGCCTTTTGAGGGGAGAAATGAGCTTGAGGCAAGATTAGAAGCTGCTCAAGGTGATGTGTGGAAGTGGAAGATTTACCTGGTGCTCAGTTGAATATTGTTCTTGATTGTTTATGCATTGGGATAACTTTTTAGCTTTTATGTAATGAGGCGAGATGGTTAATGTTCATTATCTTGAATTGTAGTAACGTTGTTTCCCAGAAGGTTATGAATCTTGTTATTATGATCGGTTTACCGTATTTTTATGGCTTTATGCGCATGGTTAAGATTAAAGTTGACTTTTAACTGTCAACACTGTTATGAAGTATTCAGTTTGGTTTGTTTTTGACTTTCAATGCCTTATGGGTATGCAGATGGTTAGCAATTTGTTTAGGTTTGACTTTTAATTGTCAACATTCTTATGAGGTTCTGTTTAGCTTTGGTTACTTTTGATGCAAATTATTCACACATTAAGCTTGGTCAATCTATAAAAATATACAATAATAACATGGTTCCATAGTTAATGCAAATGGATATAATTCCAAATGCATAAAATTGCATAATTTTCAAAGCATGAGAATTACAGTTAGACACACACACACATATGTTTTTAGAGTACATAACTTGTCCATAGGAAATAATCTAGATGAAACATTGTCTAGCTAATTAGCATAACAGAATTGACCTATGGTGAGGCCATCATTCTTTCCAGTGCAGCCTGCTGCCTAGTCATTCTTCATGTAGCAGGCTGTGTTGAAGCAGAAACTGCTTGCACATCACTTGACTGCAGCTGAGAATCAGACTGGGATTGATCATGTTGTTGGGATTGACACTAGGATTACTCATGCATGCTTGGATCGGCAGTTGCTTCATCTTGATGTTGGTGGGATTGAGTGAGGGATTCATCTTGTATCCTGGGATCTTCTGTTGCTTCATCTTGATGTTGCTGGGATAGAGACAGGGATGCATCATGTATGATGGGATCTTCAGTTTCTTGATCTTAATTTTCAGATTGAACACCACTTCCTTGAACTGCACTAACTTGACTTTCAACAACACCTGTTCCTTTAGGATGTGTCTTTTTTGCTGCTACTTTGTTACATTTAGCATGTGTCTTTTTTGTAGCAGCTTTTGTAGGCACTTGTTTGACATTTCCCTCATGGCCAATTCGACTACTTTCAGCTCCACCATTCCCTAGACATGTTTTCTGGTTGTGTCCAAAGAATGCCACAAATACTACACTTAACACTCTTCCAAGCCCTTGACAGCTTACCATTCTTCACAATCTCTTCACTTTTAGGAGCTATCCTAACTCTTTTTATACCTCTTGAGCTAGGCGAGTTGTTTCGATTTCGTGGAACAATTGTTGTTGGCACAGCTTGATTTTTCCCAATGTTCGCTGCTAGTTATAGGCGGACATAGTGTTTGTAGGTTGCCTCCCAAGTGAGAAGATAGTAACAAGGATGAGCCCATGTTTCTACAGCTCCTACTTGTTGCCCATTTAAAGCCATATTCCAATTGGTAGCAACATGTTTACATGGTAAACCTGTTATCTCCCATCTTCTGCAAGTACAATACTTTTCTACAACATTAACTACACATTGGTCACCCCATGGTCCACTAACCTGAAACTTAGTTCCCCCATTCCATAAAACAATATACTTAACAGCCTCTTTCTTAATACCCTCAAGCATGTGTTGTGCAGTTGGTGTTAGTAGCCCATCACTCTTCTCAATCACCATAAGAACATGCATTATCCTCTTCATACAGTATTCCCTGATGTATTCTAAGGCTGTAATAATTGGTTTGTTTAAACCCTCAATTATTTTGTCACGAAACACTTGACACATGTTATTAAGTAACACATCAGAACGAGCTCTTCCTAAAGATTACAAATAAACATGTATTAATTATAACTGTTTATACTGCATTAACAAATACAAATTAACTGAAATAGATAGATGACTTACATAAAAAATGTGACCTTGACCAATGGATCGGTGGTATCTTACTTAACCAATCATGGGTTGGTTGATTAAATTTCTTGAAATCAGCCATAGCTTTCTGAAACTGTATAATAGTTGAGGTTGTTGCACATTTCCACAGATGCTCTTTGTAGGCCCTACCTTTCCATTGAAGTTTCATTTTCTCATGAATGCTTCTAATACAAAATCTGTGTTCTACATCTGGAAAAACATCTCTTAAAGCTTCACTTATATCCTGCATAAAATCAAATATGTTTACTTTCTGTTTCAAAACAGAGAGACTTGAATTCATGAACATATTAAGAGAGTACCTTTTGCATGTCAGTAATAAAAGTGATGCTTGAGATTGGCTCAAGTGCTATATCATTGTATAAACAATGAAGAAATCAAGTCCATGATCCTATGTTTTCTGATTCAGCAAAAGCATAAGTTAAAGGGTATATACCATTGTTGCTATCAATTCCCACAGCTATCAGCAGTTGACCATTCAAAGGACCATGAATTGGAAAAGCATCCAGCCCCAACAACGATCTCCCACACACTTTAAATCCTTCCTTCAGTGCACCTAAACAAACATACACTCTCTTGAATTCTCTCGTTGGAAGAGCCTCATCTGCAGGTCGTTCCACATTCATCAGTACTGTTGTATTAGGGTTTCTCTTCTGCAACTCTTGAACATAATCTCTCAACATAGTAAATTGTAGCTTGAATTGGCCCTTGATAGCAATTAATGCTAAGTTTTTGGCCCTTAAAACCTTCTGCAGGGACACTTCAAGCTCGTATTGGTTGGTATGTTGATTATGCACAGACTTGACAGGAACCAGTGGATTGGTTTCAATTTGTGCTATAATTTGCTTTGAGATATAGTTAAGGTCAAAAGCTCTAACTGCCCTTGATTACAAACAAGTGTGTTGCTCATTATATGTTCTGACTGACCATGTACCTGTCTCACCATTCATGCCGACAAACAATAGCCATGGGCAGAGGATTTCTGAACGGTCCTTTTTGCCAGAAAGCAATGAATTTATACCCCTTCTGCTTAATGGACTTCTAGATGGGCCTATATCCAGTCCAGGACCTTCACTTGGGCCTGAAAGTGGAACACAACCCTTACATCTGACCCTTATTCTTGTTTTGTCATTCTTCACAAAAAAAAAACTCCCTCCTAGTTTCTATTGAATGCTCTCTTACCTTATTTTTGACATCCATTGCAGTAGGAAAGTCCTGACCACAATAGAAGAATGTGGTATAGACTCCATTTGCAAAGTCTGCATGTCGGTAAGAAACATACTCACTGTAAAAGACATCATCAACCACATTCTGCTTAATGGACTTCTAGATGGGCCTATATCCAGTCCAGGACCTTCACTTGGGCCTGAAAGTGGAACACAACCCTTACATCTGACCCTTATTCTTGTTTTGTCATTCTTCACAAAAAAAAAAACTCCCTCCTAGTTTCTATTGAATGCTCTCTTACCTTATTTTTGACATCCATTGCAGTAGGAAACCACAATAGAAGAATGTGGTATAGACTCCATTTGCAAAGTCTGCATGTCGGTAAGAAACATACTCACTGTAAAAGACATCATCAACCATCACAGGTAAATCATTTTCCAAATGCATGTCATCACTTATATTACTGGTTGTTCCTGCTTTACCTAAGTCATTACTCTGACCTACTTGGACCAAAGCAAGTTGTGCATCATTCTCCTGACAAGTATTCTATTCATTTGCTTGAATTGAATCATTAACTGCATAGCCTAAGTCACTAGTCTCATTCACTTGTAACAAAGTAACATCAACAACAGGATCCTCTTCCATGTTATTGGCATGAACAGATGCACTTCCTACTTCCCCTAAATGCTTATCCTGAGTCAATTGAAACAGATTTACATCAACATCAGGCTCCTCAAACCTGTTATTGACTTCAACTAGTGCTCTTTCTACTTTCTCTAAGTGCTTCCCCCGAGTCACTCGGAACAGATTAACCTCAAAATTATCAGGCTCTTTAATAGCATTGTCCTCATTAATAAGTACTAAAGCACGCTCACTGTTATGAACAGGTTGGCTAGCAAATGATGTGTCTAGGGTGGAAAATACAGGCTCAATATTTGGCAAATTGCTAGATTCACCAATATAATTGAGGTCCATAGGTACTTGTGTAGGTTGCATAAAAGGATCTACTGCAGGCTCATTATCAAGATCATCTAACACTAATAGTCTACAATAAGATCGAATAGCAAAGACTAGCAACTTTTATGCTATTTTCATCCATCTCCCAAAAAACAGTCTTAAAAGATTGTGGGGACATTTTAGAAAGCTCTAATCTTGTCATACCTATTTTTACATACACATCTATCAACTTATGGTCTTTGACAAGGTCTTTCAACAAGTCAAGATTAGCAGCTTCACGCAAACTAAACAAACCATCATCCAATGAAGTACCAGGCTTAAGAAAGTATAAATAATTGGTTTGTCCATTCTCATAACCGATTTGGGTCATGAGAGCATCAATTTCATCAACGGATACCTCATTTATTTCCACATAATCAACCAGGCATTCCTTTCCTCCTTGATATATTCTAGCTGGAGAGTATTTGAATGTACCTTGATAATGGAACCTCATGCTAAAGGAACCTGGTTCGTCCTCTGTATAAAACTTGTAAAAAAACACGGTTACGATCAAGTTACCTAAAAGGGGAATAACTTAAACAATCGTACTAATATATAGGTGTATACGATTATAACAAAAAATGAAAAAACACTAACCATATCTCCTAATTGCAGAGTTTTCCTCCTTCTCATGGTCATAAAAGAAATGAGGTTCTCTAATTCGCCATATAGTAAATCCAAGGTTGGTGTTTGTTATTTTCTTACTTAGATTATTTGATTTGATGATTGACATTGCATTAGGGTTTTTTGGGTAGGCTTCCGAAACAAGTTTGGGGATGAGCAATGAGTACACAGCTTAGTTATATTATACATTATGAAGGGAAATTGGATTAGACATCTACTATAGTACATCAAGGTAATAAGACGATTCTACCCTCAACAGTAACAGGATAACGGGATTTTATGGACTATAACGGAACATTGACCTTGGCGTTAATGGTCAAGGGACGAGTTTAGCATATAAACTCCTTGTTTTGAACTCCCGCGATGAAAAAGCCAACTTTTGTCCAATCGTGATGCTTGTGTACAAGATTAGAGACGAACGGTGTATTTTACTCTTAAATCAATGTCCTTCTCACTTTTGTAATTACGTTAATATCATTCTCAATTTTTTTTAATTACATCAATATCCTTCTCACTTTCGTAATTACGTCAATATCTTTCTCAAACTTTTTTAATTACATCAATATCCTTTTCAAACATTTAATTTTTTTTGTATATATCCCAAAATCAATTTGTTCTTTCATCACTCGAGGCTAAATAACATATATGAAGAAATAGATAAATACGAACAATAAGTTCTTTCATATATATATATCCAGAATTTTGTAATTACGTCATTATATTCTTTCATCAATCGTGGCCAAAACATATATATAAACATTATAGTTATGATGAATATCATAGATAAATAATAGTTGTTGTTTTTTTAATTGTAATAATAGTAGATTTATGACATTTACAAAAAGGTGGACGGCAAACGGGCAACATTGAAAAAATCATAAATGATTTAACACTAATTTTTTTTCTTTTTTTTTAAATAACAGCTTTTAAATTTTTTTTTCGTTTTTTTACGTTACCGAAATTTGCTTGAAAAAATCATATATGATTTAACACTAATTTGAATATCACATGTGATATTAGTGCTAAATCATATATGATATTTATATAATATGTGATTTATCATATATGATTTAACACTAGTATCACATATGATATTACATATGATATACATATGATTTTTTTTTCGTTTTTCTTCAAATTAGTGTTAATCACATATGATATACGTATACATATCATAAAAAATAGGTGAAATAAAAAAATGTTTTTAATCTCATCCATTGATTTTTTTTTTAGATGGATGGTGAAAATGAGTCCTTTAATATATAAAAAAAGTTTGATATGTAAAATAGCTTAAAAAAATATACATGTAATTCTCTGAAACTTTAAAGTACGGGTCAATTCAGTTGTTTCACCAGCACTAGTTTTTTATTTCAATAATTGTATAGGATTTAAAGGTTGTACATATGCGAATACACTTTAAACAACCCATTATTCATTCAACTTGTTCATTCCATTTCATTCGTCTTCTACGACCAGAATCTACCCGTTTGTGTTTACAATACAGCCAGAATTTAGTCATTTTCTGTGAAAGTGCTACAAACTTGGGATGAACAAACAATTGAGACAACCTGAATGTTTAAGGACTGCTTTTGCAGTGAACACTAGATCTTTACAAGAACACAATATTTCCAATAAAGGCTATATTACTGCACCAAAAGGACACTAAACATCATTGTGTTTTTCAAGATTCCACCTTTAATCAAACACCAAAAGTTCACAAACAAACATTAGAATCCTATGATATCAACCTAGAAAACTGCTCTAAGAGACGATCAACACGTAAATAAAAACGACAGCATAAGAAGACTAAGGAGAAACAGCAGCATGTTTACAAGCCAAATCACATGACATGACCATATTATCAACCATGAGTCAATGATTACAACTACTTACGACTCGCAGAAAAATTATGACTAACAAGAATATCATATCTAATTTCTTGATCAAATGCCAAACCCACAACAAATACCTCATCATCTTAAGATATATATACTAACAAACTTGCGTATTTTTCTTTTTCCAATTTTTGTAGAACTGTATTACAGTAAGGTTGCTCCAAATGGATTGGTTGTTTGGGGATGAGCATTATTATTGACTGGAAATGCACCAAACCCTGAATCGACAAATGGGTTTGGTGGGGTCATCATCAGATTCTGTTGAGGTTGTGGAGAAGGATAGGTAGCCATTGGTTGGTACTGACCAAATGGATTAGCCTGATACGATGGGTTAGCCTGAAACAGTGGCATTTGACCTGCTGGAGCAGACATACCAAACGGATCAGCTGCTTCAAATGGGTTTGGTGCTGGAGATCCGTACACAGGCTGTTGAGAGGCTCTATATGCTCCTTCGTCATACAGACTGTTAAGTGTGAGCGAGTCCAAACCACCAGCCTACCAATAGAAAATAGATATCGAAAAAGTGAAGAAAAATTTATGATTTGTGGCAATAATAATTAAAACAATGTTTACCAGCTGCCTGTCTTGGACTGAAGAGATATCGGCACTGGGAGTGGTGACCAAAGCAAGTTCCCAACCCGTTGGATCAAACTCTTTTGCTTGGAAACCAGATCCAGAAGATGTGGTATCTAAAACAGCAGAAAATTGTTGAGTACATATTAGACAATGTCCAAGATACCGTTGATTAGAATAAAATTTACAAAAATTACCGGAGGAAACAATGGCAAGAGCCAGAGCATTGCTATCCTCAATAGCCGATCCATTGGGCGCATCAAAGTTCAGTCCCTGAACAAGGCATTCAATAAACAGTGTTACAAGCCAAAAAATTTGATAGATAGTGGCAATTTTGACCCATTTACTTATGTAAGGGATTTGGGTCATGTTTATCATAAATTCATAACTGAAGCATTCATTTATTGCAAATTTAAAAATAAACAAAGATGTGTTTGCAGGCCCAACCCAGTACGGAATATTGACCAGAACAGTGCCTTCCCGTTACTAGCCCCACCAGTATTGCCACCTTTAAGATTTAAGAAAGAGGTTTTTCCATTGTAGACATGACGTACAATGAGTGATTAATAAACAGAAATATGAAAACATTACCAATAAATCATCAGGGTCCCTGCTGTTAAAAGTTGGTGGCGGAGGCACTTCTGTGGGCTCAGGAACATCATTAGAAGCTGCAAAGTCTTCAATAGGCACGGGTTTAGGTTCTTCAACAGGTGAATCTGTATCTTCTTCATGAGGTGTTGTATCGTCTTCTTGTTTATATGTCAGCATAAGCCTTTCTGGATATTCCTGTTTACCGCATATTTAAGATAATGACAATTCATACAACAGACGAGATGAAAATAGAACTTATTATGTCTTTTGGCGTTTAATCACAAGTAAAAATCAACACTCACTAGCTGTGTTGGCCCGGTGACAAGCCTAGGCGCCTCTCTAATGTACTCTTCCATAGTCGCAAGAAAGGATTGGGGAGGCTGCAACAAGTTAAAAAAATAGCGTTAAGAGAGACAAATAACAACAATACCCCTCTTAAAACTTTTAGTCACCATAGAAACGAGGATTGTGGTAAATATCATACTTCTCTGAGAACAGGGAATTGGAAATTTCTAGCAAGTTCCAATCCTTTGCAGACTTCATAAAAGTCAGAAAGGCTCCCGGCCTGTATAAGAATCCAGTTAATACAATTATCAATTATGCACTTGCTAACGGACCGTTTCAAACCCAATATTGTGTATGCTTTATATTACCTGTTGACCGGCTCTTTTGTATATATCCAGGGCTTTAATAGCTTCATGTCTTGGCATCTCAAAAAACTGGATACAAAAAAGGGTTAAAATAAAATACTAACAAGTAAGCAAACGGTCTGCAATGTTTTATAGCCGCCGCTGTGCGCGGGTATCCAACTAGTATTTTAATTTACCTTATCAATAAGATTGATAATTCCATCATTCACAGCACAATATATTTTAAAGCTCTCTTTGAGTACCTGAAAGTTATTAACCCTGACAATGAGTATCAACTTTGTAGCAAGTACTATAATTTGTTTATATTTGGGGTTACATACCAAAGCCAAGGCGTACTGAATCAAATAGTTGCCGACAGCTGCACCCTCAGGCTGGAGAAGACAGGAAAAAGACAACTTTAATCAACTGAAATGAAATCAATTCTATAAAATATCACAAGAATATAAAGGATAACTTGCCCTGCATCCCATAAGACGATACAGCAGCTGCTGTAACGAAGGCAGTTGCTCCAGCAGGTCTTCGCTTTCCAGATCCCTCGTTTTGCTATAACCCTGCATTGACAAATGACACGCATTATTCACCAATTCTGATTTTTTATAACAATTTACCCGATATTTTACAAATGGTATATTTGCCGCTTATAAAGAGCATATAGATGAAGGTAAAGTTGTAACTGGCGCAATTCTCATTCAAGGTCTATCTAACATTCTGAATCTTACATGCTGCAATCATTTTATTACTATATAATACACTAAAACAAAGACATGAATGTAAGACTAGATTGATGTTGAATATTTTGTTTCATACTTTCATTTTATCACAGAATGAGTATGTCTGGCTTTTGTAGTAAACCTTTGTAACTAAATACTGCTTGCGGTTATAAAAAATAGCACTTGATAGATAATATCAACCATATTCAAATTCAAATACTGTATGAATTGTGGACTCAAATATATATAACTTGATAGTAGCTATCCCATGCTAATTATATTACTTTACATCTTAACTTGCTTTGTGATTTTCTACCAAACTCCTGGTAGACATCTAGGGCGGTGTCTTTTTTTTCAAAAAGCATTTTTTCACTTTTGTCTGCATGCCGGAAGAAGAAATGAAAGATGTGAGTTTGTTTTTTCCTCTTATGTTTACAGGCGGGAAGAAGAAATGAAAGAAGTGTGCTTGTTTTTTCCTCTTATACCTGCAAGAGGCAAGAGGAAAAGTTGTTTATTTTTAGAAAATAAGAGGTCAAATGACTTTTTTCCTCTTCAGTTTTATAGATTTTATTTTTTTTTATTTAATTTTTTTTTTTGTCTTCTCTTGCAGACATGATTTTGCAGATTAGACATAAAACATCTGAGAAACAAACACAACCTAAATCTTCCAATAACTTCAGAAACTAATTTGCAATTCACAGTTTCTTAGTCTTTCTCAGACGGCAATCAAAACATTCTCTAGCAATAAGTATCTGTTTCCTATTTGCTCTTATTTTTTCTAATAGATTCCAATACAACTTTAAGCAAAGTGAGTTCCCATTTTAGTATAGATAATGTATTTATTAATTATATAAAAGTGTGAACAAAATGTCTTCAACCTTTCATTTGGAAAGTATATTTATAAGTATGGTTAAACCTAATATAGATTTAATTACCAAGCATACTTATGATACAGTAAAAAGATGTACTTATTTTGAAAATTTTACTCACGAAACTATATGTATCTTTATACTAAAAAATTTACTGGATATGTACTTTTTCATAAAGTCTGCTTGATTTAGCACAAATAATCCACGTATCGGAACAGATGTATACAACTGGTAATTCTATTTTAAGTGCAATCTTACTGAGTACCAATAAAATTCAGAATCCAACCTTATGAAATACAGAAATCTGTCTCGCCTTATGGTTATAGTGGACTTAAGTTACTGCAGTTTAGCAACTAGAGTGATATCACATTCAGGGTTTGTTAACTTAAAATGATTGGCTCACCCTTTGTTTTAATTGCAATATACTGAACTAAAGTTACTACACTATTCATATCTAAGCAAGTTCATCCGAGGGTGCGTACCTTATTATCTTGACCTTGAGCAGGCCTTGGGATACGCTCAGCTTCAATATCATACTTCAATACTCTAAAGCATTCAAGCCTTTCCTCTAAGAAAAGTCCATATGTACGCACCCAAGCAGAACAATCCCATGCTGGTAAAAGAAATAACAGAAAACACATAAGTATTCTAGCATCTTTAGGGGAAAAAAGATAAAATAAAATAAATACTTCAGGTTCTAAACAAATAACAAAGATAAAGAACAGACATAACTGATGCCATGAACTAAAAGCAAGACTAGGGTGTTGATTAATACCAATAGGGCTTGAATCGTCCTTGAAGTTGGCCAGTTGGAGAACACGCCCTCTCTGTTGAAAGTTTAGAAGTTCCTCCCGAAATGTAGGATCACCCTCCCTAAGTGTCCTATGGATAACTATAAGCGTCTTTAATGCCACCTGTTGAGAAATAATATAGGTTAGAAAAAAGATGATACAAATCCTAAGACATAATGCAAGATCAGCAGTGAAATGTTGGAGACTTGTGGTTAAAATCCTTAGTGCAACACATAGCAAATCAGAAGTAACTACTTACGAGCCAATCAAATTAAATCACTTCTAATTAATATATATTCTTACATGGACACAAAGTCAGCAAATAACCTAAATAGGCTAAACTCGAGCAATAACATCAAAAACCATTAAACCGAACTTCAAGTAAAACACAAGAAATTTTTTCAAAAGTTGCAGTGTTCCTTGATGTACCTTAGCTTTCCCTAGTTGAAAATCACACCAACTGAATGAAAAACAGTAAAGAAATACATAAATCCCTGCGATATACCAGGATACAGCATCACAATGCTAAACCAAAATTAAAGAGATAACAGACAGTAGAACGCCATTGACAAAGTGTCCAAACACCCAACACTAAGAAAAAAACACACTTTAATTAAAAAATACGAGTAGTTTATAAAAGTCAGGATCAACATGTTTGAAAGATCGGACTAGTTTTTAAAAAGTCCTATAATTGATTTCTCAGAAATGATCATAACTGGCCTTCTTACTATTACTTCCAACAGTCATACACGAAGCACAAACGCAACTCATCGTGGTAGTAGATTCGCATTCACATTGTTAATACAAATCACAACTCAATTGTTCTAAGTTCTAACCGAATACAAAACCAATAAAAAACAACATTTGACCAAATCATACCGTCCAGTTACGCGTCTTGGCCAACCTCCTAGCCAAAGCATGTAAACAATACTGCACATCTGCTCGTGGCCTCACCGCAGACGTATAACCCAATATCTCTACAATCATCATTTCCAACACATTAATACATAAATCAATAAATTATTATTGATTTATTAAAAAAAATGGGTACTTACTTGTGATATGCCTTTCTTTAGGAGGACACTCAGCATGATTAGTAGCTTTAACAATAGCAACATCAACATCCTAAAATTATATATAAAAATTAATAAGTACGTAGTAATAAATTAGGGATTTAAAAAATAATGAATAAAAATGAAATTAAGAAAAGGGAAATGAAATTAAGACCTTGAAATCACTATTGACGTGTGCTAATCCTACGGTTGTTTGATCTTTGAGTGCACCATAGGCTTTACGCCATGTTTGCATAGTACCCATTTTTTTAACTATGTGTGTGTGTTTAGTGTGTGTGTGATTGATCGTGTAGATCGGAGGAGAGTATAACAATGGATGGAATCCAAAGGATTTGTTTTTGACAACTAGCAAAGCAAAATCAGGCTGTTAAATTTGGAAAGAAGTTTTATTTAATTTTTAATTTTGGGGAAAGGAATATGGTCAACTTTTTTAGTTGTGTATATGGTGGCGCCACCGTCATTGCATAATCATCCATTTCTTTTGTGGTTTATTTTTTGTGAATATATTAATAGTTTCTAGAATTGTGGAAGTAAAACTAGTGTTGGAGTCTTTCATTCGATATACACAATTTTATGATTGCACATTTTTTATACAAACAAAACCATTTGATAAGTAATAAACGATTGCATGATGCACAAAATAAAATAGTGCTAAGCAACGGATCAAAGCTGACCCAAACGACCAAACCCGACTTGTTTTGAAAACTGAATAAAAGTAAAACGTGAACCGAGAACCAAATCGAGTAAAAGCTACGAAATCGAAATTGAACCGAACCGAGTAAAACCAAATAATTATACAAAACCGAAAACCAACCCGAATAAGGTCGGTTCGATTCGGCCCAATTTCAGTCGGTTTGTCAGTTCATGTCGGTTTTCGAATAATTTTGCTCAGCCCTAAAATAAAATGTGCCAATAAAAATCTAGAATGTGCATATCAATTCCTTTTGAGATACGATACACACAATTTAAGGTGCTTATATTTGATATGGTCAATTAAAGAGACAATTAAGGTGGTTATATTTGATATGGTTAATTAACGAGACAAATGAGAAAATAAGAGTGATAACACTAATCACACACAACCATGTCATTTTATAAAATTTGTTTTGTAAATTTTATGTGAACATAACATTTCTCCTTTCATTTTGTATCCGTCACTGTTTTAAATATCTTTTTCTTGTAGATTGTTAATCTATGGTGTGGTATTGTTAATTTGATATATTAGCCTTGTTTGTGTAAATGGACTTTCGAGGTGATTTGCACATAACATTTTGATTTACACATAATGATTTACAAGCAATTACTGCAATCTAACTTTATATAATAGACAAGACATGAAAATCTATATGGATCATTTTATTCTACCTTAATGTCATGTCACACCTTAAATGCTAAGTCATCTTCACATAGGCAATATCATTGAATGAGAAATTGGCAACCTAAAATAATGTCTGTTAATCGTAGTTTATATATTTTAATCAAGTTTTATATTTATATTTTGACGGACTAACGTATAGATTAATATTAACGGGCACTATACCCGATCAGTTATAGCTAGTGATTGGTAAGTACGAGTCGTTCGCAAAGAGTGAATTGCCTTAAAACTAACCTAAGGGTGCGTTTGGTAGAGAGAAATTCAGAGAAAAGAAATGAAGTAGAGAATAAAATCTCAGAGAATAGAAATCAGTGGAGAATTTTGTTCAATTCTAATGTTTGGTAACAACAGAGACTTGACCCGAGAAATGAAAAAAAATTATTTAAAAAAAAATAATAATTTTCAAAAATATTTTTTTTAAAAAAAAACTTATTTAAAAAAAAAACTTATTTAAAAAAAAAATAATTTAAAAAATATAGTTTAAAAAAAATAATTTTTTAAAAATAATTTTGAAAAAAAATGTATTTATTTAAAAAAAAACTTATTTATTTTAAAAAATGTATGTATTTATTTAAAAATAATTTTTTAAAAATAATTTTGTAAAAAAATGTATTTATTTAAAAAATTTTTTTTAAAAATATATATTTTTTTAAATATATTTAAAAAAAAAAAAAAAAAAAAAAACATTTTTTCAAAAAAATTAATCAATTTCTCCAATTTCTCCACAAAATTAAAGGAAATGGAGCTCCTTAAATTACACTAGCCAACTCTCTCCATTTCCCCACCAAAATCTCATTTCCATTTCTCTCCCTTCATTTCTCTCTACCAAACATGAGAAATGAGCTCATTTCCATTTCTCTCCCTTTATTTCTCTCTACCAAACACACCCTAAAGGTATTCTAATTATCTAAATTAACTAAATAACTTAAACTAACGCAATATCGGGTGTTCAGTCTGAGAGACTGGCACGAGTTTGGATTACTAATTAAACTACTAAAGCAAATAAACTAATTAATACTGATGCGTGGGTTCGGGGTCGAAAGACTTCCTTTTCTACGAGCAAGCTTTACAACCCTCTAGGCAGTGTACCTAATCGTTGCAATGTAGTATGGGTAAGCCCAGGGGGTTGATCGTTCTCTAGGAAAATAGAGATGCTAGAAAGAGATGTATGACGAGAAGGTAAGGTTAAGAGGGATTCTTTTTAATCTTTTATGTTTTTTAGAAAGCAAGGTAAATATCTCAGGATATAGGAGTGGGGGGTAGTACTTCTACTAATTTTAACTACTTTTTAAAACTACTAATAACTACTTACTAATGAAAAAGTAAAGATAGGCTATGTATTGTAGGTGTGCTCTTATGATGATTAAAAGTGAGTTTACTTAGATGTTTTTACTCCCTAGTTATCTCTTATTGGTCGGTTGAATTGTCACATCCTCATCTTAATTGGTGCGTTGTATTCCGTTTGGTCATAGGGGTGCCTAATTCCCTAGTTCTATGAATTGTAACTCTCCTCTAGACTACCCGGGATCGCCAAGTACCGTAGTATTTCCCCCGAATACTCTATTATCCTAAAGCTATAACTCACGCAATAAACACAACGATAGCTCAAGTGCACTCTCAAGCTTTTTGCTATTTAGGACGTTAAAGCTCGCAACAATTAAAGAAGAAGCCAATTTTCCTTACCCTAGCGTCTACCAATCAAGATAAGATACAACCTAACAATAATTAACAACTAGGTTTCATAGATCTAAGCAAACACAATAATAATTTAGCTACTCATGATAAATAAGCAAGCATACACATAAACAATTAAACATAGGGTAGATATAATGATAATATGGATTAACAAACTTATCTTATGATGTAAATAAGGGTTTGGAATCCTAAAATACTGTCCAAGTCAGACTACGCATGAGTTAGGGTTTGCTCTCCAAAATTCTACCTCTCTAAATGCAGAAAAATCAAATTCTATATATAGATTTACAAGTGCGACGGCGTCGCCTTTTGATGGTGACGTCGTTAGGTCGCCGTCTTTAGGGTTTCGTTTGGGCCAAGTCATCGTTAGGACAACGTCAGTTGATGAGTGTGACGCCGTCTGTCTTCATGAGGGACGTCGTCTTGAGATGGTTCTTGGGCGTCTTGTGTAGAAAACAAGGGAGACTCCTTCCAGATTTTAGGCGTGACACCGTCGTGCTTTAAAACGTCTTTTTCACCTGAGTCGTCGCTTGCATTATAATTAGATTTCTTCTTTAGGGACGGCGTCACCCTTTGGTTGGGACGCCATCAGGCTTGAAAAACTGCCTTGGATCTTGACTTTATCTTTTTCTTCATGTTTTCGCTCCTTTTGGTTCAAATATGCTTCATTCCAGCATTTTTCTTCCAAAAGACCTAAAATGTGAAAAGGAACGATTTTAAGTAGTAACGGATATAAAATGTGTCGATTTAGGGCTTAAATGACCCTCTAAAAACGTATGTTTTAAATCCTTATCAAATACCAAGCAACAAATAAAGGATAAGGTCTAGATCATTAGGAAGAACGTGTTAGCCAAGTTATCTTATCAAATGATAGTGATATGTCTTACTAGTGCGATAATTACTTACTTGCTTTCATTGGTGATGGTGCTCTTTTTTAGACTTTTTATGACTTGGTTGTTTTCTTCACATTTTTATCCCTTTTCATATAAATATTCATGGATTTCTAACATTTGCTTCCAATGTACCTAAAAATTGAAAAGGAACAAATTTAGGCAATATTTGATCATAAACACATTAGTTTAGGGCTTAAATGACCCCTTAAAAAAGTACGTTTTAAATCCTTACCAAATATCCCTACACTTGGGATTTGCTTGTCCTCAAGCAAATTTGCTTTTATCTAATCAATTTACAAGTTAGGGTTCATTTAACATTGGTTTTAAATAGTTTATAACAAATACAAGCTTTACAATAGTCATAACAAGCACGAAAATTATACACTAGCACTTCTCATATAGTGTTTGGATCCTCTCATCTCTCGGGTGTATAATGAATATAACATGTACAGAAATGAAAGATAACACACTCTACCTCTCATAGCACATAGATTACTATAGGTTTGAGATAGATTAAACCTCCATCGCTTTGGCGTAAGCACCTAGGATAAATTATCAAAGAGGACTTTTAAAGGGTTGTAATGTTAGGTGTAAGAGTATGGAAGAACACGGGTTTGTTGGATATGGGGGAATTTACTGGTGGCAAGTATAAAATCTAAGCTAATTACATGTAAAATGAGGTGTTGCTAAGCCAAGACTCGACTTACTAAACTAACTTAATACTTTACTTAAACAAAAATAAACGATAAACGATAAAAGATAAAGGATAGAGGTGTGATGGTAGCCCGTATGTTCTTTTTTTCTTTTCTTTCCTTTTCTCTCTTTTTTTCATTTTTTTTCATACACTCTTACTCTACCATCCGCAAAACATAACATTATAGTAAAGGGATTTATAGCAGCATCCCTACACTTGAGTTTTTATTAGACTAAACTAATGACCCAAATTGGGAGGATCAAAACACGTGGAGTAATCAATTACGTAGATAAGGGAATTTAAATTTAACATTCCTTCCCGTTACTCCACAAAATACTACTTAACCCATGAGTCCCAATCGTCTCAAAACTGTATTTACACAAGATATGACTCGACTTAGCAACCATGTAATCAACTAGATAATTGGACTAAGGGTTTAACATATTACAATAATGCACTAAAGATGAGTCCATACAAGGAACGCTAAGGTGATTTGGGTGTAATATTTGGGGTGGATTGTAAACAATTCTTGATCCCGTCTTTCAACCGCCAAGTCTAATCACTGCCGCCACTTGTGAATGGCCAACCGTAACAGACTTAAAACAGCTTAAGCACAAATACAATGAAGTCCTGGAGAATAGAATGAATTCCCGGGTCGTTATGTCCCACGGAGACTCAATGGTGTGCAAAACACAAACTCAGATGATAGAAGGATCACTAAGGATAATGATCTAAAATGATTAGGATTGAATATTACACTACTGAAAAAGGTTTATAAAATAAAGCGACTTAAATACAAATTAAGAAAATTAAAAAGATAAAAGATATTAAATAAACGCTATCACTATTTTACAATGATGATGAACGTTTAAAATCTAAAACTTACGTTTAAATAAAAATAACGTAAACGCATAAATAAAATAAAAACGTGAAACTTACACAATATAAATCCTAAAAATATGAAAAATACATTTCTACAATCCTAATGATAAAAGAAAATTTATAGAAAAAGAAAATTATTTTTACAACTATTTAATTAATTATTATTAATTAAAACTATTTATTAAGTATTTAAAATGCACTAAAATACAAGAAAATACAAAATTATCCTAGAAAAATGAAATTATAACTTGGAAAAATCTAAAATATGATAAAACTTATTTTAAAACTAAAAATATATTTTTTAGACTTTATATGTATTTATTATTAATTTAAAACTATTTAAAACTAATTAAAATGCTAAAAAATACTATTTAAACCAAGAAAATTATGGAAAAATACTTTTTATGACTTTTATATTTATCTTAATCTAAGAAAATTGAAAAATTATTTTTTTTTAACTTTTTCTAATTTATTTGTATTAAAAGCTATTTAAAAATGCCTAAAAACTGTTTTTAATTAAGAAAAATAGCAAAACAACTTAGAAAAATCTGAAAATTTCAGGGAAACTCTAAAATAATATTAGGAAGCTATGAAAAATGGAAAAACATGGGGTTGCTAGGAAGAAAATGAAACTGATGTTCAAAGTGCTTATAAATAAGCACTATGAATAAGCAAATGGAATCCAAAAGCCACCAAACTGATAAGGAAGCTATAATAAGCTAAAATAACTAAAATGGAACAAGCTTCAACAAGTCCTAACCCACAGAATCACAAGCTCAACAGATTTGATGTTTTGAGCTATTAAGCTAAAAACAGTGAAAGGGGTCCTACTTGCAGCTGATGAATAAGCAACTGAATAAGCTAGAAACTAGAAAGTAATTATTGGAACCTCAAGATAACCTGGCTAACAATATGTAAACCAAAAATCAGACCCAGAGGTGCTCGGATGAGCTCGGATAAGCTTAGCAAAAGCTTGGAAACTCTCAGCTCTAACTGAGCTTTGGAGCAGGGCACATAAGCCCTACTTGAGGAGCTTATTTGAGGCTTAAGAAAAATCTCTAAAATTTAACAAAAATCATGATAAGTATTTTGACCTGTTGAAGTTCTTAATTCCAGAGTTTCATTTGATTTGGTCCAAGAATGAACCCAAGAAAAATCTTACTATATGGTTAGAAAACTGGTTTTTTCAAAATTTTGACTTTTGACAAGTTATGAAACAGTTAGACTTTTATGAGATTTGATCTCAATTTAAGGACTGGTCATGATGTTTATGATTGAAATGAAACTAGATTAGGCTATTCTACTGAATTCCAAACATGAAACAAGGATTTGATTTCTAAAACTCTTAACAGATAAGCATAATGAGACAGTTATAAGTGATTTTGACTTTTCAATAAATAAGGTATGGTTTTTATTGTTTGTATGAGTTTTTGAATACTAATATAACATGAAACAAGTTCAAGCAATAACACAAACAACCATTAACACAGTAAACATAACAAATCCAAACAATACTTTCAGAAACTGATTTGATGTTTTTCAAAGGATAACACAGATTAAGACATTGGTGTGGATCCAGAACTTGTATTATCACTTAATAAGACTATTTAAGCACTAAACAACAACAATAACATCATTGAACTGAGAAATTACAATTATGCTAAGAAAACTGTCAAAATGAGATTTTTACTAACTACTGATTTAAAAGAACAAACTACTGGTTTTAAAGCTTAGATATACTTAATTATAACTAGTGATTATTAAGAAATAGATATTACAACTACTGGACAACTGAAACAAAGAAATGCAAAAAATGATCAAACAACTTACAAATGGCTTCCAACTGAAAACTGAGAACCAAGGCATAAAAACACAACCTAAAGCTTCCCAAGAAGCACTAATCCCAAGGCCATCCACTATATACCCCTCGCCCAGCCTTCTTGAACCTTGCACCATGGATTTTTTATTTTCACTAATTTATTTGGTATTTTTATGAATTTTTGTGCTTTTGATACTAAACTGTTTTTAAGATATCTAAAAGCTTGAATAAGCTTTATAAGGAGCTTATGTGAGCTTCTAAGTCCAAACTAACAACTGCTGACAACATTTAATGTAATATGAGATTCTTTTGAAATTTGAAAATTCACAAACTGAGATTGGAACTTGAATACTGAAATTGATTATTGAAAAGGTTTCAAAATACACTGAGAATACTTAATAAAGTGCTTGAGAGCTAAGAAATACACTGGAAATAGAAAATTAACTAAAACGACATAGATTAAGCTAAATTACACTAGATATGTTACAATACTGCTTCTTTCTCTTTCTTTATAGACTTCATTTCATCCTTGTCGACCTCCTGATCTAAACCACCCAATCTTGACCATTGATTTGAGCCGATAATCAGTTTTGACATTTGTCACTTTTTGGCCATTTTTCAAAGAGTAGGTTTTCCAATTAATTGGCTTTGTTTGATAGTGGAGGTGGAAGGGGAAGGTAATCAAGTGTAGAAACAGTGGAAATGGGCGGTGGAGGTGAAACCATCACTGGTTTTGGCTAAACCATTATGGGAGAGAAAGTGAACAGTGTTTGGCGGTTTTGCTTGTTTGACCGTTTGACCGGGTTTTAATAACGGGTGTTGGGTTTGGCTATGGATTGGGCCTAGGGTTTGGACTTGGATATTGGATCCGTTTGGTTTGTAGCTAACAACAAGGACCATTTATGCAATTTTAGCAAACTTGAAGGACTGATCTTGAATATTTTCCAAAGCTCTCACAAGGATTAAAACTGCCAAATGTGATTAGTACAAGGACCTTAATTGATAATTTCCATTTTTGTAAATCCAGGGACCAAAACTGTCAAGTTTGAAACTTGAGGGACCAATATTGTAATTTCTCCAAATTTTATCATAAGGACCATTTTTGTCATTTATAAATAGAACAAGGTTAATATTTGATAATTTTCACTTTTTTAAATTAACCAAGGACTATTTTTGACAATTTTCAAAGTTAAAGGACTAAAGTTGTCATTTTGTGATTTTTGAATTTGGAAGGGTTTGTTTTGACAACTTTTGAATCCCAAGGACCTTAAATGACTTTTACAAGTTTTTGAGTTACCAGGGACTAGTTTTTGACAATTTTTGAAACTTGGGGGACTAAAACTGCCATTTTTGCAAATTTGATACTTTTTTCATCTGATTTTGATATTTTTGCATTTAAAACACATAAAACACTGATTTGTGATATTTTTATCATTTTGAAGCATTTTTGAGTGTTTTCAGATGTTTTTGCAGTCTATACAGTACAAAAATGATGAGTAATTAGAGACTCATCAATCCCCCACACTAAGATATTGCTAGTCCCTAGCAATGATTTGAGAAAACTTGATGGATTTGAAAAACTCTTTACCAAAATCCATCACTTCTGGAGTAGCCAAATGTTTCAGTTCAAGTAAGAACCTTGGTACACTGATATCCAAATGATTTTGAGCAAATCATAAGTGAAACGGATTTGATTTTGTCTTTACCGAAGCCGTACCCTTCGGACTAGCCAACTCTTAGATAAATTATCAGAATTATCTTTGGTGAGCTGAATACCAATTATGGATTTTCCACCGCCTTTACCACAAGCCATAACCTTGCGGGCTAGCCAACTCTTCACTTTTTAGGATATGGTGAGTTGAACACCATACAATTTTGGGCAAATTGCAAGCCATGAACGGATTTGAGATATCTTTACCAAGAGCCGTTTGCTCCTGGATTAGCCAATCCTTATGTGGGTTAGACATGGTGGAATGATTACCATTTGTTGTGTTTAGTACATAGTACTTCCACTAAATAAAAAATTTTAAAATTTGGCCATTTTGGGGAAAAAAGGGACTAAAAGGGTATATTTATGATCAAATTCGCGAATTTCCCCACACTTAGAAATGAATATTGTCCTCAATATTCAAAGTACCGGCTGTTATACCGAAACTTAGAACGTAAAAAGATAACATTACTAGCTAAGTGTAGAAACACAACAATTATTCTCTTTTTGAATATGTACAATTTTCATTCATATTTAAGGTCTATATACAACATGTGGGGCATCTCCCCCACACTAGGGTGGCACACACGGGTGAAAACCCATGTTTAACTACTGTTTTTGATTACCGAGTCGCTAGCTTGACTCGACCTCGAATTAAATTGTTCATGGGGAAGCAAGTGGAAGAGACAATCTCCATCGGACTTTCAGTCAAGATGTTTGTATAAACATTGAAGTAGGTGAAAGTTCCACACCGATGAGATATACATAGAAAGACCCGGCTCTAAAATGATTAATGAAAATGCCGGGATCAAAAATAGTGTCTTCATTCCCGAAGGAGAAAAGGGAACGAGAAGTCACACCATATGTGAAGAAAAGAAAGAAAATCATGATAAAAATCATGATTAACTCATAATTATCAGAAGGGAAATTCATGATTTCTGGATCATGAATCTCATCATTTAAGCTCATTTGATCAAGACATATTCTGGGTGGGAGGGATGGGATTTTGATATCAAGCAAGTTCTCATAGTTGAGAACATTTCCCCGAACACAAAGATCATTTATGTCTAGATCAAAGTGGAAGTTATCATACTCCGGTGGAGATATGATATGAGTGAGTTCAAAGGAGAACTCCTCGTAAAGAGAATCATTCACATGAAGTGAATTTGTGTTCCCTTGTTCAATTATGGGCTCATCACTATCCTCGTCAAAGATTGGATTGTTAGAAATCCAAGTGAATTCAGATTCAAATTCAAATAGAGGATTGGTGAAAGTAGTTTTGAATGTTTCGGGAACAAGGTGATTAACATTCTCTATTGGACTGTTAGGGTGAGAAGTGAGTGAACCATCATTATAAAGGAGATTTTCAATTTCTCCTAAGTTGGCTTTGAAATCAAAGAGATCATCATCACTTTCTGATGAAAGTGGAATGATGTGAGTGAGTTCATCAGTAAATTCCTCAAAAAGAGGATCAACATCACAATGTGAAAGTGATGCCTCAACATTCTCAATGTCTCCATAAGATTTACAATCATCGCTAAAATCGGAGAAAGTCTCAAAATGATCTTTTGAACACTCAAGAGGGGAAGGGATATCACACATATGGTCAAAAGTTCCATGTGACTCTCTCGAGATTGGGACAAGGTCCTCAACACTAGACTTTATGAATTTGATTCCTTTTCGGAACAGTGTCAAGATGCTCGTCCCCCATGTTCAGAGAGTGAGTGGGAGCTTCGGGTGTGATGGCAGTTACATGAGAATGATTCTCAACTGCTGGAATATCCACTGATGAACTTGATGAATCTTCAAGTGTATCATCATCATCACTATCATCAGGAATAAAACGAAATTGAGAGCTAGATCTGGCTGCTTTTTCTTTTGCAATTAATTCCCTAATAGACTTTTCAAAAGCAATTTGGGAATTTATTTTAGCAACCTGCTCTTCAGCTAGCAATTCTTCCATGGATTTCTCATGTGAATTTTGAATGACGGGATATTGTGGGAGTGGAGATTTGTCAAAACCGGAAGGTTGACATTGATAATCATCATGAGGACCCCCACAATATACACAAGAAAAACTGGGAACATTATGAAATGCAGTTTTACTCAACTCCTCAGTTCTTTTCACCGACTCCAGAAGCTCTAGATAAGTGTCTTGTTGAGTTTGCTGAGGAGTTTGAGTCATTTGGCACTGTGGAGGTTGGTTGTGATCTGGATAGTCATAATTGTTACAAGGAAATGGATTCCCTGTTTGACAATCGAGTGAAATGGGGACCTCCACAGTTCTCACAAACAAGAAACTGTTGAGCCCTGGATTGGTGAATCATATGGATATTGGTCATAACCAAAGTTCGAGCATCACCGAAAACTGTTCATAGACAATCGTGTTTCCGGATTGACACTCAAATCCTTGGTGAGGACCTCCACAAAATTCACAGCAGTTATGTTGATTATATGAAGATAAGTCGGGCTGTGGTGGGTAGTTGGAAAAATTTGAAGGGTCGTTAAATGAGTTCGGATTAGGATCATAATCAAATGAATTCCTCGAACCACAAAACAAACAACTCCCGTTAAGAATATCATTACCACACCTTTAACACGCATTACCATGGACATGGTGAACCATAAAGAGGCTCACCACAACCGACACAAGGAATAAACGATTCTATTTGAGAGTTATGAGAAGGAATCAGTTCATTCAAAGAATCAACAAAACCAACATGGTGATCTGAATGACTATTTAGACTCAAAGAACATTTTGAAAAATCCGGAGGTGGGACAAGTGGTGTGCTCTGAGAGCTAGCAATTTCCACTACTTCCGTTATGGTCTCCGGTTCTGGTTCTTGAGAAACGTGAAGTTTAGGGAAGTCATTCTTACTAGTCACCGGTTTAAATTCTGCATGTTTGCTTTTAACCGTAAATCGTGAAAGTGTAGGATCAATTTTAGACGGCTTAGGAGCAATCGAGGGATTAGATCTTTGGATAACCGTAGGTTGGACGTATTTAGTACTTCCATTATCAAAAGGAAATACCTGGTCCTTTGTCACCCCGGTTTCTCGTTCTATTTCCCTACGCAGAATTAATGGATCGTCACGAACAACACGAATTCTTGACATTTGTGATAAAATAGGAAGTTTTTCAACTTCGTTCCAGATTTCGTCGTAGTCGAGAGATTCCATGAGAATAGAAGAAGTTTAGAATCAAATGGATAGAGGGTAAAGGAATAAAGAATCAAAAAGGGTAAGAGGGTAAAGATGAATATTTTTGGATTTTTGAAAAACATGCCATAAAAACAAAGAATGAAAAATATTTTTGGTGTTGTTAACACTTTAGAAAAAGTGTTAATGAACTTTTTGATTTTGATTAACTTTACAAAAACTGTTTACAAACGATGGTATATGTGCAAGAATGGGTCTGAAAATGGTTTAACACACGCTAAAGCCTCCCCGGCAGCGGCGCCAAAATTTGATCCGTGCTGAACCGTCAAGTCTAATCACTCAAGCTGGCCACTTGTGAATGGCCAACCGTAACAGACTTAAAACAGCTTAAGCACAAATACAATGAAGTCCTGGAGAATAGAATGAATTCCCGGGTCGTTATGTCCCACGGAGACTCAATGGTGTGCAAAACACAAACTCAGATGATAGAAGGATCACTAAGGATAATGATCCAAAAGGATTAGGATTGAATATTACACTACTGAAAAAGGTTTATAAAATAAAGCGACTTAAATACAAATTAAGAAAATTAAAAAGATAAAAGATATTAAATAAACGCTATCACTATTTTACAATGATGATGAACGTTTAAAATCTAAAACTTACGTTTAAATAAAAATAACGTAAACGTACAAATAAAAACGTGAAACTTACACAATATAAATCCTAAAAATATGAAAAATACATTTCTACAATCCTAATGATAAAAGAAAATTTATAGAAAAAGAAAATTATTTTTACAACTATTTAATTAATTATTATTAATTAAAACTATTTATTAAGTATTTAAAATGCACTAAAATACAAGAAAATACAAAATTATCCTAGAAAAATGAAATTATAACTTGGAAAAATCTAAAATATGATAAAACTTATTTTAAAACTAAAAATATATTTTTTAGACTTTATATGTATTTATTATTAATTTAAAACTATTTAAAACTAATTAAAATGCTAAAAAATACTATTTAAACCAAGAAAATTATGGAAAAATACTTTTTATGACTTTTATATTTATCTTAATCTAAGAAAATTGAAAAATTATTTTTTTTAACTTTTTCTAATTTATTTGTATTAAAAGCTATTTAAAAATGCCTAAAAACTGTTTTTAATTAAGAAAAATAGCAAAACAACTTAGAAAAATCTGAAAATTTCAGGGAAACTCTAAAATAATATTAGGAAGCTATGAAAAATGGAAAAACATGGGGTTGCTAGGAAGAAAATGAAACTGATGTTCAAAGTGCTTATAAATAAGCACTATGAATAAGCAAATGGAATCCAAAAGCCACCAAACTGATAAGGAAGCTATAATAAGCTAAAATAACTAAAATGGAACAAGCTTCAACAAGTCCTAACCCACAGAATCACAAGCTCAACAGATTTGATGTTTTGAGCTATTAAGCTAAAAACAGTGAAAGGGGTCCTACTTGCAATGATGAATAAGCAAATGAATAAGCTAGAAACTAGAAAGTAATTATTGGAACCTCAAGATAACCTGGCTAACAATATGTAAACCAAAAATCAGACCCAGAGGTGCTCAGATGAGCTCTGGATAAGCTTAGCAAAAAGCTTGGAAACTCTCATTTAACGAAGCTTTGGAGCAGGCACATAAGCCCTACTTGAGGAGCTTATTTGAGGCTTAAGAAAAATCTCTAAAATTTAACAAAAATCATGATAAGTATTTTGACCTGTTGAAGTTCTTAATTCCAGAGTTTCATTTGATTTGGTCCAAGAATGAACCCAAGAAAAATCTTACTATATGGTTAGAAAACTGGTTTTTTCAAAATTTTGACTTTTGACAAGTTATGAAACAGTTAGACTTTTATGAGATTTGATCTCAATTTAAGGACTGATCATGATGTTTATGATTGAAATGAAACTAGATTAGGCTATTCTACTGAATTCCAAACATGAAACAAGGATTTGATTTCTAAAACTCTTAACAGATAAGCATAATGAGACAGTTATAAGTGATTTTGACTTTTCAATAAATAAGGTATGGTTTTTATTGTTTGTATGAGTTTTTGAATACTAATATAACATGAAACAAGTTCAAGCAATAACACAAACAACCATTAACACAGTAAACATAACAAATCCAAACAATACTTTAAACCGATTTGATGTTTTCAAAGGATAACATGATTAAGACATTGGTGTGGATCCCAGAACTTGTATTATCACTTAATAAGACTATTTAAGCACTAAACAACAACAATAACATCATTGAACTGAGAAATTACAATTATGCTAAGAAAACTGTCAAAATGAGATTTTTACTAACTACTGATTTAAAAGAACAAACTACTGGTTTTAAAGCTTAGATATACTTAATTATAACTAGTGATTATTAAGAAATAGATATTACAACTACTGGACAACTGAAACAAAGAAATGCAAAAAATGATCAAACAGCTTACAAATGGCTTCCAACTGAAAACTGAGAACCAAGGCATAAAAACACAACCTAAAGCTTCCCAAGAAGCACTAATCCCAAGGCCATCCACTATATACCCTGCTCCAGCCTTCTTGAACCTTGCACCATGGATTTTTTTATTTTCACTAATTTATTTGGTATTTTTATGAATTTTTGTGCTTTTGATACTAAACTGTTTTTAAGATATCTAAAAGCTTGAATAAGCTTTATAAGGAGCTTATGTGAGCTTCTAAGTCCAAACTAACAAACGACAACATTTAATGTAATATGAGATTCTTTTGAAATTTGAAAATTCACAAACTGAGATTGGAACTTGAATACTGAAATTGATTATTGAAAAGGTTTCAAAATACACTGAGAATACTTAATAAAGTGCTTGAGAGCTAAGAAATACACTGGAAATAGAAAATTAACTAAAACGACATAGATTAAGCTAAATTACACTAGATATGTTACAATACTGCTTCTTTCTCTTTCTTTATAGACTTCATTTCATCCTTGTCGACCTCTGATCTAAACCCACCAATCTTGACCATTGATTTGAGCCGATAATCAGCTTTGACATTTGTCACTTTTGGCGCCATTTTTCAAAGAGTAGGTTTTCTGAATTAATTGGCTTTGTTTGATAGTGGAGGTGGAAGGGGAAGGTAATCAAGTGTAGAAACAATTTGGAAATGGTGAGGTGGAGGTGAAACCATCACTGGTTTTGGCTAAACCATTATGGGAGAGAAAGTGAACAGTGTTTGGCGGTTTTGCTTGTTTGACCGTTTGACCGGGTTTTAATAACGGGTGTTGGGTTTGGGCTATGGATTGGGCCAGCCGGGTTTGGACTTGGATATTGGATCCGTTTGGTTTGTAGCTAACAACAAGGACCATTTATGCAATTTTAGCAAACTTGAAGGACTGATCTTGAATATTTTCCAAAGCTCTCACAAGGATTAAAACTGCCAAATGTGATTAGTACAAGGACCTTAATTGATAATTTCCATTTTTGTAAATCCAGGGACCAAAACTGTCAAGTTTGAAACTTGAGGGACCAATATTGTAATTTCTCCAAATTTTATCATAAGGACCATTTTTGTCATTTATAAATAGAACAAGGTTAATATTTGATAATTTTCACTTTTTTAAATTAACCAAGGACTATTTTTGACAATTTTCAAAGTTAAAGGACTAAAGTTGTCATTTTGTGATTTTTGAATTTGGAAGGGTTTGTTTTGACAACTTTTGAATCCCAAGGACCTTAAATGACTTTTACAAGTTTTTGAGTTACCAGGGACTAGTTTTTGACAATTTTTGAAACTTGGGGGACTAAAACTGCCATTTTTGCAAATTTGATACTTTTTTCATCTGATTTTGATATTTTTGCATTTAAAACACATAAAACACTGATTTGTGATATTTTTATCATTTTGAAGCATTTTTGAGTGTTTTCAGATGTTTTTGCAGTCTATACAGTACAAAAATGATGAGTAATTAGAGACTCATCAATTCTCTTCATTGATATTCTAGAAACCGGAACATCACGAGAATCGCGAAAAGATAAGCTCTGAGGGGTTAACTAGGGGTATCGTGTTCTAAAAATGAGTACATCGCAAGGGTGTGGGTTAATTACTCAATTGATGTGGCAAATGTAATTATTTAAATAGGTTTAAACCAAGGGTTATCCTAATGCCTCTTATAATTTAGTTAATCCTAACTACACGAATGTAGTCTCCCTAGCGATCTCAGCATGCATCACAAAAACAAGTTCGAGAATCTGTATACTACAGGTACACTCAATAAGCACGAAGATGAATTCTTTTTATCCTATTGATGTGCTATTTCATCCTGCTTTTAATATTTATAAAACTTAGATAACTTAGGATAGACACATACTAACGGGCAGAGAACCCGATAAGATGTAGTAAAGCCTTAGGTAAATCCGAGTATCGTCCCAAGAGAGCTGTGACCTTGAAAGAACTAAGATGGTTAGAAATGATATTGATCATATATTGGTATGACAAGGTTGTAATAATTCATTGATATGCTATTATTCTACTCACACAGACACCAGAAATTTAGGGTAAAGAGTTAAATAAACGAAGCTTAATGAAGAATACAAATATGAATTGATTCTCGATATTAAGGTTCAATATAGTGGTTAATTATCACCAGACTCCTTTGGTCAATTCGTCATGGCCTATGGTTCTTAGATTCCTCACCAAGATGAACATGTCACCCGGGATCATTCGACAACCTAATAGCAGTCATTAAGCACCGAATCTACTAGATCTAGACGGTGGGAACCCGAATGTTAGGAATTTAGATTCCCCCTAACCTCTTAAATACCTCCACTTGATAGGTGATCATTTGGTCAGTTCGCACACAAAGAGTGGTTGTACTATGGCCAATTCCTCCCATACTTCGCAATCTATCAGACTGGGGTCAGTTGGTCATATCTCCCAGCCCTTTAGATACTACCAAGCTTATAACACTATCAAGGCTAGAGATCTATGAAAAGACTAGTAAATGTCTATAAAGAATTAAAGAGAATAACAATAACATAAATGCAAACTTCAATTAATGATATGAATTCATAGTATAAGTAATAGAAAAATATAAAAAAGAATTCAAACTCGAATACAATGGAAATCGTAGACGAGGACTTCGTTATTCAACGCTCCTAAGCCATGCTTCTTCTTCTGTGTTTTGATCTTCCCAAACCCTAGAAGGTTTGGGAAAGGAGAGATGATTAAAACTGGTGAAACCTTCGACTATTTATAGGCTTCGAACTAGTTACGACGTAACCTTATTAGGCAGTTACGTCGTAACTTCTTCAATCTTTTGTGCTTATCCATGTCTACGGCGTAGCTTTATCTAGGGTTACGCCGTAGCTTTCGTAAATCATGTGTAAATCATCATTATGGCGTAGGGTCGAAATGAGGGTTACGTCGTAGTCTTTGTCAATTGGGTGCTTATCAGTTGTTACGGCGTAACCTGAGGGGCCGTAGTCTTCATAATCTTTAGTTATGTCGTAACTTCATCACTTGGTTACGCCGTAGTTAAGAGACAATCTTATCAATAGGGCTTAAAAACGTCCAATTGCAGCTTCCTTACATTGAATAGGTCCTGAAATGAAATAATAAGGAATAAGGATGTTTTCATGAGTATTATACTCAAAATGTGATGATAAAGGGGGAAATTAACGCTTAGAAAATCAGGACTATTTGATGTTATCACCTATATATCTAAAGGCAAACCTTACATATTTAGGGTGGAATTTGAGTGGTAAGGGTTTTTGTGTTAGTCATATAACTCCTATCTATGAGACGCTTTATTAGGACTAAAGTTTTGCTCATAAATTTCATAAAAAATTAAAAATTTGGTGCTAAAATTAGCTTAACAAATATTTATTTTAGTTTATTACACTATTATTAAGGACAAGACAAAATATCAAGCTAGCAAATAGTTTCTAAGGTATCCCTTTTTTTCCTCCCTACACTTAAACTAAACATTGTCTCCAATGTTCCCCGAAAGTATCAAAGTTATGATGATGGGAAAAATAAAAGAGATGAAAGAAACTAGTACTCCCCTGATTAGCTCGGTATGATCGATGTAGAATAAAGGTTAAATCCTCCTCCAAGAAGAATTATTAAATCATAAATGTTGCTTCCATTGTGTACTTGTATCTTCTTGTCCAATATAACCTTTAAATTTTAAGTAAACAAACAAAAGACCTCGTGTAAAATCGAAAATAAAACTATATATAATACAAATCTAAACTAGAAAGCGAGTAAGAAATAATGCTTGCAAAATAGCTATTTGCAGGTTCCTGGAAAATTAAAAATTCTGGAAATTTTTAAAAATTCAGTTTCGACAGAAAAATGAAAATCTGGAAAACTGTTTGCTACAGTGCCTGACGCCATCAGGTTTAGATCCTGACGCCGTCGGGATTGACCTGACAGAATTTAAACTTTGTTTTCTGGAAAAATTTTCTTCTTTAGAACCTGGAAATTTTACTGCAAAACAACCATTTTGACTCGATACAAGCATTTAACTAAAAAAAACACACAAATATATGCTCATCATGTATTGTTAATTTCATGTTCAATTTTGTCCTATTATACATATGTGATTTTCCCTACACTTATCTTTTGCAAAATACCTTTATATGCGATGAAGACGAGGTTAAAAACAAAATAAAGCATTTTCACAATAGTATTCGAAACATGAAAATTGAACAAAAAAGAGGAGGCATATATGACACACAAACAAATCAAACAAACAAACATGGGTTGCCTCCCTGATATCAGGGTTCGGGGTCGAGAAAACCTCCTTTTCTACGAGCAAGCTTTTCAACCCTCTAGGCAGTGAACCTAATCGTTGTAGTGTAGTATGGGGTAAGCCTCGGGGAATTGATTTCTTTCTCTAGGAGAATAGGAATTCTAGAAAGAGATATAGGACGAGAAGGTGGGGTTGAGGATGATTCTTTTTATTCTTTTTTATGTTTTTTTATAAGGCAAGAGTAAAATCTCGGGGCATATGATTGGGGGGGTGGTACTTCTACCGATTTCACTATTTAACTAATTATCTAATTAACTACGGATAGTTTATGCTAATTGAGGTGTGCTCGTATGATGATTAAAGATGTGTTCACTTAGATACTATTACTCCCTAGTCATCTTTTATTGGTCGGTTGAATTGTCACTTCCTTCATCTTAATTGATGCGTTGTATTCCGATTAGTCGTAGGGGGTGGCTAATTCCCTAGTTCTATGAATTGTAACTCTCCTTTAGAATACCCGGGATTGGCAAGTGCAATAGCATCTCCTCCGAATACACTATTATCATAAAGCTACAACTCACACAAAAAACACAACGATGGCCTGGTGCACTCCTATGGCGTTTTGCTATTTAGGACGTTCAAGCTCGCAACAATAAAAGAAGAAGCCAGTTATCCTTACTCTAGCGTCTACCAATTAAGACAAGAGATAACCTCACAACAATCAATAACTAGGTTTCATAGATCTAAGAAAACACAAGAGTAATTTAGCTAGACATGTTAAACAAGCAAGCATACACACAATCAATTAAACATGGGGTAGACATAATGATAAATTGGATAAACAATCTTATCTTGATGTGTAAAATAGGGTATGGGACCCTAGAATACTGTCCAAGTCGGACTACAACTGAGTTAGGGTTTGCTCTCCAAAATTCTACCTTTTAAAATACAGAAAGATCGAATTCTATATATAGATTTACAATCGCGACGGCCTCACCTTTTGCTAGTGGCGCCGCCAGTTTGCCATCATTAGGGTTTCGTTTGGGCCAAGTCATCGTTGGGACGGCGTCATTTGAGAGATGTGACGCCATCAGTCTTTATGCAGGACGTCGTCTGAATCTTGGATCTTGGGCGTCTGGTGTACTTTTTGTGAGTGACGCCTTGCATTAAACGTGACGCACAGTGCTTTAAGACCGTAAATTCGAGCCATCGCGGCAATTTTGATCAAGTCTTCTATATATGGACGGCGTCACCCTTTGGTTGGGACGCCGTCAGGTGTGCTGGATGGCCTTTGATCTTGACTTTGCCATTTTCTTCTTGTTTTCGCTCCTTTTCGTCCAAATATGCTTCATTCCTGCATTTTTCTTCCAAAAGACCTAAAAAGTGAAAATGAACGATTTTAAGCAGTAACGGATATAAAATGTGTTGATTTGAAGATTAAATGACCCCCTAAAAACATATGTTTTAAATCCTTATCAAATATCCCTACACTTGGTATTTGCTTGTCCTCAAGCAAATGTGCTTTTGGCCATTCAATTTATAAGTTAGGGGGAATAAAGCATTGGTTTAAGATAGTCTAAAACAAGTAAAAGCGCCACAATAGCCATAACAAGCACGAAAATTATATACTAGTGATTCGGTGTGAACACAAACAATCCCCGGCAGCGGCGCCAAAAATTGATACAGTGAACAAAACAATCCCCGGCAGCGGCGCCAAAAATTGATTGTGCATGATACGTCAAGCTTACTGATGAGTGTGTAAATACTCATCATTTTTGGTTAAATCTGAACTGCAAAACGTTTAAAAATGCTCAGAAATGCATCAAAATACTGAAAATATCTCAAAATTGCATTTTATATGTTTCAGATGCAAAATGTTTAAAATCGATGAAAATGAGCAAAGTTTGCATAATTGGCGTTTCAGTCCCCAAGTTTCTAAAGTTGTCAAAACAGTCCCTGAGCACATAATTTCAAAAGAAAAATCACCAAAGGTCCTTTTAAATCATAAGTTGTCAAATTTAGTCCTTTGGTGAAAAATATAAAAAGTTTTGAGAAATTTCAGTTTTGATCCCTGGATTTTCAGAATGGTCATGTTTAGTCCTTGGAATTTCACAATTTGCAAAATATGACCCTTGGTCTATCGGAAAATGACAAGATTGGTCCTTGGAAAACATTTTCAGAAGTACACGTTGGTCCCTGGATTTTCAGAATATGCACAAATGGTCCCTAAGATACTAATTGGGTTCAAAATTAATCCCAAATCCAACAACTATCCTAAGGCCCAATATCCCATGGCCCATTATCCTTTTACCCAATCCAAACCATCCAACCCGGTCCCCTTTATATCCAAATCCACCCACGGTTTAAATAAAAAACCACCCTCACGGGTTTCCCTGTCCATCTCCATCATCATGCCTACACCTGCATACACCTCCCTCCTCCAACATCATCATCACCTCTCCACACCTTATTCCTACCCTCCAAACACACCAAGCCAAAAATGCATTTAATGCCTCGTCTAGGTTTCCTAGCAATCAGAGATTTGGGTTGAGAAGTTTTTGGCGCCAAAAAACTAATCTACGGCTAAAATAGAGTCAGATCATCCAATGGCTCAGATTAGTGGTGGGATTTGCTCAAAGGACACGTGGGAAGACCTTTTGATGTATAAATAGAGAGGAGAAGGCAGAGAGTGAGAGTTAGTTAGTTTTGTAGTTAGTGAGTTTTCTTTTAGTTTTAATTTAGTCTTTCAGTTTTTAGTCTAGACTTTATGTTTCTGGCTCATCTTTAATTTCATTGTCATTTTCCTTTTCATGTAATTTTCATTCTCAATTAATGCAATTTACATTGTTTCATTTCCAAATTTTATGCATCTAAATTTTCTTTAATATGTTTTTACGTCTTGAATACTTGTTCATGTTCTGGGTTGGAAAGCTTGTTAGAAGTCTTAATTAAGCTCAGTTTAGTCTGTCATGAAAATGTATGAGTTGGTCCTTACAATTTCAAATTAACAAATCAATGTTAAAACCATTTCACTGTAAGGGAGTGTTTGGTTTTAAGTTAGAAAAATGGGTCAAACAGGTTTATATCATCTTTGACTGGAGAAGTCAAACTTAATTTAGTGTATCCAAGTCAGTTTAGACCTATGTGAGGTGAATGCAAAAGTTTTGAAAAGGTTTGGTGTCAAAAGTAATCTGTCATTTTTTTCTTTTAACTTGATTTGTGACATTTCTCATAAGCAATTTAGTGAAGATTTTGTTGTGATAAAAAATTTTAAAAAATAAAAATAGGAAGTCAACCAGCTTGTTTAATTGTGGTTAAGAGAAAAAATTCACTAAAATGTTTTACTAGGTCGCAATAGGTTCAAAGTGGGTGGCTTCATGCTTGCATGATCATTGCAATGTGGGATTTCCCCATCTCAGCAATTTTTTCTCAGCTTATTAATAAGCTGTAAACAGCTTATTGACAGTGTCTGTTGGGGGCAAAAGCAAGTGGACTAGGTAGACTCTCTAGGCTCAGAAGCTCACAAGCTACTTCTCTCTCTAGCTTATTTAAAATAAGCTCCAAAGAGCACCCCAGTGCCTGTTTCTTTGAACCACCACAGCAGTTAAGTTACTTATTGTTTTAGTGCTTATTAGGATTGTAGTTAGCTTATTCTAGGATTCTTATTGCCCTTTAGTATTTTTAGTTTATGTTTGGTTTAACTTCAGCTTATAGAGTACTCATTTGAGCTTCTACCTTGCTTATTTTCCATGTACTTAGCCTAGGATTCCCTAGCATAGCTCATCTAGCCAACTGCTTATTCCCTTTTAATTCTGTTTGCTTTTTGATTGTTCTAGCTTATTTTGGATAGTTGAATTCATGTCTCAGTTTGGTTCTTTTCTTTAAACTGCTTATCCACAGCTTATTTGTGTTCACAAAAGCGTATATAGGATGTTTGGATGGGTCTCGCCACAAAGTGGTCAAATAAGCCGTTAAAACAGCTTATTGGGTTGATCTTAGAAGAAAAGTTTTAATAAAAGTCTTTTATTTTGATTGCATCTTTGAGTTTCAACAAGAAAATCCAAAAAAAAAATAAAGTTGCAAAAAAGGGAGAGGCAGGGGTCGAACCTGAGACCTCTCCCTTGGATGAGAGTGATAGCCAATGTACCTGTACCAATAGCGCCCTTGGGTCTTTTGCGTTACAAGTTACACTTGTTATCTATTTAACCATTTAGTCCACCTTTTAGCTTAATTACTTTAGCAGTTTTATTACAATGCTGCTTATCGGATAAGTAGTTGGCCTCTTTTTATTTTTCTTAGGTTCCTGTAGGATAGAATAGTTTTGAGAAAATTTTCTGATTTTTCCATAATCATTTACTATTTTTTATAAATAAACTAGTGTTAATTAGTTTTTAATTCGTAATATATAATATATAAGTCGAAAAAATACCCGGCTTTTTCCTAAAATTATTTTTAGTCAATTAGGACGTAGGAAAATTGTTTTTACATTCATAGGACTTTTATTTTACAAATTTTACGTTTTTACTTGCGCACTCGCGTAATTTTTACATATAACGTGCGTTTTCATTTTAAGTCACGTTTTTAAGTAATTTAAATTTACGTTTTAATTAAAATAGTTTATTTAAGATATTTTGTTTTACAAAATCACAAAAACATCATTGTAAAAATAGTGATAGCGTTTATTTAATATTTTTTATCTTTTTAATTTTCTTTAATTTGCATTTAAGCCCCTTTAGTTTATGAGCTTTTTCTCTGTAGTTATAATATTCACAAATCCTTTTCCCGTTCAAATCTCGAGCCCTTGTAGTTTGTATACTTTTTCCTTAGTTATAATCATAATCAAATCTCCTTTTTCCGTTCAAATCTCGCGATCACTATACGTTTGATAATCCATTGCATAGCTCGCTGGGACATAACGACCCGGGGAAACCCTATACTCCTCTGGACTTCATTGCATTTGGTTCCAGACTGTTTGAAGTTTGTTACGGTTGGCCATTCACAAGTGGTCAGCTTGTGTGACAAAACTTGACGGTTTGGGACCGAATCAAATTTTGGCGCCGCTGCCGGGGAGCTGTGCTGATTATCTTACGTTTAGCAGATTAGTGATTTGGATATTCACTCCTTGTTTATACCATCTGTATGTGTTTATATTCTCTTTTAAAAATCAAAACCCAAAAAGATTTTCATTCTTTTTGTTTTTGCAAAATGTTTTCAAAATGCCAAAAATATTTCTCTTTACCCTCTCACATATTTGATTCTTCATCCCTACCCCTCCGAAAACATTTGATTCTTTCTATGTCTTATCCTCACCCTCTTGGTTGTCAATGGTGTGGTGGTCCTTATAATGGTGGCAATTGCCCTAGTTGTGGCATGGTGGAGTCGAGGAAACGGTCCGTCTATAACCAGATCCCTATTCCTACCATAACACAACCGATTTATTCCATCACTACGCGATCTGTGAGACTTCAGCAGTTTCTGTTGTGAGTATCTGTGGTGGTTCACATTCCGCTTCGATTGTCAATCGTGAAACACGCTTGTCTATGAGCAGGTTCCTGATAACAATTATGACTCCAACACATATGACTCACACACACAGCTTATCATTGTAGTATTGTGGAGGTCCTCACTTTAGCTCTGATTGTCAAACAAGGAATCCGTTTCCTTGTAACAATTTACGACTCTTCTATCATGACCAAACTCTACAGTACCAAATGAATCGTGCACCTCACCATCCACTTCCTCAAAATCTTCTCCTTGATCTTTTGGATTTAGTGAAAGGTTTGAAGGAAAGTAACCATTCCCAAGATAATCCAAAATCCATGGAAGAATTGTTAGTCAAGAGCGTGTCGCTAAAATAAATTCCCAAATTGCCTTTGAAAAATTTATTAAGGAATCAATTGCAAAAGAAAAAGCGCGGATCTAGCTCTCGATTCCGTTTCATTCCTGATGACGATGATGATGAAGATATCCTTGATATCCTACAATTTTATAATGGTTCATCAAGTTCATCAGTTGAAACTCATTCCATGAAAATTCAGGGAGAAATGACTATGATGGAATTACTAGCATAAGAACAAATGGAAAGTATAAAACATATGTATGCTAGTCCTTCTAAACTCCCTCAGTCTGTTGTTATCACACCCGATATTCCCACTCACTCTCTAAACATGAGGGATGAGCTTCTTGACATTGTTCTCGAAAAGGAATCGACGAATTTATAAAGTCGAGTGTTGAGGACCTTGTCCCAATCCCGAGAGAGTCACAGGGAACTTTTGATCATATGTGTGATTCTTCTTTCCCTCTTGAGTGTTCAAATGATCATTTTGAAACTTTCTCCGATTTTAGCGAAGATTGTGCTTCCTATGGAAACATCGAGTATGTTGAGGCATCACTTCCACAACTGGATGCTGATCCCCTTCTTGAGGAGTTCTCCGGTGAACTCACTCCCATCAATCCACTCTTTGATTTCGGCCAATCCGGAGAGACCGAAAGTCTCATTGATTATGATCGTTCACTCACTTCTTACCCTAACAAATTCAATAGAGAATGTTGATCACTTTGTTCCCGAAATATTCAAAGCTACTTTCACCAATCCTCTATTTGAATTCAACTCAATTCACTTCAATTCGAGAATCCACTCTTTGATAATACTCGACCGAGGATAGTGATGAGCCCACAATGGAACAAGAGTTCACAATTTCACTTAATGTGAATAATTCTCTTCATAAAGAGTTCTCCGGTGAACTCTTTCATGACATATCTCCTCCGGAACATGATCATTTCTACTTTGATCTTGAGGATGATATTAGCTCGGAGGAAGGTGTACTCTATCGTATGAGTTTGCTTATTAATGATACTACCTTCACCTCGATATGTCTACATTTGAGGATGAAGAATGGATCTGATTGTTATCAATCTTTCTTCCTTTCCTCAAATATCTTGTGATTTCTCTTCATCTTCACTCCTTCGGGAATGAAGACACTATCTTTGACACCGGCATTTTCATTTATCATTTTTGAGCCGGTTCTATGTATATCTCATCGGTGTGGATCTTTCACGTGCTTCAAATGTTTGTTCAAACATCTTGAATGAAAGTCCGATGGAGATTGTCTCTTCCACTTACTTCCCAATGAACAAATTAATTCGGTCGAAAGCTAGCTAATTCGGGAATCAAAAATAGCATGCCATATGGGTTTTCACCCATATTTCTGACTTCTTTCTATTTTCTACCACCCTAAGTGTGGGGGGTTGCCCCCATGTTTTCAAAAAAAAAAAAAAATTTCAAATAATGGTCGTAATATTTCCCTTTTACGTTCTTTGTTTCTACGGATAACCGCCGGTACTTTGAATATTGAGGGCAATATTCATTTCGTGTGCTGGGAATTCTCACGAATTTATCATGTATTATACCACCTAATTCCCCATTTTGGCCAAAATTTTTTGGAGTAAGTGTTCTACACTTACTCAATTGTTATCGAGCCTTGTCTAATAAACAAAAGGATTGGCTAATCCAGGAGCAAACGGCTCTTGGTAAAGATTTCTCAAATCCGTTTATATGGCTTGCAATTTGCCCAAAATTGTATGGTTTTCAGCTCACCATATCCTAAAAAGTGAAGAGTTGGCTAGCCCGCAAGTTAATGGCTTGTGGTAAAGCGCGTGGAAAATCCATAATTGGTATTCACTCACCAAAGATAATTTGATAATTTATCTAAGAGTTGGCTAGTCAGAGCAAACGGCTTCGTAAAGACAAATCAAATCCGTTGGAAGCTGGTGGTTTGCTCAAAATCACATGGTTATCGGTGTACCATGGTTCTTGCTTGACCTGAAACATTTGGCTACTCCATAAGTAATGGCTTTTGGTAAAGAGATGCAAATCCATTAAGTTTTCTCAAAAGATTGCTAGGGACTAGCAATAGTTTAATGTGGGGGATTGATGAGTGTGTAAATACTTATCATTTTTGGTTAAATCAATCAAGCAAAACGTTTAAAATGCTCTAAATGCATCAAAATACTAAAAATATCTCAAAACCGCATTTTATATGTTTCGATACAAAATGTTTAAAATCGATGAAAAATGAGCAAAGTTTGCATAATTGGCGTTTCCAGCCCCCAAGTTTCTAAAGTTGTCAAAAACAGTCCCTGAGCACATAATTTCAAAAGAAAAATCACCAAAGGTTCTTTTTAAATCATAAGTTGTCAAATTTAGTCCTTTGGTGAAAAATATAAAAAGTTTTGAGAAATTTCAGTTTTGATCCCTGGATTTTCAGAATGGTCATGTTTAGTCCTTGGAATTTCACAATTTGCAAAATATGACCCTTGGTCTATCGGAAAATGACAAGATTGGTCCTTGGAAAACATTTTCAGAAGTACACGTTGGTCCCTGGATTTTCAGAATATTCACAAATGGTCCCTAAGATACTAATTGGGTTCAAAATTAATCCCAAATCCAACAACTATCCTAAGGCCCAATATCCCATGGCCCATTATCCTTTTACCCAATCCAAACCATCCAACCCGGTCCCCTTTATATCCAAATCCACCCACAGTTTAAATAAAAAACCACCCTCACGGGTTTCCCTGTCCATCTCCATCATCATGCCTACACCTGCATACACCTCCCTCCTCCAACATCATCATCACCTCTCCACACCTTATTCCTACCCTCCAAACACACCAAGCCAAAAATGCATTTAATGCCTCGTCTAGGTTTCCTAGCAATCAGAGATTTGGGTTGAGAAGTTTTTACCAAAAAAACTAATCTACGGCTAAAATAGAGTCAGATCATCCAATGGCTCAGATTAGTGGTGGGATTTGCTCAAAGGACACGTGGGAAGACCTTTTGATGTATAAATAGAGAGGAGAAGGCAGAGAGTGAGAGTTAGTTAGTTTTGTAGTTAGTGAGTTTTCTTTTAGTTTTAATTTAGTCTTTCAGTTTTTAGTCTAGACTTTATGTTCTCGGCTCATCTTTAATTTCATTGTCATTTTCCTTTTCATGTAATTTTCATTCTCAATTAATGCAATTTACATTCAGCCATTTCCAAATTTTATGCGTCTAAATTTTCTTTTAATATGTTTTTCTGTCTTGAATACTTGTTCATGTTCTGGGTTGGAAAGCTTGTTAGAAGTCTTAATTAAGCTCAGTTTAGTCTGTCATGAAAATGTATGAGTTGGTCCTTACAATTTCAAATTAACAAATCAATGTTAAAACCATTTTGCCTGTAAGGGAGTGTTTGGTTTTAAGTTAGAAAAAATGGGTCAAACAGTTTATATCATCTTTGACCGGAGAAGTCAAACTTAATTTAGTGTATCCAAGTCAGTTTAGACCTATGTGAGGTGAATGCAAAAGTTTTGAAAAGGTTTGGTGTCAAAGTAATCACATTTTTTTCTTTTAACTTGATTTGTGACATTTCTCATAAGCAATTTAGTGAAGATTTTGTTGTGATAAAAAATTTTAAAAAATAAAAATAGGAAGTCAACCAGCTTGTTTAATTGTGGTTAAGAGAAAAAATTCACTAAAATGTTTTACTAGGGCTGCAATAGGTTCAAAGTGGGTGGCTTGGGCGTTTGCATGATCTGTGCACAGGGGATTTCCCCCATCTCAGCAATTTTTTCTCAGCTTATTAATAAGTCAGAAATATTTATTGACGTCCGGTTGGGGCAAAAGCAAGTGGACTAGGTAGACTCTCTAGGCTCAGAAGCTCACAAGCTACCTCTCTCTCTAGCTTATTTAAAATAAGCTCCAAAGAGCACCCCTGGTGCCTGTTTTAATGAACCACCAGCTTAAGTTACTTATTGTTTTAGTGCTTATTAGGATTGTAGTTAGCTTATTCTAGGATTCTTATTGCCCTTTAGTATTTTTAGTTTATGTTTGGTTTAACTTCAGCTTATAGAGTACTCATTTGAGCTTCTACCTTGCTTATTTTCCATGTACTTAGCCTAGGATTCCCTAGCATAGCTCATCTAGCCAACTGCTTATTCCCTTTTAATTCTGTTTGCTTTTTGATTGTTCTAGCTTATTTTGGATAGTTGAATTCATGTCTCAGTTTGGTTCTTTTCTTCAACTGCTTATCCACAAATTTTATTTTGTTCACAAAAAGCGTATATAGGATGTTTGGATGGTCTACACACAGCATGGTCAAATAAGCCGTTAAAGACTTATTGGGTTGATCTTAGAAGAAAAGTTTTAATAAAAGTCTTTTATTTTGATTGCATCTTTGAGTTTCAACAAGAAAATTAAAAAAAAAAATATATATTTTGGCAAAAAGGGAGAGGCAGGGGTCGAACCTGAGACCTCTCCCTTGGATGAGAGTGATAGCATATGTACCTGTAACCAATTGCGCCCTTGGGTCTTTTGCGTTACAAGTTACACTTGTTATCTATTTAACCATTTAGTCCACCTTTTAGCTTAATTACTTTAGCAGCTTATTAACAGCTTATCTGGATAAGCTGTTGGCCTCTTTTTATTTTTCTTAGGTTCCTGTTAGGATAGAATAGTTTTCAGAAAATTTTCAGATTTTTCCATAATCATTTACTATTTTTTATAAATAAACTAGTGTTAATTAGTTTTTAATTCGTAATATATAATATATAAGTCGAAAAAATACCCGGCTTTTTCCTAAAATTATTTTTAGTCAATTAGGACGTAGGAAAATTGTTTTTACATTCATAGGACTTTTATTTTACAAATTTTACGTTTTCCTAAAATTATTTTTAGTCAATTAGGACGTAGGAAACTAGTAATGAAGAAGCAGAGATCAAAACAAAAACTGGCCAAAAGGGTCACTAGGCTGCTGATGCAGCAAAACAGTGGCTGACCCCTACTGTTTGAGCTTATTCAAGGGCTTATCAAGGGTGCTTAAAGGCAAAACAGATATGTGGGACTAAAAACAACCTAGCAAACTGCAAATGTGCCAAATATTAGACCCTAATTACTTGTATT
>OU343224.1:62374557-62486787 GCA_910596185.1 Chrysanthemum makinoi
AGTTCTCCACTTGTTCTCCAACAATTTTAACCACTTTTTACAAACACTTAACCATATATATACAGCATTGTTTTCTCCAAACATCTGACATGGACTTAAAATGGGTTAAAAAGGACTCCTTGTCCCAAACACCTTTTTTCTTCATCCCTTTTTATGCACTATTTTCCGAAATGACATCTATTACTCTGAAAAGACACCAAAATTTCCGTGTAATTATTAAGATTCATATATATATCATTTTCATGCATAAACGTGTAGAAAACTAGAAGGGGGGTTGAATAGTTTACCTATTAAAATCTTTGTTTTGAAACTTATTGAAAGATCAATTGATATTGATCTTAAGTATGTTAATGAAATATGCAAGCAATATGTAATAAGTAAATAAGGAAAGAAATGATCAAACCACAACAAGTTGTTTATAGTGGTTCGGCCTACAAGGACTCTTTTTCCTTGCCCTACTCCACTCCTCGAAGTCTCACACTGAGTTTAACTTCACTAGTCAACAAGCTCCTTTCACGCGGCGGAGAAAACCTTTACACTTCGCTTACACTATTTCCGACACTAAGCTAGATGTCAAGTTCTTTCCAAGGGTACAACTACTCCCACACACAATGTATTTTGAGGACTAAAATACTAACCACTCACACTCACAAGATTATGATGGTTTGATACAACAATGAAGTATGAATCAACACTAGATCATACAACACTAAACAAACAAGACTTCCAACTCCTCGTTGAAGCTTGAATATGACTTGATCTTCTTTGCTACAAAAGAGATCACTAATATGATATGAAACCGAGTTAGAAAGGTTAGAGAGAAGATATGTATGAGAGTATGTTAGAAAGGGATGAGAAACTACTTGGCTTGGCATTGCTATTTATAGCCAAATTGGACAGAGCGTGCCGACGACGGCGGACCCCTTAAAAGGGTTCCGCGTGTACCAATTTGGTACCGCCGGTCGACAAAGATATCAAATCTTTACTAAAGTCAACTCTATCTAAGTGAGATTGTGCAAGATATGAAGAGTACAAATCTTCACAAAATATCTAATGGAATCTTCCAATGATTTCCATGATGTAATACATGATGTCAAATGTTGTATTACTATTTATAGAAATATGCAAATGCTTAAGTAGTGTTTGGTTTTAAGAACCTAACACATTCTACAAACTACTATCATACATAATGATTAGAGTCATATCAAGATGTTACTAATCATAAATGTAAATGCTTGAATGATGAATATATTGTTTGAGAAAGCTTGTTTTAATATCTAATAAACTTGACAAGCTTTAAGCTTTTATAAATTAAATTTACTTTTGTCGTTAACAAAACTTAGGCAGAGATCAAAAATATAAATAACGCTTAATGGCGATATATTTGTATTAACATTCTCCCCCTTTTTGTTGAGGACAAAATATAAATTTTATTTTTATAAAAGAAACAAAGTTTGTACAAGAGTTATAAAAATATTAGTTTTAGAACTTGAAAAGGAAATGATAATGCAGGTGTATGAAATTTGACTTTTTATGAAAGTCAAAGAATTCACTAGTTGATGCATGATGTTGACTTTTTAGAAAGTCAGTATGCTTTGACTTTTAAGAAAAGTCAAGTATTATCAATGAGTTCCTGTTGACTTTTAGAAAGTCAAATGTATGCTTGACTTTTTCGTAAAAGTCAAATATAAATAATTTCAAAGTTCTATATTTTCTCCCCCTTTTTGTCTCAACAAAAGAAGAGGCTATGCGGAATGTAATGAGCCCGAGCTATTATCTCCCCTTGTTCAAAGCTCCCCCTAAATTGGGTGCTTTAATGGGAAGATACATGGATTGTGAAAATAAAGCTAAAAAAAATGTTAGTAATAATGATCATTCACAAGCATTTCCAAACACTATGTAATGACACCAACAATATAATAAACAACATTCATTAGTTAAAATTTTTCATGAATAAAGATCATGAAAAGAGAACACAATGATGTGTTTTAGTACAAGAAATAAAAATTATCCTAAGAAAGCAAATAAAAGAAAGACTATTCTAAAACCATCCTAAAGTGATGGTGGATGGGAGAAGCGCGTTGAGACGCTCAAGAATGTGGTTGAGGATGAACCTCATTTCTTCGTGGAAGTCATGGACCATAACCCGGGTCCGTTCCACGGTTTGGCCGCTTGCTCACAAGTGAGCAACCATGCCTTGGAGGGTAGAAAGTTTGGGGAGGTTGTGGTGGTGGAATGGTGGATGTGTTGGTGGTGTTGGGAATGTTTGGAGTGGTCATGATGGATGCAAGCAAAGCATTTTGCATTTGCATTGTCTCACTTAAGTGAGAATCCACCATGCCTTTGAATTGGTGGAGGTTGTGGAGTTCGCTGAATCTCCTCTAGTGGGATTGTCATCCCACATGCACTCCGGAATGTCCTCAATATGAGGGAACATTGATGATGGAAGTGGATGATCCTCGTATAAAGGACCATGAATGTCCTTGTGAATGGGGTGAAAAAGGAGAGGTTTGGCCCTAATGGGCGTTTGGGTCAATGGATGACCGGGGTGACTCATGAGCGATACAGCTCAATTGTGCCAAAAGATGGCAATGGTGGTGGATGACTTGGCCTAGGGGCAAGTCCTCCAAGTCCTCTAGGAAAGGATTTGGTGATGTTGGTGGAGTTGAAAATAACTCCATGGGAGTGAGAGTGGGAGACCTTGGTGAAGGTGGTGGTGTTTGGATGTTTGGATGGGTGCCGGTGGAGGTGAAGTAGGTGTTGTTGTTGGTGGTGGAGTGGTGATCACAATGTGTGATGAAGTGGGTGTAGCTAAGGTAAGATTTGTATCATCTCTAATGGGAGATGAGATTGTGAGTGGTGAAGATTCGGATGATGAGCTAAGATGAAAAAGCAACAAGGCCTTACGCTAATTCTAGCGGTTTTCTTGCAAGGTTTTGGTGATGATTTAGTCATTTTTAACTTGGTTTTGATTTGCTAGATAGTAGTGAGAATGAAGAAGGTGTGAGGATGATCATGGTAAAACCTTTCAATTTATAGAGGTAAGAAATTGTTGAGAAATGGTTTGATTTGATGTTGAACCATTGAAGAGATGAGGTTCCTAATGATTTGGAAGTGGGTTGAATGCTAGTCATATCACCCAAGTCAATCCATTCAAAGAAGATGGAGTGAAGAAGAAAAGATATGCAATAAATGTGTTCTAGTGAGTGGAATTTCCTAATATTCAGATTACCCACGGATTTGAAGGTACCAAAATTTGGTTCCTTCCTTTATGCCAAAGGGCTCCTTGGGTGGATTTTTCAAATTTTTGAATTTTGGTGGGAAATGGATTTCTTATATACCTTAGTAAATAATACTAGTTCTAATAAAGGTATAAACTAGTTAAGCTTGATTTATAAGTGATGGAAGATAATTTGGAATCACGAAAGAGTCGAAATTGAAAATTACCGAGGATCCACGGCACCAAAACATACACCTAGGACTACCCTAAAAAGGGTGCCGTCCGGTCCTTCATGTGTATGGCGGTACAAATTATATAAAGGACGCGGTACCAAAATTATGGTGCCGTCTGGATCCGTGAGTGTGAAAATGGACGAAGTTCGTTTTTAGGTGTCGGCAAATTTCGAAACCCGAAATTTTCTCAAAACTGTTATACTAAACATGTCTAGTTAGGAAAAGTAAATAACACATATGTAAACATAGTGGAGCATAGATTTTGAGCAGGGCTTATTGATTTTCACAATATAGTGAAAATGGGTAAAATTTGATAGCATACTTGTGCTATCCCCCGGCATGAGATTGTTAGCATACACCATTGTTTCAAGTTATATTATCATCCTACATAATAAAAGCAACTAAATAGTATCAAACATTAATGATAATGCATTGTTCCAAACACTCCTTAAAGTACCCTTATTTGTCTAATTTCTTGTAAATCTTGTTCATCATCCTACCAAGGCACTTGAACATTCCCTTAGTTTGCTTGAATTCTGCTGATTCATTCTCAATCTCGGGAAGAGATGCTTAATACTCATGAGGTGGAAGATGAGAGCTTGGAAGACCATCCTCGGAGCTATTTGATGATGATGATGAAGGAGTTGGAGGTTTAGCTCTCTTGCCTTTAGTCTTAGCAACTCGAGCATCACTCAAAGGTACAAAGATGTGAGGAATGAGTTCATAGTGAAGGTGCATCCCTTTTGGGGTTGGTGGAATTGGAGCGAAGTTTCTATAGAGACGGGTGAGAAGCATCCCGTATGGAAGAGCAACGGATCCTTGAGTTGGAATATCAATCATTCTCCTAGCTATGTAGTAGGCTAAGTTGAATGGTTGTCGGGTGGACAAGTTGTAGAGCATGTGGCAAAGACAAGCGCTTATGTGATCCCTATTCCTATGGTGCTAATGACGTTTGCTCTAAGTAACTCCTCCCATTTCTTAAATTCATGCTTAAGTTCATTTAGCTCCATTCCATATGGATCTCGGTCTACCTCTTTTCCCTTTCGTTACTCGGGTTGTATCCGTTTTGGGTTAAAAGGTGTTCACGGATGACATCCTTATCGGCCAAACGGGTTAGATAGGAGAAGCGGTCATTGATTGCATCAAGAGGCTGAGTGACCACTTATCCGGGTAGACACAAGTTCCTCGGTTGGGAATTCCTAGTACTCTAGCAAATTCACTTAAGGTGATGGTGTAGTCATTTTGGTTGATTCTAAAGCTAAGACAAAATTCATCATCATCTTCATCACTAAAACCGGTCACACTAGCATAGAATTCTAACACAAACCTAGGACAAATTGGTTCATCAATGTCAAGAAGACAATCGAATTGAATGGCGGCTAGTTCTTCACGAAGATTGGTATGCTCAAGGAAGGATGGGTGAATGGTTCTACCAAAATCATGGAAATACCTTGATTCTAGAACCCTAAATATTTCTACTTGTTCCTTGGTAAGTCCTTTGGTTTTGTGGTGTTTGGGAATGTAGTTAAGAGTGTCTTTGTGATCATAGAATCTTGCGGCTACCATGGTTATTCCTAAGGACAAGAATTAATATGTTAAAAAATGAAAATAAATTTTAACGTTTTTGATTCTAGTGTGTGCCTATATGAAAACAATTTGGAGTTGCGGTTATCTCGACTCATTTTATGCACAAAATGGTTTTAGTGGGATGTTTGGCAAATACCATGAGATAACCCAAATGCTCCTAATTCAATGTGGCTACATTTGAATATACCCGGGAGTGCATATTAGTTATGCAATACCTTTAGTATTCAAGAGCATGCAAGTGATGAAAATTTAACGTTTCTATTTGTATTAGCAATGAAAAATGTTTTCCTACAAGTGAGAAGCTTTTCAAAACTTTTGACATGGGGTGTTTGGTTGTTTGAATAAGGCCTTATATTTATTATCTATCAATTAGTGGGAAACATGATTTGTTTATGCAATATGATAATGTAGTACCTAATTTGAATGACTAGTTATGCAATTTGCCAATTGAATTCATATTTGGTATAAAAGCATACATAAAACCCCATGTAATGATTTGTGATAGTTTTGTGCATAAATAAGAATCCTAGACTCGGAATTAAGAGATGAAATGTAGTTAGGATACTTACAATGATGTTATCTTCGATTAGTGAGGGAAGATGACAATAACGAGCTTGGTTTAAGTTTTACACGTTTTGGTAAAGTGGGTTGTGAGGAAGAAGATGTTATGTATATAGCGTTTTGCTTCTCAGACACCACGGACCACGGCACCAAATAATTGGTTCCGGTCCTGTGTTGTCGCTTGGTCTTGCGCGTGGGCTACAAAAGCGTATACAAGACAAAATTGTTTTGGTTTGACTATTCTAATGTTTTAGGCTATGTTTATCCTACATGTTTGGTTCCATTAACCCTAAACCAAGTCTAAGAAGATTAAAAGGTTCTCGTTTAAGAGGTTTAGTTAAGATGTCGGCAATGTTGTCTTCGAGGATACTTTCGATTGAAATGTTTCCTTTTTGAACATTGTCGCGAAGAAAGTGATGACGGATTTCAGTATGCTTTGTACGAGCATGTTGAACGGGATTCTTGCCGAGATCGATGGCTCCTTTGTTGTCGCAAAGTATCACAATGTCGTTGAGATGAATTCGTAGTCACGAGAGCTTGCTTCATCCAAAGAGCTTGTTGACATGCTTTTCCGGTGAGACGTATTCGCTAAAGAGATGGCTAAAGCCTTTTTCTTCTTTGCAAACCATGAGGTGAGACAATGTCCAACAAAAGTGCAAATACCACTTGTACTTTTTCTATCGACATAATCACCGGCATGATCCGAATCGGCATACACTATGGTTTCTATACCCGTTCCTTTGGGATACCATAATCCTAAACACGTTGTTCCCTTAATATATCTAAAAATCCTTTTTAATGCTTCTAAGTGTGATGCCTTTGGGTTTTCGAAAGTTGGCGAGCACATAGACAATCACTAAACATAATGTCGGGTCTACTAGCCGTAAGATAGAGTAGGCTACCAATCATTCCTCTATATTTAGTGTTATCTACGGATTCACCTTCTTCGTCCTTGGTGAGTTTAGTGTCCGAGGACATGGGTGTTTTAGTTGGTTTGGAATCTTCAAGACCAAATTTCTTAAGCATGTCTTTTATATATTTAGATTGGTTAAAGAAAATACCATCTTCTAGTTGTTTAATTTGAAGTCCTAGAAAGAAGTTTAACTCACCCATCATACTCATTTCAAACTCGTCATGCATGATTTTAGAAAAATCATTACATAGTTCTTGACAAGTTGATCCGAATATAATGTCATCAACGTATATTTGAACAATAATAATTTGTGATTCCTTTTCCTTAGTAAAAAGAGTATTATTTACTAATCCCATAGTATATTTGTTATCAACAAGAAAAGTCTTAAGACGGTCGTACCAAGCTTTAGGTGCTTGTTTAAGGCCATATAATGCTTTCTTGAGTTTGAAGACATGATGTGGTTTCTCAAAGTCGGTAAAACCGGGAGGTTGAGCAACATACACTTCTTCGTTAATAAACCCATTAAGGAAAGCACTTTTAACATCCATTTGAAATAATTTAAAGTCATAAGCACATGCATAAGCAAGTAATATTCTAATAGATTCAAGTCTAGCTACCGGTGCATAAGTTTCATCATAGTCAATTCCTTCTTGTTGATTATAACCTTGTGCAACAAGCCTAGCTTTGTTTCTAGATACTACACCATTTTCATCCATTTTGTTTCGAAAGACCCATTTTGTTCCAATTATAGTTTGATCTTTGGGTTTTGGAACTAGTTTCCAAACATCATTTCTAACGAATTGGTTTAATTCTTCTTGCATGGCAATTACCCATGATTCATCTTTTATTGCTTCATTTATGGTTTTGGGTTCAATGGTGGATACAAAACAAAAATGATTACTTTGATTTTGAGCTTGTGACCTTAAGGTTCTTTGATTAAGTTGTCCTATGACCTTTTCTAATGGATGACTTTTAGATTCTTTGATGTTGACAATTCCTTTATTTAATGGTTCATCTTCCTTGTTATTATTAATTTGACTTTCTATTATTTGACTTTCAACTAAGTCATCATCTACCAAAGGTGATGTCTTAGAGGGAGGTGGACTTTCGTCAAATGTTATGTTCAACGATTCCTCGACTATCATTGTTTCTTTATTAAGGACAATGTAAGCTTTACTAGTTTGAGAGTAACCAAGAAATACACCTTCATAAGACTTTGGGTCAAACTTGGTGAGATAATCCTTAGTATTAAGAATAAAACATTTACAACCAAAGACTTTAAAATATCCTAATGTTGGCTTTTTACCTTTATAAAGTTCATATGGTGTTTTGTTTAGAAAGGACGTATTAGTACTCTATTTAAAATATATGTAGAAGTGTCAACGGCGTTACACCAAAACTTTTGAGGAATGTTTTGTTCATTAAGCATTGTTCTACTCATTTCTTGAATTGTTCTATTTTTACGTTCTACTACTCCATTTGATTGAGGTGTTCGTGGAGCGAAAAAGTTATGTGTTATACCATTTGTATCACAAAAGTTTCCAAATTGAGTTTCGTTGTCAAATTCACGACCATGATCCGTTCGGATCGACACAATTTTGACACCTAGAAGATTTTGAATTTTCTTGCTAAGTATTTCAAATTTATCAAAAGCTTCATTTTTGGTTTTCAAAATTAACGTCCAAGTAAACCTTGAGTAATCATCTACTATGACCAAAGTGTATAAGTTGCCTCCATAGCTTCTTATAGCGGATGGTCCAAATAAGTCCATATGTAATAATTCTAGACACTTAGATGTGGACACCATATTTTTAGATTTGTGACTACTATGTGTTTGTTTACCAATTTTGCAAGCCTCACAAAAGTGTTGGTCATATTTTAGTTTTGGTAAATTTCTAACCAACTCTTTTGAAGATAGGTTTTGTATAAGTCTCATATTAGCGTGACCTAAGCGCCTATGCCAAAGAGATGAGCTATCGTCTAATGTTGTTAGGCAAAGTTTGTCATTATATGTTTTATCTATTTTCATGACGTATATGTTATTTTTCCTAACTCCTTTAGCTATGGTGATACCATCTTTTAGTATTTTACTACCATTTTCATCAAATAGTACTTTATACTTTTTATCACATAGTTGGCTAATACTAAGTAGATTAAATCCTAACCTATCCACATGAGCAACATTTTCAATAGTTAGAGAGTTATGAGCAATCGTACCTTTGCCAATGATTTTGCTTTTGAGATTGCTACCGAAAGTGACATTACCTCCGTCATACTCTTGGTATGATGAGAAGAGATTTTTGTTGCCCGTCATGTGTCGTGAGCATCCACTATCTTTATCCATTCATCAGGTTCCAATCCAACTTTCAAGCATACCTAAGAAGCAAATAACTCAAACATTTGGTCCCCAATATCTCATGGGTCCGTTTGGGTTAAACATACCATTTATTTGATTCATGTATGGAAATGATGGGTAAGGGTTCCATGGCATGTAATCTGGAGTTTGATATGGTCTAGAAAAGTTTTGATTCCAACCGTTGTGTTGGTAGTTAGGTTGAACGTTGTGGTTGCTCTTAGGAAAGGGGCGCTTGGCAAAAGAAGTTTTATATCGTTGTTGAGTAGTTTTTGATCTAAATTCATTTTTAACAAGTCCTACTCCAGATATAATGGCTGGTTTTAGTTTAACATTATCATTGGTTTTCTTTGTTACTTTAACAAATTCAAGACGGTCCGTATTGCGTAACATTCTCGTTTTCGCCAAGTACCACGGTACCATTTTACAACGGACGGAACCCTTATTTTGGTTCCGTCTCGTCCGTCTTGGCTGCATGCAGCAATTTTGATGATGTTCGTCCTTTTCTGCCATTTTGTTTTGACTCTTTGGAATTAATACTTCATTAAAACCTAGCCCATTCATGTCTCCAGGTGTTTTATGAATTTTAACTATTTCATCGGCAATAGCGATGTTTTTGTTAAACCTTTTAAACTTAGAATTATTTTCTATTAAAACTTCTTGTGTGAGCTTTAGTTTTTCTATTTCAAGATTAAGCTCTTGACATGATTTACAATCATCGTCATTTGCTTTTCCTTTTTCAAGTCGTTTTGTTTTTTCTTTTAACTCATATACCTCATTTTCCAAAAACTCCTTTTTAGTTTTTAGAAATTTATTTTTAGTTATGATTTTTAGACTTAGCTCACACAATTGATTATATTGTTTTTGCAAGGTGTCATCATCTATAGAAGAATAAGAAGAGTCGAAAAGTACCTCATTTGACTCATGTGCCATTAGAGCGATCTCTTCCTTGCTTGATTCTTCATCGTCTTCACTATCACTCCAAGCACCACTTACAAAAGCTCGTTGAGTTTTGCTTTTAGGTGGCTTGGGACATTCTCCTATGAGATGACTTGCATCACCACATCTAAAACACTTTCTTTCACCTTTAATCTTCTTATCATCCCGATCTTTTTGGAATGGCTTCTTTTCTTCTCGAGGTTGTCTTACAAACTTTCCTCTTCTTCTAAAGAACTTCTTGAAATCTCTAACGGCCATGGCATACTCCTCATCTTCACTATATCGAACAAGATTCACCATCATCGCTTGATTCCGCCTTTGCTTTAAGAGCAACGGAGTTGATCTTCTCCTTTCTTCCTTTGATGATCTCCGAATCTTTCTCCATTACCATTTCGTGAACTTTGAGGTTGCCAATTAGCTCGTCTAGTGACATTATTGAGAGATCTTTTGATTCTTCAATAGCGGTCACTTTAGCTCTCCATTTTGGATGGAGTGCTCTAAGAAATTTCCCGACAAAGTTCTTACTACGAAAAGATTCATCAAGTGCTTTAAGTGATGTAATAATAGTGTTAAAGCGAGCAAAGCCACAATCAATGGTTTCATCTTCGGGGATAACAAATTGTTCATATTGTTGAACAAGAAGATCAATTTTGTTATCCTTGACTTGTGAATTACCTTGATGTGTAACAATTAAAGATTCCCAAATATCTTTGGCGGTTTCACACATAAAAATTCTTTCATATTCTTTTCTAGGTAAAGCATTATAAAGCATCATTTTAGCTTCATTATTTTTAGCAACTAATTTCTTTTGTTCATCAACGGAAATATCCTTTGTTGTAGAACTAAAATCTCCTTTAACAATAATAAACCAAAGATCTATATCTTTTGATTTTACATATGTTTCAAAACGGTTTTTCCAATAGATAAATCCATTGGTTTCAAAGAGTGGTGGTCTTTGCATAGATTGCCCTTCTTTAAAGTTTTCGGAATCCATAGATCATTTCAAGTTTATAAAATACAAGTTATTTTAGAAATTCTTGAGCAACGAGGCTCGGGTACCAATTGTAGAAAACTAGAAGGGGGTTGAATAGTTTACCGATTAAAATCTTTGTTTTGAAACTTATTGAAAGATCAATTGATATTGATCTTAAGTATGTTAATGAAATATGCAAGCAATATGTAATAAGTAAATAAGGAAAGAAATGATCAAACCACAACAAGTTGTTTATAGTGGTTCGCTCTACAAGGACTCTTTTTCCTTGCCCTACTCCACTCCTCGAGTCTCACACTCGAGAGTTTAACTTCACTAGTCAACAAGCTCCTTTCACCGGCGAGAAAACCTTTACACTTCACACTATTTACACTAAGCTAGATGTAGAGTTCTTTCCAAGGGTACAACTACTCCCACACACAATGTATTTTGAGGACTAAAATACTAACCACTCACACTCACAAGATTATGATGGTTTGATACAACAATGAAGTATGAATCAACACTAGATCATACAACACTAAACAAACAAGACTTCCAACTTCGCAAAACGGAAGCTTGAATACACAAGATCTTCTGCCACTTGTGAATGGCGGATGAGAATGACTTAGAAAGGTGAAGAATAAATCAATGAAGATTTAGGGTATAGGGTCTCCCGTCGGTTATGTCCCCAAATGAGCTATGCAAATGGATCAATCAAATCGAGTAGTGATCGGTAGAAGTTTGAGCGACGGCAAAATATGATTTGATTACATTATAACTACGTAAATATCAAACAAACACAAAGGCTAAAATGCAAATGAGAGGAAATTAAAAAGATAAAATCTATTAAATAAACGCTATCACTATTTTTATGAAATGATGTTTTGTTTTATGTTTTTCTTAAATCAAATTAAAAATCTACTCGACGTACAACTAAAAACGTGAAACTAAATCAATATTAACCCTAAAAATATGAAAATGATGTTTTTACAATCCTAATGATAAAATAAAATTTATAGAAAAAGAAAATTATTTTAAAACTAATTATCTAATTAAAACTATTTTAACTATTAAATAAAAGCCTAAAATACAAGAAATTATGAAATAAAGCTAGAAAAATAAAATTAAAACTTAGAAAAATCTAAAATATCAAAAGAGAATTTTCAAAACTATTTTTGTAATTTTCTGATTATTTTTCTATTTTCTAGAATTTTAAACTATTAAATACTAATTAAATCACTAAAAATTACCAAATAAACTATGGAAAATCTGGAAAATTACTTTTTTCACTACTTATATTTATCTAAACCTAAGAAAATTGAAATATTATTTTTGAACCTTTTCTCCAATTTTTGTATTAAATGCTATTTAAAAGTGCTAAAAACTAATTAAAATCAAGAAAAATAAAAACACTAGAAAATTCTCGAAAATTTCGTAGAGAAACTCTAAATTAATATTAAGAAGCTATGAAAATTGGAAAAACAGGTGGTTGTGTGGAGAAAAATGGAACTGATGAATCAAGTGCTTATTGAAATAAGCACTTGATAAGCAAATGATCAAAACAAGCAACCCACTGATAACAGAGACTATGATATACTAAATATGACCAAATGAAACAGAAATCAACAAGCTACAACAACTGATTAACAAGATAAAACAGATTTGAAGATTATGATATTAAGCTAAAACAGTCTTGGGTACCAACTAGCAGTCAACAAATAAGCACTCAAACAAGCTACAAACTAAAAACCAATTATTAAGACCTAAGCTAGACCTGGCTAACTATGTTTTTGCCAAAAATCAGACTTTGAGAAGTAGTGATAAGTCCTGTGCAACCCTAGACCAACGAGAAAAACTCAGCCGAGCTATTGGAGCAGGGCAACTAGGCCTAACTTTGAGCTTATGCACAGGTTGATCCAGAGGGCTAAAGCTAAAACCAGATGTTAGGTCTTAAAGATCACCTATTAAACTACTTGTAAACCAAAAATCAAACCTTGAGAAGCTTTATTAAGATCTGTGCATCAGCTGCAAGTTTTGCTCAAATCCAATTTTCACACCATTTGACTTTTGAAAACCGCTTTGACTTTGGTGAAGTTTGGATCCAATTTAATGATTGATTATGATGTATTTTGATGAAATGAACACAAATTAAGCACTGTATAAGACTTTTAAACACAAGTCCAGAGGTTTCAAATCCAAAGATCCAACAGATTAATCAGTGACACAGTTTCCACTATTGATTTGACTTTTTGAGTTGCTAGTGCGCTTTTTATGGTCGATATGAACTCAAATGACTTTAATAAGTATGAACTAACAGATTCTAACTTATGCATACACCTCACGAGTCGGTATATCGTGCCAGCTGCCAAACACTCTTTAATACACTGAATTACAATTTAAAATGAGATAACAATCAACAATCTTGCACAAATGATCAAAACCAGTTTACTTGACCTAAACACCGATGAACTAATGAGTTTTAACAACTTTAAATTACTAAAACTAATTATGCTAAGAAAACCTAAAATTGCTTACAAATGTCCCTAGCCTCAATGGCAATCGATGAAACCGAACACTACCCTAATTTATTCAACCCACTGCTTCCATTTCAACCCATTTCAAGTTCTGAATCAAACCATATCACCCCTGCACCATTCTTGCTCCAATTTTGACTTTTGTTTACCAAGTTTCACTTTTGCTCAATACTTAAACACAAGCTTATAAAAAGCTATGATAAGCTAATATAACTTGTTTTAATTAGGAAAGAAGCTAATTGAAGCTTGATATTCAAAGTTTGAAATTAGGAAATCCAACAGTTAACAATAAAATTGAAATCATGAACATAAACTGAATTTGAGACTTAAAAGAGTTGCATTACATTAAGACTACTATCCTTGATACAAAACAACTGGAGATTTCAAATGAGAGCTAGCTAAGAAAATTTAAACTTTAAAACGACATACAAATTTAAAAAACTAAAAACTAACTATATTTTCCTGCCTTCCTTCTTGGTCTTTTTATACTCCCATCTCTTTCTTTCACTTTTCTGAGTGGATCCCAGCATCATTCTCACCCTTGATGTAAGTGATCTCCGCCATATATGTAATTTTATGCCAAAATTGGGTTTGATACTTTAGACAGTGGAAAGGGCGATTTAATGCGCTTGTAAGGTTGGTGAGGAGGGGAGACAAATGGTGGTGTAGGGTGGTTTTAGCGTGGGTAGAGGTGGAGGCTGTTGCGGGAGCGGTGACGAGATGTGGTGGGACAAACCGGGGTTAATATTATTTAAATCATGGGTTTGGGTGTCGGGTTGGGGTATTGGACCGGGTTAACAGATTGGGCCAGGGTATTATGTTTTGGGCTTGGGGTTTATATAAGGGTCCGGTTGGGTTTGTAGAAATATTAACATAAGGACCACTTTTGCACTTTCTCAAAACCAAAGGACCAATTCTGTAAATTATGAAGAGTAGTCAAAGGATTGGTTTTGCCAACTTTAATAATCCAAGGGTTAGTTTTTGACATTTTTGAAATTCCCAAGGACTAATTTTGACCAATTTAAAAGCTCAGGGACCAAACTGTAATTTTCTCAAAACTTTTAGATTTTCCACCAAAGGACTAAATATGACAATTTATGATTTTAAAAAGACCTTTGGTGACTTTTCTTTTGAAGTTTTGGCTCAGGGACTATTTTTGACAATTTTATAAACTTGGGGGACTAAAACTGCAATTTTTGCAAATTTGATATGTTTTTCATCTGATTTTGATATTTTTGCATTTAAAACACATAAAACACTGATTTGTGATATTTTGATCATTTTGATGTGCTTTCGAGTGTTTTCGAGATGATTTGCATTCATTTAGATACAAAATGATGAGTATTTAAACACTCATCAATCCCCACACTAAACTATTGCTAGTCCCTAGCAATCTTTTTGAAAAACTTAATGGATTTTGCTCTCTTTACCAAAGCCATTATTCGAGTAGCCAAATGTTTCAGTTCAAGCAAGAACCATGGTACAATCGATAACCATCTCTGATTTATTGGCAAATCATAAACCATATAACGGATTTGATGTGTCTTGCCGTTTTGACTACCAACTCTTAGATAAATTATCGAATTATCTGGTGAGTGAATACCAATTATGGTTTTTCCACTTGCCTTTACCACAAGCCATAACCTTATGGCTAGCCAACTCTTCACTTTTTAGGATATGGTGAAACAATACCATACAATTTTAGGCAAATTGCAAGCCATATAAACGGATTTGAGAAATCTTTACCAAGAGCCGCTTGCTCTGGATTAGCCAACTCTTTTGTCTTACGACATATGATGATAACCAAATGAGTAAGTGCAAAACACTTACTCCAAAAAATTTTGGCCAAAAGCGGGGATTGCGGTATAATTACATGATAAATTCGTGAGAATCCCCATTACTTTTAGAGATGAATATTGCCCTCAATATTCAAAGTAATGCAAGTTATATGCCTAAACAAAGAACGGAAAGGGGAATACTACGGCCATTATTTAGAAAGAAGATTTTTTTGAAACAATTATTATATACACATGTGTAAGTACCCCCACTCAGATGGTAGAAAATAGAAAGAAGTCGAAATATGGTGAAAACCCATACAAGTGTATATTGTTTTTGATTACCGAGTGCTCTTGACTCATCCCCGCATTCATTGGTTCATGGGGAAAGTGACGTGGAAAACCAATCTCGATCGGACTTTCGTTCACACTGTTGATAAACATATGAACATCGAAAGTTCCACACCGCCGAGATATAACCGCGGTATTGTTAATAGTAGAAACTATAAGGGATGATACCGGGGTCAAAGATGGTGTCCTCATTCCTAAAGAAGAGAAAAGGAAAGAGCAACCATATCTCGTGGAAGAATGGAATAAAGACGCATATAAGAATGCAAGTCCATTCCCTCGTGAGAGAAGCAATCACCGTTTTGACATCTTTAAGCGTAAACTTGAAGCTTAGATGGTGATTGTCAAGAAAAGGTCCGGGAGGGAGGGTGGGAAAGCGTTCTTCAATCAACAAACTTTCCGAAAAAGGATGTCTCCTCCGGATCAAAGTAGTGTTATCAATTTAGGAATTGACTTTCATCACTAAGAAATGCATCGACTTCATTCCAAAGTTGTCATCTTCCTCATCGATGGTGAGAGAAGGGATGGAAGAGTCTGGAATAAGACTAGAAGATGATGGATCATTTTTGAGCAATTCATCAATGGGAGAATGTCTCCATTGGATCACAAACATCATCATTCAACTCGATGAAACTCAAGAGAGTTTGGTTTCATCCACGAGACTTAACAAACTCGATCGACAAACCTGAGGTGGGACAAGTGGTGTGCTCTTTAGAGCTAGCGTTTCCACCACTTCGATGAAGTCTCCGATTATAGATCATCATCATCATCAAGAATACTCTTGACTTCCCTGGTACAGCTTTCAAACCATTTGTTTGAACTGGGTAATTTTAAAGCTTTGAGCTCAAGACGTTTTTCATGACTCCTCTTAACCGTGAAGTTTGAGAGTGTTGCATTGAATCTTTCAAATCTTTGATCAATTGTGGCAACACTCTGTTTGTACGAGGTTTGGAGTTCGCTGATATTTAACGTGAGCTCTTCCGTTGTTAACCCGTATGGTCAACTCTTCAAGACAAACACATCAATCGTGAGCACGACTCGTTCTTAAGAAAGCTCCCTAAGATAGTGGGAACTCTAGGATCGGCATCGAAGTCTACTACAACAAAGTCAGCATGAAAGTGAAACTTTCCCACTTTCATCACGCACATCCCGGCTATCCCAAGTGGATGAGTTACGCACGGTCCCGCTAGCTCGAGTGTCATACGAAAGTGGATGAAAGTTCGAGAAGAGACGTTTCTTCCATAACGAGTGGCATGAGGTTAATGCTAGCCCCAAGATCGCCAAGCGAGCATTGAAACATCCCAAGAAATCACATTGATTAAAACCGGCCGTGGTCTTCGCTTTCGAAGCTTATTAAGAATGGCTGTGAGCATTGCTCATTTAGAGGGTTTTAGCCATCTCTCGATAAGCTTGTCTTTGTTGGTGAGTAAGCCTTGCGTGGATGCAAATTTAGGCATTAGAACGAGCATCAACGGCTTATATCAAAGTGTAGTTCATTGAAAATTTGGAAAATTTTTTCCATTTGCTCTTTGTTTTTTTGTCTTTGCTTCTCATCATTCATTCTTGATGGGTAGGGAAGGCGACTAGACTTTTTGGGAATGGAAGTGTTTTTCGGCTCAAGATTTTTCCTCGAACATCGGGTTCGGACTTAAAACTTGGACTACCAAGGTGGGACGTAGCGTGACTTCCGTGGGCTTGAATAATGCACCTTGTCCGTTGTCTCCTTGGTAACTTGACTCAATGCCACGAGGAGGAGGGGCATAGGAGTCGAAGTCCATTGCCGTCTTACCACTACGAAAAGTGGTGACGGCTTTCAACTCTCGGCATTAGGGATTAGAATAGTATTGCTTGGCAGTCCTCCAGAAGATGGCGAAGCTTTGTTCATATTCATGTTCATGAAACTGCTCATCATATTCTTTTAACTCATTTACCGTAGAGATAATGGTATCAATTTCCTTTTAGCTCACCTCTCATGTTATTGATCCGAGTTTGCATTGAACGATGTTTGACTGGTCATTTTCATGAAGGCATTTGGCATGGGAGCTTGAGGAGGTTGTTGATAACTTTGATGATTAGGAGCTTGATATGGTTGGTTGAAATTGTTCCGTTTTTGATTGAAATTTTGAGAGTTATTGAAGTTGTGTCCTTGATTCTAACAAAGATTTTTGATTGCCATGGTTTTGATTGCCATGGTTTTGGCACGTGAGGAAAACTGTGGTGTCATACCGCTAGGTGCATCGGTAGTGAGGATCACTTGTGGTCGGTATTGATTGTGGTTTACCGGCTACGGGAGCTTGGTAAAGAGAAGCATCGGTTGCTTGACAATCATAATACACGTGTGGACCACTACAAATTTCACACACCTTGTTTATGGCTTTGATTGGTTCCGCTTATGAATTTCGCTGATTTCCTTTACCTCTTTATATCATACAATGGATCATGTCCGTTAGGCTAACTGAGCTGCTAACTCCTAAGAGTTACCGGATGAAGAAGTGGAGTGTTCGAACATTGACTTTGTGTCGAGAAATAGGAACTTTTGATTTACTCTCGCAAATTTCAAGCACATCTTTAGGTTTACGATTCAAGATATTGCCACCATGATGCTCAAAGAATCTTGATAGTTACAGTTCAACCCATTATAAAAGATATTGACTTGTTGAAGCTCCGTGAATTCATGATGGGGCATTTCCTGAGAGATCTTTGAATCTCCCATGCCTCTCCAAAATTTTCATCGAAATTTTGACGAAATCCGTAAATTTCATTTTTAGATTAGTCGTCTTTGATGGAGGGAAGAAGTAATTAACAAACTTTTGAACAAGATCCTCCCAAGTTTCGATGGATCGAGGGGGTTCTTTTTCCGTACCCAACCGGCCATTTGCCTCCTCAAGTGAGAACGGGAAAAGCATCAACTTGATTACTTTTTGTGGCACATCCTTGAAATTGATAGTTGAAGTCAACTTGTTAAACCAACGGATGTGCATACGGTCTTCGGTCGGCCAGCGAATTGATTCGTAGACACAAGTGTGATCAAATGTGTCTTCAATTCAAGTGATCAATTGATTATCAAAACAATGGCATCTCCATAACCCTGGGGTGCCTCGGAGCATTTCCGCCATAATGCGTTCGTCGCCATGGTGTTGTTAGAAATAGCACGAATCTCGTTCTATTCGGCGGCAAAGACGCTATGAGAACGTCGTCTAGGAATTTCTGCTAGATCACGCAAAGGACTCAATGATCTAGAAGAACGAAAAGCATGCACTAGAGTAACTCTAAGGACTCAGAGTTAAGGAGAGAAATGGGAATTATGAAGATCTTTCAGATGAGAATGAGAATTATGAAGACGTTTATAAAAATCAAAGAAGAATCTTTATGGGTTTTCGGTTCAAACGATATCACAACAAAATCAATTAACACAAAATCGAGGCAAAACAAAAGTGAACTTAACCAATAATCCAAGATGAATGGCTTCTTTGAAAAAGGTACACCAATCACAAGGACACAAAGGCAAGTTTTATATCTTTAGTTCTGGGAACTTATTATGGCTCCACCCCAGGTGCCATAGGTAGTGCACGCCTTGGTTTTGCGTGGTAATCTTTTAAGTTGTTTATTATTAAAGAAAATGACGAATCTTTTTGTATTTTTTATTTTTGATACATATATAGAAACAAAAGGAAAAATATTTTTGTTTTTATAATGCGTTGGTTAGGGTTTTTAAAAAGAAAATATGGATATATATATATAGAGAGATGGATGATATAAACAAAGAGTGAGGATTCAAACAACTAATCGCTAAAACGAAGATAGATCAAAGACCGACTACAAGGCGTAAAAAATTGATGCGCCGCAGTCAAGCTAAACACACAAGCCCGCCACTTGTGAATGGCTATGTGGCCGTAACGACCAATTTGCTAAAAAGCCAAGACTAAATCAATGAAGATCGGGGTATGGGTTATGTCCTACCGAGCTATGCTGAATGGATCAATCAACGCAGTAGTGATCGGAAGTTTGAACGAAAGGGAATATGATTTGATTATTATAACTACGTAAAATATCAAACAAACACAAAGGCTAAAATGCAAATGAGAGGAAATTAAAAAGATAAAATCTATTAAATAAACGCTATCACTATTTTTACAAAATGATGTTTTTGTTTTTATGTTTTTACGAAACTGAAATTAAAATCTACTCGACGTACAACTAAAAACGTGAAACTAAATCAATATTAACCCTAAAAATATGAAAATGATGTTTTTACAATCCTAATGATAAAATAAAATTTATAGAAAAAGAAAATTATTTTTAAAACTAATTATCTAATTAAAAACTATTTTTAACTATTAAATAAAGGCCTAAAATACAAGAAATTATGAAATAAAGCTAGAAAAATAAAATTAAAACTTAGAAAAATCTAAAATATCAAAAGAGAATTTTCAAAACTATTTTTGTAATTTTCTGATTATTTTTCTATTTTCTAGGAATTTTAAACTATTAAATACTAATTAAATCACTAAAAATTACCAAATAAACTATGGAAAATCTGGAAAATTACTTTTTTCACTACTTATATTTATCTAAACCTAAGAAAATTGAAATATTATTTTTTTGAACCTTTTCTGAATTTTTTGTATTAAATGCTATTTAAAAAGTGCTAAAAACTAATTAAAATCAAGAAAAATAGAAAATAACTAGGAAAATTCGAAAATTTCAGAGAAACTCTAAATTAATATTAGAAGCTATGAAAATTGGAAAAACAGGTGGTTGTGTGGAGAAAAATGGAACTGATGAATCAAGTGCTTATTGAAATAAGCACTTGATAAGCAAATGATCAAAACAAGCAACCCACTGATAACAGAGACTATGATATACTAAATATGACCAAATGAAACAGAAATCAACAAGCTACAACAACTGATTAACAAGATAAAACAGATTTGAAGATTATGATATTAAGCTAAAACAGTCTTGGGTACCAACTAGTACCAACAAATAAGCACTCAAACAAGCTACAAACTAAAACAAATTATTAAGACCTAAGCTAGACTGCTAACTATGTTTTTTGCCAAAAATCAGACTTTGAGAAGTAGTGATAAGTCCTGTGCAACCCTTAGACCAAACTGAAAAACTCACCGTGGTCTGAGCTATTGGAGCAGGGCAACTAGGCCTAACTTTGAGCTTATGCACAGGTTGATCCAGAGGGCTAAAGCTAAAACCAGATGTTAGGTCTTAAAGATCACCTATTAAACTACTTGTAAACCAAAAATCAAACCTTGAGAAGCTTTATTAAGATCTGTGCATCAGCTGCAAGTTTTGCTCAAATCCAATTTTCACACCATTTGACTTTTGAAAACCAGTTACCAGTTTGACTTTGGTGAAGTTTGGATCCAATTTAATGATTGATTATGATGTATTTTGATGAAATGAACACAAATTAAGCACTGTATAAGACTTTTAAACACAAGTCCAGAGGTTTCAAATCCAAAGATCCAACAGATTAATCAGGACACGCTTCCACTATTGATTTAACTTTTTGAGTTGCTAGTGCAGCTTTTATAGGTCGATATGAACTCAAATGACTTTAATAAGTATGAACTAACAGATTCTAACTTATGCATACACCTCTCGAGTCAGGTTATATCAGTGCCAAACACTCTTTAATACACTGAATTACAATTTAAAATGAGATAACAACTGAACAATCTTGCACAAATGATCAAACCAGGTTTACTTGACCTAAACACTGATGAACTACAGGTTTTAACAACTTTAAATTACTAAAACTAATTATGCTAAGAAAAACTGAAAATTGCTTACAAATGTCCCTAGCCTCAATGGCTTGCCAATCAGTGAAACCAGAACACTACCCTAATTTATTCAACCCACTGCTTCCATTTCAACCCATTTCAAGTTCTGAATCAAACCATATCACCCCTGCACCATTCTTGCTCCAATTTTGACTTTTGTTTACCAAGTTTCACTTTTGCTCAATACTTAAACACAAGCTTATAAAAAGCTATGATAAGCTAATATAACTTGTTTTAATTAGGAAAGAAGCTAATTGAAGCTTGATATTCAAAGTTTGAAATTAGGAAATCCAAATTAACAATAAAATTGAAATCATGAACATAAACTGAATTTGAGACTTAAAAGAGTTGCATTACATTAAGACTACTATCCTTGATACAAAACAACTGGAGATTTCAAATGAGAGCTAGCTAAGAAAAAGTTAAACTTTAAAAGACATACAAATTTAAAAACTAAAAACTAACTATATTTTCCCCGCTTTCCTTCTTGTCTTTTTATACTCCCATCTCTTTCACTTTAAATTGGTGGATCCAAAGATCATTCTCACCCGCTTGATGTTGAAGTGATCCCTGGCCATATATGTAATTTTGAAGCGCCAAAATTGGGTTTGATACTTTAGAGACAGGGAAATGCGGGCATTTAATGCGTTTGTAAGGTTGGTGAGGAGGGGGAGACAAATGGTGGTGTAGTGGTTTTTAGGTGGGTAGAAGGAGGGGGTTGCAGGAGCAGAGCGAGAGATGTCGGGGAAGACAAACTGGGCCAAGGGTTATATTATTTAAATCATGGGTTGGGTGTGGTGGCATTGGACCTGGCCAATGTTAACAGACGGGCCAGGTATTATGTTTTGGGCTTGGGGTTTATATATGGTCCCGTTGGGTTTGTAGAAATATTAACATAAGGACCACTTTTGCACTTTCTCAAAACCAAAGGACCAATTCTGTAAATTATGAAGAGTAGTCAAAGGATTGGTTTTACCAACTTTAATAATCCAAGGGTTAGTTTTTGACATTTTTGAAATTCCCAAGGACTAATTTTGACCAATTTAAAAGCTCAGGGACCAAACTGTAATTTTCTCAAAACTTTTAGATTTTCCACCAAAGGACTAAATATGACAATTTATGATTTTAAAAAGACCTTTGGTGACTTTTCTTTTGAAGTTTTGGCTCAGGGACTATTTTTGACAATTTTATAAACTTGGGGGACTAAAACTGCAATTTTTGCAAATTTGATATGTTTTTCATCCGATTTTGATATTTTTGCATTTAAAGCACATAAAACACTGATTTGTGATATTTTGATCATTTTGATGTGTTTCTGAGTGTTTGCAGATGATTTTGCAGTTTATTTTGTACAAAAATGATGAGTATTTACACACTCATCAACTTCCAACTTCTCGTTGAAGCTTGAATATGACTTGATCTTCTTTGCTACAAAAGAGATCACTAATATGATATGAAACCGAGTTAGAAAGGTTAGAGAGAAGATATGTATGAGAGTATGTTAGAAAGGGATGAGAAACTACTTGGCTTGGCATTGCTATTTATAGCCAATTGGACAGAAGCGTTTCATCGACGGCGGACCCCTTAAAAGGGTTCCGCCCGTGTACCATTGGTACCGCCACCCATCAAGATATCAAATCTCGCCTTAAAGTCAACTCTATCTAAGAGAGATTGTGCAAGATATGAAGAGTACAAATCTTCACAAAATATCTAATGGAATCTTCCAATTTTATGATGTAATACATGATATCAAATGTTGTATTACTATTTATAGAAATATGCAAATGCTTAAGTAGTGTTTGGTTTTAAGAACCTAACACATTCTACAAACTACTATCATACATAATGATTAGAGTCATATCAAGATGTTACTAATCATAAATGTAAATGCTTGAATGATGAATATATTGTTTGAGAAAGCTTGTTTTAATATCTAATAAACTTGACAAGCTTTAAGCTTTTATAAATTAAATTTACTTTTGTCGTTAACAAAACTTAGGCAAAGATCAAAAATATAAATAACGTTTAATGACGATATTTGTATTAACATAAACATTAACCAATTGACCTTCGGAATGGTACTTTACAAAACGACGGGTATTATGTAGAATACCCGTTTTGACCCATTTTCAATACATACAACCTTTACCACTTCCGCATTACTTCAAACCTTTCAAAAAGCATTCACTTAACATATTAAATCATGTTCATAATCATTAACCCATTTACAACCCAAAATGGGTATAAATACACATTATTCCAAACACCTCTTTTACATGACCATAAACACTAAGACCATGTTATAACCTACCGTTTGACGACCCAATTACTTCAAAGACCATATACTTTGACACTTGACGACACATTTACAAACCATTTTAGACTTCTGGGGATACAACATTGACTTGAGCTCTCATCTACCTAAGCTCCTATACTTTCTTACCAACCTTCTTAACTTCCTCATTAGAATCCTTAAGCCTTATTTCCAAGCATTACCTTTTCTTCATGTTTAAACCTACAAAATGTTAGACACTTAAACCGTAAGCGCAAGGCTTAGTAAGTAAAACGATCATAACATAATATTATAATCATTCATACATAACGCATCATAACTCATTAAACCATTACAATCATTAAACATTAACACATACCTTAACTCGCTTAATGCACCAATAATCCTTATAGGTTATTTCATCAACACATCTTAGCCTAATCCATCCTTGATAAGTCTCATGACTAGTTATACCAAATTAGTCTCAAACACACATACACATAAGCACATACATTCAATCACTTAAATACCTTAACATAACAAGTCACATAACACATAATGTATAAAATCATTACAACATCACATCATAATCGGTTTACTTACCTTGATTCCAAGATAGTGATATCAATTAGAATCATCATCATCAATACCATCATTAGCTTCTTCTTCACATCCTAGGTCAATTATCATAACACTTAATAATCATAATTAAATAATTATGACAATGGTTTATATAACCATATCCCATTTCTTACACACCTCTAAACATCATATAATCATATCTTGATTATATGATGATCAATCCATAAATTACTAACTTAATAAAACTTAACCCATAATCATCATAACATCTTTAATTAGCTTAAAAACATCATTGACCCAATGTCCCTAAATTAGGTATATGAACCATAACTTTCAATTCTCTAATTAACCTCAATTAAGGGTTACTTACTTGCATATGGACATGGTTCGTGATAGATCACATGAGCTAAAGCTTTAATCCTTAATCAATTGATCACCAAAACCATCTTGTCTTTTCCCTCCTTTTCTTTTTCACGTCACACACACATACCTACTCTCTCCTGGAAATCTAATGATACTAGTAGAAGTATCCTGATTATTGTAGGAGGAAAGTTTGCCTAATTGGCACATTACGTCCCTTAGGTTCCTTTCTTTCTATTTTGGCCACAACCACTTAATAATACATTTAGCACTTGGCAACTTAGGTCCCTTAAGTACATTTCTCTTGTATTTATGACATGTCATATTTCCTATAACCATTTACATAATGTTTAATACTTATAGTTTGACTACCGGGTTTGACCAACCAATCCCGTGACTCTTTAAAACTTGTAAAAGTCGTAGTAAACTTAGTCAAATAGCATTCTTGTAATAAAAGGCTTAGGCCCGATTTCAGAGTGTTATATTAATCGTGGGGTCCGTCCCCACGGTAAGGCTAACGGTTTGCTTTCATTTATGCAGGGAATCATTTCATTACTTGGCTTAGTACAGATTCAATCCACTAATAGCTTGTTGTCCCGACCCAATAAACCATCTCAATACACATCTAAACCCGTCACACTTTTTGTACTAACAAGTTGGCGCCATCCGTGGGACCAGTGTACAACTGCGTTCTTGAAAATACTCATCATGAGTACTCAGTCCGGACCCGCTCCTTCTGTGCCCACATCTGCCGTGCGAAACACGATAGGGAAATGAAAAGACGCATCACTAGAAGATCATGAGAGATCCACGTCCGACACAGCTCTCAGAGAATCTTTGTGACAAACATTACCACCAGTTGTTGCCAATCATATCTGAGAAAGTTCATCAATAAAAGAAGCAACAAGAAAAGCTTAAAGAAATAGAAGCAATAAAAGCTTGACTTAATTTCTAGGAAGCTTCACAACATTCCGAATCAGGAACACCGAATAGAATAAAGGATCTAAGGAAAAATCTCGAATCTAAAAGACACCAAAGTGTACACGAAAGCCCCGACCGAAGGAATTACCAATCCAGGTCACCAAAGAGGAGGTATCCGGAAAGAGAAACGGTGTTAAAAAGATTGGAAAGAGGCGCGTTCCACATATTGGGAGATAAGAAAAGAAGTATGTCAGCATACTCAGGAGACTCCAAACACCGGTCCCGCTGCAATACCCAAAAAAAAGAATAAAGCTGCTACCAGAGTTCTCATTCAACAAAAGTACCAAGCTAAATAATGTACCGAGCTCTCTAAGTATGTAAGAAAGCTCAACACTCCTAATATCAAACTCAAATCGACAAATAAACTCGAACTCGATTATTTCCTGATGTCAAACTTTAGTAGCTCGAGATCGACTGATTTTGATCAATTTGAATTCAAATAATTTTTAAGTCGATCTCGAATAGCTTGCGAGGAGTGTGACATTCCCACCAACAAAAGTACAACTTGTATTCCACAAAGTGCAAAATTGGTAATGATAGTCTACTGTTTCCATTAGTAGAAAAGTCGTGTTTCCATTTCCATTCGACCATCCACCCACCCTCTTTAAACACCCCCATCGTTTATAACGTCTCACAAAACCCCCAAATCTCACACACATCACGTCTTCACATTTCATCATCATCATTCTTCACATCACAATGGATCATCAAGAATCAAACCACATCACCGAAGAAAACAATCACGGATGGCAAAAAGTCACCTACGCCAAAAAACACCGCAAAACCAATCCTTCTTCACAGGTGACGTCATCAACATCAGCATCATCAAAGCCTCATTCTAACGGATCTACTGATAAGAATTTATTCACATCGATCGAGAAGAAATCAGAAGAGCGTAGGAAGCTAATTGAAGCCGATCGCTTAGCCAATTTAGCGATTTATGATGGTGAAGATACCGTTAAAACGGTTAAGAAGAAGAATAGTTATGATGATAGTGATAGTGATGATGAGGTTGTGGTTAATGGTAATGGAGGTGTGAATGTTGAGGAGAAGAAGGTGAAAGTGAAGAAAGTGAAGAAGCCGAAAATTACGGTTACGGAAGCTGCGGTTAAGATCGATGCGGATGATTTGGCTACTTTCCTGTCTGATGTTACTGTGAGTGTGAATTTTGTTATGATTTTGATATAATTGTTGATCTGTTTGATTTGATTTGATAATTAGGTATAACTTGTTGATGCATGTATGTTTAGATGATTTGGATATGATCTTCGTGTAGTTTGCAGAAATTGATTGAATGATCCGTATAAAATTTGAAGGATTTGGCGTTAGTGTTGGTAATCTGGTTTTACTGATTTGATAATAAGGCATGCAGTTGTTTTTGATATGATGTTTGTATGATTAGCTGATTTTTTGAAATTGTAGGATGTGTGATTGGATTCGTAGTTAGTGTTAGTGATCAGTTTGAAATTGATTTGTTAATAAGTTAAACTTGTTGTGAGGACATTGATGTTGAATTGAGGATATGTAATGTTGATGAAAATACCTGCATGTAGAAATGAAAGGAAATAGAAGTGATATTTTTGTTTAAGTTTATGGATTAGTTTGGGATTTGATCTAATTCTTTTGATGCGATTTGTGTTATTAGCTGAAATTTATTGAATGATCGGAATTTTTGCTTTATTAAATCTGTGGGAAAAACAATTAGATCTTGCTTTAGTTTAGATATTTTGCTAAACTGATCTGATAGTATTTTTTCAAAAGATTGATCTTGAAATGTGGCATGTATACTATGCTGGGCTTAGTTTAATACAATTGTATTTGTAGAGGAATGAAAACAGAGCATATATTTTCAGATTTTGTTATGGATTATGTTTAGATTAGTGTGGTGTTTAGTTTAACTTTTGCGAAGAAATAATGATCGTTTCTGGTAACACAGTTAGATGCTGCTATAGTTGTGTTTTCTGTTGGAACTGATACGATAATTAGGTGTACCTTGCTGCATAGTTTTAGGAAAATGATCTTGATATGTGGCTGTATGTAACATGCAGGGGTTTGTATCAAACATGATCATGATAGCATGTGCATATCAAAAAAAGAAAATGAAATTTGTTAGCTTTATTCTATGGATTATGTTTGGATTAATTTGGTACTGGATTTTTAGTTTATATATTGGAGAAATTTACTAATCATGTAGTTTTATATTTATACATACAGGCTTCATTTGAGACACAACAGGATATACAGTTAATGAGGTTTGCTGATTACTTTGGACGGGCATTTTCTAATGTCAGTGCTTCACAGTTTCCGTGGGTGAAGCTATTGAGAGAATCTCCTGTTGTAAAGGTTACAGATGTAAGTTCTTTTGAAACTCTCTGTACACTCAATTAAAACTTCCACTGTGAATTTAAATGCCCATTAACTTGTTACTTAATGTGTAATATGCTCAGTATTGTCATATAAACTAGTTGTGATGAAACGTAAGAAGTTGGACCGTGTGTATGATCTGGTGTTATATGTATTAAAGTTCACATTCCTGTCGTAATAGATGCATAAAATTAAGCAAATAATGACTTATTGCATTTACATATGGATTATGTGATAAGAATGTTAGCGCGGCAATAGGAAATTTTACTTAGATACAATGAAAAGCTGCTTTAACATAAATGTGCATGATGAGTTTAAATGAAAGGTTTATGGTATTGCTGTTTCAGTAATATGTTACATGTCATGGAGCTCTCCTTTATGTAACATAGGTGTGGGTTATTATTACAGTTACTTCTCTTGTTTGCTTGACAACTAGAAATGAAGTTGCATCACGTTCTAACCATGAGTATTTTAAGACCATTATGTGCATCCACCTAACTTCTTTATGATCTGTGATCAAGTCCACATGCACGAGGTGCCAAAATGAGAATTATTTAAATTCAAACAATGGTGATAGTGTGATACAAGCTAACAGAAGGGAGACATAAAAGTATATGGTCGTACTAAGAGCAACTACAACTCTATGTTTGTATGTCAGAATGTTGGGGAAGGCAAATGTCCTCCAATAAATAATAATGTTACATATCTCGATACACTCAACTTTAGTTGACAATCACATTTCACCTGCTTGCTGTTATTTGAGCAAAATAGATCCTTGTTGTCTTTCAACCATCATCTTTTGGTAAAAAGTTACCCCTGGAGACATGTTCTAGCTAGAACCTGGTCGACATTGACTGTAGATTTTAGTACCAAGTAAACATAGAACAACTCTTAAATTTGTATAGACTTAATCTTTTGTATTTTGTTCTTGTAGTTAGCTGACTAGAATGCTCTTAACTCAATACTTATTACACCTATTGTTTGTTACTTTGATGCAGCATACATCACAATGTCTTATCTAGCTATCTTTTTATTAGTTTTCCAGACTTACTACAAGAGAAAAAGTTAATTATAATTGTATTTGAAAATTTTGAGGTAAAAACAGACTCGTGAGGCATCATAGTCTTCATTTGTATGGGCCTTCCAGCTTCCTTATCCACATACTATGTATAGATATGCTAATGCTATGCTGACATAGAAGTAACTGGATTCATCATTCTTATACTAACCGATTATTATGAACCCTGACAGAATTTCTATCTTACAAGGATAAGATGGTTCTTGTTGGTAGTTGTACCTCCCATTCTTCCTCCTCTCCGAATTTAATTTCTATATTTTTCTTTTTTGCAGAATCCAGTGTCACATATTCCTGAAGCTGTATACAAGACATCAGTTGACTGGATCAATAACCGATCTTCGGAAGCACTTAGTTCTTTTGTTCTATGGTCCTTAGACAGCATTCTTGTTGACTTTTCCATCCAACAAGGCAGTGGAAAGGGATCAAAGAAAGGTCCCCAAAAGACATCCTCAAAATCTCAGGTAAGATAGTGGGAAAGCTGAATGACAAATTGTTTTTAATTTAGAGGGCATGCAGGAAAATACTAAATTACTAATTGTTTTTTGTTAAATTTCATTGGCAGGTTGGTATTTTCGTAGCATTAGCAATGGTATTGCGAAGGAAACCGGATTCATTGATTAGTGTATTACCAACTCTGAGGGATACTTCAAAGTACCAGGGACAAGATAAGCTTCCACTTATTGTGTGGATGGTAGCACAGGTGAGTTCTTAATTAGATAATCTGTTACAACAGGATACCTTCTGTTCTTACCATATGTAAGTTATATATATTTATATCTGCTGAAACTATATCTATTATATGAAGGCAACGCAAGGCGATCTGGCTGTTGGTTTGTACTGCTGGTCGCATTTGGTTTTGCCCATTGCTGGGGGCAAATCTGGCTCTAATCCTCAGACCAGGGATCTAATTTTGCAATTAGTGGAAAGGTTTCAAATCAACCTTTAACTATTTATTCTTTTTTTGTTTCACTAAGCTTACAAACATGCAATATATCTTTGATACTTCTTTTTTGGTTCTTAGGATTCTCTCTTCCCCAAAGGCTCGTACTATTTTGATAAATGGTGCTGTGCGGAAAGGAGAGCGATTGATGCCACCATCAGCACTTGACCTTCTGTTGAGAGTAACTTTCCCTTCGTCTTCAGCTCGAGTTAAGGTAAAGTGATTAATAAGGTTCTTAAATGTTTAAATCGCAAAAACCATGTTTTTACATGATTTATGTTTGAATACCCTTTGAATGGCATTCAACCCGTTTGACCCTTTTTTGAGGTTAAATTCTTTAATATAATTCATTTGACTTCTTAGATCAGACATTACCCAATTCGGACCATTTCATAGTTAAAATAGTTAAATTTACTACCCCACTATTGTCTGATTATGTTATGATGCAGGCAACGGAAAGGTTTGAAGCTGTGTATCCTACACTTAAGGAAGTGGCTCTCGCCGGTTCCCCTGGAAGCAAAGCTATGAAACAAGTTTCGCAACAAATCTTTACCGTTACTTTGAAAGCTTCTGGAGAAGGTGCACTTTACATATATAATGAGAAACTTCAACTTAAATATGGTATTCAAAGACTTAATTTTTACTTAATTTTTGTTTGTTTGGCAGCAATCCCTGAACTATCCCATGAAGCATCTGGTATTTCTATCTGGTGCTTAACTCAAAATCCTGATTCTTATAAGCAATGGGTGAGTTTTGTTTTTCATTTTGGGAATGCTGTTATTATAAACATCTCTTTTGTGAATATTATTTTAAATGTACTATTTATATAATTTGTTCAGGAGAAGGTTTATGTGGATAATTTAGAAGCTAGCGTTGTTATTCTGAGAAAGCTTACCGAGCAGTGGAATGATTTATCTGCAAAACAGTCTTCTCTTGAGGCTCTTGGTGAAACTCTCAGTAGTTTCAAGAACATGGTACATCTCTTACCCATTTCTCATATTGTTACTACTATGAACCTTCTGCTCTCATAAAGTTGAAAACGTGTATTCGGGTTGATTTTAAAAACATTTGTTTATCATATGCAACAACCCTGTTTCAGTCTACCAAGTGGCATTTTAACTAAATGGTCAGTAGATTCTTTCCACTCTATTGGTTTGGTTGTGAGTTTTAGGTCTCTTTAGAAACATTAGTGTGTCAGTTTGTTGATCTTCTAGAAAAATTGGAAGTTTGAAGATTAACTCATTTGCACTCAGAATTGAGTGGATTCTTTTGAGATGAAATATTACCCCTTACTTTTATGTGCTATACTATTTAGTGTTCTAAATGGGTCTGAAAAATCCGGATTGGGCCGATATGCAAGCATTTATACGCGTTTATTTTTAAAACTGTAAATATTCAATATAATTACAAAACTCTATCACCACTATAAAAATCTAACTTGTTTTTGGATAAAGTAAGGTATGAGGTTGTATACAACTTACAAGTACACGTGGGGGGTCTTCGACCAGTTTATTACCTATTTGTCGTCTTCTATTTTTTCTTCTTCTTTTTTTTCTTTTTTTTTTTTTTTTTTTTTTGTTTGTTTGTTTGTCATATATAATAGATTTTAGCACCTCTATTACTGATTAATGACTTACAAATCATCACAATACCTCTATTCACTACCATTCTAAAATATAAAAAGAATGTCTTTATTTTTTATGAGCACTGAAAAATCATGTGAAGCTCAAGTTGCAGATTCCACTGAATGTAAGCATTAGTTAAAAGCAATCGTGCTTATTTATTCTATTTTAAAAAAAATTTATCTACAGAATGAAAAAGCCTTGACAGAGGGTGACATATCTGCTGCTGAACAAAAGCTCTACAAAGAAGCAGACAAATATTGTAAGGTGTTACTAGGAAGACTGTCACGTGGGTGGGGATGTGTTAAAGGTTTGGGTGTGGCTCTCATCGTCATTGGTCTGGGAATCGCTTTCGTGCCTCAAAACGCTTTTGAGTCTTTGGATTTGACCAAATTCGTTGAAATGCTCAACATCCAACACTCAGTTTGAGAAAAAAAAGCTGTTCCAGTCTCTAACATGCAAGATAGTTCGGCGGCATACAAAAGGTGAAAGTTATAAGAAAGAGAATGAGGTACTATTTAAGTTTCCTCCCTTTTAGAACTATGTTTCAACTAAAAGTGGATGCAAGATCAACCGGTTTTCAAGCGATTTTGTTTCTTGGTTATTTAATATCTGTTTGTTTTCGGATCTGTTTTTTTTTGGGTTGAGGTGGATGTTAATTTTCAGGTTTATTTCAAAGTTTCAAGTTGCTCAGTTTCTAATATCTTTGATTGTCAAGTGTTTGGTGTTGTTTGACCCAGTATTAGATGTAGTTAATGTAAATGTGACAAAATGGGTCCGCATTTGGCAGCAGGTTTGGGTTAAATGGGTAATATTTTGGTATGCTTAATTGTTTCTACCCTCTAATCTTTTGTCCAGTTTTTAAGTAAATTATTGATGTTTTACATACTATAACAAATGAATATGTCATTACAATAGTAATTGTAAAACGTGTTAGTGTTTGGCGATATTTGATTCGTTTTGACCCATATTTGACCTTTTCTGTTTTTAGCTTAGTTGACCCGTTAAGAGATAAACATGACCCAAGTCGATCCATAGTAATAGTCACCTTAAGTTTTATTTTCTTGGTGTATTTCCAACAGATAGCACTTGTTACTCATCTTCTGTTTCTTTGTTCCTGCCATGTTATTTGTGTCTATGAACCTTGGACATCGAGTCCCTTGAGTGGCTCGGCTGAGAAATACATACACGCCGAAATTTGTGTGAATTATATGCATTGTAAATTGAATGTATTACATAAAAAGGGCGGAGTAGGTACATGTGTCATTATGATACATAGTAATAGCCGGTCACATGAAGTGAAAATTGTGTATTCATTAAACTTCATAATCATCAATGGTAGCCCAAGGGAATTTTCTGTAAGAATTGCGAATTTTTGAAGGATCTTCAGGTACGGACCATGGGTATTTCATGTCTGGATCTCTTGGGAACTTCCTGAAGTTCAAAAAGGGTGCCCAAAGCAACACCCTGTCAAATGCCCAACATCTTTGTGTTAGCCTTGTCAACTCTAAACGGATAAGTACAACGAATAAGGCAGAGCGTTTGAAATTTGTTGATTATAACAAATATTATGAAAAAAGTTCATTCTAAAAACCAGTCTTCTAGTGAAATAGAATTCAAGTTGCAGCAACCAGATAATTAGTCAAGGCATTATCTAGATAAAAGAAAGTAGTTTAACTTAACTACGTGTCAAATGAGACATCATAAATTTACTGATTTTCATATTTACTCATCGAATAGCGGTTTTATAATTGGTTTCTATAATCAATTGGGATGAAAGCTGAACATGGAAGGGATAATTTGAACTAACCCTGGGAAGAACATGAAGACAAACATAAACTGCACATACATCTCCAAAAGATTTCTCTTGTACCATCTTGTCCTCAACCAGTTCATGATAAATGGCTGCGAAATCATATCAACCATTCAAACCACTTATCCAAATAAACACCACAAAAAATGATCAAAACAAGTTTCTTTTCACTTACTGGTGCCACTAGAAAATAGAAGAAAGCACATATGGCTAATTGTATCAACTGCCACACCAAATCCTCTTCATAGTTTACTCCGGTCACCGCTAAAGCTGGTTCACTAATAACCTGGTATTATCTCAACTAAATCAACCACAATCAAAACGTGAATTTTGGTTTTACAATATGATAACAATAACTTACAGTGGTCAATAGTGCTCCAACTTGTATTGCGAGGCTGGACTTACTCAACACGAATTCGTCATCATTCTTCTTCAAATTGGCAACTACGAGTTTCTGTAATGACCCGAAAGAAACGATAAGCAATGTTTTGGGACAGCATCTTGTATGAATGAATAAGTCTAACAATTTTTATTAGTAGTTTAGCATGTTTTGTTAAAATGATGGATAAACTTACAGAATACTTGTGTGGCTTGGAGACATGGGGTTGTTTTTTATTGAATGGGAGAGGATGAAATTTGCATTGAGGAATTGAAGGCAAAGCCTTTGGGATGTTGAAGCTCAAGGAGGAGCTCATTTTATTTGTGGCTATGTATGTGTATGTTTATAACAATATATACTCTTGTTATCTTTATTACTTGGATGTCTCTTGCTCAAATTTTTTTGCATAGTTGTTATAGAAGACAAGACAAAAAGGTTAAAAAAAAATACAGCAAAGGTGGAATAGTTTTAACATTTAATTACAATTACTACTTTAACATATATAATTAAAAAATCCGTACGAAAGTTTGTTAAATGTGAAATTAAGGTCATTTGTTACGGGTGTGTTTTGGTTGATAGATATCGGAATCATGTAATGACAATGATAGTCATTGTAAATGTTTAGTTGACTACTGTGAAGATCAATATGAAAATTTAAACCCATAGACTCATTCTAGTAGGTAAACGTGGGTTTCTTTGTCATTCCCGTGAGTCCCTCTTTGGTCTATTTTTCTCCACCACACAAAAATAAGAAAACTTTGAATTTATCTAAATTTTGTTTACTATACTTAGAAAATAGTAATGAGTCCATCTCATGAGAACTTATTAATAAAACCATATTGTCAAAACAAACAACAATATTAAGTATGGCCACCACTAAATGCTGACCACCGCTAAATGCTGATAATACTGACCACCACTAAATGCCTACTCGCAAGATATTTGATCTCATTACAAGAAGTTAATAGTTCAAACTATTTGAGGTGGTAGGCAAATGTCGGAAACAATCACGAGATACCTGAACAAGGATATTTTTATTTTTAAATTAGCTTTATCAAATAACTTGAACAAAATAACCTCATTTTTATTATTTTTTTATAATTTTTTTTATAATACTTTACACGAGAGATGATCTAATACACAAATTATGTGAACATTTTATATAAATTTAATATTAAGCAATACATGAAAGAGCTTCTCTTGTCCGAGGACATGACCACAAATAAGAAGCGTGGAGAGATAAGATTAGAATACGCGGGTAGTTTCGGGCTAGGTTGTTTGATGATAAGTAGCATTTCCTCTAGCGTTTTTGTTGGGTTCAGTCAGTACCCAAACCCCTTAATTCTAGGATTTGAATAGAAAATATCCTAAGTGTTTATGACCTTAAACACTAACAGGTCACTGAGCGCATAGTCACTCAGTGAGTCATCTTCAGGATACTTAGAACGAGACTTAGAAGAAAAGTCTCTCACTCGAGTGAACTCAGGGGTGAAGAATGAGTCAAGAAGAAGATGATGGGTTCAGTGAGTGATGACAATTACTCACTGAATCCCATAACTCCTCATCAACTACAATCACTGATGACAAAGACTGAAGACCAAGACTGAAGACAAAGAAGACTGAAGAATGGGTGAGACAAGGCGGGACAAGTTTGAACTTATAAGGAGGAGTGCTTATCAGCCATAAGTCAAACTTTTCCTGAAAGGCTAACAACCAAGATCAGTGTCATCACTGATGACCAGAAAGCTAATTTGTCTGTTACCCAAAATAGCCTCTTGTAAATATAGATAAAATACATCAATATTTTGTCCTTATAGGTTACGTCAGTTTGTCTTATAGGATATAGTTAAATTCCATATTTGTATAAATAGACATAAGGTAGGAGTGGAAGTTAAGCTTGTGCATTAATTATGAAAACACACACAAGCAACTTTTACTCCTCCAAATACGACTATGTCCCTGAGATAGCTCAGTGGTTCCTGATAGTTGTGCTTAGACTTAGCCTAAGCTTAATGAGGAGTGCACACTATACTTGTCATTCAATCTCAAGTGTTGTTCCGCAAACATTTGGGTAATATATTCTTTTGATTCGTTTTAATAAGAAAATAAACGTTGAAAAATCTATTGTGGATTTAATTTACTTATCTTGTTTAAATTGATTTTTCAAATACTTTGCTTAATTCATAGATCACACTTAGTCTAAATTACTATTTTTGCAATTTGTGATAAGAGAACAACAGTTTTAGATATAGTGTCCCTTTGCTTGTTCCTTTTAGGTTTTTTAGGCGTTTAGTGGCCTCTCATGTTCCTTTTGCTTTGACTTAACCTTAGACCCCATAGTGTTTCCCTAGTTAGATATTTGATGTTCTCTTAGGTCTTGGTTTTATATGTGCCTTTTGCACTTTTTTTTCTTGCGTTTTTCTTGGTGCTTTTGCCTTTTAGCTTTTATGCGTTTATGATTTTGTGCTTGTATACGTATGCCCGTGCCCCTTGTCTCTTTGAGCTTTGTCTTTTCTATATTTGTGTTCTCTTCCATCGTTTGCTTATATTTCTTTATGTCCATTTTCTCTTAAAGGCATGTTTGGTAGGGTGGAATGAAAAGATGAGAATAGGGAGGAGAATGATTTCCCATGTTTGTTGATAAGAGAATGGAAACGTGTGATTATAGTTTGATTCTCTTTCCCTCAATATCATTTTTCTAAAAATGTAAAGAATAGGGAGAATGGAACTTTTTAACGCCTCTCATTCTCTACTATCACTCTCAATGAATTGGAGAGCCAGATAAAAAAAGCGTGGGTATAAAGGCCTATTACACGTGCATCGCACATTCATATAACAAATAAAGGCTCTTCCTAAACCACAAAATCCAATATTATTCTTCTTTAAACCTCACAAAACAATTTTATGGTTGTTCATCAATATATGTCTGGTTGTTCAATTAAGCCTAGTTTGTAATGGTCTTTTGGATCTGGAACATTTTTTATGTGCAACTAATCCATAAATTATGGTTTTAGGTTTATGTTTTTAGGAAAATAAGATAAGGTTTTGGCCGTTAAATAGCTACATACTTTTCCAAATGTGCCATTTTGATACGTGTACTATTTTTCGTTCCACTTTTGTAGTGTACTTTCATCTTTTGTTCTAATTTGGTACGTGTACTTTTTTAAGTTGTATAATAGCAATGTACTTTTCTAAGTAAGTTTCATTTGGTAATGCTTAATGACGTACCAAATTGGAACACTTATGGAAAGTATGACGTACTAAATTGAAACACTTATGAAAAGTACATTACTATTCTACAACTTAAAAAAGTACACGTACCAAAACGAGACACTAGAAAAAGTATATTGCTTTTCTACAACTTAAAAAAGTACACGTACCAAAACGTACACCAAAATAAATCATATTCTAATAATTCAATCCCAATAAGATATGGTGATGACTTTGTAGAAAACTAGAAGGGGGGTTGAATAGTTTACCGATTAAAATCTTTGTTTTGAAACTTATTGAAAGATCAATTGATATTGATCTTAAGTATGTCAATGAAATATGCAAGCAATATGTAATAAGTAAATAAGGAAAGAAATGATCAAACCACAACAAGTTGTTTATAGTGGTTCGGCCTACAAGGACTCTTTTTCCTTGCCTACTCCACTCCCTCAGTCTCACACACTCGAGTTTAACTTCACTAGTCAACAAGCTCCTTTCACCGCGGAGAAAACCTACACTTCGCTACACTATTTCCGACACTAAGCTAGATGTCTAGTTCTTTCCAAGGGTACAACTACTCCCACACACAATGTATTTTGAGGACTAAAATACTAACCACTCACACTCACAAGATTATGATGGTTTGATACAACAATGAAGTATGAATCAACACTAGATCATACAACACTAAACAAACAAGACTTCCAACTTCTCGCTGAAGCTTGAATATGACTTGATCTTCTTTGCTACAAAAGAGATCACTAATATGATATGAAACCGAGTTAGAAAGGTTAGAGAGAAGATATGTATGAGAGTATGTTAGAAAGGGATGAGAAAACTACTTGGCTTGGCATTGCTATTTATAGCCAATGTGATGAGCGTCACGACGGCGGACCCCTTAAAAGGGTTCCGCCCGTGTACCAATTTGGTACCGCCAGCCTGACAGTCAAGATATCAAATCTTGCCTAAAGTCAACTCTATCTAAGTGAGATTGTGCAAGATATGAAGAGTACAAATCTTCACAAAATATCTAATGGAATCTTCCAATGATTTCCATGATGTAATACATGATGTCAAATGTTGTATTACTATTTATAGAAATATGCAAATGCTTAAGTAGTGTTTGGTTTTAAGAACCTAACACATTCTAAAAACTACTATCATACATAATGATTAGAGTCATATCAAGATGTTACTAATCATAAATGTAAATGCTTGAATGATGAATATATTGTTTGAGAAAGCTTGTTTTAATATCTAATAAACTTGACAAGCTTTAAGCTTTTATAAATTAAATTTACTTTTGTCGTTAACAAAACTTAGGTAAAGATCAAAAATATAAATAACGTTTAATGACTATATTTGTATTAACAATCTCCCCCTTTTTGTTGAGGACAAAATATAAATTTTATTTTTATAAAAGAAACAAAGTTTGTACAAGAGTTATAAAAATATTAGTTTTAGAACTTGAAAGGAAATGATAATGCAAGTGTATGAAATTTGACTGTTTATGAAAGTCAAAGAATTCACTAGTTGATGCATGATGTTGACTTTTTTAGAAAGTCAGTATGCATTTTGACTTTTTAAGAAAAGTCAAGTATTATCAATGAGAGTTCCTGTTGACTTTTAGAAAGTCAATGTATGCAGCTTTGACTTTTCGAAAAGTCAAATATAAATAATTTCAAAGTTCTATATTTTCTACCCTTTTTGTCTCAACAAAAAGAAGATACGGAATGTAATGAGCTCGAGCTATTTCTCCCCTTGTTCAAAGCTCCCCCTTAATTGGGTGCTTTAATGGGAAGATACATGGATTGTGAAAATAAAGCTAAAAAAAATGTTAGTAATAATGATCATTCACAAGCATTTCCAAACACTATGTAATGACACCAACAATATAATAAACAACATTCATTAGTTAAAATTTTCATGAATAAAGATCATGAAAAGAGAACACAATGATGTGTTTTTAGTACAAGAAAAAAATTATCCTAAGAAAGCAAATAAAAGAAAGACTATTCTAAAACCATCCTAAAGTGATGGTGGATGGGAAAGAGCGCTGAGACGCTCAAGAATGTGGTTGAGGATGAACCTCATTTCTTCGTGGAAGTCATGGACCATAACCCGGGTTCGTTCCACGGTTTGACCCGTTTGCTCACAAGTTGAGCAACCATGCCTGGAGGTAGAAAGTTTGGGGAGGTTGTGGTGGTGGAATGGTGGATGTGTTGGTGGTGTGGGGAATGTTTGGAGTGGTCATGATGGATGCAAGCAAAGCATTTTGCATTTGCATTGTCTCACTTAAGTGAGAATCCACCATGCCTTTGAATTGGTGGAGGTTGTGGAGTTCGGCTTGAATCTCTTCTCTAGTGGGATTGTCATCCCACATGCACTCGGAATGTCCTCATATGAGGGGACATTGATGATGGAAGGATGATCCCTACAAAGGACCATGAATGTCCTTGTGAATGGGGTGAAAAGGAGAGGTTTTGCCCTAATGGGGCTTGGGTCAATGGATGACCGGTGACTCATGAGCCATCGGCTCAATTGTGCCAAAAGATGGCAATGGTGGTGGATGACTTGGCCTAGGGGCAAGTCCTCCAAGTCCTCTAGGAAAGGATTTGGTGATGTTGGTGGAGTTGAAAATAACTCCATGGGAGTGAGAGTGGGAGACCCGTGAAGGTGGTGTGGTGGTGTTTTGGATGTTGGATGGTGCCTTGAGGTGAAGGTGGTGTTTTTGTTGGTAGTGGAGTGGTGATCACAATGTGTGATGAAGTGGGTGTAGCTAAGGTAAGATTTGTATCATCTCTAATGGGAGATGAGATTTTGGTGATGATTTAGTCATTTTTAACTTGGGTTTTGATTTGCTAGATAGTAATGAGAATGAAGAAGGTGTGAGGATGATCATGGTAAAACCTTTCAATTTATAGAGGTAAGAAATTGTTGAGAAATGGTTTGATTTGATGTTGAACCATTGAAGAGATGAGGTTCCTAATGATTTGGAAGTGGGTTGAATGCTAGTCATATCACCCAAGTCAATCCATTCAAAGAAGATGGAGTGAAGAAGAAAAGATATGCAATAAATGTGTTCTAGTGAGTGGAATTTCCTAATATTCAGATTACCCACGGATTTGAAGGTACCAAAATTTGGTTCCTTCCTTTATGCCAAAGGGCTCCTTGGGTGGATTTTTCAAATTTTTGAATTTTGGTGGGAAATGGATTTCTTATATACCTTAGTAAATAATACTAGTTCTAATACCAGTATAAACTAGTTAAGATTGATTTATAAGTGATGGAAGATAATTTGGAATCACGAAAGAGTCGAAATTCAGAAAATTACCTGGAGGATCCACGGCACCAAAAACATACACGACGAACCCTAAAAGGGTGCCGCCTGGTCCACTGCATGGTATGGCGGTACCAAATTATATAAGGACGGTACCAAAATTATGGTGCCGTCGGATCCGAGTGCGTAAAATTGGACGAGTCGTTTTAGGTGTCGGGAAATTCCGAAACCTGAAATTTTTCTCAAAAAAGTCAAGAGGCTCTAAACATTTCTAGTTAGGAAAAGTAAATACACATTATGTAAACATAGTGGAGCATAGATTTTGAGCAGGGCTTATTGATTTTCACAATATAGTGAAAATGGGTAAAATTTGATAGCATACTTGTGCTATCCTGTGATGAGATTGTTAGCATACATCATTGTTTCAAGTTATATTATCATCCTACATAATAAAAGCAACTAAATAGTATCAAACATTAACGATAATGCATTGTTCCAAACACTCCCTAAAGTACCCTTATTTGTCTAATTTCTTGTAAATCTTGTTCATCATCCTACCAAGGCACTTGAACATTCCCTTAGTTTGCTTGAATTATGCTGATTCATTCTCAATCTCTCGGAAGAGATGCGATACTCATGAGGTGGGAGACGAGAGCTTGGAAGACCATCCTCGGAGCTATTTGATGATGATGATGAAGGAGTTGGAGGTTTAGCTCTTTTGCCTTTAGTCTTAGCAACTTGAGCATCACTCAAAGGTACAAAGATGTGAGGGATGAGTTCATAGTGAAGGTGCATCCCTTTGGGGGTTGGTGGAATTGGAGCGAAGTTTCTATAGAGACGGGTGAGAAGCATCCCGTATGGAGGACAAACGATCCTTGAGTTGGACTATCAATCATTCTCCTAGCTATGTAGTAGGCTAAGTTGAATGGTTGTCGGGTGGACAAGTTGTGTGAGCACAAAGACAAGCTTATGTGATCCCTATTTCCTATGGTGCTAATGACGTTTGCTCTAAGTAACTCCTCCCATTTCTTAAATTTGGGCTTAAGTTCATTTAGCTCCATTCCATATGGATCTCTCGGTCTACCCTTTTCCCTTTCGGCTACTCGGGTTGTATCCTGGGTTAAAAGGTGTTCACTGATGACATCCTTATCGCCAAACGGGTTAGGGTAGGAGAAGAAGGTCATTGATCAGATCACATGAGTGACCACTTATCCGTAGACACAAGTTCCTCGGTTGGGAATTCCTAGTACTGAGCAAATTCACTTAAAGTGATGGTGTAGTCATTTTGGTTGATTCTAAAGCTAAGACAAAATTCATCATCATCTTCATCACTAAAACCGGTCACACTAGCATAGAATTCTAACACTAACCTAGGACAAATTGGTTCATCAATGTCAAGAAGACAATCGAATTGAATGCTGCTAGTTCTTCACTTAAGATTGGTATGCTCAAGGAAGGATGAGTGAATGGTTCTACCCTCGGAAATACCTTGATTCTGAACCTAAATATTTCTACTTGTTCCTTAGAGTCCTTTGGTTTTGTGGTGTTTGGGAATGTAGCAGAGGTGTCTTTGTGATCAAAGAATCTTGCGGCTACCATGGTTATTCCTAAGGACAAGAATTAATATGTTAAAAAATTAAGATAAATTTTAACGTTTTTTATTCTAGTGTGTGCCTATATGAAAACAATTTGAGTCTGGGTTATCTCGACTCATTTTATGCACAAAAATGGTTTTAGTGGGTGTTTGGCAAATACCATGAGATAACCCAAATGCTCCTAATTCAATGTGGCTACATTTGAATATACCCTGGAGTGCATATTAGTTATGCAATACCTTTAGTATTCAAGAGCACGCAAGTGATGAAAATTCTAACGTTTCTATTTGTATTAGCAATGAAAAATGTTTTCCTACAAGTGAGAAGCTTTTCAAAACTTTTGACATGGGGTGTTTGGTTGTTTGAATAAGGCCTTATATTTATTATCTATTAATTAGTGGGAAACATGATTTGTTTATGCAATATGATAATGTAGTACCTAATTTGAATGACTAGTTATGCAATTTGCCAATTGAATTCATATTTGGTATAAAACATACATATAAACCCCATGTAATGATTTGTGATAGTTTTGTGCATAAATAAGAATCCTAGACACATAATTAAGAGATGAAATGTAGTTAGGATACTTACAATGATGTTATCTTCTGATTAGTGTGGGAAGATGACAATAATGAGCTTGGTTTAAGTTTTACACTTTGGTAAAGTTGGTTGTGGGAAGAAGATGTTATGTATATAGCAGTTTTGCTTCAGAGGCATCACGGACGTGACGGCACCAAATAATTGGTTCTCCGTGTTGTCGCTTGCGCCGTACAGATAGCGATATAAGGCAAAATTGTATTGGTTTGACTATTCTAATGTTTTAGGCTATGTTTATCCTACATGTTTGGTTCCATTAACCCTAAACCAAGTCTAAGAAGATTAAAAGGTTCTCGCTTAAGAGGTTTAGTAAAGATGTCGGCAATGTTGTCTTCGGAGGATACTTTCGCGATTGAAATGTTTCCTTTTTGAACATTGTCGCGAAGAAAGTGACACGGATTTCAATGCTGCGCTGACGAGCATGTTGAACGATTCTTCATTGCGATGGCTCCTTTGTTGTCGCAGTATCACAATGTCGTTGAGATGAATTCGAGTCTACGAGCTTGCTTCATCCAAAGAGCTTGTTGACATGCTTTTCCGGCCGAGACGTGATTCGTCAGTAGAGATGGCTAAAGCCGTTTGCTTCTTTGCAAACCATGAAGTGAGACAATGTCCAACAAAAGTGCAAATACCACTTGTACTTTTTCTATCGACATAATCACCGCATGATCCGAAAGCATACACTATGGTTTCTATAATTCGCCTTTGGGATACCATACTCCTAAACACGTTGTTCCCTTAATATATCTAAAAATCCTTTTTAATGCTTCTGTGTGACCTTTGGGTTTTCTTGAAAGCGAGCACATAGACAAACACTAAACATAATGTCGGGTCTACTAGTAAGAGAGTAGGCTACCAATCATTCCTCTATATTTAGTGTTATCTACGGATTCACCTTCTTCGTCTTTGGTGAGTTTAGTGTCCGAGGACATGGGTGTTTTAGTTGGTTTGGAATCTTCAAGACCAAATTTCTTAAGCATGTCTTTTATATATTTAGATTGTTTAAAGAAAATACCATCTTCTAGTTGTTTAATTTGAAGTCCTAGAAAGAAGTTTAACTCACCCATCATACTCATTTCAAACTCGTCATGCATGATTTTAGAAAAATCATTACATAGTTCTTGACAAGTTGATCCGAATATAATGTCATCAACGTATATTTGAACAATAATAATTTACGATTCCTTTTTCTTAGTAAAAAGAGTATTATCTACTAATCCCATAGTATATTTGTTATCAACAAGAAAAGTCTTAAGACGGCCGTACCAAGCTTTAGGTGCTTGTTTAAGGCCATATAATGCTTTCTTGAGTTTGAAGACATGATGTGGTTTCTCAAAGTCGGTAAAACCGGAGGTTGAGCAACATACACTTCTTCGTTAATAAACCCATTAAGGAAAGCACTTTTAACATCCATTTGAAATAATTTAAAGTCATAAGCACATGCATAAGCAAGTAATATTCTAATAGATTCAAGTCTAGCTACCTGTGCATAAGTTTCATCATAGTCAATTCTTCTTGTTGATTATAACCTTGTGCAACAAGCCTAGCTTTGTTTCTAGATACTACACCATTTTCGTCCATTTTGTTTCGAAGGACCCATTTTGTTCCAATTATAGTTTGATCTTTGGGTTTTGGAACTAGTTTCCAAACATCATTTCTAACTAATTGATTTAATTCTTCTTGCATGGCAATTACCCATGATTCATCTTTTATTGCTTCATTTATGGTTTTGGGTTCAATGGTGGATACAAAACAAAAGTGATTACTTTGATTTTGAGCTTGTGATCTTAAGGTTCTTTGATTAAGTTGTCCTATGACCTTTTCTAATGGATGACTTTTAGATTCTTTGATTTGACAATTTCCTTTATTTAATGGTTCATCTTCCTTGTTATTATTAATTTGACTTTCTATTATTTGACTTTCAACTAAGTCATCATCTACCAAAGGTGATGTCTTAGAGGGAGGTGGACTTTTCACAAATGTTATGTTCAATGATTCCTCGACTATCATTGTTTCTTTATTAAGGACAATGTAAGCTTTACTAGTTTGAGAGTAACCAAGAAATACACCTTCATAAGACTTTGGGTCAAACTTGGTGAGATAATCCTTAGTATTAAGAATAAAACATTTACAACCAAAGACTTTAAAATATCCTAATGTTGGCTTTTACCTTTATAAAGTTCATATGGTGTTTTGTTTAGAAAGGACGATTAGGACTCTATTTAAAATATATGTAGAAAGTCAACAAGTACACCAAAACTTTTGAAGAATGTTTTGTTCATTAAGCATTGTTCTACTCATTTCTTGAATTGTTCTATTTTTACGCTCTACTACTCCATTTGATTGAGGTGTTCGTGGAGCCGAAAAGTTATGTGTTATACCATTTGTATCACAAAAGTTTCCAAATTGTGAGTCATTGTCAAATTACGACCATGATCCGTTCGATCGACACAATTTGGACACCTAGAAGATTTTGAATTTTCTTGCTAAGTATTTCAAATTTATCAAAAGCTTCATTTTTGGTTTTCAAAATAAACGTCCAAGTAAACCTTGAGTAATCATCTACTATGACCAAAGTGTATAAGTTGCCTCCATAGCTTCTTATAGCGGATGGTCCAAATAAGTCCATATGTAATAATTCTAGACACTTAGATGTGGACACCATATTTTTAGATTTGTGACTACTATGTGTTTGTTTACCAATTTTGTAAGCGTCACAAAAGTGTTGGTCATATTTTAGTTTTGGTAAATTTCTAACCAACTCTTTTGAAGATAGGTTTTGTATAAGTCTCATATTAGCGACCTAAGCCGCCTATGCCAAAGAGATGAGCTATCGCCTAATGTTGTTAGGCAAAGTTTGTCATTATATGTTTTATCTATTTTCATGACGAATATGTTATTTTTCCTAACTCCTTTAGCTATGGTGATACCATCTTTTAGTATTTTACTACCATTTTCATCAAATAGTACTTTATACTTTTATCACATAGTTGGCTAATACTAAGTAGATTAAATCCTAACCTATCCACATGAGCAACATTTTCAATAGTTAGAGAGTTATGAGCAATCGTACCTTTGCCAATGATTTTGCTTTTAGATTGCTACCGAAAGTGACATTACCTCCGCCATACTCTTGGTATGATGAAGAGATTTGTTCGCCAATATGCCGTGAGCATCCACTATTTATCCATTCATCGTTCCAATCCAACTTTCAAGACTACAGTTTAATAACTCAAACATTTGGTCCCCAATATCTCATGGGTTTGGGTTAAACATACCATTTATTTGATTCATGTATGGAAATGATGGGTAAGGGTTCCATGGTAATGACTGAGTTTGATATGGTCTAGGAAATTTGATTCCAACCTGTGTTGGTAGTTAGGTTGAACGCTGTGGTTGCTCTTAGGAAAGGGGCGTTTGGCAAAAGAAGTTTTATATCGTTGTTGAGTAGTTTTTGATCTAAATTCATTTTTACAAGTCCTACCTGATATAATGGCCGGTTTTAGTTTAACATTATCATTGGTTTTTTTTGTTACTTTTACAAATTCAAGACAGTCCAGATATAACATTCTCGTTTCGGAAGCACCACAAAATTATTTTGACAACGACGAACCCTTATTTTGGTTCCGCTCGTCCGTACGATGAGCAATTTTGATAATGTTCGCCTTTTCGCCGTTTTGTTTTGACTTTTGGAATTAATACTTCATTAAACCTAGCCCATTCATGTCTCCGGTGTTTTATGATTTTAACTATTTCATCGGCAATAGCGATGTTTTTGTTAAACCCTTTAAACTTAGAATTATTTTCTATTAAAACTTCTTGTGTGAGCTTTAGTTTTTCTATTTCAAGATTAAGCTCTTGACATGATTTACAATCATCGTCATTTGTTTTTCCTTTTTCAAGTCGTTTTGCTTTTTCTTTTAACTCATATACCTCATTTTCCAAAAACTCCTTTTAAGTTTTTAGAAATTTATTTTTAGTTATGATTTTTAGACTTAGCTCACACAATTGATTATATTGTTTTGCGGCAGTCTATCATCTATAGAAGAGTGGAAGTACCTCATTTGACCTATGTGCCATTAGGCGATCTCTTCCTTGCTTGATTCTTCATCGTCTTCACTCTCACTCCAAGCACCACTTACAAAAGCTCGTTGAGTTTTGCTTTTAGGTGGCTTGGGACATTCTCCTAGAGATGACTTGCATCACCACATATAAAACACTTTCTTTCACCTTTAATCTTCTTATCATCCCGATCTTTTCGTAATGGCTTCTTTTCTTCTCGAGGTTGTCTTACAAACTTTCCTCTTCTTCTAAAGAACTTCTTGAAATCTCTAACGGCCATGGCATACTCTTCATCTTCACTATCGGAACAAGATTCACCATCATCGCTTGATTCCGCCTTTGCTTTAAGAGCAGCAGTTTGATCTTCTCTTTCTTCCTTTGATGATGATCTCGAATCTTTTCTCCATTACCATATCGTGAACTTTGAGGTTGCCAATTAGCTCGTCTAGTGACATTATTGAGAGATCTTTTGATTCTTCAATATGTCACTTTAGCTCCATTTTGATGGAGTGCTCTAAGAAATTTCCACGAAAGTTCTTACTACTAAAAGATTCATCAAGTGCTTTAAGTGATGTAATGATAGTGTTAAAACGAGCAAAGCCACAATCAATGGTTTCATCTTCTGGGATAACAAATTGTTCATATTGTTGAACAAGAAGATCAATTTTGTTATCCTTGATTGTGAATTACCTTGATGTGTAACAATTAAAGATTCCCAAATATCTTTGACGGTTTCACACATAAAAATTCTTTCATATTCTTTTCTAGGTAAAGCATTATAAAGCATCATTTTAGCTTCATTATTTTTAGCAACTAATTTCTTTTTTTCATCAACAGAAATATCCTTTGTTGTAGAACTAAAATCTCCTTTAACAATAATAAACCAAAGATCTATATCTTTTGATTTTACATATGTTTCAAAGCGGTTTTTCCAATAGATAAATCCATTGGTTTCAAAGAGTGGTGGTCTTTAGAGATTGCCCTTCTTTTAAGTTTTCAGAATCCATGGATCGTTTCAAGTTTATAAAATACAAGTTATTTTAGAAATTCTTGAGCAACAGGCTCTGCAAATTAATTGTAGAAACTACTAGAAGGGGGTTGAATAGTTTACCGATTAAAAATCTTTGTTTTGAAACTTATTGAAAGATCAATTGATATTGATCTTAAGTATGTTAATGAAATATGCAAGCAATATGTAATAAGTAAATAAGGAAAGAAATGATCAAACCACAACAAGTTGTTTATAGTGGTTGCCTACAAGGACTCTTTTTCCTTGTCTACTCCACTCGAAGTCTCACACCGAGTTTAACTTCATTAGTCAACAAGCTCCTTTCACCGCATGAGAAAACCTTTACACTTCACATAATTATTTCCTATAACTAAGCTAGATGTCGAGTTCTTTACAAGGGTACAACTACTCCCACACACAATGTATTTTGAGGACTAAAATACTAACCACTCACACTCACAAGATTATGATGGTTTGATACAACAATGAAGTGGATCAACACTAGATTATACAACACTAAACAAACAAGACTTCCAACTTCTTGTTGAAGCTTGAATATGACTTGATCTTCTTTGCTACAAAAGAGATCACTAATATGATATGAAACCGAGTTAGAAGGTTAGAGAAGATATGTATGCGAGTATGTTAGAAAGGGATGAGAAACTACTTGGCTTGGCATTGCTATTTATAGCCAAATGGATGAGCTGCCGACGGACGCTGGACCCTTAAAAGGGTTCCGCCTGTACCAATTTGGTACCGCCCTCGGCAACCAAGATATCAAATCTTGCCTAAAGTCAACTCTATCTAACTGAGATTGTGCAAGATATGAAGAGTACAAATCTTCACAAAATATCTAATGGAATCTTCCAATGATTTCCATGATGTAATACATGATGTCAAATGTTGTATTACTATTTATAAATATGCAATGCTTAAGTAGTGGTTGGTTTTAAGAACCTAACACATTCTACAAACTACTATCATACATAATGATTAGAGTCATATCAAGATGTTACTAATCATAAATGTAAATGCTTGAATGATGAATATATTGTTTGAGAAAGCTTGTTTTAATATCTAATAAACTTGACAAGCTTTAAGCTTTTATAAATTAAATTTACTTTTGTCGTTAACAAAACTTAGGCAAAGATCAAAAATATAAATAACGTTTAATGACGATATTTGTATTAACAGACTTGTTCATTCAATTAACCATATTTGTTTTAATTAAATATGCTACTATAAGTAGTGGTGATAATATGCTTATTGTTATCAAAGTTAACTTGATGATCCAACTATTCAGATGTTCCTAATGGGTGTACATGAACTTTGAGCGATAAACGCAACAGCAGCAAGAACGTCGAGTTCTTTGGAAAGGACATTCTAAAATACAACTTTTGATTTTGATGTTGCAGATATCGTTTGTTTTATAACTTATTCATGTTTTTTGTATAATTGAATCGACTGGTTCACATTAATGTACGTCATGTAATGTGTTTAAATTCTTGTTTGATCAGATAGTCATGTTTAGTTTATGCGTTTTTTCTGGGTTCCAATGCTCATCTCAATATTAAATAGCCCTTTGATAGTTTTAATTGGTTTCAATGATAAACTATTGCAAAAAGATTAATAAGATTCTAACTCTTTTGCCACATCATAAAAAACATTTTTTTACCAGTACAGAGAATAATTGATAGAAAAAAAGTTACATAAAAAGATAGTGACTGATTTAAACACCATATCAATAATGTAAAGGATAGACACCAAATAATTTGTGTTCCAATCATATCCTTAGTTGTGTGAGAAGCTCTCCAACTAAAATGATTGTGGATTCAAGTACTTCTTAGTACATGTGCGATAGTTTGTGGTTTGTATCTTATAAGATTGTTAGTTGCCGTTCTAAAAAAAATAAAATAATGTAAGGATAAACATTTTTCACTAGGCTCAAATTGATTCTCAGTCGTATCAAACACTAATTATTTCTCGAAAACATTCTACTGCTCAAAATCCTACTTACACCAAATAGCGGAATCACTCTCTTGATTCGGGGTCTTCCTTTTTCTTTGCAATTCCGTTCTCGGCTACGATTCCATTCTTTGCGATTTAGTCGTACCAAAAATCCCCTAAATTTCTTTTGATGGTATTTCTGTCTTTTTTGCTTTGTATGCGTGTATGCTTGTTTTTAGCCTTTTGTCTTTTGTCGGCTTTAACTTGTTATTGCTCACTTTCACACATGCATTTATTTCTCGTCACTCTCACCCGCACGCTTACACTTGTTGGATGTCTTCTTTGAAGCAGTCTCCCTACTAGGGTTTATCCTGAGGTAGGGATATGATCCGTTTACATTCCACCTCCTTCATACCTCGTCCGAGCGATAAAGGCGGAGCTTCATATGGACAAAAGAGGGCTATGGCCTCAATTTTTCATTTTTACACAAAATACTTTTATATTAATAAACAATTTACATTATTAACTCATACCCATGGAGCATGATCCATAACCCATGACCCATTGCATGACATCATGCATGAAGTCATGTTGGGTATTATCCATGATCCATGACCCAAAGTCCATGACCCATGACCCAAGATCCATAACCCAATGACTAGGTATATTGCATCTTGTTGGGTATCTATAATCCATTACCCATAACTCATGGTCCATAACCCATAACCTAGTTTGCAACCCGAAATCCAGACTAAACTGACCCAGTAGCCAGATCCCTGGTTTTTTCAGCCGGATCCCTCTGGGGAGGGATCCGTGGGACAGTAAACATAATTTGTCTATAAATAGTGAGCCATTTCTCTCTTGCTCACTACCACTCTTAGATACACTTTCTCCTAGTATTCTAACATCTCTAACCACTGATCCAAATGATCATTTTTTGTAGTTTTATGTTTGTGTGATTCTCTAGGTTCCTCTTAACGGCGAGATCACCACCTCTTGAAGACGTGCAAGCTCAAGTCACGAGTTGCTAAGCTTCGTCATCATCAAGACCACTTAAGTGCATCTTGTTGATAGTTCTTTCCTCCATCCATAGAAGTGTTGTGTTGAAGGCATTAGTGAAAGGTGCCGAAGGGTCATGCTGAAGACATTAGTGAAAGGTGCCAAAGGTGTACATTCGATATGGTGCATCGATGTACAAGTTAGATAGTTTGAGTTAAAGGATGTTGATAACATTTTAGTGTTATAACAAGGAGTGTGTCTCCTTTGGGGTACTTCTGTTGTGGTATAATGTTGGGTAGTAGTTCCTCCTTTGTAATGGAACTCGGTATCTAGCCTTGTACCAGATAAAGTATAGGCGACGTTGTGATAGGTTTGGTTCTACCTCGTGGAAGAACTTGGTGTCTAGCCTTGTACCGGATAAAGATTAGGCGACGTTGTGAAGGCTTCTCCGCCACATTAAGGAGCTTGTGTTGTGTAGTGTTTACAAACTCTCGAGTGAGGTACTCGAGGGGTGGAGTAGGGCAAGTAAGGTGTCCTTGTAGCCAAACCACTATAAATACTCGTGTTGTGGTTTTGTGTTCCTTTACTTTTTATCTTTTACGTTACTTACTTATTTGCACATCTATTAATATCCAACACACATACTAAATAGATTGACATAAGTCGACCTAAATACTTTAAAACGAAGTTTTAATCGGTAAAACTATTCAACCACCTTCTAGTTTTCCATATAATCGACTGGTTCACATTAATGTACGTCATGTAATGTGTTTAAATTCTTGTTTGATCAGATAGTCATGTTTAGTTTATGCGTTTTTTTTCTGGGTTCCAATGCTCATCTCAATATTAATAGCCCTTTGATAGTCTTAATTGGTTTTAATGATAAACTATTGCAAAAAGATTAATAAGATTCTAACTCTTTTGCCACATCATAAAAACTATTTTTTTACTAGTACAGAGAATAATTGATAGAAAAAAAAGTTACATAAAAAGATAATGACTAATTTAAACACCATATCAATAATGTAAGGATAGACGCCAAATAATTTTGTGTTTCAATGATATTCTTAGTTGTGTGAGAAGCTCTGCAACTAAAATGATTGTGGGTTCAAGTCCTATTTAGTACATGTGCGATAGTTTGTATCTTATAAGATTGTTAGTTGCCGTTCTAAAAAAAAATAAAATAATGTAAGGATAAACATTTTTCACTAGGCTCAAATTGATTCTCAGTCGTATCAAACACTAATTATTTCTCGAAAACATTCTACTGCTCAAAATCCTACTTACACCAAATAGCGGAATCACTCTCTTGATTCGGGGTCTTCCTTTTTCTTTGCAATTCCGTTCTCGGCTACGATTCCATTCTTTGCGATTTAGTCGTACCAAAAATCCCCTAAATTTCTTTTGATGGTATTTCTGTCTTTTTTGCTTTGTATGCGTGTATGCTTGTTTTTAGCCTTTTGTCTTTTGTCGGCTTTAACTTGTTATTGCTCACTTTCACACATGCATTTATTTCTCGTCACTCTCACCCGCACGCTTACACTTGTTGGATGTCTTCTGAGGCAGCCTCCTACTCGTTTATCACTAAGAGATGATCCGCTTATATCCCATTCCACCTTCATACCTCGTCCGAACGATAAGGGCGGAGCTTCATACGGACAAAAGAGGGCTATGGCCTCGATTTTTCATTTCTACACAAAATACCTTTATATTAATAAACAATTTACATTATTAACCTTATATTTTAAAAGTAAACGATGAATTGGCCCTCTTACGTTTCATAATTTACACTTCGGCTCTCTTAAAAAGGTTAGGCTAGCTCGCCACTGCCCAATACGTTATTGTTGTATTCTTATTTGCCTTTGCGAATGTGAGCAGTGATCAAAATTTTAGTTTAATTTTGGGCAGAAGAAGAGCTTCTGGAGTTCAAAGTAGAAAACATCAAATCTTTAAGGGTCAAACTTCACATTATCCTTAACACAAACAACCATTATAAACCCACAAAAACAAACTATCATCAAATCCATAAACCCTTGTAGTTGTAGTAACAATCTTGTCTGAACCATGTCACTAACAACTCATCCTCATTTCAAGTTCACTTTTTCGATTCATAAATCACTTGTTGAACCATCCAAAACTACAGCAAGGATAAAGTATTTACATAATTTTTCTGCTTTTAATTCGTTAAATGTGAAATTAAGGTCAGTTGTTACCCGGGTCAGTAGTAGTGATAGTGACAGTGGTGGTTCATTTGATGACACTGTTTCACAACAAGTTTCTGTAAGTTGTTTTATTTTATTTATGCATATTGTGCTGAATCACTGTGTATAGTATTATTTGATTTGAAATATATTTTTTTTGATATATTGATTTATGCACACCACCGTTCTCGAGTTTTTTTTTTTTTTTTTTTTTTTTTTTTTTTTTAAAGTAATGGAAGGGGAGGGGAAGGGAAATCAAATAAAGGGGCGTTATTGAGTTTTTTTAAGATGGAAAGGTAGGGGACGGGAAGGTGGGAGGGAGGGAAGGGATGGGATTTTAAGTGTTATTTTATTCCGTCCAATTTTGGGCGGATTGGGAAGGGAAACTTGTATAAAACATTACAGGCCTTTGTTAAATTACAATATTATCCTCAATCTTCATGCACGATCTATATATTTTTTGACCTAATTCTCGCATATCACATCATTCGTCTACATCAAAATCAAACGGCTTATATACAAAAAGTAGTATTAGGAATCTCAATCCTCACCGTTACACTGCAACGCGGTTTATCTACAAAAAGTAGTATTAGGAAAACTATATTTTATGTTCAATGTAATGTACCAAAAACAGCAGCGAATTGAATTTAGTGTTGTTGGAGAATGATTTGCCTTGAAAGTAAGGCAATGGAGAGACGATCGACTTCTCAAAACTCAAGAGTCAATCGTTTTTCTTTTTCTTTTTTTCTTTTTTTTTAGAAAGGCAAAGAGTCCATCAATTGTTGTTTTTGTTTTTCTTTATTTTGTTTTCATTAAGTATAGTCATGGTCCTATCGTATATGTACTTGATTTTTACAACTAGCTTGTCAGAGTCCATCAATTGTTTGTGTTTTTCTTTATTTTGTTTTCATTAAGTATCTGCTTATGTTAAACGGGGGTATATTGGTAATTTGTGTAGCTTCCTTTCCTTTCTTTGCTACCTTAAAAAAATGAGGGTATATTGGTAATTTGTGTAGCTTCCTTTCCTTTCTTTGCTACCTTAAAAAAAAACTTAGGAACACAAAAATAAATAACAACTTTCTTCCCATCCCATCCCCTATTTTGCCCTTCCCATCCCATCCCTTTCCATTCTTTAAATTTTAGACTTGAGAACAGAGCGCACGTGTTTACGAAAATGCCACTCTAGCTTTTTTTCCAGAAGTAGAATAAAAAATTATTAGAATTCGATAATAGAGACTGCTCCGGAGACCTTGAATCATAAACGTAAAATGTCAATGTAAACGGATGTGGTTTTCCCGGTTCAGTTTACCCGGGAGGGCGAGCCTTTTTGACTCAGATGTAAGCGGCCTCACCGGGTTAATCCCGGATCATTTCCGACCCTTCCCTGGCCACCCCAATTGTACATACCTAGCGAGGTTTGAACCCTCTTGTGAGAAAAACAAGGACCTTACCACTAGCCCATTGGTGGTAGTTAAAATATAAATGGATGAGGTTTTCCCTATTCAGGGTTACCTAGAGAGGGCGAGTCTTTTGACTCAGATGTACTACGAGGATTAACCGGGGGGGTATCTCTGTGACCGTTTTCCGTCCTTCCCTTGCCACCACCAAATGTGTACCTAGTGAGGTTCGAACTTTGATCTCTTGTGAGGAAGTCAAGTGCCTTGCCACTAGACCACCTTGGATCATATGCTAAAATAAATTACTTCTAAAATTTGAATGTTTTTTTTTATTAAAAACAATATACAACGCTAGCAACCAATTTTGAGGGTATGTTAGGTGCATAGGTGGTGTTTGGGATTACAATTTTTTTAGCTTATGCTTACGGTTTATAAGCACTTTACGATAAGCACCTATTCAAGTGCTTATTTCTTTGAGCCAATAAGAACTTAGCAATCTAAGCACTTCAAAGGCGTTCATTTCTTTTTAAAATATACAATTCCAAACACCCATTCTTGCTTTTTTGTTATTGTTGCAAAATTACAAACTAAATTACGTTACTATTTATTTATGTATATACGATTTATGATGCCTCTGTGAACGTTATCTGGTATAGTTATGGCATTAGTCTTTAAGTTTTATAATCTCATAGTACTACTATCAATTTCCTAGTTTTCATCCGCTTGATTGTAAAGTTAAAATCATGTTTGTTTTACCTTCTGGATACTAGTTTTATATATTTTGAGCTCAATTTATATGTTAATGTGTGTTATGCAATTAACAAAATGGCCTACTATATAATTGACAGGATGTGGAGGCGAGAAACATACCTATTTCCGGCGATAGTTATGTAGGCTTGTTTATTAGAATGCTAGGGTTAGACAATGATATATTAGACAGAGAACAAGCAGTTGATGCGTTGTGGAAATACTCTTTGGGTGGAAAGAAGTGTATTGACGAAATCATGAAATCCCCTGGTTCTGTTATCCTCACTGTGAATCTTCTAAACTTGGACTCTAGTGTTGCGTGTGAAGCAGCTGCAGGCCTTTTGAGAATGATTTCATCGGTTAATATCTACAGAGACTTGGTGGCTGAAAGTGGGGCTATAGAAGAGATCACTAGTCTCCTCACACGACCTTCTTTGACACCTGAGGTATTAAAGAGATTTCTTAACCATATTTAAGCTGACTTTGATTTGAGTTGGGTTAACTTGACTCGAGTACTTCACATTGGCTAGGTAAAGGAGCAGAGTCTATATGTGTTGGCTAACTTGTCCGTTGATGAGAAGCTTCGAGTCCAGATTGCAAACTCTGATCTCCTGCCTTTACTTATTAAGTTCTTGGATGATGAAGAAATGAAAGTTAACGAGGCAGCTGGCGGGGTTTTGGCTAATTTAGCATTAAGCGTTACTAATCACAAAGTTATGGTGGAAGCAGGTGTTATCCCGCCACTGGTGAGCTTTTTTGTACTATTTGAAATTTTAAGCTCAAGAAACTCAACTTGAACGGGCATTTGCTTTTCTTTTATCATTTTGATTTCTTAATGTATATTTTGAATATGCAATATTATCGACTCTCTGGCCAACATATAATACCCATATGGATTTTGAGTTTTGATGACTGAAATCATAGGTGGAAAATGGCTGGGCCAGGTAATGGGTTAAAATTTCATAGTTTTTGGTAAGGATCAAAACGGGCTGGATCAGTTTAGCTTGACCTGAAAACTTTTGACTATTACTACCCCGGGGCCCATTTAATATATATATTTTTTATTTTACATCTTTGACAAGTTTGAGATAAAACATAACCGAATCACCCATTCGTAAGTGAATGAGTTGAAAATGCTACCTCTAACTGCAACCCATACAGGCAAAATTTCTGAGGACTAACTCCGAAGGATCTAAGGTCATTAAAAAAGAAGCACAAAGTGCATTATTGGAGCTTGCAAAAGACAACTATTACAAAATTCTGTTGATAGAAGAAGGCCTGGTTTTAGTTCCTTTAGTTGGTGCAGCCGCCTACAAATCATTCAGACCATCTTTACATTCATGGCCATCTTTACCTGATGGCTCAGAGCTAAATGTAAAACAAAGTATTAAGGGTCCATCAAGGTTTGGTGCATCAGAATTACTTGTTGGATTACATGTTGAAGATGATAAGAATACAAAGTTAGAGGAAGCAAAGAAGAATGCAATAGTTGGTCGAACGCAACAACAGTTTCTTGCCCGTATAGGAGCTATAGAAATTGAAGATGAGAATAATAAAAATCATAAATTTACAATTTTGCCCTGGGTTGATGGTGTTGCTCGTATGGTTTTGATTCTTGAATTAGAAGATGAATCAGCTATTTCTAAAGCTGCGGAGTCTATAGCGGATGCATCTATTAGTGAGCACATGAGAACCTCTTTTAAAGAAGCAGGTGCTGTAAAGAATCTTGTTAGGCTTATAGATCATCAAAGCGAACCTGTCAAAGTAGCAGTTATCCGTGCTTTAGAGAGACTTTCAGTAAGGTGGTATATCTTTCTTGCTGCTTAAACTTCATGTCATGGGACACTTTGATTTTTGACGTCTTTTAGGCTAAGTTTCAACTTTAAAAAAATAAATGTTAACTTCATAAGGATTTAGTAGAAATGCTGTTAACATAAAATATACAGTTATAAACCTAAAAAAACAAATTATTTGTGTATTTTTATGCAAATATGGAGCAAGAAAACTCTTATGGAAAGATGGTGGTTCAATTCAATGTTATTTAAAGAGGAGTTCGAACACAGATGCAGGCTAAGTAAATCAACGGGCAGTCTTGGTCCTATTGCAAGTGCTGTTGAAAGTAAAAGATAATTCCCTTGAATTTGGCCAAAAAAGTCGAAAAGTGAGCTCTTTTTCTTTAGGAATGATGGGAGTTAGAGGTTGAAATTTCGACCCCTTTATAAATGGTTGTTTGGGTTGTGTTTGATCTCAAATGGGTAAAATGTAAAAAAACTTACCTAAAAAGGGAATGGGTAGGTCGCCCAAAAGTCTTCTCTAATGCATACAACATCCAATAAAACAGATTTAGGTTTTTGTTGTTATAACACTGTTTTTGTAACCAAAAATAACACATCATTATATTCTTTGAGAAAATGGACATAAAGGTGTTTTATTTTGTATCGAGGCAGTAATGATGTCTGCCAGAGAATTGAAGCTGAAGGTGTCTTGGATCCTTTGATAAGATCACTAAAAGATTCGGATGTCAATGGAAATTCAACTCATATGGTACAGACACTGTTGTAATTTATATGTATATGCATTCTTATTGGTGGTGTTGGGATGATACTGTGAGACATTTGTTTTGAGATAATGCAGAGTCTGAATATTCTTTCTCGGATTTTAGATCCTAGCAAAGAAATGAAATCAAAGGTCAGCATCTTTTGGTCAATAACAAATTCAGAATATGACCATTTACTGTTTATGTTTCTTGAACTTATTACGTTGCTTGTTGGTTTTGACCAGTTCTATGATGGACCAGTTAATGGATCTAGAAAAGGATGGAATGAAGCAAGAACGTCTGCCTCGAATTTCACTTTCAGGTTTGTTTGTTTGGTTAACCACATAAGTCAATGTATCTTTTTTTAGAAGGTATGAGCATCTTATTTGAAGAAAATTCATTTTCAAGTCCTGGGTTCTGTCAAGGTGATAATATTGGTCCATTATCTCTAAAGAGGTCAAATAGGTAAAGGGAAAAAAAGGTATTTAAAAAAGGAAAAGACGATTATTTTTCTTGTAATATCATTAGCGATCATATTTTGATCACTAATGTTTATTAGAAATTAAAAATATTTGGACAAAGTGTTTCATGTCTGTGCAACCTTTTTTTTACCTGTACCAAAAAAATACCCGTTTTGACCCGTTATCTCGCCTAAATCACCCATTTTGATACCTCTAGGCTTATGGTTTGATGGATCTTGGTATTAATTATGCAGCTCGGAAACCATTCGAGAGAAGGACCTTTCAGATTCTACATTCATTTCTCGCCTAGTTGAAATCTTGACAACTTCTTCTCCGGTTTTGCAAACAAAAGCAGCTTCAATTCTTGAATTCCTGACAACATTTGAGAGTTGCAGAGAGAAAATCACATCACTTGATATTGAATCTGCTTTAAACACCCTCTTTCAACAGAAGTTTTTCAATGGTATGTCTGTTTTTTTTAACTAGCTGATTCACGTCTTAGTACTCCAGGTGCCATGTCAGCGCCTCATCAGGAAAATTGACTGGTCAAAGTTACTTACATGTCAGTAACGCATAATATTTGAAAACTTTTGTGGTTTTTCTTGAAAAAAAGTATATAATTACCGAAAATAAAATTGGGCAAAAGTTGTTACCTTTATGTGCAATTAGGCTGCTAGTTGTATTAAAGTTTCAACCATTTTCAGGGAAAGAAGACATGGAAGCTGAATATGACTTTCAAGAGTCAGAATTAGACACCCTAGAAATCGAAGAAGCTGGTCTTGCTGTATCCGCAGCATCACGGCTACTCACCCGCCTGCTTGACTCTGAACATTTCCAAAAAAATATAAATGCATCCACACTCACCGAATCCCTCCGTAAAATTCTCACGTCAAAAATCCCACTTCAATACAAAGACTGGATAGCTGCGTGCCTCGTCAAACTCAGCTTTATATCTGGCCCGACCAAACTTGGTTCAGAAAATCCAATCAATACCGAGGTTATGCTCTACGAAACAATCCCAAGACTAATAGAGCAAATTCAAGATAATTACTCTCCTGAATCCCAAGAAACCGCGGTTATAGAACTCAACAGGATAATCTCTGAAGGGGTTGTGGATTCGACACGGGTTGTTGCAAATCAAGGCGGGATATTTTCATTGGTTAAGCTAATCGAAGATGGAAATGGTAGGGCGGTGGATGCTGGCTTGGCTATACTTTATAATCTGAGTATGGATGCTGAGAATCATCCGGCTATTTTGGCTGCTGGGGCAGTGCCGGTGTTGAGGAGGATTGTTCTTTCGAAAAGTCCACAGTGGGAACGTGCTCTTAATTTGCTTAGAACATTGCCTACTTAATATAATAAAACTTTGCAAAGTGTTTATCATGTTTGATGATTATTAGAAAAGGGTGATGTTGGTACTACTGTTGTCGCATTTTTTGTAGCGAAATCTTGATCAAGTTTTATATGTAAACGAAATTTCAAATAACAAGCTGAAGATCTTGGTTCTCGTCCTTTAGGAAGAACAAGAAAACATACACCTGACTGTTCGTGGCTGTGTGCTTATTCTGTTCCAATGATGTGTATTTATGAAAATTATGTAGAAGCTAGCCGACTATAGAGTGTATATAAATAATGTATCAAAAAGACCAAATTTGTTATCATGTGCATAGGAAGGGAGAAAAACCATAGTAGTTTGAGTTTCAAGTTGACCTCTTTTAAACTCGAGCTCGGCTTGTTATATGTTTTGAGCTGATTTATACAGGGACTAATTGGTCATTATTTAAAAGAGCTGGACTTACTTGTACTTTTGTCAGGATAACTTCATGAATAATATCTATTCCCACTTGTATTACCGTTATGGTTGTTGAACTGGTGGTTACAGAGCAAAAGATATGTTAGCCTCAAATTGCATCTCTATTAACAGAACTCCCATTATCTTCTGTCTTTCAGATAAAAGTAAACCAGATACTAAGCCTCAAGTTCGACGTAGCAGCACTGGTGCTCCGTTGCAACCGCCCTTAGTTCCTGCTGGAAAACAACTGCAGAAGAAACCATCAGTTGCAGAAATAGAACGCGCTATTGGTGCTGGTATTTTCAAAGACCGTGACATCAACCGGCAAGTATTTACTTTTATTATTTATCTAACTGTGTAAATAATACAGGATTAAATTGTTTAATGCTTGTGAATTTTGAGTACTGCTTAAATGAACTTGGTTAAAAGAGCAAATTTGCAGCATTCTTTTGGAAGACCTTGATTTGCCACTAAAGAATACTAAAAACAGCGGATTTGTAATTAAAGAGGCAAATAGACACCATTGTTTTTAGATGCTGTAATTAGTTACTAACCAATATCGTCATTCGACAAACATGCATTCTATTTATATGGTGTTTGTCTTTTTATATGAAAAATATGCCTTTTGCGAAACTAAAAAGTTTTTCAATTGTTTGACACCTCAAGTTGGCCAAAGTTTTTCAGAAAATACGCAAGCTTACAATTATTTGTCATTTGGGGATGGCCAGGGAAAGGGTCAGAAACGGTCACGCGGAGTTTACCCTTTTTACCTGAACAGGGAAATCCTCATTTGTGTACCCCTTTTATCCGATTTATTAAGGTTATTAGATTTGCAATTAACAAGTACTGTACTTGCCTACTTGGTCAGTAATATGAAGGGTTCACTTTGTTTAAAATTTTAACATGAACTAGAGTATTTGGTGGTTGTAGTTTGTTGATTCCCCCACCACACACACACACCCAATTTAAATGATTTTATTAGATTTTTCAGCACATACTTAATAAGTTTGAGGATTATGATTATGTGTCTATCCAACTAGCAGGGAATCTGAGCAGGAAAAGACTTTTTTTGATACAATTTTGTCGAATTCTATTGGGAAAACAGAAGGGGATGTGGAGAAGAAACTACGAGAGACTGGTGAATGGATCCTTGATAAAACTGAAGGCTCAAATCGATCTACTGGTAATTTATCATCTCATACTGTGCTTTCTCTATTTAGTTCATGTATGCATTGTGGTAAATGTTTTTATATCAGTTCTCCTAAGTTCATGTTTTGTTGCACCTCGTTCATAATATTCTGTGCCAAGGCTTAGATTTGATAATCATATATCGGTATAGTTTGAATTTTTACTTTAAGGATGTTTGGCATTACTTTTTGAAAGGGACTGTCAGCGTAAAGTAATCTGAATCAGATAATTAGCTGCAACAAAATGGGCTGCTAGAGATGATGTTTGGATGCGCTTCTACTGTTTAAAGTTGTGAATTTTAGATTAAATTAAAACTGATATTTGATCGCTAAATAATCAGAATCACTAGAAAATAATTATTTGAAACTTGAAAATGCAATAGTTAGACAATCACTTTCAAAATCCAATGCTAAACAACCCCGTTGTAAGTTTGATTCCAATGAAGTTTATATAAGCTTATGTTATCCCATTATTAAAAAGCAGTATTGTGCCAAAAAAAAAAAAAAAAAAAAAAGAAGCAGTAATTATATATTATTTTACTCATTTTCAGGGAAGAATATTTTAAAGGCGGTGTTCTTATGGATTCTTCCACTGTGGATCGTATCGTTTCTTGTGGCTTTGGAGGTCATAAAGATACCATTCATCTCTCCGTATCTTGATGACTTGATCATGTGAACCAAGAACTGACCCTGGGAATTGAGCTTGATCTCAGCCTCCCTTCACAGTTTCACTGTTTAGTTGTACATACCCGTACCCCAGGTTTCGCATCTTGTCAAAAACAGTTGTACATACCCGTACCCCAGGTTTCGCATCTTGTCAAAAACTAAATGGAAGAATTATTTAGTAATGTAAAACTCTAGGATCCTGTAAAACTATTGAAAAAATGCAACTCATATGGCATAGAAGTTCATGTGCACTAGACATAATAATCATTTAAAGTTCAAATAACATGTAGTAAACCATGTGACATGAAACAAAACCAACTCATGTTAGCTCAAGTTTTCGTGATGTTATACTTAATTTCATTTGAATTAGGGGTAATCGTGTCTTTGAGATACTAATCCATTGATTGAAAGATGTCCTTCAAAACGATTTATTTAATACTTTTAAATTTGAATAAGGTTAATGGCATGTTTGTGACTATTGAAAATTTGATTAGTTTATGAACTTCCTGAAAATTTGAGTGGTTTATGAACTTGTTTATTGGGCTTATGAGCTAAAATCAGCCACAAGCTCAAGTTGATAAGCTTATAAGCCACTGAAATTGAGTTTATCAAATGTTCAATTACCTCATATTCTCATAAGCCCGTCACATTAGCTAAAAACAAACACCATCTATAACGCACACAATAGCAATGTAATTATGACGAATAATCGCTCTGGTCTATACATTCTTTTATGCGAGCTGGCAAATGTTCGTTCATTTATAACGTAGTTTATTTTCATAGCTAGTGGTTTATCATCAATTTGTGATACATTACACCTGAAATTTATAAATTGTCATCAGTAGAAGATATTTTGGAAGTTGGAACTCTATATATGTTAATCGGTTTTGTTCCGCATTAACTTCATCGTGGTACAAAGCTACATCACAAAAAGTTTACAAATTTTTTCCCCATACATACATGTGTAATGTAAACTAACAAGGTACACGCGCGTTGCGGCAACGATATCTTGAAATAAAAAAATTCGATAAATCATGTATTATGCTTTATTATGTTCCTTTTGACAATAAATGTACGAATATCAAAAATTTCGTTTAGCCTGTGCCTGTTCGGGCTCAAGCCCGTTGGCTTGTGCTCGTTCGAGCTTGAGCCCGTTTGGCCCCTTCCCCTTTGGGCTCGAGCACATTTGGCCCGTTGTCCGTTCGAGCTTGAATATTTGTATAATGTGCTTTATTATTTGTATTAGTAACATTTAATGCAGAAATTGTGTTTAAGTTGGTTGTACAATATGCTTGATAATTTGTATTTATTATGTAAAGAGTGTTTTAATAACTGCATTAACGGTATATATTCACCATTTAATTAATTGATTATATTAAATATCTTGACCATATTAATAGTGTTTTGTATTTTGTACATGAAGTTTTAAGACTTGTAACTTATGTAGTAGAGAAATTAATGTTAGAAAATGTGTTTTAATTAGTATTGCTGTTTTAAGTAATGCTGAATTTTAAGTATTTTTATTTTTAGAAGGCATTCATGCTTTACAATATAGTAAGATATGATAGATGAAAAAGATGAAAGAGAAAATATCATTCAACATTAGAGCATCCGCAATGCTAAAACTAAGAATAGCTTTTCACTGTTTCAATAAGTCTTTTGAAAGACTTTTTATGCATTGCATTGATAGCTTTTTGATGGCTTTTTAAAAGACTTTTTAGAATGTAACTTGGATTTTATGTTTAATAAACGGGTTGTGTATGAGTTGAGTAAGTATTAAACAGGTTAACCCGTGAACCCGTTTAAATATATAAAGCCACTAAAATTAAAGTATGTAACTTGGATTTTATGTTGGATTTAGATTAAATGTATTTTATTATGTATTTAATATATGAGTGAATTACGATTATATTCAGATATTATTGAAATTGTCGCATAGTTATTTGTACATTATTTTTATCTTTTTTTAGATTTTTACATCATTTTTGCATTTAAACTAGTTTAATTGACAAACCACTAACCTTATTCCTCGCATGACCTATTTACTTAAATAGGTTAAACGGGTCACAAATGGGTTACACGTATTATGCAAGTGTGGGTTAGGATTGAGTTTCTTGACACGATTAATAAATGGGTCGTGTTTGGGTAGAGGTTATAATAACACGCCAACCCGCGAACCCGAATAGATCAACCCGAACACGACTCGATTGACACCCCTAGTATTAAATGTGGTTTGCATTTAATGCATTAAATGCAATAAGTCATCAAAGACTTATTGCATTATGGATGCTCTTATTGGTCCAACTCAATTGACATGTCATTGTGCGGGTATTTTTTTGTAAATTTGTTTGTGCATGTACTATTTGTCTTTCATTTTTATCATAAAAACATGAGAAAACTATAGTTGAAAGCCTCGGAAAGAAAAATAGAATCTCTAAACAAATACGTACTAAACTTTGTGATCCTTTTAGTACTACCATATATTAACTGGTACCAAATAGTTAAAAGAGTTCAAGTTGGTATGAAACATAATTAAACAATACAAATTGATGTATTAAAAATACAAATATTGTATTTTAAACTGCATAGGTATGTTTTTAGTGTGTCTCATATTTTATGTTTTGATAAATTTCAATTACCATGTGTGAAAACTAATCTATATCTATCTATCTTATAATAGAAATTAGACCCTCTCTTTTATTAAATTTTTAAGATTTTCAAATATAAATTTTAAGCAAATACATATATTAATGCTTTATGTACAATTAATTTATGCGCAACCATTTATATTAAACATATTCAATTAATGCTCATCTTAAATCACCCTTTACACAAAAACACAACCATTTTATCACATGGTACAATATAATCAAGCTACTAACAATCTATTAGTAAAATCTAATAACCCAAGCACTTAAAACACGAGCATAAAAACACAACCTACGCAACTTAAAAGACTAACATTGTTAAAATTACTCAAATATAAAATTCTTACAATTTATAGAGTTGTTGTAACGAAAAACATAAAATTAAATATATTCATCGCCGCAAATTTTATTACAGGGTACCCGCCGCCGCATCACGCGGTACCCTGCTAGTATATTTTTATGACGCTAGTAAATATGTAAGAAATATCAGCTAGTTCGTCATTTTTATTTTGGTAGGAGATGACTCCATATGCTCTTAGTTATTACGTGGATTCTGATTCAGGAACACTATTGAGTTTATTTATACACACGTGTGTGTCATGGTGATTTTTCTATAGCAAACAATCAAACATACATTGAGAAGAACAGGTGTTAAATTTTGACTAGTCAAATTAACCCAAGACGACTTGTTTTGATTCGTGACCTGCTATCGCCAACCTTATAAATAGTGCGAGGCGTGGTGTAATAACATGATCAAGCTTCATGTTTTACAATTAAAATGAAGCTTTTGCGTGACATAAGGCGTCACAAAATATGAACATATTTATATACTTATATCATATTTCATATATATCGAGTTTACAAAAAGACGTAGCATAAAGCGGCGTGGCGGCATGACCAAGCCTCACACTTTTGCGAGGCCTTTGCGAGCCTTTTAAAACCATGGCTGGAAGCGATGATTATCTAACCACTCATCACATCATCATTTAGCACATCATCAAATCTACCGTCAAATAAATGTAGTAGCGACTATCAAACCAAACACATAAAAATATTTCACTTTATACAAACGTACCTCACAAACACAAAATAAAAAGGAAAAAAGTTGACAAACCGCTTGATGGTTTGCACTACCAAACTGTTACACAAAACTAGGGAGAAGGGGTAGTAATGAGGCATACGGAACACAAAATAGTAAAGAAAAAAGTTGACAAACTCTGCACCATCAAACTACTACACAAAAAAGGGAGGATGGAGTGGTAATGGGGTATACGCGTGAAGGAGGGAGGTGAGGGTGATGGATCACCCATTCACCCACCGTTACCCGTCTTAAAAGCCATACAAATTTGATCTTTCATTTTGGCCATTGTTAAACGGCTTCTTGTTCTATGTGAATAGAATTTAGGAATGTAATATCCATCCGTAATAACATTCTTAAATTAACACTGTTAATATCTAATACAATATATATTAACACTATTAATATATAATATGTCGCTGAAACTTTAAAAAAAAAATACGTTTAAAGTAACGATTTTTCATTTTGTTCATTTGTGTTGCAAAACTTATTAAATATGATATATTGGTTACTGAACTTATAAAGATATCGTGCACATCACTGAACTTGTAAAACACAACATTTATATTACATAACTTATCTAAAAATTTGTTTTCAAGTCACTCATATTAACATTGAAACTATAGAATGATAATATAGAATTATAGATGTTAATTATTATAAGTTCAGTAAGTTAAATAAACAAAATAAAAATTTGTTAATCTACACACTTTTTAAAAAAGTTCAATGATGTATTATATATTTACCTAAAAATAAATTGCTAGCTATAAAACAAGCCAAAAAAGGTACCATAAACGATAAATCATAACAAAAGCGTACACATTTTTAAGTTTGTGACAAACTAAGAACCCTATTTTGGGATTGAATACATATCTTCTCATTCTCTTTCTTTCTTATTTATTTTTAGCTTTTCAGTTAGATATAATTGTGTTTTAATTAGTAAAACTTTGTATTAATTTTTTATATTTAAGGTATTTTTTTTTGTCATTTTTTTTTCGTGTCTTATTAATGTCAAGTATTTATATTAGTGTTTTAGTTAAATCTCTATTTACCTATTTGATTTTTATATTTACTTTCTTAATCATCTTTATCTTTTCGACTTTAACTTTCAAACGCTATTGTAAAATTTTGATTGTTTCTACAAAGTCGATATTTGGTTATTTTGTTTTCAAAGTATCGTGTCCTATATCATTCGGCCAGTTGAGTAACATCCATTTGGTATGTGACGCTTTTTGATTAGTTGTCTATCATTGTTTTCTTGTTGTCTCTTAACCATGCTGAATGTTGTCTGTTTGTGTCTTTGTATGTTTCTCTTTTTCTCTTTCAATTTTTAACTAACTAAGATCGATTGAAATTCTCAAGTCACTTCCACTAATCTATAAGAAATCTGAGAGAAAACTATAGCGTGTCATGTCAAACTCATATTTTTATTAAATTACTCTCCTAATAATTTGTGATCATTGTTAAACTTACTTATGTAATGGCAGTAATGCTTCTAAGTAATACTAAGATTGTGATTCTCCTAACATTGACATAAGACTATGACAAATCCAAATTACACAACCCAATTAATTTAAAAACTAATACAACTAGTCAATAAACAATTCATCGATTTCATGCCTTTGTGCTATTTGTTTTTTAAGTAAAGGGTTTATACCCGGTGAATAATTGTGCTGTTTGTTTTATGTGTTTGTTGCCGATGTGATCATCGTAAAACATCTCAATAGTTGTCGTTCTTGTATTCATCTCAATGATCATTTAGTATACTTACATAAACTGATATTCAATTAATACTTTATGTTCTACTCACTCTAGTGTTTTTGGCTGTCACCTACTTCATACTATATTCTTGGTTTGTTGCTATTAAAACTTAAAGAGATACGTTTCGGATTTTGTTTAATACTTTTCTAGGTGTGTCATATTACACTTTGAGGTATTATTTGTCACAATTTTCTACTTTTACTCCATTTTATGCTTGAGTGTACAGGTAGGTGCAACATCATTCACATCACAGGTCTTATGTGTTGTTCCTTACTTCTTTTGTATAAAGATATGTAAACGGACATGTTTTGCCTCAATGGCCATAGGCTCAATAAAGAAAACATATATTTGAAGGCATGGTGTTTGAAAATAAGCAAAGTAAAACCTAAAAAAAAAAAAACAATTTGAGTGCTTAGACAATTAAATTGTTTGCTGCGATTAATGTCGATTTAGCGTCATCAACTGCATTAAGTAATTGTGAATTATTAGAGATTAGTGAGATTTTATATTATGTTCAGATACAAATTAAAGAAGTGTGTAGTGCATACTCGTTTAGTTAATATGTTTTTAACCAAACAAATATGCAGAGTCAAGGGGGTCGCGCCCCTTTGCAAAGTCAAGGGGCAACACCCCTTGTTCGGGTCACGCTAACCGATTTTAACCACTTGTAATTGTCAAATATGTTTGTTACATAACACATATTTTGGTCTCATTCTAACAGAAGAAAATTCACATAATTCCTCTCTATTTTTGCTTTATTCTCTTGTGTCTAGAAAAAAGTGTTCTCTTTAAACTATCCCAATAAGGATTTCGTGATATCCATACATCAATAGGATATAAATACTTTATTCGGAAAGTGGCCTTAGACGACTCAAGTAAGAAATCCAAGATTATTATTACACCATTAACCCAATTTTCTAACAGTTAGTAGCGGTACTTTATATGATATACAATACGTTAATGTTAGTGCAAATATTACGATATTTAAACTAAGCGGTCTCTTCGGTTTTAATAATGACAAACATGTAACTTGTAAAACATAACATAAAATGCGCAAGTTACTCGTAACCACAAATCATCAAAGCATACTTACATCAACATCTCTCGACGTCTCAGGTATGATTCAACACAGGTTCGAATATGTTTGTTATGTTGCATTATAATCAAACCACTTAACAAATCATAGAAAATGTCTAAATAATATTTTGGTGTCACTACGTAAAAATTAACATAAACATTTTTATTATGACACAAGTTTTCATTTAACGTAAATAATTTAAGGTAAAAATAAGGATTCCATAAAACTTGATTTATGATCAAAGAAATATTTTTATCATACACTTTACATTTTTACAAATGTGACAAAACATTTTTACAAAATTTAATTAGACAATTTTTTTTTTGTATATTTAGAAAATGTTTTATTAGGAAAAGAAATTCAAATATGTTTCCCCCTCCCCCAAGCTAGATAAATCTACACCAGAAAACACCTTCACCGCAAAAAGACAAAAATGGAGCGGCTTTCTGGAAAATTTCTGGGGTGGATCCCTTAAATATTTAAAGGATCCGTGGGTCCGTCTGTACGCAAACGTCATATTTCTGCTATGTTAGGAATTGGAAATTCCATAAGGAAGTGTCAGTCACCCCAATTATTGTCTAACATATGTTAGCTCGTAGACATATCGTTATTTACGTTATCTAGTAGTCAATTAGTTAGTTGTTGTCTTAGTTATTAGTTTAGTGTAACACCGTGGAGGAAAGACGGGTCTTTACCCACTGTATACCTGATCCACAGTCCGACAGGAGGACGTTTAGGAAGTAACTATAAATACCCCTTCCATCCTTGGAAGGGGTGGAACTTCTTAATCTAACATTCACAATTTTTGTTTTAATCCTCTCTCTAGAATTCCCTCTCTACTCTCTTCATCTCTCTAACATGGAATACTTGTATCATCATAATCCTAGACCACCCGAATCATCAAACAACATATTATGTATGATCCTACAATTGGTATCAAGAGCCATGGTTTGATCACTCATCTTTCATGTTCTTGGATTTCTAGTGGTTTTCATAAGGTTTTTGGGTTTGAATGAGTTTAGAGTAGTTTGCACCATTTGGATCACTTCTTGTGTTAAAGTTTGGATTTTGATAGTACTTTTGTGTTTAGAATCATTATAAGTATTTAGGTTTTGATTTGGAAGGCTTGAATCTTGTGTACTATGCGATTTGTCAGTTTATGCGATTTGTGTGATTATGCGATTTGTCTGAAGTGCGATTTCTTTGAAGTGCGATTTGTCTAAAGTGCGATTTGTCTAGGGTGCGATTTGTCTAAGGTGCGATTTGACTGAAGCGGTTTGTCAAGGGTGCGATTTGACTTACGCGATTTGATAAATTGCGTTTTGACCATTTCGTCATTGCGTTTTGTTGACTTTTCCTGATAAAACTTCAAACAGCCATAACTTTTGAACCGTAACTCCGTTTGCAGCGTTCTACCCATCAAAACGACCGTGAGAACGAGTAGAATGGCACGCTAAATGAAATACGAGGCCAAAATCCTCTCCGAACAGAAGTTATTGAGGTTTTTAAGTTTTTAGCCCTAAATTTCTTCGTAAAATCGTGCATCAACCAATCCAAATCTCAGCCAAACAACATCTCAGCTAAGCCTACAAACAATCATAAGTCCTAACACACAATTGTCTATCATTGTGTCGATCCATCAGTCATCTTAACACGTTCTATTGGTCATTGCTTAACGGTTTCTTCTTGATTTTGTAAAATCCCGCGAAAGATTCTATTTCTCGGTTTAAATCATAGATATGTAAAATACCGTGCACGTCAACATCATGTCTAACGATTCAGATTCAGTTGTATCTGAGATACTCAGTTTATATGACGTGATCAATGATCAGAAGATACCCAACAATGTACAACAGACTATCGTGTTTGAGTCGGATAATGCTAAAATGGATTCTTGGTGCTCAAAATCACAAGAGAGAGAGGTGCACCAGCCACAACCTGTGCAAGTTAATGCAAAGGAACGCTGCATGGAATCTTCGGATGTACCCAAGATAGAGATGCACCAGCCACAACCTGTGCATGTTAATGCAGAGGAAAGCTGCATGGAAGTTTCTGCTGTACCTAGCTGTGCATCTTCTACTCAAAATGATGATTATGAGCTGCATGAGTACTCTGCATTTATCCCTGATAATTCCCTTACCACTGAGCTTAACATATATAAGGATCAAGTTGCCATCTATGAACAGCGTGCTAAATTTGAGCTGAACTCACGTGAGCAGGAGATGGATACCCAAATGCGTACACTTATTAGAAAAAGTAATTTTAGGGAAGAAATATTAAAACAAGAGTTAAATTCCTTACAAGAAAAACTTAATAAAACTGCTAAGCAAAAACAAGAACTTCAAGAAAATGTAAAAGTGCTTAAGCAGGAATTCAATGCTAAGGAATCAAAACATTTAAATGAATTTTCCAACCTGAAAACTTTGAAGAACAAACTTTTAAATGAATTTTCCAACCTGAGAAGTCAATTCATAACCGCATGCTCACAGCACACACGCTTAATTGAAGAACATCACGACAAGTGCATATCTACATAACCTGGCTCTGATATTTTTATACTATGCTTCTACTACGCTGCTGCAAATATCATGAACCATTAAAGCTTCCGCTACTCTGATGGAAAGATGTCATGATCCAGAAAGTGTGAGCATGTCGGTCCAAAAGTCACAACCTCACATGAAGGCAACACAATAAAGGGTGATCCAGAGATTTACTGTGGCTGATGATCTTAAGGAAAGCTCGAAGATCATCAAAGATATGGATCAATTTAAAGACCTCCACTAAAAGTACAAAGTATGCGGACTTTGAAGAATCGCTACTTAAGCACAAAGATTGCGGAAGTGAAGAATTGAAGTCTACGAGCTCAGAACAGAAGACAAAATATAATGCTAGGATTCAAAATGTAAATCATGGGGTGACCTCCCTTAGGGGGAGATTGTTAGGAATTGGAAATTCCATAAGGAAGTGTCGGTCACCCCAATTATTGTCTAGCATATGTTAGCTCATAGACATTACGTTATTTACGTTATCTAGTAGTCAATTAGTTAGTTCTTAGCTTAGTTATTAGTTTAGTGTAACACCGTGGAGGAAGGACGGGTCTTTACCCACTGTATACCTGATCCATAGTTTGACATGAGGACGTTTAGGATGTAACTATAAATACCCCTTCCATCCTTGGAAGGGGTGGAACTTCTTAATCTAACCTTCACATTTTTTGTTTTAATCCTCTCTCTAGAATTCCCTCTCTACTCTCTTCATCTCTCTAACATGGATTACTTGTATCATCATAATCCTAGACCAGCAGAATCATCAAACAACATATTATGTATGATCCTACATGCTATGTATAAATAGTGTCTCATTTGCACACTTTCAAAAAGATTTTTTCACACACTGAAACCAGTATTTCTTTGTGTTTAACACATATTTCATGTTCTTAAAATCACCATAAACCTTTGATCATAATGCTTCTAATTCTCATTTGTTGCAAGCATACTTTTACTTGATGATCCATCCAAGTAATCTTAAAGATCTTGCCATCCTCATCCACAACAAAGCACACACATATGAAGATACACCACAACAATATTAATGCTCTTTTTATCTTTATGCATTGCAGCCTTCTTGTCAAAAGAAGGTCATTCATATCAAGATTAAAGTTCTTGATATTTAGATTAGGCACTTATATTCATTTGACAACCATGTCTTGGATCCCACTTTGTATCGTCACCATACTTACGTCTTAGTTAGATTAGGTAGATCGTGTGGATTGTGTTGATCGTGTAGATCGGGTAGATCATGTAAATTAGGTAGATCTTGTAGAGCGGGTAGATCGTGTAGATCAAAGAGATCGTATAGATCGGGTTAGTATTTTAGTCCTGAAAGTATGTGTGTGTGTGAGAGATTGATTCTAGCTTGATTAGAACTTGACATTTAGCTTAGTGTCGGAGAATATTGTAAGCGACGTAAAGATTTGTTATGTTGGGCCATAAACATAACGGGTTTGGTTGTACTCGAAGAAAAAATCGACATTTAGTTTAGTGTCGGAAAATATTGTAAGCGACGTTTGTAAGGTTTTCTCCGCCGAGAAGTGAGCTTGTTGACTAGTGAAGTAACTCTCGAGTTGGGTACTCGGGGAGTGGAGTAAAGCGAAGACGAGCTTCGTGACCGAACCCCTATTAATCATCATATCCGGTTTGCACTTTCTTTTACTTGTCGCTTTACGTTTATATTTACATTTATATTTTCATTACGTGGCTTGTTGCTTATATTATGTTGTGTCATGGTTTGTTGTTTATATTGTGTTTGTGTTGTAATCTACTTAATATTATCTCTAGTTGTAGATTTATCATTGATACTTTTCATATTGTGTCACACTTGATCGGTCGTTTGATACACAATATTTAAGTTTTCAATCAGGAACGTATTCAACCCCCCTACCGCTCTACGTTTTTCACAATTAGTACCAGAGCTACGCCTCTCTAATTTTCAAAACAAATGCTTTTTAAAAATAAGTATGATCCATGTATCAAATTACCCATGAAGGGGGAGAAAATATCTATATCTATATCTATACTAATATAGGGATAATTTCATCTATATCCTTGGCAAACTTTACAATTACACCAATATCCTTGCAAAGTTTGTAATTACATCAATATCCTTCTAAAACTTAAAAATACTCATAATTGTCCAAATATTTAATTTAATCATAATTAAATAATTTTAAAATACCAATTTCTATTTTAACTATGAGATAATAAACGTTTTACCTTTTTGCCCTTATTCCTCTAATTAAAAATCATGAGTTTTATGACTTTTATCCACTCTTCACGATTGTCTTCTCAGACCCACGAAGTTGTATTGTTTTGTGATCATTGTTCTTATCATAAGGCTTCTCCAAACACAATTGACCATGTATTATCTAATAAAAATAAAAAGAAAATAGAGAAACTCAATTCAATTTTAAAAATAGTTAGTGAACATTTGCAGAATTTGCGGCTTATTATGTTCATTCTTTCAACGAATGCTTTTTGATTTTTATTAATTAAAAGGACGTTTACTTGAGTCGAATGAAAAAAAGTGGAATGTTAATTCAAACAACAATTGAAAAAATGGAATGGAGGTTCGATCTGCTGAGAAGGGAGTTGATAAGTCACAAATAATTTATCAAAGAAACAAGAAAGTCAACATGAAGAATCTAGTCAACGGTAACAATGTAAAATCATTATTAAGTCATATTTAAATAGTCTTTTATTTTTTTGAAATCATTAAATTTTGACTAAATTGAATATTTAGACATATATGAGAATTTTAAAGTTTTAAAAGGATATTGATGTAATTACATAATTTATAAGGATATTGATGTAATTATAAAGTTTTTCAAGGATGTAGATGAAATTCTCCCTACTATATAATATATGAAGGTTTTTTACAAGCTCTTTAAGCACGGAGAATTAAAAATCTAATTAATTCGCTGATGTGTCCTTCCTTATTTAACCACTTTGTATAACATTGTTAATACAAATATCGTCATTAAACGTTATTTATATTTTTGATCTTTACCTAAGTTTTGTTAACGACAAAAGTAAATTTAATTTGTATAAAAGCTTAAAGCTTGTCGAGTTTAATAGATATTAAAACAAGCTTTTTCAAACAATATATACATCATTCAAGCATTTACATTTATAATTAGTAACATCTTGATATGACTCTAATCATTATGTATGATAATAGTTTTTAGAATGTGTTAGGTTCTTAAAACCAAACACTACTTAAGTACTTGCATATTTCTAAAAATAGAAATACAACATATGACATCATGTGATGCATCATGGAAATCATTGGAAGATTTCATTAGATATTTTGTGTGGATTTGTACTCTTCATATCTTGCACAATCTCACTTAGATAGAGTTGACTTTAGCAAGATTTGATATCTTGGTCGGACCGGCGGTACCAATTTGGTACACGGCGGAACCCTTTAAGGGTTCCGCGGTCTGTGGATGCTCCTGTCCATTTTGGCTATAAATAGCAATGCCAAGCCAAGTAGTTTTTCATCCCTTTCTATTATACTCTCATACATATCTTCTCTCTAACCTTTCTAACTCAGTTTCATATCATATTAGTGATCTCTTTTGTAGCAAAGAAGATCAAGTCACATTCAAGCTTCAACGAGAAGTTGGAAGTCTTGTTTGTTTAGTGTTGTATGATCTAGTGTTGATTCATACTTCATTGTTATATTAAACCATCATAATCTTGTGAGTGTGAGTGGTTAGTATTTTAGTCCTCAAAATACATTGTGTGTGGGAGTAGTTGTACCCTTGGAAAGAACTCGACATCTAGCTTAGTGTCGGAAATAGTGTAAGCGAAGTGTAAAGGTTTTCTCCACCGGTGAAAGGAGCTTGTTGACTAGTGAAGTTAAACTCTCGAGTGTGAGACTCGAGGAGTGGAGTAGGGCAAGGAAAAAGAGTCCTTGTAGACCGAACCACTATAAACAACTTGTTGTGGTTTGATCATTTCTTTCCTTATTTACTCTTTAAATATTGCTTGCATATTTCATTAACATATCTAAGATCAATATCAATTGATCTTTACAATAAGTTTCAAAACAAAGTTTTAATTGGTAAACTATTCAACCCCCCCTTCTAGTTTTCTACAATTGGTACCAGAGCCTCGTTGCTCAAGAATTTCTAAAATAATCTGTATTTTATAAACTTGAAACGATCCATGGATTCTGAAAACTTTAAAGAAGGGCAATCTATGCAAAGACCACCACTCTTTGAAACCAATGGATTTATCTATTGGAAAAACCGTTTTGAAACATATGTAAAATCAAAAGATATAGATCTTTGGTTTATCATTGTTAAAGGGGATTTTAGTTCTACAACAAAGGATATTTTTGTTGATGAACAAAAGAAATTAGTTGCTAAAAATAACGAAGCTAAAATGATGCTTTACAATGCTTTACCTAGAAAAGAATATGAAAGAATTTTTATGTGTGAAACCGCCAAAGATATTTGGGAATCTTTAATTGTTACACATCAAGGTAATTCACAAGTCAAGGATAACAAAATTGATCTTCTTGTTCAACAATATGAACAATTTTTTATCCCTGAAGATGAAACCATTGATTGTGGCTTTGCTCGCTTTAATACTATTATTACATCACTTAAAGCACTTGATGAATCTTTTCGTAGTAAGAACTTTGTCGGGAAATTTCTTAGAGCACTCCATCCCAAATGGAGAGCTAAAGTGACCGCCATTGAGGAATCAAAAGATCTCTCAATAATGTCACTAGACGAGTTGATCGGTAACCTCAAAGTACACGAAATGGTGATGGAGAAAGATTCGGAGATCATCAAAGGAAAAAGGAGAAGATCAAATCCGTTGCTCTAAAAGCAAAAGCGGAATCAAGTGATGATGACGAATCTTGCTCCGGTAGTGAAGATGAGGAATATGCCATGGCCGTTAGAGATTTTAAGAAGTTCTTTAGAAGAAGAGGAAAGTTCGTAAGACAACCTCGAGAAGAAAAGAAGCCATTCTAAAAAGATCGGGATGACAAGAAGGGTAAAGGTGAAAGAAAATGTTTTAGATGTGGTGATGCAAGTCACCTCATAGGAGAATGTCCCAAGCCACCTAAAATCAAAACTCAACGAGCTTTTGTAAGTGGTGCTTGGAGTGATAGTGAAGACGATGAAGAATCAAGCAAGGAAGAGATCGCTCTAATGGCACATGAGTCAAACGAGGTACTTTCCGACTCTTCTTATTCTTCTATTGATGATGACACTTTGCAAAAACAATATAATCAATTGTGTGAGCTAAGTCTAAAAATCATAACTAAAAATAAATTTTTAAAAACCAAAAAGGAATTTTTGGAAAATGAAGTTTATGAGTTAAAAGAAAAAGCAAAACGACTAGAAAAAGGAAAAGCAAATGACGATGATTGTAAATCATGTCAAGAGCTTAAACTTGAAATAGAAAAACTAAAGCTCACACAAGATGTTTTAATCGAAAACAATTCTAAATTTAAAAGGTTTAACAAGAACATCGCTTTTGCCGATGAAATAGTTAAAATTCATAAAACACCAGGAGACATGAATGGGCTAGGTTTTAATGAAGTATTAATTCCAAAAGTCAAAACAAAACGGCCGAAAAGGACGAACAATCATCAAATCTGCTGCAGTACAACACGGACCAGACGGAACCAAAATTAGGGTTCCGTCCGTTGAACAAATTGGTGCCGTGGGTACTTCAGAGACGAATGTTCGTAATACGGACCGCATGAATTTGTAAAAGTAACAAACAAAACCAAGGATAATGTTAAACTAAAACCAGTTACATCGGAGTAGGACTTGCTATAAATGAATTTAGATCAAAAACTACTCAACAACGATATAAAACACCTTTTGCCAAACGCCCCTTTCCTAAGAGCAACCACAACGTACAACCCAACTACCAACACAATGGTTGGAATCAAAACTTCCCTAGACCATATCAAACTCCAGATTATATGTCATGGAACTCTTTTTCATCATTTCCATACATGAATCAAATAAATGGTATGTTTAACCCAAACGGACCCATGAGATATTGGGGACCAAATGCTTGAGTTATTTGCTTCCTAGGTATGCTTGAAAGTTGGATTGGAACCTGATGAATGGATAAAAGATAGTGGATGCTCACGACATATGACGGGCAACAAAAGTCTCTTCTCATCATACCAAGAGTATGACGGAGGTAATGTCACCTTTGGTAGCAATCTCAAAAGCAAAATCATTGGCAAAGGTACGATCGCTCATAACTCCCTAACTATTGAAAATGTTGCTCATGTGGATAGGTTAGGATTTAATCTACTTAGTATTAGCCAATTATGTGATAAAAAGTATAAAGTACTATTTGATGAAAATGGTAGTAAAATACTAAAAGATGGTATCACCATAGCTAAAGGAGTTAGGAAAAATAATATATACGTCATGAAAATAGATAAAACATCTAATGACAAACTTTGCCTAACAACGTTAGACGATAGCTCATCTCTTTGGCATAGACGCTTAGGTCACGCTAATATGAGACTTATACAAAACCTATCTTCAAAAGAGCTAGTTAGGAATTTACCAAAACTAAAATATGACCAACACTTTTGCGACGCTTGCAAAATTGGTAAACAAACCCATAGTAGTCACAAATCTAAAAATATGGTGTCCACATCTAAGTGTCTAGAATTATTGCATATGGACTTGTTTGGTCCATCCGCTATAAGAAGCTACGGAGGCAACTTATACACTTTGGTCATAGTAGATGATTACTCAAGGTTTACTTGGACGTTGTTTTTGAAAACCAAAAATGAAGCTTTTGATAAATTTGAAATTCTTAGCAAGAAAATTCAAAATCAACTAGGTGTTAAATTTGTGTCGATCCGAACGGATCATGGTCGTGAATTTGACAACGAAACTCAATTTGGAAACTTTTGTGATACAAATGGTATAACACATAACTTTTCGGCTCCACGAACACCTCAATCAAATGGAGTAGTAGAACGTAAAAATAGAACAATTCAAGAAATGAGTAGAACAATGCTTAATGAACAAAACATTCCTCAAAAGTTTTGGTGTAACGCCGTTGACACTTCTACATATATTTTGAATAGAGTTTTAATACGTCCTTTCTTAAACAAAACACCATATGAGCTTTATAAAGGTAAAAAGCCAACTCTAGGATATTTTAGAGTCTTTGGTTGTAAATGCTTTATTCTTAATACTAAGGATTATCCCACCAAGTTTGACCCAAAGTCTTATGAAGGTGTATTTCTTGGTTATTCTCAAACTAGTAAAGCTTACATTGTCCTAAACAAAGAAACAATGATAGTCGAGGAATCGTTGAACATAACATTCGACGAAAGTCCACCTCCCTCTAAGACATCACCTTTGGTAGATGATGACTTAGTTGAAAGTCAAATGATAGAAGGTCAAGAAATAATTAATAATAACAAGGAAGATGAACCATTAAATAAAGAAATTATAAACATCAAAAAATCTAAGAGTCATCCGTTAGACAAGGTCATAGGACAACTAAATCAAAGAACCTTAAGGTCACAAGCCCAAAATCAAAGTAATTATTTTTGCTTTGTATCCACCATTGAACCGAAAACATAAATGAAGCAATAAAAGATGAATCATGGGTAATTGCCATGCAAGAAGAGTTAAACCAATTCGTTAGAAATGATGTTTGGAAATTAGTTCCAAAACCTAAAGATCAAACTATAATTGGAACAAAATGGGTTTTGCGAAATAAAATGGATGAAAATGGGATAGTATCTAGAAACAAAGCTAGGCTTGTAGCGCAAGGTTATAATCAACAAGAGGGATTGATTATGATGAAACTTATGCACCGGTAGCTAGGCTTGAGTCTATTAGAATATTGCTTGCTTATGCATGTGCCTATGATTTTAAATTATTTCAAATGGATGTTAAAAGTGCTTTTCTTAATGGGTTTATTAACGAAGAAGTGTATGTTGCTCAACCTCCCGGTTTCACCGACTTTGAGAAACCACATCATGTCTTCAAACTCAAGAAAGCATTGTATGGTCTTAAGCAAGCACCAAAAGCTTGGTACGACCGACTTAAGACTTTTCTTATTGATAACAAATATACTATGGGATTAGTAGATAATACTCTTTTACCAAGAAAAAGGAATCACATATTATCATTGTTCAAATATACGTTGATGACATTATATTCGGATCAACTTGTCAAGAATTATGTGATGATTTCTCTAAAATCATGCACGACGAGTTTGAAATGAGTATGATGGGTGAGTTAAATTTCTTTCTAGGACTTCAAATAAAACAACTAGAAGATGGCATATTTTTAACCAATCTAAATATATAAAAGACATGCTTAAGAAATTTGGTCTTGAAGATTCCAAACCAACTAAGACACCCATGTCCTCGGACACTAAACTTACCAAGGATGAGGAAGGTGAATCCGTAGATAACACTAAATATAGAGGAATGATTGGTAGCCTACTCTATCTTACGGCTAGTAGACCCGACATTATGTTTAGTGTTTGTCTATGTGCTCGCTTTCAAGAAAACCCAAAGGAATCACACTTAGAAGCCTTAAAAAGGATTTTTAGATACATTAAGGGAACAACGTGTTTAGGATTATGGTATCCCAAAGGAACGGGTGTAGAAACCATAGTATATGCCGACTCGGATCATGCCGGTGACTATGTCGATAGATAAAGTACAAGTGGTATTTGCACTTTTGTTGGACATTGTCTCACCTCATGGTTTGCAAAGAAGCAAACGGCCTTGGCCATCTCAACTACTGAAGCCGAGTACGTCTCAGCCGGAAAAGCATGTCAACAAGCTCTTTGGATGAAGCAAGCTCTCGTAGATTACGGAATTCATCTCAACGACATTGTGATACTTTGCGACAACAAAGGAGCCATCGATCTCAGCAAGAATCCCGTTCAACATGCTCGTACAAAGCATATTGAAATCCGCCATTACTTTCTTCGCGACAATGTTCAAAAAGGAAACATTTCAATCGAGAAAGTATCCTCCGAAGACAACATTGCCGACATCTTAACTAAGCCTCTTAAACGAGAACCATTTAATCTTCTTAGACTTGGTTTAGGGTTAATGGAACCAAACATGTAGGATAAACATAGCCCAAAACATTAGAATAGTCAAAACTAAACAATTTTGTCTTGTACTGCTCGTAGCCACGACACCAAATGACAACACAGACGGAACCAAATATTTGGTGCCGTCCGTGGTGTCTGAAGCAAAACTGCTATTTACAAATCATCCTCTTCCTCAAAACCCACTTTACCAAAACGTGTAAAACTTAAACCATGCTCATTATTGTCACCTTCCCACTCACTAATCACTGAAGATAACATCATTGTAAGTATCCTAACTACATTTTATCTCTTAATTCTGAGTCTAGGATTCTTATTTGTGCACAAAACTATCACAAATCATTACATGGGGTTTTATGTATGCATTTATACCAAATATGAATTCAATTGGCAAAATACATAACTAGTCATTGAAATTAGGTACTACATTATCATATTGCATAAACAAATCATGCTTCCCACTAATTGATAGATAATGAATATAAGGCCTTATTCAAACAACCAAACACCCCATGTCAAAAGTTTTGAAAAGCTTCTCACTTGTAGGAAAACAATTTTTTCATTGCTAATACAAATAGAAACGTTAAATTTTCATCACTTGCATGCTCTTGAATACTAAAGGTATTGCATAACTAATATGCATTCCCGGGTATATTCAAATGAAGCCACATTGAATTAGGAGCATTTGGGTTATCTCATGGTATTTGCCAAACACCCCTCTAAAACCATTTTGTGCATAAAATGAGTCGAGATAACCGCAACTCCAAATTGTTTTCATATAGGCACACACTAGAACAAAAAACGTTAAAACTTATTCTCATTTTTAACATATTAATTCTTGTCCTTAGGAATAACCATGGTAGCCGCAAGATTCTATGATCACAAAGACACCCTTAACTACATTCCCAAACACCACAAAACCAAAGGACTTACCAAGGAACAAGTAGAAATATTTAGGGGTCTAGAATCAAGGTATTTCCATGAGGGTAGAACCATTCACTCATCCTTCCTTGAAAACACAAATCTCCGTGAAGAACTAGCCGCCATTCAATTCGATTGTCTTCTTGACATCGATGAACCAATTTGTCCTAGGTTTGTGTTAGAATTCTATGCTAGTGTGACCGGCTTTAGTGATGAAGACGATGATGAATTTTGTCTTAGGTTTAGAATCAATCAAAACGACTACACCATCACCTTAGCCAACTTTGCTCAAGTGCTAGGAATTCCCAACCGAGGGACTTGTCTCTACTCGGATAAATGGTCACTCACCGCTCTTGATGCTATCAATGACCGCACTCTTCCCTACCAAACCCGTTTAGCCGATAAGGATGTTATCCGTGAACACCTATTTAATCCAAAGGGTGATACAACCCGAGTTACCCGAAAGGGAAAGGAGGTAAACCGAGATCCATATGGAATGGAGCTAAATGAACTTAGGCCCGAATTTAAGAAATGGGAGGAGCTACTTAGAGCCAACGTCATTAGCACCATAGGAAATAGGGATCACATTAACGCTTGCCTTTGTCATATGATCTACAACTTGTCCACCCGTCAACCATTCAATTTAGCTTACTACATCGCTAGGAGAATGATTGATATTCCAACTCAAGGATCGGTTGCTCTTCCATACGGGATGCTCCTCACCCGTCTCTATAGAAACTTTGCACCAATTCGACCAAGTCCAAAAGGGATGCATCTACACTATGAGCTCATCCCTCACATCTTTGTACCTTTGAGTGATGCACGAGTTGCTAAGACAAAAGGCAAGAGAGCAAAACCTCCAACTCCATCATCATCATCATCAAATAGCTCCGAGGATGGTCTTCCAAGCTCTCGTCTTCCGCCTCATGAGTATTATGCGTCTCTTCCCGAGATAGAGAATGAATCAGCGGAATTCAAGCAAACTAAGGGAATGTTCAAGTGCCTTGGTAGGATGATGAACAAAATCTACAAGAAGTTGGACAAATAAAGGTCCATTAAGGAGTGTTTGGAACAATACATTATCGTTAATGTTTGATAAAATCTCGTTGTTTTTATTATGTAGGATGATAATATAACCTGAAACAATGGTGAATGCTAACAATCTTATGCAGGGGGATAGCGCAAGTATGCTATCAAATTTTACCCATTTTCACTATAATGTGAAAATCAAAAAGCCTTGCTCAAAATACATGCTCCACTATGTTTATATATGTGTTATCTGCTTTTCCTAACTACAAATGTTTAGTATCACATGTTTTGAGAAGAATTTCAGGTTTTGGAAAAGTCCCCGCCACCTAAAAACTAACTCTGTCTACTTTTCTGCACTACACGGATCAGACGGCACCAACGATTTGGTACCGTCCGTTATGTAAATTGGTACCGCCGTGCACAGGACCAGACGGCACCTTTTTTAGGGTTCCGGCCGTGTATGATTTTGGTGCCGTGGATCCTTCAGGTAACTTTATGAATTTCGACTATTTTGTGATTCCAAATTACCATCCAATGCTTATAAGTCAATCCTAAATTACTTATACTCTTATTAGAACTAGTATAATTCACTTAGGTATATAAGAAATCCATTTCCCACCAAAATTCAAAAATTTGAAAAATCCACCCAATGAGCCCTTTTGCATAAAGGAAGGAACCAAATAATTGGTACCTTCAAATCCGTGGGTGATCTGAATATTAGGAAATTCCACTCATTAGAACACATTTATTGCAAATCTTTTCTTCTTCACTCCATCTCTCTTGAATGGCTTGACTTGGGTGATATGACTAGCATTCAACCCACTTCCAAATCATTAGGAACCTCATCTCTTAAATGGTTTAACATCAAATCAAACACATTTCTCCATAATTTTTCACTTCTATAAATTGAGAGGTTTTACCATGATCATCCTCACACCTTCTTCATTCTTACTATCATCTAGCAAAGAAAAACCAAAGTCAAAAATGACAAAATCATCTCCAAAACCTTTCAAGAAGACCGCTAGAATTAGTGTGAGGCCTTGTTGCTTCGTTAACCTTAGTTCCTCATCCGAGTCTTCTCCGCTCACAATTTCATCTCCCATCCGAGATGATACAAGCCTTACCTTAGCCACACCTACTCAATCACACATTGTGATCACCACTCCACCACCAACAAAAACACCAACTTCACCTCCACCCGCACCCATCCAAACATCCAAAACACCCTCACCACCTTCACCAAGGTCTCCAACTCTCATTCCTATGGAGTTATTTTCCACTCCACCTACTTCACCAAATCCTTTCTTGGAGGACTTGGATGACTTGCCTCCTAGGCCAAATCATCCACCACCATTGCCATCATTTGGCATAATTGAGCGGATGGCTCATGAGTCACCTCGGTCATCCTTTGACCCAAACGCCCCATTAGGGCCTAAACCTCTTCTCTTCCACCCCATTCACAAAGACATTCATGGTCCTTTGTATGGGGATCATTCACTCCCACATCAATGTCACATCATCTTGAGGACATTGAGGAGTGTATGTGGGATGCCAATCCCACTAGAGAGGAGATTCAAACGAAACTCCACAACCTCCACCAATTCAAAGGCATGGTGGACTCTCACCTGAGTGAGACAATGCAAATGCAAAGTGCTTTGCTTGCTTCCATCATGACCACCCCAAACATTTCCACCAACACCAACACATCTACCATTCCACCACCACAACCTCCCTAAACATACTACCCCCTAGGCATGGTTGCTCAACTTGTGAGCAAACGGCCCAAACCGTTGATAGGACACGGGTTATGGTCCTTGACTTTCAAGAAGAAATGAGGTTCATCCTCAATCATATCCTTGAGCGCCTCAACGCTCTTTCTCATCCACCATCAAATTAGGATGGTCATAGTTTAGCATTTCTAGTTTTCTCTTCTTAGGATTATTTTTTTTCCTTCTTGTACTAAAACACATCATTGTGTTCCCATTTCATGATCTTTATTCATGAAAATTTTAACTAATGAATAGTGTTTTTATTATAGTGTTGGTGCTTTTACATAGTGTTTGGAAATGCTTGTGAATGATCATTATTACTAACATTTTTTTTGTAGCTTTTATTTTCACAATCCATGTATCTTCCCATTAAGCACCCAATTTAGGGGGAGCTTTGATCAAGGGGGAGATAATGACTCGGGCTCATTACATTCCGCATCGCCTCTACTTTTTGTTGAGACAAAAAGGGGGAGAAAATATAGAACTTGTTTATATTTGACTTTTCTGAAAAAGTCAACTGCATACTTTGACTTTCTAAAAAATTCAACATCATGCATCAACTAGTGAATACTTTGACTTTCTGAAAAAAGTCAAACATCATACACTTACATTATCATTTCCTTTTCAAGTTCTAAAACTAATATTTTTATAACTCTTGCACAAACTTTGTATCTTTTATAAAAATAAAATTTATATTTTGTCCTCAACAAAAAGGGGGAGATTGTTAATACAAATATCGTCATTAAACGTTATTTATATTTTTGATCTTTACCTAAGTTTTGTTAACGACAAAAGTAAATTTAATTTGTATAAAAGCTTAAAGCTTGTCAAGTTTAATAGATATTAAAACAAGCTTTTTCAAACAATATATACATCATTCAAGCATTTACATTTATGATTAGTAACATCTTGATATGACTCTAATCATTATGTATGATAATAGTTTTTAGAATGTGTTAGGTTCTTAAAACCAAACACTACTTAAGTACTTGCATATTTCTAAAAATAGAAATACAACATATGACATCATGTGATGCATCATGGAAATCATTGGAAGATTTCATTAGATATTTTGTGTGGATTTGTACTCTTCATATCTTGCACAATCTCACTTAGATAGAGTTGACTTTAGCAAGATTTGATATCTTGGCTGTCAGACCCGGCGGTACCAATTTGGTACACGGGCGGAACCCTTTAAGGGTTTCGCGGTCCGTGGACGCTCCTGTCCATTTTGGCTATAAATAGCAATGCCAAGCCAAGTAGTTTTTCATCCCTTTCTATCATACTCTCTTACATATCTTCTCTCTAACCTTTCTAACTCAGTTTCATATCATATTAGTGATCTCTTTTGTAGCAAAGAAGATCAAGTCACATTCAAGCTTCAACGAGAAGTTGGAAGTCTTGTTTGTTTAGTGTTGTATGATCTAGTGTTGATTCATACTTCATTGTTATATTAAACCATCATAATCTTGTGAGTGTGAGTGGTTAGTATTTTAGTCCTCAAAATACATTGTGTGTGGGAGTAGTTGTACCCTTGGAAAGAACTCGACATCTAGCTTAGTGTCGGAAATAGTGTAAGCGAAGTGTAAAGGTTTTCTCCACCGGTGAAAGGAGCTTGTTGACTAGTGAAGTTAAACTCTCGAGTGTGAGACTCGAGGAGTGGAGTAGGGCAAGGAAAAAGAGCTTGTAGACCGAACCACTATAAACAACTTGTTGTGGTTTGATCATTTCTTTCATTATTTACTATTTACATATTGCTTGCATATTTCATTAAGATATCTAAGATCAATGTCAATTGATCTTTACAATAAGTTTCAAAAAAAAGTTTTAATTGGTAAACTATTCAACCCCCCCTTCTAGTTTTCTACACACCACAATGCACTATTTTGATTAAAGAGTCAACTACGATTTTACTATTTCACCTAACATATTCATGCTTTATCAATGGCCTAATTTTGTAAACCATTAAACACAACATTCATTCACCTCTAGCATCTTCTATACACTTCCTCATTAATCACTTCAATAGTCAGTTTCAATCACCAATTTGTCACCAATTCAAAATCACCAATTCCATATCATCAGTTCAAAATTTATATACCAGTTTTTTGGTTGTTGTCCTTACCTTAATTTTTTCAATTCAAATCGATTTATTTGTTCAATTCACCCATCATTCAAGATCCTTTCAAAATCGATCTATGCCAGTTATCAACTCAATTTGTTCTACAACTTTTCTTGATTATCCTATGAGTCCTACGCTATCCACACTGTAAAATTGGTAACTATCGCATTATTCAAGTTCTTTTAGGGTTTTGATTTAAATCCCATAATACAACTATTTTGATGTGTTTTTTTAATAACCAATGTAATTGTATTTTGATTCAATTTATTGGATGGTTTTTCTTTAATTAAGTTCAATTGAATTTTGTTTTACAAATCACTAGAAAAAAATTGGGGAAATCACATTCATGAATACGTATGATTTTTTTAATGTATTTTTGTATCTGATATTATTTATAATTTTATATATTTTCTTTGATTATAATACATGATTTGGGTCAGTTTCCTTACTTTGGATGACCGCAAGAATCGATGTTGTACGAGCACAAATCATGTTTGATTATTAAAAACAGTAGAGGGTCAGTTGTATATTTCATTGATTTTTATGTTTACGTTATGACATGTTTTCAAGTATATTTCATTTCGTGTTTTGCTGATTTGGATGTTCAATATTTAAGTAGCATTTCTACATCACAGAAATTTCATGTTTGGTGGTTAACTAATCTTTCATGGCTTACTTGGTAAAAGACATTATCAGAAGATATGGGTTTTCCAATGGTATTAGGAATAATAATGTATAGATTATTCTTTTACGCAAGTGCGCTTCTTTTTCCAATCCATAATGAGTCAGCTATAATTTATGCTATTCTACAACATGTAGATATACTTTCGTGTCTTGAATTGGATAAGGGACGTGAATAAGTGAATATTACTATTTCTCATGACAGCTCTGCTACTTGGCTCAAAATATGTGATTTGGGTGTACTCAATTATATTTAGTCTAGTTTTCTCATACATCAACGTGTAGCTCCTTAACATGTAAGGTTACACAACTTTTGTTTTACCCGTTTTATTTTTCTTGGCTTACTCTTGTAATATTCTGAGACAGTTATCCTTAATGTGCAGTCTTCTATTGCGGTACGAGTGTTATACCTTTCGAAATGGGGAATATGTGAAAGCTGGACTAGCAAATATGTGAAGGGTATTGCATATAATGATCCGGTGAGAATTGTATCTTTCTTTTTGGACTCGATGGCAACGTTAAAATTGCCAACATGGGGGTACGGTCAGTTAAATAAGCAATTCCAAACGCCCTTTTAAACCATTGCAATATTTAACCACGGTTCACTTCAATGGTTGATTAACAGGGTAAGTAAGATTTGCTACTATTATTTAGTTTGTATTGCGCGTATTTGTGTTTGTACGACGGTATTTTAGGCTTTATGAGGACCTATGGGGTAAATATTGAACGATTGCAAGCTTTTGGTGAATTTGAGGTAATGTTGATTTGATATATCATTTCACGTTTAGCATAGGCTGTTGAATCGAACATTAAAAAAATATTGATTTGCGAACTTGAAATGTGGCTCTACTTGAAATATTTGGATTAAACGCAAAATAATATGTTAAATTGATTAACTTGCAAGTAATTGATGTATTTCTTTGAAGTGTTTATTCGTTAACGTTTCATTTTCGTATGTTCTATTGTAGATCATTCATTTTGGGGATAGTTGGAGGAACCAATAGTGAAGTACAATGCTTTTTAGTAGTTAACTTTATAAGTATGTAGGTTTAATTAATTGTGCCACATTGTATGTGATAACATCAAATAATCCTGAATATTAAGTGTCAATTTTCCCCGATAATGCTCGTATTTTATATCATTTATATGGATTTACGCTTGTTTTCCTCTATATTTCACTTTCAGGTAATTTACGAACATTGGAGCTAAATAGACGCGGATTTGGAGAGTTTATTGAAGATATATGATAGTATGCCCATTTTGAAGTAATTACGGCGTAACTCTTCTCTCACATTACGCCGTAACAAAAGCGTGACTCAGAAAACCAACTCAACTGAAGATTACGGCGTAACTCCATCTTAGGATTACGCCGTAACTAATTAGGTCAAATGATGTTCCACGCCGCTGCAAGCTACGCTGTAACTCTTTCAACATTTACGGCGTAATCATGATTTTTAACGTATTGATGAGTGCTTATTCACTAATCGTTTTTACCCACCTAAGACCACAAAAATGACCAAAAACACCAAAATATGATAAAAAAATGTTAAAAATATCCTCGGAGTGTGTTTTGTGTCTTGCAGGTACAAAAGGATTGAAAACAGAGCGAAAACGAGCAAAAACAAGCCGAAATCAGAAGTCTTTGAAAAGACTGAGCCGGGAGTGGATTTTCTACATTTTCGGACCCGGACATGTTTTTGGAGTGAGAATGGGAAAAAAAACCTTAAACCTAATGCCTAAAAATTCCAAATTACCCTTCACCAGAACCCAAATTACCATTTTACCCTCAAAAACGTTTTTCACTAAAAACAATTATTTTTAACCATTTTTTTTACAACAATTATTTTTTAGTAAAACCAATTTTTATTAAATACCTTTCTCTCTTAAAAAAAAAAGAAAAAAAAGGGATTTAAAACAAAAATAAAACACAAAATTAAATTTTTACCTTAAACTAAACACAAATAAACCAAACCTTTGAACCCCCACCATTTTGAACCCCCACCAAAACAATAAAAACGTTTTTATTCATATATTCCCTCCTGTCTTCTTCACTTTATCCACACAAAACCCAGTCAACCCACTTCCCAACCCCACTGAGTCCTCTCCCCAAGACATTGTCACGAGATGCCATTGCCACCTTGGCAATCTTTGGCACAAAAGCCCTCTCAAACGGCTCAGATTATCTCTCCATGGTACCTAACTCTTGGATGGATGGGATGATTTCAAGAAAGCACACAAGGAGTGTTTTGGCTGTTTTACTCTCACAAAACAAACACAAACTAAAACCAAGAAAGAAGACAAGAAAGAGAAGATAGAAGACAGAGATTTTACTTTTGTATAAATAGGCATATAGGAAAAATGAAAAAACTTGTCTAGAAATCTTGTTCTAGTCCCATGTTATTTTCATTTGTCAATTTAATTTTCATGTAATCTCTAATTTCAGTTAATGCAAGTTTCAGTTTTTAATTTCCATTGCTTATGCAGTTTTCATTTTGGTTCATGTCCTTTAAATTTGCCATTCGAGTTTTAATTGTGTATCAAGTGAGGTCAAACTAATTTTGAATTTTTGTTATTGTTGTAAATCAGTGTTTGAGATCTAATACAAGTTTCAAATCAGTTTTTAAAAAGTTTTCATACCCTGTACAGGGGTGTTTGGATTTGAATAGAAGTTGGGTCAAAAGTCATTTTTGAGCCACTTTGGTTCTTGAATTCGTTTCTTCCAGTTTTTCTTGAGTTAAATTAGTGTTGTTTAGTTTCCTTTAGTTCTGCTTGCTGCAAACTGTCCCACAAGCCTTTTTGCGTAGCCCCTCACAAGCTAATATCAGTATGTAAGTTGCTTAAACTTTGTTTTTAGTGTTCTTGGGTACATGTACATCATTTTCTTTAACTTATTTCAGCATTTTGAGTTTAGTAGTTAGCTTATTTTTAAGGTTATAGAGCCCCATATGGCCTGTTTTAGCCTGCACATCACAGCAAGCCTAGGACCTTTTCCATTAGCTTCTTTGGCTTATTCATGGCTTATTTAGGGTCCTTTTAATGTTCTTTAGATAGCTTATGTTTAATTCACTAATTTTCAGCTTATTAGTGCTTGTTAATGCTTTTTAGATTAGCTTATCTTTTCTCTTTCCCGTTTTATTTTCCTTTCTTTTAGTTGTTCCTTATGCGTGTTGTAGTTATTTCGTGTGAATGACAGCTTATTTTCTCTATGGTTTTGCTTATTGACTCCTTTTCATGTTCAATTTTTGCTTAACAAACTAGTGAGAGGGGTGTTTGTTTGGTGGCTGTCCAAAAACAGCAGCCTTGTTTCACTTTATTTTCTAGCTTTTTGATGTTAAGTATTGCTTATTAGGACCCCTTAGGCTTTCGAGATAATATAGATTAGGATTGGCCTTTGTTTAGTTTAAATTGTTGCTTTTATAACTAGTAGGATCTCTTGACTGTCCATTGTACCAAACTGTCTCATTCATAGTTTGTTTTACTAAGTTTGCTGTAAATAAGCCATTCGCATCTCACTTTTAAGCTTTCATAAGTTTTGGTTTTATGAAAAGTTATTAGTTTTAAGTTTATAAAAAGTCACAAGAAGAAAAAGCTAAAACCAAAAATAAAAATAAAGAACCAAAATTGTGACAGAAGCTGGATTCGACACCCTGACCTCCTGCTTTCTAACGCACAACACCAGGCACACAACCACCACCTTACCATCTGTGCTAGAGTAGTTTCTTGTTTAAATTTACCTTAGTTAATTATTTAACTAGCATTAGGCAGTTTTCCCTTAATAGCTTATTTGATCTTTAAGTGCTGATTTACAAAAGCAGTGTACCTTTTTTTTTTTTTTTTTTTTTTTTTAACTCAAAGTATTTTTTGTAAATTTCTCAGATTTTTAAAAAATAGTTTAGTATTTTTAATTAATTAATTAGTATAAATTAGATTTTAATTCGTAATAAATAAAATAAAAGTCAAAAAAATACCCGGCTTTTTCCTAAAATTATTTTTAGTCATTTAGAATGTAGGAAAATTAGATTTGCACTCGTAGGACTTAAATTGCATATTTTTCACTATCGGGGCTCGGAGAGTTCTTGATTTTTCGCATTTTTGCATTTTAGCACCCTAGGATGTAGTTTAGCATCGTTTTATTATTTCTTAGGCTTAGTAATAGTTTATTTAGAATTTAATTTGTTTTTCGTGCTTTAGTTTCATTCCCGTTCTTTAATTTGTAGATTAGCGTAATCAAAAAGCCAAAATTTGTTAAACCAATTCAAGTCCTAATTACGAAACTCAACGAATCCATCAATTTCACACCTCGTTGGGACACGACCCGGGGAAATCGCTTTCTCGGTATCACTTTTATCACATTCGTGAGATTTGGCACGTTAACCCTTTTCCTAAAAGGTTGATTTGTCGAATTTCACGATTAATTTGATATATTGATATTGTGTTTATCACCACTCACAAACAAACGAGATCACGTATATTGAAGATACGGCGTAACTCATTCCATGTGTTACGCCGTAACCAACTATATCTAGAGCATTATTATGGATTTATATAGGTTACGGCGTAACTCTCAACTTAAGTTACGCCGTAACAAGATCTGGCCTATAAATATCAGCCCTAAATTCTGCATTTCACATCATTCACTCCACACAAAAAGCAGAGAACGTGAGTAGGTGATGCAGGTTTTACTGACCAGGTTTTAATATTTATAATGTCTCGTTATACCTATGGTCTACCCTAATGCACTGATGCAGGTTTTACTGACCAGGTCTTAATATTTATAGTGTCTCGCTATACCTATGGTCTACCCTAATGCACTAACGGGCAGTGTACCCAATCGTGTGTAGTGTAGTAAATGGTAAAGCCGAGGTCGTCCCAAGAGCTATGTGTGTCGGATAATTACTAAGTCTAATTGTCACAGAATATTAATGGTTTGATAGGGTTTTAATTAATTAAACTACTAATGCAGAATATAAAAGCAAATAAATGGTAGAAGGGAAATCAATAGAGGAATAGTGGTGCTAACCTAGTTAATCCTCCTAACTAGTTATGTCTACGTCTACCTACTTCCAATTACTTCAGGTGGGGTCAAATTCGAGAGGACAACATTTGGTTAATTCGCCCTAACCTATCAGCAAAGATGCCACCACAGGAGAAATCAGGCGCACCGTCATAAGTCCTGTTGTTCCTGGTCCCCTAAGCCGAGTCATTAAGTACCGCTACATGCTAGATTCTAAATAGTGAGTGCCCGACCGTTAGGAACTTAGACACTACACCCCCTAATTCTTAAGTTCATCCAAACGATAGGTGATCAGTTGGTCAAATCGCACAAGTAGAAAGGGTTGTCACTTGGACATATCTTACCCTTCCCGTCTCAGTCCGCTCACCTAGGGTCAGTTGGTCATATCTCCTAGGAAATTGGCCTCTATCGCCATTCAAAACTACCGAACCAGGGGTGACTACCAAAGAACTATGCATGCATACACTTAGAAATAATTGTACGGAAGTAAAGGTAAATGCAAACAAAACAATTAAGGAATCATAACTAGGCTAGCACCAAAGGATGCTTAGCCGCTCATATTAATCATGCACATCAATTCAATATTCAAAGGTACGAAATACATGAATTGAAGGTAAAAGAAATAATAAATGCCAAAGCTTATCGTAATGGTGTGACTTCTCCCTTGGAAACAGCTCCGTTTGCTTCCCTAGACCTCCCTTGAGCTTTTTCCCACGTTCTCAGAGTGTTGTGTGTGGAATGGGATGCTTTGAAATGCTGGAATTCATGGGGTATTTATAGGCCAGGTCTAGGTTACGGCGTAACCAAAAGATGAGTTACGCCGTAACCTTCTATTTCTCCGTAAATGCACTAGATCTGCTAGTTACGGCGTAACCTTATAAGTGGTTACACCGTAGTCTTCAATAAACCCGGTTACGTCGTAAGTGATGCAGTAGTTACGGCGTAAGTATCAGCGGCGTGGAACCTCTTTTGACCAAATGGAGTTACGTCGTAACCTTTGGGAGGAGTTACGCCGTAACCTCTTGATAAGTTGGACTTCTGGGTCACGCAATATGTTAATACAAATAAGCCGTAAAAACGTTTATTTATATTTTACGATCTTCTAATGTTTTGTCGATAACAAAAGTAAGATCATTTTAACGAAAAAATAAAATACGTAAATGGTTTGAACTAATAGTTTTCTAACACACTTACGCTTTCACATAAAACACTAAAACAAGTACAAGTGATTTTATGCTTTAGATATACATATGTATAACAACTAGTGTTTACATATTGGGATAACATATACTTAACTAAGTATACACTAAAATGGGTAAAAACAAGTATATACTAAATAGGTAAAAACTAGCAAATGGTTTTGACCCATAACCCATGGTTTTATTTATACCACTTAACCAAGTTCATTGTATCCTTAAGATACATTGTATCTAGAAAGAAAACCATGGATCAACCCATAACCCATGACCCATGACCCATAACCAAAAATACCCATGGGCAAGAGGAGTACCACGGATCCCTAGCTGTGTGCTAGCCGGATCCCTTGTGGAAGGGATCCGTGGGATCCGGGGAACAGTAGAGAATTTTCTCTATAAATAGTGAGCCATTTCTTTCCTTTAAGCTCACCACTTCACATATACTCTCTCCAAATTTTAGATCTTTCTAACCTCAGATCCAAGAGATCTATGTAGTTTGTCTTTTGTTTTTGTGTGATCTTTTAGGTTCCTCTTAAAGGCAAGATCACCACCTTTGAAGTCGAGCAAGCTCAAGTCCATGAGTTGCCATGCTTCTTCATCCTCAAGGATACTGAAGTCTTCTTGTTGATGATCCCTTTCTTTCTTCAAAGAAGTGTAGTGTTGAAGACATTAGTGAAAGATGTCTCAAGTGTCAAGACGAAGATATTAGTGAAGGGTATCTATCGTCTATAGGATAAAGCACTTGTGGTAGGTGCTTAGAAGTCAAGACAAAGAAGCATTAGTGAAAGGTGCTTAGAAGTCAAGACAAAGAAGCATTAGTGAAAGGTGCTTAGAAGTGAAGACACAAGACATTAGTGAAAGGTGTCTTGTAGATCTAGTCAAATGCATTAGTGAAAGGTGCCTTAGATGTACATTCGATATGGTGTGTTTCGATGTACAAGATAGACTAGTGTTAGATCCAAGGATATTGATATCCTTGATGATGTTGTAAAGGAGTAGATCTCCTTTGGGATTAGTCGTTGCTGTAGTGTGGTAGTAGTTCCTCCATTGCAATGGAACTAGGTGCTTAGCCTAGTACCTAATAAAGGGTAGGCGACGTTGTGAAGGTGTAGTTCACCTTGGAGTGAAAGAACTAGGTACTTAGCCTAGTACCTTATAAAGGGTAGGCGACATTGTGAAGGTGTAGTTCACCTTGGAGTGAAAGAACTACGTACTTATCCTAGTACCTTATAAAGGGTAGGCGACGTTGTGTAGGTGTGGTTCACCTTGGAGTGAAAGAACCTGGTGGTTAGCCTAGCACCGGAAAAGGGTAGGCGACGTTGTGAAGGCTTCTCCGCCCTAAGGAGCTTGGTGTAGTGATTACGAACTCTCGAGTAGGTGACTCGGGGAGTGTGTCCTTGTAGCCGAACTACTATAAATACTCCTGTTGTGGTTTGGTGCTTCTTACTCTTATATTTTCATTACTTACCTTTATATGCTTGTTTATCAACATTCAACACACACATCCAAATAGATTGACATAAGTCGATCTAAATAGATTAAAAGGAATTTTTAATTGGCAAAACTATTCAACCCCCTTCTAATTTTTCACAATTGGCATCAGAGCTTCGTTACCAAGTTTCTTGAAGTATATTGTACTTTAAAAACTTGATACGATCCATAGTTAATTGAAAAATACAAAGAAGGTTTTTCATAAAAACAAACACCATATTTTTTTTCTTTTTTTTCAAAAACTATACGTTTGGATGTTGACTTGATAAACAACATTTTCTTATTTTCTTTTTCATTTAATTGTACTAATCTTCCTTGTCATGTTGATTAGTCAAAGCTCATACCCACCAAGCTTTAGGAGTCACTTGGTAACAAGAATACCTTCCTTAAGAAGGTATCTTAAACGCAAAGGAACGGGAATCGTCTAAGTGACATTTGTTGTGTCATTTGTAAAGACATTCCTAAGTGCATTCGAGGTATGACTTTCCACTTATATCTAAATGATATTAGTTTAATAAATAAGTGTTATTTGTTAGGCATTTATCTGAGTAGATTTCGTGTTTACATATGTTTTACATGTAGCTTCATTAGGAAGCTTTTTCACACATATGTGTCACTCCTCCGTCTAGAAATCATGGTTTATAATAATTGTGTTTTATCTCACTTAATCCAAAAATCATATCTTCTAATAAAACAAAACACAAATCTCAAAATTCCTCCTTCCCCATAAATACTCCCACCGTCGACCATCTCATCAAACCCTCATTTTTTTTCAAATCTTCCAATTTCAAAAATTTCCTCTGATTCAAAAACTTCATCTTCCTCCTCATTCCATCTCAATCGAAACCAAGAAGATCCATCATCAACATGGTTTACATCGCACTCGTGCTCATCGCTCTAACACTCATCGCACTTGTGTTCCCTATGATGAAGTTCACATACGGAGACATTTACTTTGTGTTGTTAATCTATATTGGGTTTATATACCCAATCCTTTGTATCATCCTTAGTATTGAAATGCAATATTATTAATGATCTAGTTTATCTAGGTTATTATTATCATAATGTGTTTGTCACTTCTTTTGATTTATATGTTTTATATTCTTTCGTGATACATTAGAAGTCATGTATGCATGCTAAAAGAAAATGTAGGATAAAACATATTTCGTGGTATAAAAACTGTAAAACCTATGTTTTTATCAAATCTGTTTTTGTTACTACAGATCCACGGATCCCCGAAAATATACTAGCCGGATCCCTTTTGAAAAGGAACCGTGGGATCCGTCCTACTGGAGAACAGTTTTTCATGCAAATTAAAAACCACTTTTCTTCTAAAAGTAATTCTCCACTAGTATATTAAAACCATAAGTGAGTTAAGTGCCTTTCTTGTTTAGAACCATTGTTAATAAAAATCTAATAAAAACGTTAGATAATCATAGGTTGATCACAAACATCACCTTTATTAATTCATCATCTCTATAGGTTCAACTATGACGCATGAATATGAGTTTGATTTTTCACTCACTAGCGTCTACACTCCGAACATCTCTCTCGAACCCAACACACCTGGCAATCATGTCCGTGGGTTCAATAATCTCGAAAACCGTCACTTCCACGAAGGACGTATTGTAGACACCTCTCTACAATTCGAAGAAGGTATCAATACCTCCTTCCGAGCCATAGGACTAGAATGTCTTCTTGAAATCAACGAGAAGATATGTCCAAGGTTCATAATGGAATTCTTCCGTCAAGTCGAACTCGTTCGTAACGAGGATCGCTCTCTATCCCTTTGGTTTTATATCAAAAACCAAAAGTTCACTCTAACCCTTGGGCATTTTGCTCACATCCTCCAGATTCCAAATCATGGACAATGTGCCTTCACCGAAGATTGGTCTCTTGATTCTCTCTTCAACTTTCGTGAAGAGAATAGTCCATATTCTTCACACATACCCTCTCCGGAAGATTTAAATCGCATAATATGCAAACCTCGACCATATTACTCCGATCCAAACATTATCTTTACAAGGGATATCCGAGAAGAGTACAAGCCTCTTGCACTCATCCTACGTGAAAATGTTTGGAGTCTTAGGGGAAATCGAGAAATTCTTCCTGCTTGTTGTGCTCACATGTTGTACTGTTTGCTAACACAACAATCATACAATAACGCCTACTTCTTCGCTAGGCGAATTGCAAATATTCAAGGCTCCAATAATAAACTCATCCCTTATGGAATGTTCTTGACATGCCTCTATCATAATGTTATGCACTTTCATCCTCAATTTCAAAGTCCGTTGTACGTACTTGTGAACAAGATGATGGAACCGCTAAACATATCTCTCATGAAGACTTTCTTTATTCTTGATTCCACCAACACTCATCAATCACATAATGATCCTTCTAGCGAAAACACTCAAGGAACCTAGTAGTATTCCAAAATAGGATCAATTCTCTTGTACTCGTTCTTTATCAATGTAATCCAATTTCTTTCATGAAATAAAACATCTTACATTTGATATCTTGATATTAGAACTATTTTTAGATTATCCTTGAGATATAATGCATTGTCAAGATCATTGGATACCTTTAGTAAAGGTTCTGCTGAGCAGATAGGCGGATCCCAAAGATTGTGCTAAACGGATCTCTACACTTAGGGAACCGTGGGATCCGGCGAACATAAAATGCAATTGCAAGCATTGTATTTCAAACACATTCTTAGAACACCTCACACTAAGTTAAACATAGTGTCTTAAGGCAAATTAAGTCCTTATCAAGATAGGTTAATCTTTCCTATTCATAACTCACCTAGGTCACACTCTAAAACGCTTGTAGATCTATCGTTTCGTTTTTAATCCATTACTCTTCCGCTCTTAAAAACTCACACTTCATTTTCTACTTCTCACATCTAGTCTTAGAAATCTTTCGATTATGGCAAAATTGATCATAAATCATCCTCACCTCAAAAATTGATCAAAGTTGATCAAAATCTAGTTTTCCCATCTCAAAGCTTCTAGGATATTTTCCAAAACACTATCCTAAAACACAACCTGATCTCTAGGATCATTTAGCTTCAATTGACACTCTAAATCTTTAGTGTCATCCTTACTCATCCATTGGTACTCTTGAAAGTTCCAAATCCTTCCATAAATGACAATCATTAGCTACATCATTCATTACCTTCAAGTACTCAAGCACCCCTTCATTTAAAACACTTAGGAGGACTGAAACACTCAAGATGATATAGGTCTTAGATCTTAGAAACATCATTTCCACTCTTTCATAGCTGCTGAGAGCCGGATCCCTAGGATTAGCCTAGACGGATCCCTCTGAGGAGGGAACCGTGGGATCCGGATGACAGTATAGGTCAAATCTTGCTAAAACAATCATTTCAACTCATCTTCCTAACTCAAACACTCCATCTCATCTTAAATGAGTTCCTAGATCAGTGCAACCTCTGAAGTTGACTCTTGTGCATGTCAATCATCACATTCCAATGAATCCTAGTGGCTTAAAGCTTAAATGCACTTGCCAAATCTCTTAGTTTATAAACCACCTTGTTAGGACCTCCATAGTCATCAATCTCATCTTAACTTTCAGCTCTTGCAACCTCTTGAAATCATCTCATCATGAGGAAAACCCCAAGTAGTAACCTATCCACCAAAGAACCACCCATGAAAAGGGCTCGTGTTATACATGAAATCTCCTCAACCGAATCATCTCCGGTCAGGCCAACAAATGATAGGATTCTTCATAATCCAATCAAACCGATTCCTAAAAGGATAATACCAACAAAACTACTTATGCCAAACACCACCATACCTCCTATGCCAAACAATATCATCTCCACTAAACCATCACCATTGGTTCCTAGAGCTATTTCATTTACATCTCCACTATCATCACCATACCTCTACAATTTAGAGGACTTGCCTCCTAGGCCGTCTCATCCGCTTCCGCCGACAACATTCTCCTCATTAGGAGGAATAATGGTTCAAAATCAAGGTGTTGAGTCAACACTTGCTCTGGCTTCCTTTTCACCGTTTCCATCATATAATCCCATTTGGATTATGAGAAATCATCAAAGTCAACCACCCGACCATATGGAAGTTGACACTTCTTTACCACCACCATCATTTTTGGTCGAGCCATTCTCAAATGCACCTCCACCAATCCCTTCATCGTTTGAAGCTCCACAAGCCACTTCACTTGATCCTTCGCATCAAGCCATTTCATTTCATCCACCACCACTACCTAGCCATGACAAAGATTGCTATCATTGTCAACATGTTGAAAGTTTGATACATGAAGTACGAGAAGACCAACGTTTCATGTTCTATCATCTCCTCGAACGTTTCGACGAGATCAAACCTAAACAAAACTTGAGCTAGAAGAATTCTAGTGGTGTCCTAGCATCAAGCGTTAGTTGGTCTAGAAATTCCTAGTCATATATTGTTTATTTTCTTATTTTTAGAGTCATGTATATCATAACTCTTGTTTTATTAAATGAAATTACATGCTACTTGCTATATTTCTGAGTATATGAGTATTTTATATAATCCATATTTCATTTTGGTATTAGCATTTCGTGCTATACCACCATTTGCTGATTTTATTCATCAGCCAGACGGATCCCTCAGAATTTCCTAGACGGATCCCTACTAGGAGGGAACCACGGGATCCGTGAAACAAGGAACTAGTTTTCTACTAACTTGGATCATATATGCAGGAAATTATGGATTATACTTGTTTTCTAACCTTTGTTTTGTAGATATTCAATTAACATATGAAGAATTTGACACCCTAAAGCTAGGGGGAGCTTGGTGTCAAAACAATACATTGCAAATTACTTGCAATCTTAGGTTTACATTTTATGACATCCCTTTTGCAAAATTGCAATCATCTAGGGGGAGCAAATTCGTCACATTGACGAAATCTTTTGCAAACTTAGTTGCAAATGAACTAGATTAGTATTAATTTCTTGACGCCCTTACATAGGGATGGACTCGTCAAGGGGGAGTAACGACGAGATCCTTTCCCGTTACTTGCTTTTTATTTCTTATTTCTTTTCTATTTTTCACACATTTATCTTAAAAACAAAGTGTTGCTTTATTTCAAAGCTCTTTTTTTTTCGGCAAAAAGGGGGAGAAGAAAGTAAAAACTACAAATTCAAACTCTTACGAATTTTAGCTTTTCCTTAAAATAATCTTATGTTTTGTCATCAACAAAAAGGGGGAGATTGTTAATACAAATAAGCCGTAAAAACGTTTATTTATATTTTACGATCTTCTAATGTTTTGTCGATAACAAAAGTAAGATCATTTTAACGAAAAAATAAAATACGTAAATGGTTTGAACTAATAGTTTTCTAACACACTTACGCTTTCACATAAAACACTAAAACAAGTACAAGTGATTTTATGCTTTAGATATACATATGTATAACAACTAGTGTTTACATATTGGGATAACATATACTTAACTAAGTATACACTAAAATGGGTAAAAACAAGTATATACTAAAATGGGTAAAAACAAGTATATACTAAATAGGTAAAAACTAGCAAATGGTTTTGACCCATAACCCATGGTTTTATTTATACCACTTAACCAAGTTCATTGTATCCTTAAGATACATTGTATCTAGAAAGAAAACCATGGATCAACCCATAACCCATGACCCATGACCCATAACCAAAAATACCCATGGGCAAAGAGGAGCGTACCACGGATCCCTAGCTTTGTGCTAGCCGGATCCCTTGTGGAAGGGATCCGTGGGATCCGAGGAACAGTAGAGAATTTTCTCTATAAATAGTGAGCCATTTCTTTCCTTTAAGCTCACCACTTCACATATACTCTCTCCAAGTTTTAGATCTTTCTAACCTCAGATCCAAGAGATCTATGTAGTTTGTCTTTTGTTTTTGTGTGATCTTTTAGGTTCCTCTTAAAGGCAAGATCACCACCTTTGAAGTCGAGCAAGCTCAAGTCCATGAGTTGCCATGCTTCCTCATCATCAAGGCTACTGAAGTCTTCTTGTTGATGAGCCATTTCTTTCTTCAAAGAAGTGTAGTGTTGAAGACATTAGTGAAAGATGTCTCAAGTGTCAAGACGAAGATATTAGTGAAGGGTATCTATCGTCTATAGGATAAAGCACTTGTGGTAGGTGCTTAGAATCAAGACAAAGAAGAATTAGTGAAAGGTGCTTAGAAGTCAAGACAAAGAAGCATTAGTGAAAGGTGCTTAGAAGTGAAGACACAAGACATTAGTGAAAGGTGTATTGTAGATCTAGTCAAAGGCATTAGTGAAAGGTGCCTTAGATGTACATTCGATATGGTGTGTTTCGATGTACAAGATAGACTAGTGTTAGATCCAAGGATATTGATATCCTTGATGATGTTGTAAAGGAGTAGATCTCCTTTGGGATTAGTCGTTGCTGTAGTGTGGTAGTAGTTCCTCCATTGGAATGGAACTAGGTGCTTAGCCTAGTACCTAATAAAGGGTAAGCGACGTTGTGAAGGTGTAGTTCACCTTGGAGTGAAAGAACTAGGTACTTAGCCTAGTACCTTATAAAGGGTAGGCGACGTTGTGAAGGTGTAGTTCACCTTGGAGTTAAAGAACTAGGTACTTAGCCTAGTACCTTATAAAGGGTAGGCGACGTTGTGTAGGTGTGGTTCACCTTGGAGTGAAAGAACCCGGTGGTTAGCCTAGCACCGGAAAAAGGGTAGGCGACGTTGTGAAGGCTTCTCCGCCATAAGGAGATTGGTGTAGTGATTACGAACTCTCGAGTAGGTGACTCGGGGAGTGGAGTAGGGCAAGGAAGGTGTCCTTGTAGCCGAACCACTATAAATACTCGTGTTGTGGTTTTGTGCTTCTTACTCTTATCTTTTCATTACTTACCTTTATATGCTTGTTTATCAACATCCAACACACACATCCAAATAGATTGACATAAGTCGATCTAAATAGATTAAAAGGAAGTTTTAATTGGCAAAACTATTCAACCCCCTTCTAGTTTTCCACACAATAGTTACGGCGTAATGTGAGAGATGAGTTACGCCGTAACTTCTTCAAAATAAGCATACTGTGATAAATCTTTAGTAACGTTTCCATTTCCGCGTCTCTTTAGCTCCAATGCTCGTAATTTACCTGAAAGTGTAAAACAATGGAAAACAAGCGTAAATCCATATAAAAGATATAAATAACGAGCATTAACGGGGGAAATTGACGCTTAATATTCAGGACTATTTGATGTTATCAAATATCCCCCCACTTGAACTCTACTTGCCCTCAAGTAGACCTTATTAGATAGATTCCTAAAAAGATATCTCCCAAAACCTGGAAAATATGAGTTTACAAATCCCTTATGCTAGAATAAAACAAAGCCGAACACCTCACGAAAGGGGAACAAACACTCAAATCTCTCAACTATTCTAAGTGTCAATTTCGGGGTGATCACTCAATTGCACAATCATAGCATGTATTCTATCATAAGCTTGGCGGTTACACAAATCTCCACCACTAGAGTTAAGGGCTAAACAATTCTCGAAGGCAATATGGGTAGACACGACAAAGGTTAAGGGGTGACTCGTCATGACTAACATGTCACGGCGAAGTGGACAAAATCAATGATACATGACCAAATCCATGGCCAAGACACCAAATATTGCTTGCTGCATCACCTAGACACGCTTCATGACTAAAGGGTAGGATAACACATGGGATATATAATTGGTGTAAAATGAAAAAACAAGCAGGTAGTCTATATCTATAACTAAGTCATCACCACTTACCGTCCGCCCAAAGTTCAAGTTTAGAAGTCTAGAGACCGGATCATGAAATGTAAGGTAGATGTGTCACGTCGTGATGGGCACACTACCTTTTCTTCTTCAGTTGGTATAACTCCAACTCCAATCTTCAAATGTGACCGAGGTGGCCTCCTCGATACTAAACAATAAAGCTCATACTATAGTGCTTATAACATCGCACTTTACAAAATCATAACTCAATCAACTATTTTTTTTCCGACTTTTTTTTTTTTTTTTTTTTTAACATAACATCCCCCCAGTTGAGATGAACAATGGGAATTCGAGGGGTCTTCAATGATCTTCATAATTGTTGTCGATGAAAGCGTGATTTCCAAACCTTTCCACTCGAACCTTGAACTTAGGCAAATGATGACTTCCCAATTACAAATAAAGACTACAGGGTAGGCTAAGGTGTAAGGGTGTAACGAAACAATATATTGGGGTGACAAAATGAAAGGAATGGCTCAGAAGGGTGTATCTAGGGGTATCTTGCACTAAAGGGGAGTGCAACAAAAGGGTTTCATATGGGGGTCGAAAAGTCAAGGTGACTAATCGATAGACTCACAATGGTAGGCTGTTTGGGTGATAATCCTATAATACTTCCTTCTAAAACTGAAAAGTCCAAATACATCAAGCTAACTCAACATACCTCGTCTATGGTCTCGAAATGATGCAAAGGCCAAGTTCTAAAGTTTACAAGCTACCGGCACACTCATAATTTGGTGGATTTGGGGTAAAATATAGGAAACGGATAAGGCTAATCTGACCATGTAATATCAAGGGTAGTATGTGCTCGACTAAGGTCTAATCTAGTTAGGTTCAGTAAAACATGTCAAAATTTTAAAAATGGCATAATTTTTCAAAATAAACTAGAAAAATGAGGGCGAAATAAAGTTCAAGAGATAATTCTACTCCCGTCCCCCCACTTGAATTGTACAAAGTCCCTTTTGTACTAGGCATTAAAATAAAGGTGAAGAGAAAGGTAGAATTAGAGCGAGAACTTCCCTGAAATTTGCTCCAAAGAGAAGACGGCCTACGAGAAAGGATCGTGCCTTCGTTTAAGCGTCATGAACAAACTTCAATCCCTAAAATCACAATACCGACAAGCATAATTCTAAAAAGAAGAAAAAAATAAAATGAAAAATAAACCTAACTCACTTTCGTAGGAATCACGGTTGGATTTAGCGAATGCAGCAAGCCTTTTAAACCACTTGGTGTCCCAAGTGGACGAGTGAAGTCTCGTGAGGGTTTACAGGGAACATACCCACAAAGTTCATTTAAAAACTAATACAAGGATACTGTGTTTTAAAATGAAAGAATTAAAGCAGAGGAAAGTTACGTCGTAACTCCTATGAGAGAGTTACGCCGTAACTGGCAAAACCTGGTATGAGCTGAGAAGCGAATAGTTACGGCGTAACCACTGAGATGGTATTACGCCGTAATTGGTAATGCATCAAGAATTCTGCTTCTAAAATGTTGGTTACGGCGTAATCACCAAGATGAGTTACGCCGTAACTCCGTTCAGATCAGCAACTGCAGCAGTAATTACTTCATTGTCTCCTGCAAAAATGGTTAGAAAACACAAAACCCAACAGAAAGGAAATAAAAATAAAAGAAAGGGATAATTCGGGTTGTCTCCCGAAAGAGCACTTTTCTTTATTAACGAGTCTTTAAGTTAGACTCAGAGCCGCGGGGCTCCTATGGGGGTCTTATAACATCCCCGACTTCATCCACGTCTTTCATTAAGTTGCGCCTAACCCATACGACATTTGTTGCAGTGTGCAGGTATTCTTTGGTTTCAATTTTTCGTATCTTGCAAATTTTTTCTTCAGGCCCCAAATGGTATTGCGTAAACTCAAAATTTTCAGCTATAATAGGAGGTGGCCTCTTAAATGGGATGCCAAGAAGCTTGCATCTTCGTTTCTCGTGTATCTCATCATCTGGGTTGATGAAACCGTCTTCGCCTTGCAACTCGAGATAATCGAAATCATTATCGGAATCGGTATCTTCAAGTTGGTTGAGAATATGTCTGCATTTTTCATTGTTTACTGAGTCTTTGGTGTCATCTTCTGGTTCTTCATCAGGAGCTTCGTTGTTGGGTTGATTTTTACTCATACAACCTTCCCAGATTTTCTTTTTGGTAAACGTGTCAATTTTTCCGTATTTGATTTTGATCCAATCGTCGAATCCGAGATCATCTGGCCAAGGCAGTTCTGTTCTTTCGGAATCATTAGTCGAAGTCCAAAGGAATTCGTCTTCCCCAGCTCTCTCGATGCTGCTTCCTCCATCACATTCATACTCAAAAGGGTTGCAGGAGGCCCAAACTTTTCCGTTGTTGGTTTTAATTTGTTCGCACCAATGATTCCTAACTCCTTCGTCATAGTCATCTTCAGAAGGAATATCATCGAGGGGTTTAATGGTTTTTCCTCGAAGAAAGTGTTTCTCATATTTCAGTTCCAGATTTCTGAACATAGTTGAATTAATTATCGCGTCCCCGAACCTAATTGAATACCAATCACTGAATGATAGATTTCCAAAATCAACGTCGTGTCTCCCAGACTCGTGTGGGCATATCCAAACTTCGTTCTTCACATTACCTCCTCCGTTGCAATAATCACGAAAAGGATTGCACGTTGGCCAAGCGTTAGTAATCTCATCTTCTATGATGAGTAAGGGTTTGCAGTAATGCTTGATAGGTGGCCCTTCCACTTCGTTAATTGAGAACTTGGCTACCCTTTCTTCGTCATTCAGTGTAGTCCATCTGTATCTGTCATCTTCAATTCTTTTCTTATCAACACCACCATCGCAGGTTTTCCGAGGATCACATGAGGCCCACAAACTGTAGCACTCTCCGTCATCAATTGCAATACTCTTTCACCAATGATTCCTTCTTTTGGGGTTGTTGTTTGTGTCTTTGCTTGAATTTGGGTTACGCCGTAATTCTGGAGTGCGATTATGGCGTAACTCACTTTCGCCATCGGTATCCGACTCATTAGAGCATTTGTTGTTGTCAGAGAACACAACCTTACATATAGTGGAGTTGCTCTTTTGTTCTTTGTTCCTTCTTTGAACCTCGTCGCCAAGCTTTCCAATTAGAGTTTCCAAGTTCTTAAGTGATGTTTCGTGGGACGCGAGGCTTTTGTATGTGTTATCTTGGAAATTATTAAGCCATTCTTCTTGCTCCATTTGCCTCTTGGTAGTGTCCACAAGGTACTTGTTGATAATCCCTTCCAGGTTAGCTCTTATCTCATTACGCTCATAATACGGTGGGGGTCCTCCACGAAACCCATTACGATTATCCCCGTAGAAAGGCCTATTTTCCCAGTATTTAGCTTCCTCGATCGTATCTTCCTTGTCGTCTTTAGGACAGTTTTTAGTCAAATGTCCCCTACCACAGTTTTCGCAGCCGACTTGGATGGCATGAACAGTTTCTTTGATTTTTAGCATATCTCTACCGAGATTTTCAAGTTTACTAGCAATCGCAGCAATTCCGTCGAAACTTCCGCCTTGGTTTCTTTTACTTCCACTGTCGTGCCATTTTTGAGAATGGTCCGCCATTTTTTGAATGGCTTCAATTGCAGTAGTAGGAGTCATATTCGGGATAGGTCCTTGATAGTCCAGCATCTGTCTCGTAGTTACATTTATTCCTTTGTAGAAAATATTGACCTTCTGCTGGTTATTAAGATCATTGGTAGGACACTTATAAAGAAGATCGTTGTATCTGTCCCAAGCTTGATACAGAGTTTCGTCGTCTTCTTGTTTGAAATTGTGGATCTCCAAGAGTTGATTAGAAATCTTTGATGGTGGGCAATATCTTTGGATAAAGTGTTTCTTAAGTAGTGCCCAAGTATTAACTGCCCCGGCGGGCAATCTTTCGATCCATCTTCTGGCTGCTCTAGTTAGAGTCATAGGGAAGACCCTGAGCATAACAGCATCATGAGACATGCCCGAAATGTTGAAAAGGCTAGCGATGTATAGGACACTTTCAACGTGCTCATATGCGTTGTTAAATCCAAGATCCGGACTCAACTAGGGTATAAGCAATATTGATTGATTGATGCACAGTGGAATAATAAGAACACAATCAATATCACTAATAAGGTTTTCTTTATTAAAACATATGATCCTCTATGGATCTTTACACCCTCTCTATAGAGGTTTTTCTTGAATGTTTTTCTTTAAAAGATCTATCTAATACATAAGACCTATGTTCCTTTTATAGACAAGGAACACTAATCCCTTTCTTGGGAAGAGAACAAGCATGCAAATAAATAAATGTAAAACCCATACATATGCCTATGCTAACATTGGGCAGTACAATATAAGCCCATGCTAACCTATAATTAATACAACGCATGCATATCCTACTCTGCTTCACTATATCAGTGATTCACGGCTTCACTATTTCAGCCGTTATTATATCTTCAGCAGATACCAACACTGCTTAGAAACCGTACTTCACTACTTGTGATTCCACTGTTTCTCGTTCAGCAGTATCACGGTTTCACAGAATTCCCAACAATCCTCCTCTAAACTGGAATTTGACCTTGGGTTAAGTTCGGTTTCGAATCTTTAAAAATTTGAACTAGAGGATTGTAGCAACAAAAGACAAAATTTCCCAACAATCCTTCCCAACAATCTTTAACATTTCAGAACTTGAGGATTGTACTCAAACATCAGTAGCAAAGAACCAATAACAATCTCATCTCTATGATGACCAAACTTTGAAACGCCAGGTCTTTGCAGCAACAAATGACATAATGTACATCAAAACTTATTAGTTGCATATTATTCTCATCACATCCAGGTGTGTGAACTCCCGTGAGAGGTGAATCATTGAAAATAATGGATTTGATGTCTCTTTACCAATAGCCATCACTACTGGAGTAGCGGATGTTTAAGTCCGAAAACTATGGTACATTGATAACCATCTGATTTATTAGCAAATCAGCAACTATATAACGGATTTGATGTGTCTTTACCGGAGCCGTTTGCTCGGGACTAGCCAACTCTTTGATGGAATGCATCATCATCATGGTGAGTTGATAACCATTTATGGATTTCCGCAGCCTTTACCACAACCCATAATCTTGTGGGCTAGCCAACTCTTGTGTCAGAAAGACATGGTGAGATGAAAACCATGAGTGGTGTAGTAATGAACCAACACCAAAACCTGCAAGCAAGAGAGAGTAGAAACTGAACACAGACAGGTTAGAGTTTTTTTTTTTTTTTTTTTTAATAAAATTAAGAAAGAATAAAAATAACCAAAACATGTACAAGATACCATCAAGCAGCAGCAGAAACCAGAGACAGTTGTAGTGTCAGTAGAAACACTAAGCCTCCCCTTAGGCGTATGAGGATCCAACAGTGCAAAAAGGTTAGAATACAAAAATACAAAAATACAACAATAAGCCTCCCCTTAGGCTTATGCCTCCCCTCAATCAATGCACCTGACAAAGACTATTGTTCTTGGGTACCCAGAATGAACCTTTCCTTTGAGTTTTCCAAGAATAACATGTTGAGGGCTTAACAACAGTTGCCACACTAACTCCACCATGTGGCTTATTCATATGCGATACATAAGGTGTATATGACTGAAAATAAGAACTTTTAGGCCTATAGGGCATAAGCCTAGCCTTACTGTTCCACCATCCAGTAGTAACTGGTGAAGAATATCCTCCACCAGAGGGAACTGGATTACCTCCTTTCACATGAGCAACTTTGGGAATAAATGGAGGAATACTAGCAACATTAGTCCATGTGGGTCTAGAAGTCTTATGGCCAGAGGAAACACCCATCTTTTTCTCATGATAATCACAGTCTATAATAAGATGGAGTTTACTACCACACACAAAACAAGATTTCGTCTTAAAAGGCTTATTCTTAACACAAATTTGTTTATCACATTTAAACTTATCAGAAACAGAACTAGAAGCAAAATTGTGTTTAATGAATAAGTAACGGCTTTGTTTTGGGCTCAACATCAGCTACTTTGGACTTGGGTGTAGTCTTGGGTGTGTGCCTAGGTGAGTCAGACTTTTCACTTGAATCACATGAGGTACAGTCAGTGGACTTTAAATCTGTCGACTTGTCACTATTAGAACAAGAGACAGAGTCATTAGGTTTGCTATTAAGGTCTAGCAAGTCACTTGACTTTTTGCCATATAAATGGTGTGATCCATCAAAGTCATCTGAAGTGGACAGGTCAATGGGCATGAATTCACCTCTAATGGGTCCACGTACAGCATGTAAATCACCTTCTTTAACAAAATTAGCTAATCCTGCTGGTGTAGATTTACGAGTGTCATCCCTAGCTTCTATTCCTACATACTTCTTAAAGCCTAAACCTATAGGAGTATTAGGATTTTGACTAGCATATATGTGACTAGCTAACTTATTTCCATTTAATAACCATTCCTTATGCCTAGCAATTTTCTCATCTAGTTTCTCTTTTAGCACTTTGTTTTCAGACACTACAGTAGCTTTTTCTTTCTCAGTGCGCTTTAAATCAATTCTAGCAAATTTTAGATCACTTTCTAGCACCCTTATTTTCTCATCATAAGCCAATTGATTCTTTTGAAACCAAACTTTTTGTCTTTCTAATGTTTTTAATGACAGTTTATAAGCTTCATTATCAACATAGCATGCATTGTACTTAGGTTTCATAGCATCATAGGCTTCCTTAAGTTCATTATATCTCTCCTTACAATCAAAAGCACAAGTATGTACCTGAGAGATGCCCATGAGAGCAATTGGCGGTGGCAAATTCTTCACATATCCTTTAGCATCAACTTCCTTGCTCATCTTCTTGAATTCTGCCTTTCCTCCATACCTTGCTTTGAGAGTATTCCATATAAGACTTGCATCATCCATATAACGAAAATCGCTACATGATCGTGAGGAATAGATTTAAGCAAGATAGTTCTGGCCTTTGACTCTCTTTGTACAGCAATTTGTTCCTCTGTAGTCGTTGGAGGAAGAATAATGATGTTTCCATCACGATCACTTCTAAGCCTTTTCAAACTGTTGCCATTTTGGATCACCTTCGGATATTCATATCATTATTCATGATCCGTGTTCCATCTTCTTAGCCCGACTTACTCATCATCCATCAAATAAGGAAACATAACATCATCAAATTCTGCCATTTAAAAGTGTAGAGAGACAAACCAATCAGCAGGTACCAATCAGATTCAACCTTTGGCAAAGAAAATCAGTGACCAATGCAATCAATATCTCGTTCAAACATTGGACCCACGTGAGATCAAATTGTCCTCACGTTAACCAAGTGAGGACCAGAAAATTATACAATCACAAAAACCACTGATGATAGAGACGCGTGGGACCCACTAAAATTCAACAGCAATGACTTAAAGAGTATCAGTGGAAACGAAATCAATCAGTCCAAAGAATGCCACAAATATATATGATATCCACGTGAACTTCAGGAGTAACAAGCCAAAAGATGACCCCACATGAACAGCTGTGATTGCTCTTGGTTAGCAAAGATATAAATTCACTATACCCACGGACCAATCACAACGCTTGATCCACCAAAACTTCGATACACAAAAGACACGAATAAATACCCAAACACAGATGTATGCATCTCGAGTATTGATCAAAACTTTGATAATTAAGAAACACGTGTACAAGGACATCAATTAGATGAGCCCCACATATGAACTATTAGCAGGAATAAAATACATATACCCACTTACCATTGCATACGAGAGCCCCACAATTTGAAAATCACGACCAATTACTAGCAAGACCCACCACGTGATCTCAATACCAATCACATACGAAACATACCACGAGATTAGTATAATCCAGAAATGAGAGACCCCACTAGCCGAATATCAAAATAACTAGCCCCTTTTACTGATCCATTCACGTTTGCAGATCAACGAGTGGGGACCCAAAAATTAATATACCAAATGACTGTACGAGTGTTGCAAGACGTACAGCCGCCACAAATGAAAATACAAATCTGCTCTTGTCTGCCGCCTTCGTTCTTTTTCCTAACTGCTATGCACCGATAAAGGTATAAACCTTAATTACCCAAAAACCTTATCAACCCTAGATCAAGAGCCACCCGCTCTGAAACCAATTGTTAAATCCAAGATCCGGACTCAACTAGGGTATAAGCAATATTGATTGATTGATGCACAGTGGAATAATAAGAACACAATCAATATCACTAATAAGGTTTTCTTTATTAAAACATATGATCCTCTATGGATCTTTACACCCTCTCTATAGAGGTTTTTCTTGAATGTTTTTCTTTAAAAGATCTATCTAATACATAAGACCTATGTTCCTTTTATAGACAAGGAACACTAATCCCTTTCTTGGGAAGAGAACAAGCATGCAAATAAATAAATGTAAAACCCATACATATGCCTATGCTAACATTGGGCCGTACAATATAAGCCCATGCTAACCTATAATTAATACAGCGCATGCATATCCTACTCTGCTTCACTATATCAGCAGATTCACGGCTTCACTATTTCAGCCGTATTATATCTTCAGCAGATACCAATACTGCTTCAGCAGAAACCGTACTTCACTACTTCAGCAGATTCCACTATTTCTCGTTCAGCAGTATCACGGTTTCACAGAATTCCCAACATGTGTCTTCGTCCCTGTTTCCTGAAAAAGGGTTAGCGCGAAGCTCCCTCATAAATTGGTCTTTAATCTCGAAACGAACATCCGCTCCGATTGTCGGTCTTACGAGACCCGGCCCTTGATCTGCTCTAGTCAATGCCAAGTATTCCTCAAGAGTGAGGTCATCGATGTTAACAACTTCCATGGTACCTGAAAACTTGAAATATGATCGTGAGAAATGTTTAAAATGAAATGAAAGACTTAATATTAATCCTAATATAGCTCCCGGGCGCAAAAACTTGATGCATGTTTTATTGACCAGGTCTTAATATTTATAGTGTCTCGCTATACCTATGGTCTACCCTAATGCACTAACGGGCAGTGTACCCGGTCGTGTGTAGTGTAGTAAATGGTAAAACCGAGGTCGTCCCAAGAGCTATGTGTGTCGGATAATTACTAAGTCTAATTGTCATAGAATATTAATGGTTTGATAGGGTTTAAATTAATTAAACTACTAATGCAGAATATAAAAGCAAATAATTGGTAGAAGGGAAATCAATAGAGGAATAGTGGTGCTAACCTAGTTAATCCTCCTAACTAGTTATGTCTACGTCTACCTACTTCCAATTACTTCAGGTGGGGTCAAATTGGAGAGGACATCATTTGGTTAATTCGCCTAACCTATCAGAAAGATGCCACCACAGGAGAAATCAGGCGACCGTCATAAGTCCTGTTGTTCCTGGTCCCCTAAGCCGAGTCATTAAGTACCGCTACATGCTAGATTCTTAATAGTGAGTGCCCGACCGTTAGGAACTTAGACACTACACCCCCAATTCTTAAGTTCATCCAAACGATAGGTGATCAGTTGGTCAAATCGCACAAGTAGAAAGGGTCGTCAGTTGGTCATATCTTACCCTTCCCGTCTCAGTCCGCTCACCTAGGGTCAGTTGGTCATATCTCCTAGGCAATTGGCCTCTATCGCTATTCAAAACTACCGAACCAGGGGTGACTACCAAAGAACTATGCATGCATACACTTAGAAATAATTGTACGGAAGTAAAGGTAAACGCAAACAAAACAATTAAGGAATCATAACTAGGCTAGCACCAAAGGGTGCTTAGCCGCTCATATTAATCATGCACATCAATTCAATATTCAAAGGTACGAAATACATGAATTGAAGGTAAAAGAAATAATAAATGCTAAAGCTTATCGTAATGGTGTGACTTCTCCCTTGGAAACAGCTCCGTATGCTTCCCTAGACCTCCTTTGAGCTTTTTCCCACGTTCTTAGAGTGTTATATGTGGAATGGGATGCTTTGAAATTTTGGAATTCGTGGGGTATTTATAGGCCAGGTCTGGGTTACGGCGTAACCAAAAGATGAGTTACGCCTTAACCTTCTATTTCTCCATAAATGCACTAGATCTGCTGTTACGTAACCTTATAAGTGGTTACGCCGTAGTCTTCAATAAACTTCGTTCGTCGTAAGTGATGCAGTAGTTACGGCGTAAGTATCAACAGCGTGGAACCTCTTTTGACCTAATGGAGTTACGTCGTAACCTTTGGGAGGAGTTACGCCGTAACCTTTGATAAGTTGGACTTACGGGTCACGCAATAGTTACGGCGTAATGTGAGAGATGAGTTCGCGTAACTTCTTCAAAATAAGTATATTGTGATAAATCTTTAGTAACGTTTCCATTTCCGCGTCTCTTTAGCTCCAATGCTCGTAATTTACCTGAAAGTGTAAAACAATGGAAAACAAGCGTAAATCCATATAAAAGATATAAATAACGAGCATTAACGGGGGAAATTGACGCTTAATATTCAGGACTATTTGATGTTATCATGCACTAACGGGCAGTGTACCCAGTCGTGTGTAGTGTAGTAATCGGTAAAACCGAGGTCGTCCCAAGAGCTATGTGTGTTGGAATAATACTAAGTCTAAGTGTCACAGATTTTAAGATGATTTAATTAATTAACTAATAAAGCAAGTAATGGCAAAGGTGTAATCAATAGAGGAGAGTGGTGCTAACCTAGTTATTCATCCTAGCTAGTAATGTCTACG
>OU343224.1:62486887-62716426 GCA_910596185.1 Chrysanthemum makinoi
TCTAGTTACTTCCAATTACTTCAGATGGGGTCAAAGTCGAGAGGATATCATTTGGTCAATTCGCCCTAACCTATCAGCAAAGATGCCACCACTTTGGAGAAGTCGGTGTCCCCTCATAAGTACAGTTGTTCCTGGTCCCCTAAGGCGAGTCATTAAGTACCGCTACATGCTAGGCGTATAATAGTGAGTGCCAGGCCATTAGCAACTTAAACACTCACCCCCTAATTCTTAAGTTCATCCAAACAGTAGGTGATCAGTTGGTTAAATCGCACAAGTAGAAAGGGTCGAGATTGGTCATATCTTACCTCTCCCGTCTCAGTCTACTCACTTAGGGTCAGTTGGTCATATCTCCTAAGCAACTAGCCTCTACCGCCATTCAAAACTATCGAAACAAGGGTAGCTACCAATAAACTATGCATGCATACACTTAGAAATAATTATGCGGAAGTAATATAAACGCAAACAAAACAATTAAGGAATCATAACTAGGCCAACACTAAGAGGTGCTTAGCCGCTCATATTAACCATACAAATCAATTCAATATTTAATGTTACGAAATACATGAATCGAAAGTAAATAAAAGATAAAATGCTAATGCTTATCGTAGGGGAGTTATTTCTCCCTTGGAGATAGCTCCGTATGCTCCTCTAGACCTGCCTTTGGCTTCTTCCCACGTTCTTTGGTTGTGGTATGTGAAATGGGACGCTTTGAAATCTTTGGAAATCGTGGGGTATTTATTGGCCAGATCTGGGTTACGGCGTAACTAATAGAATAGTTACGCCGTAATCCTCTATTTCTTCGTAATTGCACTAGATCTGCTGGTTACGGCGTAACCTTAGAAGTGGTTACGCCATATCTTCAATAATTCTTGGTTACGCCGTAGTTTATGCACGAGTTACGGTGTAGTTATCAGCGACGCGGATCCTCATTTGACCTAATATAGTTACGTCGTAATCTTTTAGGAGAGTTACGCCGTAATCTTCTGATGAGTTGGCTTTCTGAGTCACGCTTTAGTTACGGCGTAATGTGAGAGATGAGTTACGCCGTAACTTCTTCAAAATGAGCATACTATGATAAATCTTTAATAATTCTCCAATTTCGTGTCTCGTTAGCTCCAATGCTCGTAATTTACCTGAAAGTGGAATATAATGGAAAACAAGCGTAAATCCATATAAATAATATAAATTACAAGCATTATTGGGGGAAATTGACACTTAATATTTAGGATAATTTGATGTTATCAAATATCCCCCCACTTGAACTCTACTTGCCCTCAAGTAGACCTTATTAGAAAGATTCCTGAAAAGATATCTCCCATAACCTGGAAAATATAAGTTTACAAATCCCTTATGCTCGAATAAAACAAAGCTGAACACCTCACGAAATGGGAATGAAACACTCAAATCTTTCAACTATTCTAAGTGTCAATTTCGGGGTGATCACTCAATCGCACAGTCATAGCATGTATTCTATCATAAGCTTGGCGGTTACACAAATCTCCACCACTAGAGTTAAGGGCTAAACAATTTTCGAAGGCAATATGGGTAGACACGACAAAGGTTAATGGTGACTCGTCATTACTAACATGTCACGGCGAAGTGGACAAAATCAATGACACATGACTAAATCCATGGCCAAGACACCAAAGATTGCTCGCTGCATCACCTAGACACGCTTCATGACTAAAGGGTAGGATAAGACATGGGATATATAAATGGTGTAAAATAAAAATCAAGCAGATAGTCTAAATCTATAACCAAGTCATCACCACTTACCGTCCACCCAAAGTTCAAGCTTTGAAGTCAAGAAACCGGATCATGTAATACTAGGTAGATGTGTCATTAGAGGACGTCATGATGGGCACACTACCTTTTCTTCAACTGTTGGCGTAATTACCAACTCCAATCTTCAAATGTGACCGAGGTGGCCTCCTCGATACTAAATTTATATAAAGCTCATAACATAGTGCTTATAACATTGCACTTTACAATAAACTAAATAACATAACTTTTTTTTTTTTTTTTTTTTTTTAACATAAACATAACAACTAAACATAATATCCCCCCACTTGAGATGAACAATGGGAATTCGGGGGGTCTTCAATGATCTTTAAGAATATGTCGTCGACAAAAGCGTGATTTCCGAACCTTTCCACTTGAACCTTGAACTTAGGCAAATGATGACTTCCCAATCACAAATAAAGACTACAGGGTAGGCTAAGGTGTATAGGTGTATCAAAACAATAAATTGGGTTAAAAAAATGAAAGGAATGGCTCAGATGGGTGTATCTAGGGGTATCTTGCAATAAAGGTGAGTGCAACAAAAGGGTTTCACATGGGGGTCGAGAAGTCGAGGTGACTAATCGATAGACACAAAATAGTAGGCTATTTGGGTGATAATCCTATAATAATGCCTTTTTAAACTGAAAAGTCCAAATACATCGAGCTAACTCAACATACCTTGTCTATGTTCTCGAAATGATGCAAAGGCCAAGTTCTAAAGTTTACAAGCTACCGGCACACTCATAATTTGGTGGATTTGGGGTAAAATATTGGAAACGGATAAGGCTAATCTCAACATATAATAACAAGGGTTGTATGTGCTCGACTAAGGTCTAATCTAGTTAGGTTAAGAAAAACATGTCAAAATTTTAAAAATGACATAATTTTTCAAAATAAACTAGAAAAACGAGGGCGAAGTAAAGTTCAAGAGAAAATTCTACTCCCGTCCCCCACTTGAATTGTACAAAGTCCCTTTTGTACTAGGCGTTAAATAAAGGTGAAGAGAAAAGTAGAATTAGAGCGAGAACTTCCCTGAAATTTGCTCCAAAAAGAAAAAAAGAAGGCTCACGAAAAAGGGTCGTGCCTTCGTATAAGCATCCATGAGCAAACTTTAATCCCTGAAATCACACTACCGACAAGCATAATTCTAAAAAGAAAAAATGATAAATGAAAAACAAACCTAACTAACTTTCATAGGAATCACGATTGTATTTAGCAAATGCAACAAGCCTTTTAAACCACTTGGTGTCCCAAGTGGACGAGTGAAGTCTCGTGAGGGTTTACAGGGAACACACCCACAAAGTTCATTTAAAATACTAATACAAGGTTATTGTGTTTAAAATGAAAGAAGTAAAGTTGAGGATAGTTACGTCGTAACTCTTAGAGGGAGTTACGCAGTAACTAGGCAAAACCTGGCATACGCTGCAATAGTGTAGCTACGGCGTAACCACAGAGATGGACTTACGCCATAATTGGTAATGTATCCGAAATTCTGCTGCAATGGGATTTGTTACGGCGTAACTACTGAGATGAGTTACGCCGTAACTATAGTCAGATCAACATACTGCAACACCAATCACTCCACGGTTCCTGCAAAAATGATTAAAAACACAAAACACAACAGAAATGGAAATAAAACAAAAGAAATGGATAATTCGGGTTGTCTCCCGAAAGAGTACTTTCCTTTATTCTGAGTCTTTAAGTTAGAATCAGAGCCTCGGGGCTTTTATGGTGGCCTTCAAACTTGGCCAACCTCCTCCATGTCCTTCATCAAGTTATGCCTAACCCAAGCGACATTTGTGGCAGTGCGGAGGTATTCTTTAGTCTTGTTAGGTCACCATATATGTAACACAAGCATCAATAGAAAGAGTAGAGAAGAGAATAAGGCGGATGAACAATAAACCAAACACACATACGCGTAAGAATAATGAAGAGTTAGGGGTAGAGTATGAATGAAAGAGTAAATTGAACAACCAACCCTCAAGTGAGGGTTATTACATAGTATTTATAGGAGAGGGAGCTAGGGCAATAATCCTAGTCCCTTCCTTTCCTTATTGGACTAGGCCTAGGCTTATGGGCCTTCTACATAAGCCTAAGGCTAATAACTAACATAAAGGCCATATTAAGCTAACTATTACATATGAATCACTAACACTTGAATTAAGGTTTAGGAGTGATTCCAACAATCTCCCCTTAAGTGTTAGTGATGAATGAAAGATTGATATACGATGTAGGTGCTGATGTAATAGTAGCTTTGACGTCTTCTGACATTCTTCTTTCTTGTGAGAAGAAGTGTCTTGATTCGAAAAATCTCCCCAGTGTAGAGAAATTGTTTTCTTTGAAGGATTCAGCTTTGACGTCATCTTTGTTCTTAGATCTTTGTTCTTTGTGATGGTAGTGATAGTATGTTGTTGTTGTCTGCATCAGGTCAGCTTCATTGCTCCAGTGTCTCCACGTCTTTCTTTAACATGCTCACACGCTCTTTAACGTTGGATTACAGTACTGATGAAGTTCTCTTAGTCTTTAACTTTGTAGATTCTTTGACTTGACGAAAAATCATTCTGAATTTTGTGTTGCCTTTAGAGAGAACTTCCATTAGTGATGATGTTGGTATGAGCATGTGAAGAATCTGCACGATCAGTCCACTCTAGAGCTTCCATAAGAAGTAAACATAAGAAAGGTTAGTAATAAGCGGATTCCGGCACTTACAAGTTTGAACTTCGAGAGTGTTAACAGCATAGTGTGAAAACACAACTCTAATTCTCACAAAGGCCGTTTCTGAACTGGAGTCCCACAAGTGAGATAACGATGTACGAAGTACACCTCTGACGGTTCGAGATGAGTGAGGTACACGAAGCATCACCTCCACGTAGACCGTTTGAGACACACTAAGCGTAATCCACGGGGAGTTACCAAAGTGACTTCTTTGTCAGGTTTTGATGTTGACCTGGCGAGTTTCCTTTCAATCACTGAGGATCACAATTATGAACCTCTCATAAATGTTCTCGACAGATTGCTAAGATCTGTGAAGGACTCGATAACGTACCACTGTTGTTCTTATTGTTGAACAACAAGCGATGAAATGTCAAGTGTACCTATGAGATCTTTTGATGAATCTCGTGGCTCTAGACTCAATAGTGCGTTTTGGTTTTCCTGAGCTGAGACTAGGGAGAGGGTCTCCTTCTTCAATACCAACTATCTCTAAGAGAAAGCCGATAGTTTACGTAGGGTTCCCAATGAGAATGAAACAAGCTTCTGTTGAGAGAAACTTGAGTGGCTAAGAAGGTTTAGTGCATGCGTCCTTGGGTCCATGACGACTTTTAATCTTCAATACCGGTGTCATCAAGTGACAACTAGTAGCATATGAATTGAACCCGGTGTCTGCCCTAAGTTGAATAATTTAGAGGGCTATTTCTTTTCACCCTTTTTCTTTGCATTTCTTTTTAATTCTTCAACTCCTTCTTTCTCCGATTCTCATTTTCTCCTTTTTATAATCATACCTAAGGACTTCTAATTCTAACTATTGGTAGTGTCCTTGGGTAGATCCCTCTGGCTCTGGCGGATCATAGGACGGTTGTTCCTAACCTTAATCACCTTATAACTCCATTGCCATAAAACCATTTTCATGAAAATCTCTCGAAGTGTTTGTGAATGAAAAACATGTTTGAACACTTCAAGAGTTTTAGATTTTTAGAAATACTCCCCCTTCACATGTGCTTAAGAGTTTTAACAGAAATCTGCACAGTGAGAGAAGAGCGCGCACTTTTTTGAATTAATCGACTCAAGATAGACAATTCCTTGCGAGACACGATTACGTTGCATAGTTAAAGAGATACGTTGTCAGCTTTTAGGTGACAACTAGCTCTAATAACTACCTTGAAGATGTGGACAACCCGAAAGGTTGTCAAACCCGTCAAAGTTCATGTCTATCAAGAGCTTCTCGAATGGGTACAATTTACTTGGATAAGTCTTTGGAAGACAAATCTTTTCAATGTATGACTGTTCAGTTCCCGTCAATTCATGGGTTGAAGTCTTTTCACACGAGGATTCAACTAGCAAAACACAACATATTTCTTATCACATAATTTTTTTTCTCCCCCTCAAAAATGGCATATCAATGTTATTATTTAAGAAATGTTGAGAATAAATATGACCATTTTGAGTTTTGTGGGAAGATTACACAAAGAACATTTTGTGAACAAAGTTTGTAAGTCAAATACTCCCCCTCAACAAGTGATATAAACGGTTGAGGTTTTGAAAATCATAAGGGAAAGTACTTGTCCTTTTGAGCAACACCTTGAAAAGTGAAGGTTTGATAGGTTTTACTCAAAAGTAAGAAGCTTTCGCTCCTTTTATAAGGATTGTGGCACTGAAGCGTACCACAGGGTCCTTTCTTGACAAGAACGGGTTGTACACAGTTATGTGTGCATAAGCCATTGTCATATATAATCACACATCTAAATAATTATGAAATTGAAATAGTTTAAGGGGTACCAGGAATGTCAGGTAGTTCCGCAAGAACTCCGAGGAATCTTGGCGGTCGTTGATAGCTGTGAGATTAATGCGTTGGCGACCACCGACGAAACTCTCCAACGTTAACGATCTCTTGAAACAACCTTTCATCAATCATCTTGATGATTCTCTTTACATTCCGTCTTTCCTGAGAATTCCATCTCGTTGGTGACCCAATGCCTTGTTGAATCGCCTTTAACCGGTATGCTAGCCCATCCCTGACATGCTTCAATGTTGAATCTCCAAACTTATGAAGCTTGTTAGGACCGATTAACATAAATATTTATGTGATTCGGGAGGTCGGGGAAGCTCAAAGAATGAATAAGACATGGTATTGTTTAGATTGAAGAAAAGGGAAGATGTGTGTGTTTCTAGAGAGAAGAAGAAGAAACCACACACACTTCTTTACAAAATGTGAACTTCCTACCCTCCTAGTTGGGACTAGGAGGGGTATTTATACTTCAACAAGCCTAACTTAGCACTATTGACTAAACTAGTCCTTGTGAATGAGTAAAGAAGAAACTAATGCAATTCCCGTAATGACTTCACTTTAGCGAGGCTAACAATCTCTCCCCAAGTGATGTCATACGGGAGTTGCTTACAATGTTACCTACAAGCAAAATCAAATACAAAACATAAGCTTGCAGCAGCTCAAGAGTGTCTTCATAGTCTACAAACTTCATGAATCTTCTCAACTGCCATCTCTTTACTTGCAGAAGAACAATGCGAGCAAATCTAATTAGGGATAAAATATGACCTTTTTGCTCTCCCCTAATTAGTACTCTCCCCAAACGACAACCTTTACGATGAATTTCCGAATTCGAAGAAGTCTATTGATAATTAAATTAGAACCGTCTTTAGTCTTCTAACACGCAGCGGAAAATGTAGAAAAGACTGTCGACTCGACCTTCTTCAAGATTGTCCATTAGGGGGAATAAGATATCAACATCTTCATCTCACCAAATGCATTCCGGTTATCTTTCATATATCAAATCAGCCCATAATGTACACATTAAATGATAACACTAGAGTAACAAGTTGAACCACTGATCATCTTGAATTTGTTGCCCGAAAATTGCTGAAGGTGGATAAAGAAGAAGTTCGTAGAAACAGACGAGAGAAGGATATAGAATCAACCAATTTTTGACAAAAATCATTAAATAAACCATTAAGCCCAATCACGTGAACTTGTTGTGCGTCCCCGATGTACACTGGTATATGTGAAAACATATACCTTTTCTTTATCAAAACCGGACCAAAAAGACCAAAAACTAACCCCTAAAGGCATAAATATTTGTGTTTTTGTGTTTATGTCTGTGCAGGTAACGGAAATTATAAAATGGACAAAAACGAGCACGAGAATGGAAGGAGCACGAAGTTACGGGACCAATGATAATTTTATTTGGAGCATCGAGGCAAGAGAAGAAAAAAAAAATTAAAGACTAAACGAAGCCCGAACGAAGATTGCAATTAATTAAGATGCTTAAAAAGAAAGAAAAATTGGATCAAGGAAATGAGGGCTAAAAGTAAGTAAATGAAAAAGACTTAACACAAAAAAAAGGCTCTTGGTCTAGTGGTTGAGTGCATGCTTTCTAAGCAAGAGGTCAAGGGTTCAACTCCTACTTATGGCACTTAATTTTTGCTATATATTACAAGCATCATGAGCCCCAATTGTAGCCCAGCGAGAAGCAAGTTACAGCAGCCCAAGTTGATTTGAATTGCAAAGAGAATCTCATGCCAGTGATTGCATCTAACGTCCTTGAAATAATTCAAAGAAGGCGCGTGAGTTTTTTTTATGCCAGCCACTCGCATCACAAGCAATCACTTGTTTCCACCAACATATCGCTGCCACGTGGCCATCTTATCACAAGAGAGGGAATACTATGATTGAAAGGAATGTTCGAGACCCAAGGTTGCGCTATAAATGAAGACCGGATCACTCACCAACAAACAATTCACACACTTGTTTTATTTATTGTAGTAGTAGTTTTAGTAGCTTATTTTCTTTAGTTTATTGCTTAAGCTTTTAGCTTATTTTTAAAAACTTATTGTATTAAACCTCTTTTGCTTATTAATGAAAGTTATGTTTATGGTTTACTTAAGTGCTTATTTCTTCTTCTCATCTCTTTCTTTATTTTCTTTTTCTTTTCTTACTTATTAAGTTATATTAGCTTATTAGCTTATTATAACTTATTTAGGTTTTGCTTTTTGGGTTAGCTTTTTCTATAAGCTTATCCATTAAGCTCTTTTATTTGTTTTTCTTCTATAAAACTTTCTTTAATACTTTTCATAAATAGCTTTTATTTCACTTATTTTATAAAAAGTTTACATTTTTATAAGTTTTAGCTTATTATGTCTTATTATCTCTTCTCTTCTTCATCCTCTAGCTCGATTCAAACAACAAAAGAGAGGCATGAGCTTGTTAAGCTCGGCTTATTTTGCAAATAAGTCTTGACATCTCTTAAGTTTGAGAGCACTTTTCTTTATTTTTAGCTTTTTTATGTAGCTTATTAATTAGATCTATTAGTTTTATCAAGTTTCTCATAAAAAGGTTGCAACTTTTTAAGTTTTTATTGAACAATAAGCTATTTAATAGCTTGTTCATTTAGATCAAGTCCTTAAATATACCCGATTCACGTTTAATCTTCGGATGGAACAACTTAGCTTCGGGTGGACTTAGATCTAATAGTTTTTAGTTATAAAGTTTAAATCTTTTTAATTTTTAGATCACTTTTAGTTTATTACATTTAGTAGTAGTGCTTATTATTACTTATTATTGCTTATTATTGCTAACCTCTAATAAAGTTCTTGTTTTTCTTTGATTTCTTATCACAATCTAATAAAGTTCTTGTTTTTAATACATAAAGTTTGAAACTTTAGTAATTTTTAAGCTTGTTGGTGAATAAAGTTTTAAACTTTACTTACTAATTAGTGGATAAGATTAATAAAGTTGTAAACTTTTGTGTTAATTTGTGCTTATTTGATCGGGTGGTTTTATTCCTCTCGTTTTATCATTCGGGTTCTACTTTCTTTATTTTTTGAATATTTAGTTGTTATTAATTTTAGTGTAATAGTTATGTTTATTTTTATTGAATTAATTGCTATATGTTGGTTTGCTATGCTTAGTGAGTAGACTTTTTATATACTTGTTGAGTAGATTATTCCGTGAATTAAGTGTGGTTTTATAAAAGTTAGAAAATATATTAGTTAGTAATTTTAAGTTATTTAGATTGAAATTTTGGTTGTTTAAGCGGGCAAAAGCCGTGAAAATAATTGGGTTTTAATCTAGATATTGATATCTCTTTATGAAAAATCATTGTGACAAAATAATTATTTGTAAAAGATATTAATTCATCAATAAAGGACTTAATTGAAATAATAAACCACACTTAAGGATCTTGATAATTTGCTTAACAAGTATATCTTTTCATCATATATTTCTTATTCGCTTGCTTAGCATATTTTAGTTCGTTACTTTTTGTTGTTATCTTTTATCGTTAACTTTAGTTTATTTACTTGCTACTAGTTTTATTATTGTCTTTACTTTAACCATTATCATTTTAATTAGTCAAAAACCCATAAAATTATATGTTTTTAGTTTAATTTGCGTAATTGCTTATTTGTGTTTAGCTTTCTTATTTTACATGCTTGATTGTTTCTTTCTTATTAATTTCCAAAACCCAAAATATTTTTATCCTATTCAAATCACTCGACCTTTAAACAACGAATCGATTTTCCATTACACCCACGTTGGGAGAACGACCCGGGAGTTCCGTACTTCCGGTAAATTATATGTACGAAAATGATCAAAATCATACACATTTCTCTCCCCTGATGGTTACGATTTATCGGAATCAGCATACAATTGTGTACATGAAGCATTAACTGGAAGCACTGTATCATTAATCATATCAGCCCGTGAGAAGATGTCGATAAACAATACCATTTGAAATTGTCTAACTCATTTCAACCCCCTGTATCAAAATTCAACGGCTGTCTGTAGTAACCACATGTGAGGATAACCCAATATGACGAACTTGAGGATGAAGTAAAATCTCCCAGACTGGTTACTTAAGCTTGTACTATCCTTGTGAAAAAGAACGGTGTACCCATTGTACAAAACCTCTTGACGTATCCTCAACTACGTGAGACACCGAAAGTGATAGCTACTTTGTGGGTTAAGAGAGAAAGAATCACAAAAGTAACTAGATAGCAAGTCTTCATCACACTTAATATATTTGCCCAGACAAGTCATCTTCGCGGAAGGGAAGAAAGAAAGAAGACGAAATGAGTAAACTTGCCCGTCAAATGTCACTTCACACCCAAATAAATAATAAAGAGTCACCTCCGTGGTCATATTAAAATTCATCGAAAACTTTAGCCGTGGAATATGTATCCTCCGTGAAAAATTTTACCGTACCAAAAATATACCGCCTCTTGAACTTACAAGAAAAAATTTGTATCCAAAAATTTTGTTAGAAAAATTCGGATATACACTATTCTGTAAGTAGCCCCGTGAAGCTCAGGTGTAGTTCCAATTAACATCAAGCCCACATTTATATCCAAGTATGTCAAGCCCAAATTCTATCGAGAAGCCAAGAGCCCAAGAAGTATCCAACACATAATGAAGCCCACTCCATTCGAATTCATTGCAGCCCATGTGAATGTAGGTAATAACCGGTTATAAACTCACTTCTCAATATAACGTAAACCTAACATTCATTTGACTTGGACAAACCCTAACACACTTCCTCTTTAAACATCCGCCCCCCTCCTAATATCACTCCCAAATCTGATCTGAAAAAAATAATGATTCACATCAAATATTTCTCTCATCATCATCAAAACCGTTTAACACAAAACTCAATCTCACGTGAGCACCAATTATCTTTTACCATATTCGAAGAACACATGAAGTACTTCAAGATCTTAGATGGAGGTCACGGGTAGGTTTTTCTTTTTGTTTTGAGTTTGTTAACGAAACAAGAAATGATTATAGCAACATTGTTATAAATCCTTTCTTTATAAGTTTCGGATATTAAGGAAACTAAGTTTCCAAAAGGGTCGATGATGATATGTGTCTCTCAATTATAGACTTTTACAAGTCTAGATGTGTCGGAGTATACTTCGAGAGAACAATCTGAGATTCATTTGTATATTTCTTTTTGTACCGAGTCTTGATTGAGAGGGATAATGGAGATGGAGTTGAGTCTTGAGTCTTGAGTCTTTGAAGGAGGATGAGTTAGGTTTTAGATTAGTTGATGTAGTTGGAGTTTTGTTGATGGAGCTGTTGTAACTTTGGGTCTTCTCGATTTTAAATTTCTTGGACCAATGATGTAGATATACTGAGGTCGAGTTCCTTTTTGGTATATGGTATGTTTGTGGTTGTGGTCCTTTTTACGCGTAACCATTTTCTCATTTCTGCTCATTAATTTCTTACGCGTAACATGCTTATCGTAGGCATCGCGTAACATTGCTTATGCGTAGCCTTCGCGTAACCGCTTAAGTAAAGCGAAGCTTAGGCGTAAAAGCATACGCGTAACTTTTCATACGTAACTTCCACTACGCGTAACTCCACTGTAGATTCTTCTTACGCGTAAGTTTAGGGTTTTAATCCTTTGACCACTTTTTCGGCGAGTTTTTCCGACCAAAAAATCCGACCATCTTCATAAAATACCCAGAAACAGCATAAAAGTGCTTCCTTTTGACAGTTTGACCATGAGAAGATGACGGTTGACCACATATTTTTCCACGAATTTGGTACAAAAGATGTTTAATAAGATGTTATATGCTGTTTTGACCCAAAAGAGACACAAAGACAGATATCAATATATTGACCACTAGACATCTTTGACCAAAAAGATACAAATACAAGTGAATAAACTGTTAACCTCAAAAAGATGGAAAAAAAAATTTTCCGGCACATAAAAACAGGTTAAAAACAGTTTAAACAAACATTAAAAACCACACAAATCAATAATAACAACAACCTGGCTCGTTATACCAATTGTTAGGACCTAAGATATATCAACCTTATCACTTTACCAAGCAAACCAAACACAAGTATAACCACGAACACAAACAGTATGCGTAGAATAGGAAAGAAAAGATGAAGAGATGGTGACTTGAAATATGTATAAGTCGTGTATGTTTAGAGAGATAAAGGAAAGAAATGAAAAAAATATTTCATATGAAAACACACACACACACACACTCAAGCACACCCCTCAAATGAGACTTTGAGGGGTTTATATAGTCCAAGGGACTTGATGCCCTAAAAGGCTTTCTATGGGCCGTGGATATGGACTTGGATTGGATTGGGTTACTTGGACTTATACAAGGCAAGCTTATCATAACGCCTAGGCATTTAGCTTAGCCCAATCCACGAGCCCGTTGACTATTCTATCACGATATCTAACACACGTTAAAAAGTTCCTAAATGTGAATGACCATCACTTCTAATAAAAACTATTAAGGCTAACAATCTCCCCCTAAGGGGTGGTCATTCAAATGATGCTCCACTTGATTAGGTCTTTACTTTTCTCGAGCTTGAACTTTGTGTGTAGATATAGAATAGTCTCGAATCTTTGTTCCTTCATGCTTTGTGATCAATTAATGTGGTATTCTGCCGTTGTCAACTTCGTTGGTTAGGTGTCTCCACGTATTTCTCTACCATGCTCACACTTCTATTTGTCTTTTGGTTACCAATGATGTAGTTCTCGAGTCTTTAAACTTTGTAGATCCTTTGACATTGACGAAGAATCATCTTTAACTTTGAGCAGCCTTTGATTTTGATGAGAACTTTCATGTGTTGTTGGCATGAGCATGTGGATAGTCTGCACGACCAATCCGCTCCGGAGCTTCCATAAGAAGAAAACATAAAACAAGTTAGTAATAAGCGGATTCCGGCACTTACAAGTTTGAATTTTGAGGGTGTTAACAACATAGTGTGAAAACACGTCTCTAATTCTCAAAAAGGCCATTCTTGAACTGGAGTCCCACAAGTGAGATAACGCGATATACCGAAATACATCTACAGTTCAGATGAGTCGCTGAGGTACACCGAAGCATCACCCCACCACTGTAGACCGTTTGAGACACACTAAGCGTAATCCACGGGGAGTTACCGAAGTGACCTGCTGTCGGGCTGCTTGATGTTGACCCTGGCAGGAGTTTCCATTCAATCACTGAAGATCACAGATGTGAAACTTCTCATAAATGTTCTGGCAGATTGCTAAGACTTGCGTAGGACTCTAGAATATATCACTTGTATCCTTATTGATGAACAACAAGCGATGTCATGTCATGTGTTCCTATGAGATCTTTTGATGAATCTCGTGGCTCTAGACTCAATTAGTGCATTTTGGTTTTCCTGAGCGGAGACTAGGGAGAGGGTCTCCTTCTTCAATATCAACGATCTCTAAGAGAAAGTCGATAGATTATGTAGGGTTCCCAGTGAGAATGAAACAAATCCCTTTTAAGATGAATTGAGTGGCTAGAAGGTTTAGTGCAGTGCGTCACTGGGTCCATGACGTCTTTTTCTTCAATACCAGTGTCATCTTAGTGACAACCAGTAGCAGATGAATTGAATCCGGTTTCTGCCCTAAGGTTGTTTATGGAGGGCTATTTCTTTTCACCCTTTCTTTTACTTTTCTTTTTAATTCTTCAACCCCTTCTTTCTCCTTTCTCACATTACTCCTTTTTTCAATCATGCCTAAGGACTTCTAATACTAACTATGGGTATTGTCCTTGGGTAGATCCCTCCGGCTCTGGCGGATCATAGGACAGATTTTCCTATCCTTAGTCACCTTATAACTCCATGACTGTCTTATTGTTGCCATAAAACCATTTTCTTGAAAATCTCTCAAAGTGTTTATGATTGAAAACATGTTTGGAACACTCTGAGAGTTTTATATTTTCAGAAACACTCCCCTTCACATGTGCTTATATTGTTTTAACTTAAATCTGCACATAGAGGGTAGAGTTCGCACTTTTTGAATTGATCTGCTCATGAAAGACAATTCCCCACGAGACACGGTTACGTTGCTCAGTTAAAGAGTTCCATTGTAAGTTTTTAGGTGACAACTAGCTCTAATAACTAACTTGAAGTTGTAAACACTTCTTGAAAAGAAGGTTAGACCCATGTAAGTGCATGTCTATCACAAGTTTCTCGAAATGGTACATTTACTGACTTTGATTACTCGTCAATTCATTGGTTTCGACTGAGTCGAGCTCTTTTGAGATTCAAACAACGATCATTAAACATTTTGATCACATTTTAATCACGTTTCTCCCCTCAAAAATAGCATATCTATGATGTTTTTGAAACAAAATGATTAAAAGATATGTTTTTGGAAAAGCATTTGGAGAGAAACTGATTTAGCATGAATTTTGGAACAATTTTGGTTTTATACTCCCCTTAACGAAAGCATATTTTTCATACACAAAATTTAGAATCAATTAAGGGTTTAGAAGGAGTTATCTTGGTACCAAATGTGAGAGATTTTGAAAAATCTTTTTGAAAAATTCGAATCGATGGTACGCAAGATGTGGAGAAGATTTTGAAAATCTTTTGAAGATATTGAAGAAGAATTATCTTCATTTGTTTTAGGATAAGTGCTCGATATTTATGAAAATCGATTTTGCGCAACACTTTCCTTTCTTTAAAGATCGGGTTGCAAGCTGAAATACTTACAAGCCATTATGTTTTTAGGAATAGTGCTTTAAAAATATTTAAAACCTTTGATTTGGTTAAGCACTTTCCTTTCTTTGAAGCGCGGATCCTGAACTGATGTGTTCAGAAGCCATTATTTTGAAGTCCGGGTTTTGTACTGAAGTATACGAAAGCCATTATTTTGAAATTTTTTTAGAAACGACATGTTTTGAAAAACATTAAAGAACTCTCGCTCAAGCATCTGTACATACCCGTATCATTGTTGAATGACATTTCTAGAGACGTACAGAATATCGATTATACGAGAGACATGTCGTGAGAAGAATATTTTTGGATTTTGTGAAATTTTATAATGTTTTTGTATTTTTGAAAGTTTTCTATTTTTGTATTTTGCTTTTGTTGGTTTTTCAAATTTTGTATTTTGTTTTTCAAAAAATATTTACAAAGAAGATTTGAAGAAAGAAGATTAAGTTATGTCATGTAAAAGTGGAGTTAAGAGTGGAATTAGAAAAGGATTTCCATATGCGAAATTGGCATAAAGTTCTTCTTTACCACATGGGGTATATGAACCTTCAACACTTTTACATGTACCTGCATCCACAGAAGAAGAATTTTCACAAATAACAGTGTTAGAAGTACGTGTTTCCTCACGGTGAGGGTGATCACTAGCAACGGTTGTAGTGGTTTTGACTTCCTTAACTTGATGAGTTTCACTATTATATGTGTTGGTGAAAGTATCAAAAATCTTTCCTGTGGGAATCCATCTAAGACCTACTTGGTTGAAAACTTTTCCCGTGGGTATCCACCTAAGGTAAGATCTAGGAGTTGTTTTCTTATCAGATGCAGCGGAAGACTCATTTTTAGAAAAACTACGTCCTGAAGAGATCCACCTATTAGGTTTCTTTTTCATGTTCATTTTGTCAACGGGTTTGTTTCTATTTGGTGTCTTAGTGGATTGTGCCTTGGCACGAGAATTATCTTTCTTAAGATATTGTGAGACACATGCATCATGATTAGCTGAAAAGACACATTTTTACATGTAGTACAGACAAATTCAATGTTCTTGTTTAAAAGCAGGCTTTAACTTTGTCACCACAGTCTTTTGGAAATTGATTCTTGTTCGAAAAAGACTTAGAATTCCTAGTGTTGTTTTCTAAGGGCATAACATTTTATTTTGCGCAACTACTCTTAGATGCAAGCCAATTCCTAGTCTTTTGTAGAGTGTTCCTAGGTAATGGTTTACTACTACTAGAAGTGCCTTGAAATCTTGTAGAATTCATCACCCTAGATGTTGCACCTAAAATTCCGTCTTTTATCTTGCCTTTTTCCTAGCTCTTCTAGATAGTGATTGTTGACCATGTTGTTAGAACCGACAGATTCTTTAACTGGATTTTTGGTCACATTCCGTGTACTAGTCTTAGAGATGCCAGGTGTAATCACTTTTGGTGTTTCAGCAACGCTTTTCCTTTTCAAAACTTTTGACAATTCTCTTTTTAATAGGCTGGGACTGTGGAGTGATTGTTTTTGACAAATCATTTTTCTCGTTGACTTTTGGAGGAAGCTGAGAAATAGACATTTTTGGTTTAAAAACCGGTTTGGGAACATTTGCCTTCTCCTCAGTCGATGGTTTTGCAATCTTAGTATCCACAGCCTTTCCTTTTTGACATCCCAGCTGAGCTCTCAAAAGATCATTTTGCTCTTTCATGTCCTTGTAGGCACGCTCATACGACAGTTTGTCATACTTGCATTCCTCAGATTTTCGATCAAGTTGTTTAAAATAGGACACGTTTTCTTTTCCAAGTTTTTCAAGAGCTTTTTCATATTTTGAAACAATTGCGGAGGTCTCAGAGTCTTTCATGATCTTCAACGAGAATATGTTTGCAAAATGATGGACATGATATCGAGTCATAACATCTTGAAGAGAGAATCATTTAAATTTTCCAAAACTTTGATGTGTTCAACACTTTCATTAGCTTGCTTTACCAGGGATTTATGGTCCTTGACAAAGTCACTTGTTTCTTTCAAAAGTGCTTGTTCAAAATGAATTACCCTTGAGTTGATGTTAGTCAGCTGAGGGGCAATTTGAGTTTCAAAAACTTTTTCTGTTCAATATCAAAACTATTAAACCGGATGTTTGTTGTAATATTGGTTTTAGTTTTAACGGTCTCTTGAAGATCTGCAATTCTCATTTTCACATTTTCCGAATATACGGCATCACTTGTGTTAAAAGGATTGTTTGAAGCCATTTGTTCAATGTTCGAAAGAGATTTAGAGACAACAAGCTGGTTTTGAAACCGATTTTGAAACAGGCGTTGACACTTTGTTTGAAACACTTGGTTTGGTGGAAAACGTTGATTGAGAAACAAACGAAATACCATTAATTTTGTTCCATGTGTTATAATCAATAGGTTTGATTTCGGATGTTTTGTTTCATTTTTAAACTACTCTCCTCAGATAGTTCCAACGTTTCAAGAGAATCATGCACAATTATGGGTTCATGCAAAGGTTTTCCATTGTTCAACAAATTCCGTTCTTTCTGAGCTTTCTTGAGGAAACCAGGAGGTGAGTTACCAAGAGCCATTTTATGTGAAGTATGAAAAATCGGATTTACTTGATTAGAAAGCATCTTGTTTGTTTTAACGGAATGACCCGTTGTAAGAAGTAAATTATCCAATTTTTTGATAGTTTCATTTTTATCCAGAATTTCATCAAGAAGAGAATCTTCTCGTTTTGAAAAATCGACAATCAACTTTCTTCTCTTTTCAAGATCGAAAACAGTGTTGTTTGTTTAGAAAGTTGATAATTTAGATCTGAAATTTCCTTGTTTAAAGATTTTATTTTCAAGTTCAGATTCACATCAAGTGTATCGTACTTGATTTGCAATTGTTTTTCTCTTAAAACAGAATCTCGGTAACCAATTTCTAATTCTGATATTTTGTTTGTATGAAATTCATAGGATCTTGCATTCTCTTTGTAACTCTCAAGCTCAGCGGTCAATTTCTGATTCGCGGCCTTAACTTCGCGATTGACCTTACTCACTTTCTCAATTTCAATGCCACAATTATTGATTAATGATTCAAAATAAGCACGGGTTTCCTCATCAGTCTCAGTATTTTGTGCCACACGGCCTCCATTAGGATCCACATATGGAGTTTGAGTTCGTATTGCTACAACTTCGGATTGTCGGTATGTATCATAAGTAGGTGCTGATGTCACAGAATCTTTGTTCATCATGAGTAAACTGATTAGCAACATTACTATAATTTGGTACCTCATTGAGTGAATTTGTGTCATAGACTGGAGGTGTATCAAAAGTATCGCTTGATGTTGTGTCCCGTGATTGAATGTATGGCTGGAGGTTGCATGTACGTTTGCTTTATCTGTCCGTCACGGATTCATGAATTATTACTCCTCATCAGTCAACTCAATTCCCGACTTCGTCTTTCTCTAACAACAACATGTACTTGAGCTTTTGAGGGCGATATCCTTGGTTTGACCTTTGCATTCGAATATCTGAATCATGGCTTTGAGGTTCGAAAGTAGCATTGGCGAAGTCATAAAACGCGTTATTCCCATTTTGATATCCCATATTCGATATCCCAAATTGATTCAATCGACTCCTCGATTTTCATCAAACGCCTGCATATTGCATCTAATTCCCCATTTGTATACCCGTAGCAAATGCATTCTGATTCCCAATAACATCAACCATTTGTCCTCCTTGATTCCCCATATTCACACCCAGTTGCAATTTGCTTTGCGAGTGTTTGACGAAATCCTTTGGTTGTTGTTAGTTGGTGTGGAATAGCGACTTTTAAGTGCGTTACCCAATAAAGAGTATATCATTTGTAAGGTAAACGGGTCGGTTTCAGGATCGATGATTCCTAGTTCCTGGTATTGTTGATCTGGATAGAATTCTTGTTGTGGTTGTGGAATGTATTCTGCAAGTTGTTGTTGTTGGAAGATGATGAAGCTTGTTGTTGTGTATTCCTTTGAAGGTTGAGTCTTTGCCATAAGTGCCAATGGATCATGATTCTTTGCCAATCTTTCTTTCATGACTTCATTGACTTCAGCTTGGTTTTGTTTCAGAAAATCATTCAGTTGATCAAAGTTCACCTGATGAAGGTCTTTTGTTTGGTTGACAATAGTTACATATCGTCCCCATTCTTACGGAAGATTGTTAGGGAACTTGATGTTTTGAACGATAGTTACGGGTGTCGACTTGTTTCGATAAGCTCATTCATCAAAGTGCAAAACCTTCCATAGTAGGATTCAATGGATTCTCCGGAGTAGAAGTAAACTTTTCCCATTCAGTTAGCAGCTTGTTCTCCATGTCTTGTTGACCAATTTTTGTTCCATGACAAAGCTGTCTAACACGTTCCCACATATCGAAAGCAGTTTCACAACTGTCTACCGCAACAAAGATGTCTATTGGTAAACCTAGTTGGATAATATGAATTGCCATGTCATCGCTCGACTTGTTTCGATCCTCTGCAGTGTATTGATTACGTATTGAAGACGAGAAGATGGTGGGGCGGGAGGTGTTGCATCTGCATTTCCAGGTACATGAACTTGTCGAGGCTTGAAGGGTCCATCCTGAATGGATTTAATCATGAGTTTTCCATTAGGTTTGGTCTTGATGTAACGAAGCATACGGCTTGTCCATTGAAGATAACCACCTTTTGCCAACATAGGAGGACGGTTTTAGACCGCCATGCATGAATGTCTTGTTGAGTTGCCATTCATGAAGGTATGATATGATAAAGTTGATGTAGGATCGATTCAACATTAAAGAAGTTGTGGTTGATGAAGATTAAGCCCGGTTGAGGTGTTTCTGAAAGTCGTACTCGTAACCTTGGTTCCTTAAAAAAATTTCGCCCAAAATTTGAAATTCACTATAAAAATCAATTCTAAGGACGTATGAAAAATTTGAGTTATGACAATTTTGGCCAAATTTGACGAAAAATTTGAATTTAGGCCCAAAAATTTGAATTTTGACCAAAATTTTCACAGTTAAACCAAAATTTGAATTTCGCGTAAAATTGAACGTTTAGTCTCCTAAAAAATTGAACGTTTAGTTTTCCGCCCATTTTTTAAACCTTTATGCGTAGAAAGAGCTTAGGCGTAGAAAGCAAGTTACAGTAGACGAGGCTTAAGTAGAGATTGTGCTTATGCGTAGGATCTTATGCGTAGGATCTTAGGCGTAGGATCTTATCGTGTCGGCTTAGGCGTAGGAATCCTTATGCGTAAATAGTATCTAAAAGCGTAACCTTAAGCTTACGCGTAGACAAAAAGTTACTCGTAAACCTTACGCGTAATTGTGAAGTTATGCATAGAGTTACTCGTAAGCTTTTAGCTTATGCGTAAACTATGGTTAAGAACCAAAAATCCTTTACACAGTCACAGCGTAAGGGATATCCACAAGTCGAAGTGTTCCACACACTTATCCAAGTGAGGGAAGCATCGAGTAACCGTTATAGTTCGAAGATTCTTCACCAAAATGTTATGCGTAGAAAACTAGGGTTTTGACTTTTTGACTTCTACGCGTAAGAAATTTCCAACGATTCAAATGATATCTTTTGCACAGATAGCCTTAAAACACTCGAATAACCCAAAAATGTTGACCTTTTTCACCCAAAGTGCTTAGAAAAGTTACAGTAGAAATGACCAACGAACCAAATACTGAGTTCAAAATGAAGAAAAACACGTAAAGCTTGGAACTTTTTGCAAAAACTGAAACTTTAGCACCAAATAAACCTTAAACCACAAGAATCTTGAATTTTTAAGTGCAAAAATTAAAGCTTTAAGCGTTTCAAATATGTAAAACTAGATCTTTTACGCGCAACCCTTCAAAACAAACACAAACACTCCTAAACCATTGTTAGGCTCTGATACCAATTGTTAGGACCGATTAACATAAAGATTTATGTGATTCAGGAGGTCGGGGAAGCTCAAAGAATGAATAAGACATGGTATTGTTTAGATTGAAGAAAAGGGAAGATGTGTGTGTTTCTAGAGAGAAGAAGAAGAAACCACACACACTTCTTTACAAAATGTGAACTTCCTACCCTCCTAGTTGGGACTAGGAGGGGTATTTATACTTCAACAAGCCTAACTTAGAACTATTGACTAAACTAGTCCTTGTGAATGAGTAAAAGAAGAAACTAATGCAATTCCCGTAATGACTTCACTTTAGCGAGGCTAACAAAGCTCATTACACGCCATCAAGTATTTGCGGTGGAGTGCACTGTGGTAGACTACTCCAAAGGGTTTGCTGATGAGAGTGAATTGAGGGAGATGGTTGATGTCAGGAAGTTCTAGCTGAGGTCTGGTGAAGTTGACACGAGTCTGATACGACTCAACAGCAAGTTGCAAATCTTCTACACGTTCCTGGATCACGATGCTTCTGATGAAGATAAGCAAGGACTTGATGTATTCACGTTGAATTTCTGTCGAGAATTGTCTCATGCGTCCCTGTACCTTTGAAAGATACAGATCTTCAATGTCGTTGAGAGACAAATTTTGGAAGTCCGCTTCACAGAAAGCATAGTCTTTTTCGTCTTGTCTTTTGACCACGATGTTCTTTAGGAAGGTGTAGTCCCATTTAGGCGAAAGAGCAACCTGCTTAATAGCAACGATCCCTTGACGACTATACACTTCATGTTGAGATTTACGAACCTGGCAGCTTCTGTAGTAGATTCGTCGGCGTTCCGGCCAATGGTGAATCCCATACATTGCATTGATGTCATACTCGTCCACTCTGTTGTTGAACATGTGGGTAGCCTTTTCTTGATGGCTATGCAGGTTGGAGTATATGGCTGCGGGAGGAAGTGTAAGTGATGTAGCGTATTTCCTTGACACATCGCTACCATGTAGAAGAAATTCCAGGTCGTTGTTGAAGAAGTATTGAAATGGAATCTGAGGTTGATTTGGTCGACCAATGGTAGGTAGAGGTTTGGTCCAATGAGTGTAGTATGGAGCGTTGTCTTTTCTGGTGTAGTCGATGTTTGCTTCAGGGTTGAGCCAATCAATGTTGTTAGACATGGCTCGTGCTATGTTTTCAAGGTGATATTCAACCTCAATAGCACTTTCTGAGCTGTCTTTAAGTATTTGGAATGCTTCATTCTTGATTCGTTTCAACTCTGATTTCGTCATCTTCTTCACTCGGAACTTTTCTTGCAGTAACTTTGCATGCTCCAACGTACTACCTTCTACCATATCTTGGTCGTTAGTTAAGGTGGGTGTAGCAGCAACAAGTGTTGAAAACCATTCATATTCGGTGTCATCGTCGCCTAGCCATGAAACGACGTCAGTCTTAGTTGTCTTCTTCTTCTTCTTCTTAGGCCTAGAGGAGGATGCTAGTTCCTCTGTTGTCTTTGGGAGAGATGGGTTGTTGTTGGGGGTCAGGGATTTCCTCATCATCACCACCCGTATACTCAAAGTGATCACCGGTTTTCTGAGTCTGGGGTGGTAACTCGAATCTGAGGTTTTTGGTAGAAGTGCTTGAGGAGGAGATCGTGGTTGAGCTGGAGTCCTTTGGGGTGGAGGTTGCATTGAAGATGATTCACTAGACTTCTTTGGACGTTTAAGTGCAGAATCCTTGTCCTTATCATCGTCATCTCTTGGTCATTTTGGTTGACTTGCTGAATCTTTGCATGAAGACCTGAGTTGATAGTCTAATAGAGTCTCAAAAACTTAGCTTCATCCGAAGTGAAGGTTCCTCTTTTGACATTTGCATCACCAATTTAGCGATTAACTCGGTTTGAAAGGTCGATTCTTTGGACATTATATGTTTAACCAATGCGACGATGTTTGGAGTAAGTTGTCTGGAGAATACTTCTCTAGTCACACCGGGACAGTATCGAGAAGAAACTTGTGAGTATATTCTCTTGCCGTCTTCTCTAATTCCTTTTGGAAACCTCCTTTAATAAATTGTTGGATTTGTTCCCTTTCGTCTACAACTTCGTTTATCCCGTCTTGAAGAAAGTTGATTCTGTCAGTGAGTTGATTCAGCTTTTTGTTGGTAACATCCTTCTTCTGTACTTGCTTGACGGCTTTAACAATCCTTGTTTTAGCGCGGGATAACCAAGAGTCTGTTGGTTTCTTCACATATTTGGAGGTGGAATTGGTTGATCTTTTGGATGGTTCTGGTGAGGAATGAGAAGATGAGTCCGATGATGAGATGTGAGGTGACTCTGGGTCCTTTGGAGGATCGAAATTTTCTCCTCGAATGAATTGGACATTGAGAAGAAAATCATCATAGTCATCTTTTCAGTTTTAGTCTTTTACGCTTTGGCATGAGCCGCGAGCCTCTTCATCGATCTTTTCTTTCTCGGACTTCTCTTTTTTACGGTTCCTCGGGGTTTTGTTGTTGCACAAGAGTGGTGGCACCAGGTTCCTTATCGGTTTGATTAACGCGCCGAGGAATTGGTGTAGAGTGAACGCCACCACTCGACCCTCCGGGGCCACCCATTTGATCCTTTGGAAATGCTTCGGCAAAATGTTTATGTCTGAGTTCCTTTAACTTCCTTTGATATTCCTTTTGCTCATCTATTGGTTCTTCTTGAGAGCTCTCCTTATCATGTTCAATCACAGGAGTTTTCCCTTTACCTTTGTCCGGTGGTGGGTGGGAGGTTTAGCTCTTGATTGAGTAACCGTTGCGTTTAGAGTAGAAGACCTCCTGCGTCTGTTCGGTTTCCTCGGAGATTTCGTCCACTAGCTTGCTTGGCGGTTCAGGCTTAGGTACGGGAATAGGAACGGCTTCCTTAGAAGGAACTTTCCTTTTGAGTGGAGGTTTCCTCTTCGGGAACTTCCTTTGACTTTATATGCTTGCAACACTCCCTACACGCCTCTTCGGTTTTCCGGTAGGTGTACCGAAGACTTATCATCGAGAGAACCAACTTTACCTTCATCAACTGCTACCAAATACCTTTTATATGAGTAAAGTTTGTTTGATTTCATCGAGAGAAGGTGATCCGTGACAACACCTTGTTTCTTTGTTGTTGATTCCTTAAATCAATCATTAGAGTAGGTTCATACAACATGTCGTGATTTTTGGGGTCATTGATTCTCTTGGGGATATCCGGGTTAAACCCAAGTGCTCTTTGGATCAACAGGTTTGGTATATCCGATATAAGGGATTTTTAGCCAAGCTTCTTGAGAAATGTCATAATGTCGTCCCATATCAGAGCTTCGACTTCAATGTGCTTCATGTTGACCAAAGCCCAAAAGATTTGCATTCCATGAGCTTGGGGTGCTCATAGCCACCGCCACGACCGAAAGATTTGGTGATGATGATGTAGAGAGTCCTCCAAGGTTGAGGAATATTCTTAAGATCCACATGTGAATGCTTAGTGATTACTCCTGTAGCTTCGTCATAACCAATATTGACCAGAACGTAGAACGTCTCTTCGGTTTGTGTGGCATTGAGTTCGGTTGGCTCGATGATTGGAATGAGAAGAACAGCCCGTAAGTCTGCAGGTGTGATGGTGACTTGTTTGTGGTTGAGAGTCACTGTCATAACATTCTGTCCTTTGATCTTTTGCATTGTATTCCAGAACTGATGAATGTAGATCTCTGGAACGATGGCGAGTTGAGAGCATGTTTTGATAAGGATGATTCTTCAGAATATCCACAGCAATCAAGCAAGAGGACTCTGAGCATGTGAGGGTTTCAAAATCAACCCGAAGGTTGTTCTTTCCAATCTTCATCGGATAACCATTTGGGAAGATATCAACAACGGTGAGAACATTTGATGCATCCACATTCATTTGAGCGTCCATGTCGTGATCTGAAATATATTTAGCCAAAAGAACCAACATATCGAAAGACATTATGTTAGTCAACAGATGGTTTTATTGTCTAGTTATTGAATGTGCAATGTTGATGATTGTTACGAGTCCAAAGTCACTTGTTTGTCCAATAGTCTAATGACGCCGTGATAAGTTTCGTGAGTTAGTTAACTTTAAGTTTTAAAGTTCATGTTATCACTTATTTTTCACAACATATTAAACGTTTAAGCTTATTAGTGACATTGTTGGTTTCGTGACGTTATGATTTATTTATTTACAAGTTTGCACGCGTAACAATTCATGATTAAGGTTAACAAGGCTTAGGTAGAAATGGCGGCTTATCGTAAACGAGGAGTTATACGCATAAAGGCGCAAGCTTATGCGTAGGACCTTGTCTTACGCGTAGGAAAAAGGGGACCTTATGCGTAGAGCTTACGCGTAAGCGTATATAAAACCTTACGCATAAGGCTTACTCGTAAGAGTAGACCTTATGCGTAGAGGCCACTGTTTACGCATATCCTTCACAGGATACGCGTAGTCCCTTATGTAGAACCTTACGCGTAGCCTACGCGTAAGATTACTCTTACGCATAACTCTCTACGCGTAAGGTGATCCTTATGTGTAGTTTGCTAGTAACCTTGATTCTGATTTTTACGTGTAGCAAACCTGAAATAATAATCATAATAGCATCAATATTAAAATTAACATTCATTATTCATCAGATCAATCACGAAGAACTCATCAAACAGTTACGCGTAGAAGCACTTATGCGTAGTCTAAAACCCTAAAGTTCAAGAATTACGCATATGAAATCTAGCCATAGGATTTGCACCAAACTGATTCTGGGAGGTCTTAGAGGCATAGTAAGTTGTCCTATCCAAGTTTTAACATCAAGTATGCCATGGATAAAAAATACCCAAACCGTATGAATATAAACCCTAAATTCCAATTAATGAATCATTAGCGTTCTTTGGGTGATATCTGGGCCCAGATATGATCAATTCAACTTGACAACAACCTCCTACAACAATCTTTTTCAACAAAAAACGTTCTCATTTGAAAATACCCAAATCGACTCATGAACCCTAATTTTGAAAACAAACAATTGTGTTTTACGGTGGATTAAATTGATGAAAATGGTTTTAGTACACAGTTTTGAACATTTTAACACCATTACATCATTAAAAACACACACATGATGATCTTATGTTCTTATGCTTACGCGTAGAACATAAAGATCATCATATCTACGTTCTAGCCGTTGGATTTGCATAAAATTCAAAACCCTCATTTAAAAACGTGTTCCAAACACGAAACACTTACGATTGATGATCGAAACTTGGATTAGCGGTTCAATTTTAGGCGTAGGATTAGTTTGGTGTGTGTAATAAATGTGAAGTGTAAGTTTGGTGGAGAGTTTATTAGAAAATACTTTAAGCTTTTGACAGTTTTAGTCCCTCCACCTTTTCCATTTTCATCCAATTCCTTTTAACTTCCATTTTGGTTACCAAACGAAAGATTTTAGGAAAGAACTTTGACGACACTCCCCTCGCTAAGAAATAATGAAGTTTTATAAATTTCAGACGAGGAGTGATGGAACCGAAAATTGACCACCATTAATAAAGAAATAACCGGGAATAGGTAACATGCAAGTACACGATAATTTTGAAACAGTTAAGTATTTATTTTCTCCCCCTCAACACTTGATCGAAAAATCTTTGAATTTTGAAAGATTTGAGTGTTGACAGAAGAAATGTACTTGCCATGTTTGAAGAAATATAGATAGAAGAATATTTTTGTTGTTTTATCAGATTTTATATTTTTGTATTTTGTTTTTGAAAGATATTTACAAATGAGGTTTTGGTGTTTGACTGGTTTTAAGAATGTTTTAAGAGTTCATCCAGTTCTCTTGAGTCAAACATCGCATACCAATCCGGTGGACCAACTCATTAAACCTAGCATGAGCTAAGGCTTTGGTGAGAAGATCGCCAATTGGTATTCGTACCCACAAAATATAATTCAACAATACCTGTCCACGTGGTCCTTGATGAAATGATATCAAAGATCGATGTGCTTTGATTTGAATGTTGAACGAATTGCGAGATCGCAATAGCAATCCGATTGTCGCAGTACATCGGGATTCTGTCAAATACGTAACCATAGTCCTTGAGTTGTGTTCTCATCCAAATGACTTGAGCACAACACGCCGACATGGCAACATATTCGCCGGTTGAGGACGTGATGTGCAATCCTGCTTCTTCGATTGCCATGACACCAGTTTATCACCAAGAAATTGTAAAGCTCATGAAGTACTTTTACGTGAATCTAAACATCTGCGTGATCGGCCGTCTGAAAGCGATTAGTTCAAAACCGAATCCTTCGGATACGGATCCCCAAATTAATGGTTCCCTTTATGTATCGGAGGATTCTTTTAGCCTTAGAGGGGTGGGTTTCAGTTGGTCTCGATGATAACGGAGCAAAGATAGACGGCAAAAACAATATTAGGTCTGCTAGCTGTTAGATACATGAGATACCCAATGATACTACGGTATTTGGTAGGGTCCACCAATTTCCCAAGTAAATTAGCGTCTAGCTTCTTGGTATGAGCCATTGGTGTGGCATAGGTGTCATAGTTTTGCATTCCAAATTTGTGTAACAATTCAAGGGCATATTTGGACTGACTCAAGAAAATACCACGGGGTGATTGATGGACTTGCATTCCAAGGAAGAATGTGAGTTCACCCATCATTGACATTTCAAAATGTTTTGTCATAAGTTTTGCAAAAGCATTTGAGTATTTTAAATGTGTTGACCCAAAAATGATGTCATCCACATAAATTTGAACGATTAAGATGTGAGCCCCGTGATATTCTATAAAGAGTGTAGGGTCGACCGAACCTTTGGTAAACTTATTGGCAATAAGGAAGGATGATAACTTATCGTACCGCCGAGGGCTTGTTTGAGACCGTAGAGAGCTTTCTTCTTTGTAGACATGATTAGGGAACTCAGGATCAACGAATCCTTCTGGCTGGCTTACATAGACCGTTTCTTTCAGTTGTCCATTAAGCAATGCAGTTTTGACATCCATTTGAAAGACCGTGATATTCATGTGAGCCGCGAAATGCCGGAAAAATTTGAACACCTCAAGACGAGCAACCGTAGCAAATGATTCTTCAAAGTCAATACCCTCTTCCTGTCTATAACCCTTAGCCACCAGTCGTGACTTGTTTCTAATTACGGTTCCTTGAATCCAATTTGTTTTTCCAAATCCATTTTAGACCAATGACGGTTGGTCTTTCAACCAGTTCCCATACTTCAAGACGTTTGAATTGGTTGAGTTCTTCCTGCATGGATTCAATCCAGTTGTCCTTTGTCATTGTCTTTAATATTTTTAGGCTCAGATTGGCTGAAGCGGTGAGAGCATAAATGCAATGTTCACCATCTGTGTGAAGACGTTGTCTCGTTCACGGTTGATTCGGGTTGCCAAAAATATTCTCAAGGGGATGGTCTTTTGTCCAACGATGTGTGGAAGGTTGATGTTGATATACATTATGCAGATTTTGAGGATTCAAATGGCTTGTAGATGATTCGCAACATCGTGCAGCGATTTCATTGGCGAATGGGTTAAAGAACTCATTTGGATCAAAATCTGCAGGTGGGGTTACATTATTCGAACATCATCATTGGTTCGCGTCGTTGGAAGCAGTTTGTTCAACTGTTGTTGTAGAGTCAACATGTGGTGCTTCTTCAACAAGTTGTTGTAGGTGTATCGGTATAGAAGTATTATCGGTTGAGCAAATGGAAAAAGCGGATACACCGGAGCACGGTCATCAATATCGTCCATGAACGAGGAGCAAAAAGTCTTTCCATTTGTTGACGAGTAGCGAAGGCTTGTTTCAGCTGATGATGGGGTTTGGGGGAAGTTTAAGCGGTTGTGACCGGGTTCCAAGTGTTATACTCGAAGCCATTTCGTGAGTTCATCAAAATTAGCATGAATCGTTTCCATAACCTGCTTTGTATGACGATTCCAGATCCGGTAACCTTTAGAATTCTCACAATATCCAATAAAGACTCCAATGTCAGCTTTGGCTTTGAGCTTCCCAAAGTCATCACGATCATTATTCGGATAGCAAAGAGATCCAAATACATGAAAGTGTTTGAGATTCGGTTTACGGTTGTGGAGAAGCTCAAATGGTGTTTTGTTGTGGCGTTTTGTAATCATTGAGCGATTCTGAGTGTAGCATGCGTTGAGACAACTTCAGTCCACAAGTAATCTGGAAGTTTAGCATTGATTAACATCGTTCGGCGCTTCTACTAACGTCGGTTCCGTCTTTCAACAACCCCGTTTTGTTCTGGTGTGTGGGCAATAGATGTTTGATGTTCAATTCCCACTTTCTCATAATATTCCCGAAGAGTTTGATTCACAAATTCTTCCTTTGTCTGCGAATTTGTCTAACATGTTCCGAGTTTGAATTTGAATTTTTATGAGAAAGGTGATGATCATCTGTGGAGCTTGATCTTTACTTCGAAGAAAATAAACCCAAGTCCAACTTTTATTTCGTGAGAAAAATGTCTCTTTGTTCTCGTGCCAATGGCAAGTGAAAATGTTCAACTTTTATTTCAGACTGAAATTCAATCTCACGTTCCAAAAGTTTGATGTCAGATAAGAAAGTGTCAAAATATTTGATAACACGACAACTTTCGCTTTAGTTTTTACTTCACTAAGTGAAGGTAAAGGACCATTAATTTGTGCACCATTGTGTTGGGGACTAACTTGAACTGTGTGACAACCAAAGTTGTGTTTGAAGTATCTTGTTGTGTGACAAAAGTTACGGCTTTTGAATAGTTAAATGGTTTGTTATAAACGACATTTTCCATTTTTGACCGACTCTCGTCATCTGCATCAAATTCCTCCATGCGATTATATTCCACAACAGTCATAATTGAATCATCAATTCTATGTTCGCATGTAAACTTCGAGTTTGGTTTGAATATTCTGTGTGAAAACTTAGGTTTATAATCAGCAAGATTCGGTCCATATCCATTTGGGTTTGGTTTGAAAGAAAAATTTTGAATCGTTGTGATTGATTCACCAAGTTTATAAACAACAGTTTTAAACTCTTTGATTTTGTTTCGTAAGTCGACAATTTCCTCGAGATAGTCATCTATTCGTTTTGTTGAATGCTTTTTGTACTCAGAGAACTGTTTTTGACAAGTTAACAACTTAGCCTTGGCTTTTTGAGTTTCCAAAGTAAGAGCGTTAATTTGTTGTTTATGTTCATGTTTCATTTGTTCTATTTGAGACAACAAAGCATTCTTCAAGCGGCTAGATCACAAATCTGTCGTTCCAAAGATTTTTCATTTTGGTGTGATTTGGCAAAAGCGGCTTCAAAACCTTTTCACGGTTTTCTTGAGTTTTGAAAAAGTTGATTTGTCGAATTAAGCATTCATTATCCCAGTTAACAATTGCATTTTTCTCTTTTCATTTGGTATTGACATCATGGTAATGTTCCACTCGGGATTGTTGGTCTTTAACTAGGGTCCGGAGCTCAAATTATGGATCAAACATAGAATCATTCTGTTCAACGTGAGTCTCAACATGGTCATTATTTAGATCCTGAAGTATAACCACGGAGTCAACTTGATCATTAATGGTAACCATAAGGTCATCTTGATCATCAAATATAACTACGGGGTCTAGTTGATGATCATCGAAATGAGATGTAGAAGGCTCATGTTGAACACTCGATCTATGTCGATGCGATGTTGGCGGAGATATTAGTTCATTAATGATAATTGTTTGTTCAGTACTGAGACAAGCCGTCGTGTCATACACTGGGCCAGTGTCACTCATGTGTAGAGCTTGCATTTGTGCCATCAACATCACTGCTGCATTAGCCTGCAAGTTCTCCATATCATCATCGAATCAGCATCGCCATAAAGCTCTGTCCCTTGTTGGTAAGAGTTCCACCAGCTTCATCCTTAAGAGCCAAGAGCAAAGCCTCTTTGAAATAAGCACGCCTCTTGTCCTCGGTTTAGGACATGCATTAGCGGATGACCCTTCTCATTACGCTTATAGCATCGAAGACCATTAACCCCATTCTAAGCATTTCCCAGTTCAACCATTTGAGCCCTTTGCTGGTGCGGAGCACCCATGTGATTCCTTCCCATAGCATTTAACCCTTGACCTCCTCCCATCTGGCGACCATAACCACGGTTTTGAACTTCAACGCGTCCATTGTTCACAAAGCTGATTCCTTGTATTAAATGAAGAACGAATGCGATTGTTGGATTTGTTTGTATAACGGCCAAATGCTTTAGCAATCATAACAAATCCTTGTTGCAATTCATCGAAGGCATCTAAGTCCTCATCAGCTTCACTCTAAAGAGATTGAGCAGCAGTGTTGTTGTTGTATGGAACCAATTGATTTTGTTGAGGTTGTTTCTGTGACGGATCATAAGGTGTGATAGTTGCATTTGGTTGAGGAGCGGGTTGAGGAGCTTGTTGAGGAGGGATATTTGTTTGAGCCCACAAAGCAAGTTGTTGATTGTCCGGAAGTGAAGGTGAAGGTGAAACAGTTTGGCCACGGATAATCCTTTCCTTATCAACTTCTTTTTGATGAGGCTTCAGATAATCGTACAACAATCCGTAGGTAGCATGATGCATATTCTTCGCTTGACGGAGAAAAATGACATACTTTTCCCATTCTGGACCAAGACTACTTAGGAACTTTGTGTTGACCGCAATTCGTGGCATGATGATATTGTGTTTGTCCAAATCATAAATGATGTCTCGGCGATGATGATATGAATATAATGTCTCTCCTGGTTCAATCATGAAGTGTTCATAAGCCAAGTAGATTTTGTATTCCATGTCTTCTGATTGAGTCTTGTGCCTTCCATAAGAAGATGAATATGTTCCCACATCGCTTTGCTCTTTTGAGCATCAACACTTCTAAGGATTGGATTTGGTAGTCCTAAAAGGATGTATTGCATTACAAGTTCGTCGGCTTCAAAGTGTAGAAGTTGATCACCCGTGAGGTCACAACATAGCAATGTTGGTGATCTCTGGTGGATTGGCATCCGGATCCGCGGGTGTAACGTAGTAGGCATCTGAAATAGACCTTCCATAATGACCTTCTTTAAGAACTTTCCATGAGGCTTCTTTAGATCACAAAACCTAAAGAACCTAATCACCCATTGATCATAATTCCCTGGAGTGAGCATTGGAGGTCTATCAAGTGAGCCAGTTTCATGAATTGATTGTTGGCTACTTAAAGCTTCACACATCTTGCCAAACCATGCCGGTTCCTTCATAGTATTCCTGGATGGATGTTGATGGTGGAAGTTTGTGTAAGGTTGTACTTGAAGACTTGTTGGTGGTTGAACCATTAGAGGTTGTGGAGTTGCTGCAAGTTGTGGAGTATGTTATTGATAAATCTGTTGTTGATGATTAAATTGTTGATGTTGTGGACTTAGTTGTTGTTGTTGTTGTTGATTATAAGTGTAAGGAAAATAGCTAGAGTATGGTGGTTGTGACATGTTGAAAACTTGTGTTGTTAAATGGATCTTTGTAGTCGAATGAACCGTTGTTGAGGATGTATCCTTAGGCTTAGAAATCACAGAAGAGCAAAGTACCACTTAAGCGTAAAAACACCAAAGATACGCGTAACAGGAATAGTTACGCGTAGGATTAGCTTACGCGTAAGAGGTGAGAAAACACAAAAGTTATGCGTAAACAGAGAGTTAAGCGTAGAAACCTTAGGCGTAGGATTACCTTATGCGTAAGACAAAGCTTAGGCGTAAGATAAATCTTATGCGTAAAAAGTCTAAGCGTAAGCTTTAGCTTATGCGTAATTTTAGGGTTTTACCCAAACGCTCTTTTACACTATCACAAGGCAAAAGATATCCAAAGTCGAAGCGTTTTCAGGCTTATCCAAGCAAGAAAATCACTGAGTAAGCCACGAAACTGAAGATCAAACCAAGGACAAGTTACGCGTAGTTTTAGGGTTTTAATACGCGTAGAACTACTCGTAAAATGACTTTTGCCAAAAGATGTTTCTAAACCAGATTTTTGTGATGAAATATCTTTAATATCACCAAAATAACACAAAAGTGTGAAATTTGATGATCCAAAGAGTCTAAAACGGTTATGCGTAGAACGAAACCCTCGTACAAAAACTAGCTTAAAAACAATGATCCACGCGTAAAGTTTGAAACTTTTTGCCAAAAACAGTTATTTTAACACCTTAAAATGTTGAAAGTGCAAGAATCTTGGATTAAAAAATGTAAAAAATGAGTTTTTAAGCGAATCAAAGTTCTAACCAACGAACCGTATGTTTTACCCGTAGGACCAAAACCCACTTCAAAAACACTACGTTCACCCAACTATTTGGCGAATGATACCACTGTTAGGTCACCATATATGTAACACAAGCATCAATAGAAAGAGTAGAGAAGAGAAGAAGGCGGATGAATAATAAACCAAACACACACACGCGTAAGAATAATGAAGAGTTAGGCGTAGAGTAGGAATGAAAGAGTAAATTGAACAACCAACCCTCAAGTGAGGGTTATTACATAGTATTTATAGGAGAGGGAGCTAGGGCAACACTCCTAGTCCCTTCCTTTCCTTATTGGACTAGGCCTAGGCTTATGGGCCTTCTACATAAGCCTAACGCTAATAACTAACATAAAGGCCATATTAAGCTAACTATTACATATGAATCACTAACACTTGAATTAAGGTTTAGGAGTGATTCCAACAAGTCTCGATCTTCCGAATTTAGCAAAATTTTTCCTCCGGCCCCAAGTGGTATCGAGTGAACTCATACTTTTCGGCAATAATCGGTGGTGGCCTCTTATATGGAATCCCAAGGAGTTTGCACCTCCTTTGCTCATATGCTTCATCATCGGGGTCAGTAAATTCCTCATTTCCTTGCAAGTCAAGGTAATCTAAAATCCCCTCAATGTCATCGTCGTCAAACTCAGTACCTTTAAACCATTCCTCATCGAGCAAATTCTCCGCCAGTACACGTTTGCATTCTTCCTTCTCATTTCTTATCAATTCAACTATTATTTCACTCGAGTGGTTAGGACTCTCGTCGTTTGAATTTTCTTTACTCATGTATTCTTTCCAAATCTTTTCCTTTGTTAACGCATCTACTTGTCCATACGTGATCTTTACCTAATCCAAATCCCAAGTTGTCTAACCAAGGCAAACTTCTCCTTTCCTTATCGTTAGTTGAGGTCCAAAAGAATTTATCCTCTCCCATTCTCATTAAGCTGCTTCCCCCATTATATTTATCGTCATAAGGGTTGCATTGTGCCCAGAAGACTTCCCCAGGAGATTTTATCTTTTCAAACCAATGACTTCGGGTTTCATTGTTATCGGTTCTGCTTAAAGGATCTTCCATGCAGTAGATGTCATCATTAACCAATTCCTTTTTCTAATTATGATCCTCGTAGTCAATCTTGAGCTTTTTAAGAAGATTCATGTTAAATTTAGCATTCCCGAATTGTATCGCGTACCAATCATCAAATGTCAAATCTCCGAACTTGATATTATGTCTTTCAAGCTCGTAAGGGCACGTCCATTCTTCTTCTTTTAAACTATCACAACCGTTGCAATACTCGCGAAAAGGGTCGCACGTAGGCCATGCTCGTGTGGATTCACCTCCAGTTATGATTATTGGAGTAAACCAGTGAGTGGTAGGCGGTTCCTATTCTTCCTCGAAGGAGAGTTTTTCCAATCTTTCTTCATCAGTATATGCAGCCCACATGAATTAGTTATTTTTGACCCTATCCTTATCGCTTCCTCCATCACAAATCTCATTTCTCGGGTCACACGAGGCCCATAGATCTTACCAGTCCCCCTTAGCTACGGGTATCTTTTTACACCAAGGATATTTCTTTTTAGATGGGGACAAAGGGCATAAATTAATGTCGTGGGACCATCCATTAATTACCTGCGTTCCTGATTCGTTCACTTCAAGAAATTCGTCTGCCCACGTATCCCAGTTACACCATAACTGGGATGTTTGGTTACGGCGTAACTCGCTTGAATCGTCCTTATCAATATCTTTCATAACCCCACGATCGCTGTCAAAAATATAGTTACGCCGTAACTCCTTAGACAGGTTACAGCGTAACTCCCATCTGTCGACGAAATCTTCACCAGAATCCATATCTTTAGTGTGAGAATTAGCCTGTATCTTCGAGTCATTATCAGCAAAAATCACTTTACATTCCATTGTGAGTTTTGATCCTTCCGGTTTAGTGTTATTCATCCTTACTTTCTCACTAAGCTTTTCCACCATGGATTCAAGGTTTTTTAGGGTTGTGTCGTGATTGGAAAGACTTCTGCCAGTGTTTTCATGAAATTCTTTTAGCCACTCATCTTGTTCCTTTTGTCTTTGGGCTGAATTTTCAGGAATTTGTTTATTGTCTCTTCAAGGCTGGGCTTTCTTTCTCCATAAGGCCCACGGTTGTAATTTCTACGATACCTGTTAGTATTTCGATTATCTCCGTAAAACGGTCGATTTTCTCCATATTTGGCTTCTTCAATTATATTTTATTCGTTAACGTGAGGACAATTCTTGGTGAGATGTCCTCCCCCACCGCTTTCACAACCCACTTGGATGGCATGAACGGTTTCTCTGACTTTTAGCATATCTTGACTTAGGTTTTCAATTTTGCTAGCGATGGCTGCAATTCCGGCAAAACTTCCGCCTTGGTTTCTTTTGCTTCCTCCATCGTGCCATTTTGAGAATGATCACCATTTTTGAATGGCTTCAATTGCTAGAGTAGGAGTCATTTTCGGGATTGGTCCTCGATAGTCCAACATCCTTGTAGTCATGTTGATTCCTTTGTTGAAGATGTTGACCTTTTGCCGGTTGTTCGGATCATGTGTAGGACATTTGTAAAGGAGATCGTGTATCTATCCAGTGCCCTGATACAATTCATCGCCTTCTTGCTTGAAATTATGGATCTCCAAAAGTCTGGTTAGAAATCTTCTGACGTAGGACAATACCTCTGAATGAAGTGCTTCTTTAGTAGAGCCCAAGTATTAACTCCCGTGGGAAATATTTCAATCCATCTTCTGGCAGCCCTAGTAAGAGTCATGGGGAATACCCTTAGCGTAACAGCGTCATGAGCCACACCCGGAATGTTGAAAAGGCTTGCGATGTATACGACATTTTCAACGTACTCATACGCATCTTCGTCCCTGTTTCCGGAAAAAGGGTTAGCACGAAGCTCCCTCATAAATTGGTCTTTAATTTCGAAACGGACATCAGCTACAATTGCTGGTCTTACGAGACCTGACCCTTGTTCTGCTCTTGTCAATGCCAAATATTCCTCAAGAGTGAGGTCATCAATATTAACAACTTGCATGGTACCTGAAATCTTAAATAGTGATCGTGAGAATTTGAGAAATTTTAAAACAAAACAAAAATGAAAGACTTAATAGCAATCCTAATATAACTCCCCGACAGCGGCGCCAAAAACTTGATGCAGGTTTTACTGCACTGTTTTTAATATTTGTAATGTCTCGTTATACCTATGGTCTACCCTAATGCACTAACGTGCAGTGTACCCGGAAGTGTGTAGATTAGTATTTGGTAAAACCGAGGTCGTCTCAAGAGCTATGTGTGTTGGATTAATACTAAGTTTAGGTGTCACAGATTTTAATATAATTTAATTAATTAAATACTAAATCAGATTAAAGGCAAAGGTTGTGATCAATAAAGGAGAGTGGTGCTAACCTAGTTATTCATCCTAGCTAGTAATGTTTACGTTTAATTACTTCCAATTACTTCGTGTGGGTCAAAGTCGAGAGGACAACATTTGGTTAATTACCTAACCTATCAAGAAAGATGCCACCACTAGAGAAGTCGTGTCCCTCATAAGTCCAAGGTTGTTCCCGGTCCCCTAAGACGAGTCATTAAGTACCGCTACATGCTAGACTTATAATAGTGAGTGCCCAGCGTTAGCAACTTAAACACTCACCCCCTAATTCTTAAGTTCATCCAAACGGTAGGTGATCACTTGGTCAAATCGCACAAGTAGAAAGGGTCGCAGCTTGGTCATATCTTACCCTTCCCGTCTCAATCTACTCACTTAAGGTCAGTTGGTCATATCTCCTAAGCAACTAGCCTCTACCGCCATTCAAAACTACTGAAACAAGGGTAGCTACCAATAAACTATGCATGCATACACTTAGAAATAATTATGCGGAAGTAATATAAACGCAAACAAAACAATTAGGGAATCATAACTAGGCCAGCACCAAGAGGTGGTTAGCCGCTCATATTAACCATACAAATTAATTCAATATTTAATGTTACGAAATACATGAATCGAAAGTAAAGAAAAGATAAAATGCTAATGCTTATCGTAGGGGAGTGATTTCTCCCTTGGAGATAGCTCCGTATGCTCCTCTAGACCTGCCTTTGGCTTCTTCCCACGTTCTTTGGTTGTGGTGTGTGAAATGGGATGCTTTGAAATGCTGGAAATCGTGGGGTATTTATAGGCCGATCCGGTTACGGCGAACTAATAGAATAGTTACTGTAATACTCTATTTCTTCAGAAATTGCACTAGATTCTGCCGGTTACGGCATAACCTTACAAGTGGTTACGCAGATCTTCAATAATTTTGGTTACCGTAGTTTATGCATGAGTTACGGCGTAGTTATCCCAGCGCTGATCCTCATTTGACCTAATATAGTTACGCCGTAATCTTTTGGGAGAGTTACGCCGCATCTTCGATGAGTGGCTTTTCGAGTCACGCTTTGCCGTTACGGCGTAATGTGAGAGATGAGTTACGCCATAACTTCTTCAAAATGAGCATACTGTGATAAATCTTTAATAATTCTCTAATTCCGCGTCTCGTTAGCTCCAATGCTCGTAATTTACCTGAAAGTGGAATATAATAGAAAACAAGCGTAAATTCATATAAATGATATAAATTACAAGCATTATCGGGGGAAATTGATACTTAATATTCAGGATAATTTGATGTTATCACCCACATTCTTTGGTTGTGGTGTGTGAAATGGGATGCTTTGAAATGCTGGAAATCATGGGGTATTTATAGGCCGACGGTTACGGCGTAATAATAGAATAGTTACGCCATAATCCTCTTTTCTTCGTAATTGCACTAGATACACTAGTTACGGGCGTAACCTTAGAAGTGTTACTAGCCGTATCTTCAATAATTCTTGGTTACGCCGTAGTTTATGCGCGAGTTACGGCGTAGTTATCAGCGGCGCGGATCCTCATTTGACCTAATATAGTTACGTCGTAATCTTTTGGGAGAGTTACGCCGTAATCTTCTGATGAGTTGGCTTTTTGAGTCATTCTTTAGTTACGGCGTAATGTGAGAGATGAGTTACGCCGTAACTTCTTCAAAACGAGCATACTATGATAAATCTTTAATAATTCTCCAATTCCGTGTCTAGTTAGCTCCAATGCTCGTAATTTACCTGAAAGTGGAATATAATGGAAAACAAGCGTAAATACATATAGATGATATAAATTACAAGCATTATCGGGGGAAATTGACACTTAATATTCAGGATAATTTGATGTTATCAAATATCTCCCTACTTGAACTCTACTTGCCCTCAAGTATACCTTATTAGATAGATTCCTAAAAAGATATCTCCCATAACCTGAAAAATATAAGTTTACAAATCCCTTATGCTAGAATAAAACAAAGCCGAACACCTCACGAAATGGGAACGAAACACTCAAATCTCTCTACTATTCTAAGTGTCAATTTCGGGGTGATCACTCAATCGCACAGTCATAGCATGTATTCTATCATAAGCTTGGTGGTTACTGTAGCCACCTGGAAAATTTCACTGTTTTAAATCCTCATGTTTATGAACTAGACTGTTTATCAAATTTATTTGATCTAAATTGAGCACTTTAGCATGTACATTTCATTTTCTTGCATAAAAATTTATGCCTGTCCGAGTAGTCTTATCTAACTATGCCTAATATTTACTGATTCTAAATCAGTCTCACAAGAAAGATTTTCTTGTCTTATGAGTCCGCACGCATACCAAAATAAAATAAAAGAAAACGCGAGAAAATAAAACAAACTAATAAAAATCAAAAATTACGCATCATGTCGTTTATTTATAACGTGTCCAAATATATAAGTAATATAATCGCCTCCGCTTAAAGCTATACGGTTATTCGAGTTGACAACGGAGTACAAAATACACCTAATGCCAAAATATTACACAATTATTAATACAAAATAAATAACTAGAAAACTAAAACTAAAAACAAAACCTTATCTCTTTCTTAGTTACCCACCTTCCCTCTTCTTCCTCTAAAACTAACGCCCCACCTCTGCCATCCTTCACCACCATTTTCGCCTCTCCTCTCTTCCCCCTGCACACGCTGCTCCCCTCTCCAAAAGAGTATAACCTCCAAACTCTTTCCCAACATATTATGCAACTCCAAACCAAGAATAGCTAACCCTTGGCTTATCCACTGAAACAAATCGACAAACCCAGTACCCTCCTTGGACCACCCCTGAAGACGAAGACAGAGAGCCATGTGAAGACCCTGACGCCGCTGCTCAAAGGAGACAAGCATCTCAACCCCACTTCGAGAGTACTAGCCAAACTACCCACCCTATGTTCCTTTAAATACCTCGCGAATCCACGTTGATACCACAACTGACAACAAAAATCAAAAACTGAAAAGGGTGCTTGAAGTATTTATTGGTTCCTGTGGATTCGGCTTGGCGGATTCATCCTAGTTTGTTGTTTTTCTTCCGATCGACACTATAAGGTTCCTATGTTTTCTTAGCTTAGTCTTATATTGATTCTTGTTGTAATGCTAACTTTGATTTAATCTTGTTATTAAGTATAATGGGTGTTTTAATTTTGATAAGGAATCGACTATAAACTTTTAACCATTGTCGAATTTTTGAAAGTAATATGAGATTAAATTGATTGATCATGGGTTAAGAAATTGGTGTTGGAATCAATGGCTTATTGGCTCAAGTAGTACTTAGTGTTACTATGGCTTATTTAGACACAAGCAACCATACATCTTTTGAACTCTAAGTTGGATAGAAAGAAATAAAAGTTGCTTACTATGTTTGGCTTATTTGTTTCTTTTCATTTATGGTTTTCGTTGACCTGAGGCTTCATGGGTCGAGAAATAATGGGTAAACTAAGTCTATGTAACCACTCGCTAAAAGCTTGTCAAAACCCACTGTAGTTGAATCACTAAGGGAACTTTTGGTTTTGTTATCTTGGTTTGTGTCGAGGTCGAAACCCACGGCGAGTGGACTTTTCTTAGATTCTTTTGGTTTACATAATCACTTGCTTGGTCTCGACCTTGTTCCAACTGGTACGCTGAGTACTAGTGTAACGGTTAAAATGGTTCAAAAGAGTTTTGTCCCTTTTATTTGAGTCTTTGACTCACAGTGTACTCAAATCTTACATTTCATTTGTTATTCTCTCTCGCTAGCGTTTGGTTTAGAGTTGTTCGAAAAGAGTTTCATCCCTTCCATTTGAGCCTTGACTCACAATACATAGGTTTATACATGACGCCTAGTATAGTCTTGTGGCCCTTGGCATGAATTTTCGACTCGCGAGTAGTGTGTCTTGTGCTCAAACGCGTTGCATAGGCAAGATGATACAAGTCCATGTAACTTGTCTCTTGTCCTTGGTTGTTAAAGAATTTCGATACTCTGTTTGTTTATTCAAAAGAACACATTAGTACTTTCAATGTCATGTTTATTGTTCTTTTAGAAGTGTAATCGGTCTTTTTGTTCTCCACATACTAGCGCATTTGGTTTGGCAGCTGGGCCTCAACCACGCCCAAACACTTGGGCCTTGTGTAACTTTTATCAACTAGGCCGAAGCCCACTTCCTTTGGCTGCTCGTTTAGCCCACGTCGAGCCCAACTATGGTGCGTCCATTTGTTGTACACGAATAGTTTACATGCAATTCTCTTTTTACAAAGTTAAGGACCAACAAAACAAGTATAGTTACATAACACTAAGTACAACAAATCGTCATTTTAAACGTGCTACAATCACTTATCTTTTTGATCTTTCTCGCCACTGTCTTGACGTTATTGCTTTCGATATTGTTCCACGATGTCTCATTTTATAAGCTTATGATGTAAACGGATAACGAAATACAATTAACTTTTAATTTATACAAAACGAGATTTATTTAAAAACAATAATAACTTCCTACACTTCGTCGCCAAATATATTTTAGGCATATAAACATGTCATATTCTTTTTCTTTCTAAAAGACAGTTATAACACATAAAATGAAAAGTTATTTTATTTTTACAATTATAATAAAACTATTAGTTTTCTATTACATATATTTTAAGCGACGTTTTTGTAATTTAAATACGTTTATTATTTATTTGCGATATTTTCCGTACATCACCTTCCAACTACACCCACTCACTCGTTTTAATACTTTTGTGCGTGTCTAAGTACTTCCATGAGCCAAAGTTGATCATAAACAATACACATAAATAACCTAAACTTTTGGTGTATATAAATATTACCAAGTCAAAATACAAAGATATTAATTAAAGTATTGGTATACAATTATAGGTCGCGTGACGGTATTCGGTGCATCATTTACTTGATCTTGTTCACTACTCGGATACTGCTTTAAGGTGAGTTCATAGCCTCGCCTTTACTTATTTCTTTTAAACCCCGCGAGGGAGATGCATGCTATAAACTAGAACAGAAGTCTTTTCTTAAAACTGTATGTTGCCTGATCATTATTATTATAGCCTAAGTTTCCTGCCATAAGTCCCTTACATCATGAACCATTAATCACTTGCAAGTGAACGCGAATATTGTGGATAGTACTATGGGAATTAACGACCCCAACTCGGTTATCGGAAATAACCGGGGCGCACTATATTTGGTTAACTATGGAATTGGCAATTCCATCTCTCGAGGGCAATATTATTACTTACACCAGTAATTAGGTGTATGCAGTTAGTTTGGTGTCATGAGCTTAGTGCATAATAATAATCTCTGTTTTCCATGGTGATTGTATTCGAAGCAATTATCATCTCTTACTTGTGTTCAACCCCATTATTTAAACCTATGAATATCACTCAACATTTTGTTGATCTTTTTAAGCATGTTCATCTCAGGTACTAATTAGATATCATGAAGGCGTGGAGTGGACGTCAAGGGACGCTTTGAAGTGGTGTAGTTTTCAATTAAAGTTATCATTTCGTAAACGTTTAAAACTATCTTTCATGTAATTTCAAACATGTGGTATTCCCTTTTGTGTTTCTAAAACACTGAGATTTATGAAATGGTAACAACTTTTATTTAAAACGTCTCTTTAGAGTCGTTTTCTGTAACTTATGACTATGATCCTCTACGTAATACCCCAAATAGTCTTCCGCTGTCACATTGTGATTTTGGGGGGTTACTGATTGGCATCGAGCCTAGGTTATAGAGAACCAACTTGTATTTTCAAAACAAATTGGACTATAACCACGCTTTCAAATGGACCGTTTACACCACCACTTCACGTCCTCCGTGCCTACTTCGTACCGATTGCACGTATGAGATTCGCTTGGCGGATAATACATGACTAGAAAAACTTTGCATGATAAAAACTTATGATGCTAGCTTTCATTTAGTTAGGCATTTAGATTTGCGTGGCAGATTATGCGCGACTAACTAAATCTTATTTATTGCATGGCATTACTTATACTTACAAATGCACATTTTCTTTTGGATTGCTACAGTATCATGTCGACTGCTACTCATCCTATCGACTTGACCTCCGATGCTGAGATGGAGGATACTATGTCCTCTGCCTCTACCCCCTTGGTACCGGCTCCCATTACACCTGTGTCCTCTGAGACGGAGCCCTTCGAGGAGGGTGAAGTCGTTGTCACCCCACCTGCTTGGACCATACCCGAAGTTTCTGCCCGCTTTGGCCCCCCACTTATGACCGATATCTGAGTCGCAGTGGCTATCACCTTCGACATTATGTCTCGCATACACTCATCCACCGATTCTGTGTCTTCTATTTCTTGCCCATCACCACTGCCTGTCGCCGGAGGCTTAAGGCAAGCTAGGTTCTCAAACCCTACGAGCCTGCGCCATTTGGCCAGCCATTCCGCTACCGTGAGGATGGTGCTACCTTCATGCATACCGCTCCGAAACGAGTGAGGGCACCCATCACTTTCATTCCACCTTCGGACATACCATCATCCTCTCGCTTTTCCACCATCACTGCACCTGCACCACCACTCATACTGTTTCACCATTACCACCACCTACCACATTCATTTATCGACCACCATGTATCGGTTTCATCTCACCCGTGCATCACCACCCTTGGTGATGCATACCGATCCGGTGACATCTCTTAGGAGAGAGTCCTCTCTCACCCGCACATTCGGACCCATATCACCATGTTGTGTTTGGTACCTCTCGAGCCGGAGCCCATAGGAGGTCGATGCTAGACGTTTGTCTTACATGGTGCCGCTCATTAGTCGATGGAGGTCGGAGGAGGGTGCACCTAGCACTATGGAGCTTGGAGAGCACGGTTTGCTGCTGCGAGACTCTCCGTCACGGGAGAACCCCTTCATCATATCATTCCATTGTTGGCTGCCCGAGTGCTGCGAGCTGAGGATCAGCTTGAGGATGTTGTGGCATTTGTTGATGAGGTTCTGTTAGTTCGTGACGAGAACATTGAGGACGAGGTTGGAGAGCTCCTCAACAGGAGGACCACGATGGAGGGAGTGCTTGATGTGATTGGTGCCCAGAGCGAGAGAGCTAGTGGAGCAGTTACAATGTTGGAGAGGAGGATGGAGTCAGATAGATTAGGACTGCTGGACAGAGCTGAGATGTTGGAGGGAGTCGTGCGACGACAGTCTGAGAGGATGATGATCATGGAGACTCGTGCACGCTTTGGAGCGTAGATTGGAGGCACGAGATAGAGAGGTGGATGATCCGGGCGGAGCTAGTCCGTGACCTCAGGCCGATTGAGGGGCACACCCAACAGCCTCTAGATTGGTGATTCATCTATTTAGTTTCCTAGTACTTTAGCCTGCCGCATGTGGCACTAATAAAGGCTTTGTATTCGCATGTTTTGTAAACTATCGAACAAGCTATTTATGTGACATTGTATGGTTATCGTATCACTATGTATGGATGATAGGCCTATGACATTATGGTTGTTGTTTCTTTATGATTCTCATGTATGATGATCTTTCTTATTTATCGGTTTGTGTAAATCGAAGTGATCATTTATATATATTCTCTTGTGTGGTTCTTACATGTTGTGATTCTACTTATGATGATTATGCTCTATTGATGTAATGTGATGATCTTGACTATTATGAAATCATTTTTATAATAATACACACTTATGTTGAATGATTCTAAAATCTGAGTGTATGTCTTTAGAAAAATGGCAAGAACAAGAACTACCTCTACCCCTACTCAAACTCCCGAGATGACCCGAAGCAATTCGAGGCTAGTTACAAATGAAATTGGTGTTGCTTTTGTGCAAGACTGCTGAGGCGCTCGAACAAATGAAGCTCCAAATCAAGCCAACCGAAATGAAGCTGTGGTAAATCGCAAGTGTGGATATAAGGAGTTCATGAACTGCAAACCTACCTTTTTCAAAGGAACTGAAGGCGCTGTTGGCCTTATCCATTGGTTTGAAAGATCTGAAACTGTGTTTCTTCTAAGTGATTGCTCAGAAGATTGCAAGGTGAAATTTGCTACTGGTACTCTGCTAGAAGATGCATTGTCTTGGTGGAAGGCTCATGCCCAACCTATTGGCATGGAAGAAGCCTACAAAACCACTTGGAGTGAACTAAAGCAATTGATGATGAAGCAATACTGTCTAAGGACCGAGATCAAGAAACTTGAAGATGAATTCTACCATCTGACTACTAAGGGCAATGATCTCAAGACCTACTTCAAGCGCTTCCAAGAATTGAAAGCTCTATGCCCTTCCATGGTTTCTGATAATGTCAAGTTGCTAGAAAATCTCATTGGGGGATTACCCCGAAGCATTGAGGGCAATGTTACTGCATCAAAGCCCAAGACCGTGGAAGAAGTGATCACGATTTCCTACCAACTCATGGATCAAGTCTTGAAGCATGGATCCGTGCAAGGCACTAATGACAACAAAAGGAAATTTGATGACCGCCGAGGCAACACTTCAAATAACTTCCATCATAACAACTCTTTCCATCACAACAATAACCGTAACAACAACAACCAAGGCCGCAACAAACACAATCAACACCGCAACAACAATCCCAACCCATACCACCAAAACTGAAACAATCACCACAATCAACAAAACCGTAGACAAGAAGTTGCGAGGGCTTATGCTGCTACCCCCGCTACTGGAAGAGGCTATGCTGGACCACACCCTTTGTGCACTCGATGCAACCTGCATCATGTGGGACGTTGTACCATTAAGTGTGGAAAGTGTAACAAGGTGGGTCATACCCACAAGGATTGCCGAAGCCCTGCTACTGGAAGTAACCTTCAACCTATTGGGATAACTTGCTTTGGATGTGGAGAAGTTGGACATGTCAAGAGTAGATGCCCAAAGCTGTACGGGAACAACAACAACAATAACAACAATAACCCTGCTAGAGCAAGAGCTTATGTGCTAGGAGATGGAGACGCACAAGAGAACCCGGATGTCGCTATTTGCACGTTTTCACTCAACCATCATTTAGCTAAAGTGTTATTTGATTCTAGAGCCGACAAAAGTTTTGTGTCTTCTAAGTTTGCACCTTTGTTAAAAGTCACCCCAACTACCCTAGATACCACTTATGAAGTAGAACTAGCCGATGGAAAAATAGTAGGAACTAACACTATCCTTCGAGGTTGCAACCTATCCTTATCAAATCACCCGCTCAATATAGACCTTATGCCTATCCAACTTGGTAGGTTCGATGCTCGCATTGGCATGGATTGGCTATCCAAGAACCGCGCAAGAATCATCTGCGGACGAGAAAGTCGTTCACATTCCTCTCGATGGCGAAACTCTAATCATTCGGGGTAATCGTAGTAAGACCGAACATCATCTCGTGCGTTAAACGCGAAGTACATAGAAAAAGGGTGCCACATTTTTCTAGCACAAGTAACGGAGAAGGAGAAAGCGGACGAGAAGCAACTAAAAGACGTCCCCGTGGCTAGAGACTTTCCGGCATTTCCTGAAGACTTTCCGGCCTTCCTCCAAGTCGGCAAGTAGAATTCCAAACCGAGCTAGTCTTGGGAGCGGCGCCCGTGGCACGAGCACCCTATAGATTGGCACCTTCCGAACTACAAGAACTGTCTGACCAACTTCAAGAGCTGTCCGAAAAAGGATTCATTCGACCGAGTTCTTCGCCTTGGGGAGCTCCGGTCTTATTTGTCAAGAAAAAGGACGGATCTTTCCGTATGTGTATTGATTACCGAGAGTTGAACAAACCGACGGTGAAAAATCGCTATCCATTGCCTAGGATCGATGATCCGTTTGACCAACCGCAAGGGTCAAGCGTCTACTCGAAGATCGATCTAAGATCTGGCTACCACCAACTAAGAGTTAGAGAGGAGGATATTCAAAACCGCTTCCGAACACGATACGACCACTACGAGTTCCAAGTGATGCCATTTGGTTTGACAAATGCACCGGCGGTATTTATGGACCTGATGAACCGAGTGTGTAAACCCTACTTGGACAAATTCGTGATTGTGTTCATTGACGACATTCTCATCTATTCCCGCAACAAGGAAGAGCATGCGGAACACTTGAAAGCCATCCTAGAGCTGCTCAAGAAAGAAGAACTGTATGCTAAGTTTTCCAAGTGCGACTTCTGGATTCAAAAAGTTCAATTCCTTGGTCACGTGATAGATAGTAATGGTCTTCATGTTGATCCTTCAAAAATCGAAGCTGTCAAGGATTGGTCATCCCCTACTACTCCTACCGAGATACGCCAATTTTAGGTCTTGCGGGTTATTATCGAAGATTTATCGAAGGATTTTCGAAAATAGCTAAACCTCTAATAGAGCTAACCCAGAAAAAGAAGAACTTTGACTGGGGAGAGAAACAAGAGTTAGCCTTTCAACTCTTGAAACAAAATCTTTGTGAAGCTCCTATCTTAGCCTTACCCGATGGAGTGGAAGATTTTATGGTCTACTGTGATGCATCACACCTAGGGTTAGGTGCGGTATTGATGCAAAGAAACAAGGTGATCGCTAATGCTTCGCGACAACTCAAAACTCATGAGAAGAACTACACTACCCATGACTTGGAATTGGGAGCCGTGGTTTTCGCTCTCAAAATATGGAGACATTACCTATATGGAACCAAGTGTACGGTGTTCACCGACCATAAAAGTCTCCAACACATTCTCGATCAAAAGGAGTTAAACATGCGACAACGCCGATGGCTAGAATTGCTTAGTGATTACGACTGTGAAATCCGTTATCACCCGGGAAAAGCAAATGTCGTAGCTGATGCTCTTAGTCGAAAGGATCGACCTAAACCTCTTCGAGTAAGATCCTTGGGAATGAAAATTCAGTCACCCCTCCCATCAAAAATTCTTGAAGCTCAAGCTGAAGCTCTCAAACCTGAAAACCGTCCCAACGAGAGAATCTTTGGAATGCCAGAAAACGAGAACGGCTTTGTGCAAAGGTCGGATGGAACCTTATGTTTTGGCGATAGAAGTTGGATACCACTTTGTGGAGGAATACGGGAACTCATTATGCATGAGTCTCACAAGTCTAAATATTCCATTCACCCGGGATCCGACAAAATGTACCAAGATCTCAAGAAGCTTTATTGGTGGCCAAACATGAAAGCTGAAATTGCAACGTACGTTGGGAAATGTCTCACCTATTCTCGAGTCAAAGCCGAATGTCAAAACCTTCCGATTGTTAACTCAACCTGAACTCCCAGTTTGGAAGTGGGAGAGAATCACCATGGACTTCATAACCAAACTACCAAAGACTACTAGAGGTTACGACACCATTTGGGTTATCATTGATCGTCTTACCAAATCCGCTCATTTCCTACCCATCAAAGAAAATGATGAAATGGAAACCCTTGCCCAACTATACCTAAAGGAAATTGTATCCCGTCATGGAGTACCAATTTCCATCATTTCTGATCGTGACAGTCGTTTTACTTCACACTTCTGGAAATCTCTTCAAAAGGCTTTAGGTACTCGTTTGGATATGAGTACCGCATATCATCCCCACACCGATGGCCAAAGTGAAAGGACTATCCAAACCTTGGAAGACATGCTTCGAGCATGCGTGATCGATTTTGGAAAAGGTTGGGATAAACACTTGCCGTTGGCGGAATTCTCCTACAACAATAGTTACCATGCGAGCATCAAGGCAGCTCCATTCGAGGCACTTTATGGTCGAAAGTGTCGATCACCCATTTGTTGGGCTGAAGTTGGTGATGCTCAACTCACGGACTGAGCTTGTCCAAGAAACAACCGAGAAGATTGTACAAATTCGTCAACGACTTCAAGCTGCTAGAGATCGACAAAAGAGTTACGCCGATGTTAGAAGGAAGCCCATGGAATTCCAAGTTGGTGATCGAGTTATGTTAAAAGTATCACCTTGGAAAGGAAAGGTTCGATTCGGAAAACGAGGAAAGCTACATCCTCGATACATTGGCCCTTTCAAGATTCTCGAAAGAATCGGCCTGGTTGCTTACAAGCTTGATCTCCCAGAAGAACTTAGTAGGGTACACCCTACCTTTCACGTCTCAAATATGAAGAAATGCTTGTCGGATGAATCTCTCGTTGTTTCACTAAAAGAGATTAAGCTCGATGACAAGCTCAACTTTGTCGAAGAACCAATTGAAATCATGGATAGGGAAGTCAAGCGACTTAAGCAAAGTCGCATCCCTATCGTCAAGGTTAGATGGAACTCCAAGAGAGGACCGAGTACACGCTGGGAGCGAAGACACCATGCGTGTTAAGTACCCACATCTGTTCACAAATCCAACTCCGACAATCACTGTAAACTAGAATTCCGGGACGGAATCCTCTTAAGGGGTAGGTACTGTAGCCACCTGGAAAATTTCACTGTTTTAAATCCTCATGTTTATGAACTAGACTGTTTATCAAATTTATTTGATCTAAATTGAGCACTTTAGCATGTACATTTCATTTTCTTGCATAAAAATTTATGCCTGTCCGAGTAGTCTTATCTAACTATGCCTAATATTTACTGATTCTAAATCAGTCTCACAAGAAAGATTTTCTTGTCTTATGAGTCCGCACGCGTACCAAAATAAAATAAAAGAAAACGCGAGAAAATAAAACAAACTAATAAAAATCAAAAATTACGTCATCATGTCAGTTTATTTATAACGTGTCCAAATATATAAGTAATATAATCGCTCCGCTTAAAGCTATACGGTTACGAGTTGACAACGGAGTACAAAATACACCTAATACCAAAATATTACACAATTATTAATACAAAATAAATAACTAGAAAACTAAAACTAAAAACAAAACCTTATCTCTTTCTTAGTTACCCACCTTCCCTCTTCTTCCTCTGAAACTAACGCCCCACCTCTGCCATCCTTCACCACCATTTTCGCCTCTCCTCTCTTCCCCCTGCACACGCTGCTCCCCTCTCCAAAAGAGTATAACCTCCAAACTCTTTCCCAACATATTATGCAACTCCAAACCAAGAATAGCTAACCCTTGGCTTATCCACTGAAACAAATCGACAAACCCAGTACCCTCCTTGGACCACCCCTGAAGACGAAGACAGAGAGCCATGTGAAGACCCTGACGCCGCTGCTCAAAGGAGACAAGCATCTCAACCCCACTTCGAGAGTACTAGCCAAACTACCCACCCTATGTTCCTTTAAATACCTCGTCGAATCCACAGTTGATACCACAACTCACAACAAAAATCAAAAACTGAAAAGGGTGCTTGAAGTATTTATTGGTTCCTGTGGATTCGGCTTGGCGGATTCATCCCAGTTTGTTGTTTTTCTTCCGATCGACACTATAAGGTTCCTATGTTTTCTTAGCTTAGTCTTATATTGATTCTTGTTGTAATGCTAACTTTGATTTAATCTTGTTATTAAGTATAATGGGTGTTTTAATTTTGATAAGGAATCGACTATAAACTTTTAACCATTGTCGAATTTTTGAAAGTAATATGAGATTAAATTGATTGATCATGGGTTAAGAAATTGGTGTTGGAATCAATGGCTTATTGGCTCAAGTAGTACTTAGTGTTACTATGGCTTATTTAGACACAAGCAACCATACATCTTTTGAACTCTAAGTTGGATAGAAAGAAATAAAAGTTGCTTACTGTGTTTGGCTTATTTGTTTCTTTTCATTTATGGTTTTCGTTGACCTGAGGCTTCATGGGTCGAGAAATAATGGGTAAACTAAGTCTATGTAACCACTTGCTAAAAGCTTGTCAAAACCCACTGTAGTTGAATCACTAAGGGAACTTTTAGCCTTGTTATCTTGGTTTGTGTCGAGGTCGAAACCCACGGCGAGTGGACTTTTCTTAGATTCTTTTGGTTTACATAATCACTTGCTTGGTCTCGACCTTGTTCCAACTGGTACGTTGAGTACTAGTGTACGGGTTAAAATGGTTCGAAAAGAGTTTTGTCCCTTTTATTTGAGTCTTTGACTCACAGTGTACTCAAATCTTACATTTCATTTGTTATTCTCTCTCGCTAGCGTTTGGTTTAGAGTTGTTCGAAAAGAGTTTCATCCCTTCCATTTGAGCCTTGACTCACAATACATAGGTTTATACATAATGCCTAGTATAGTCTTGTGGCCCTTGGCATGAATTTTCGACTCGCGAGTAGTGTGTCTTGTGCTCAAACGCGTTGCATAGGCAAGATGATACAAGTCCATGTAACTTGTCTCTTGTCCTTGGTTGTTAAAGAATTTCAGATACTACTGTTTGTTTATTCAAAAGAACACATTAGTACTTTCAATGTCATGTTTATTGTTCTTTTAGAAGTGTACTGGTCTTTTTGTTCTCCACATACTAGCGCATTTGGTTTGGCAGCTGGGCCTCAACCACGCCCAAACACTTGGGCCTTGTTTAACTTTTATCAACTAGGCCGAAGCCCACTTCCTTTGGCTGCTCGTTTAGCCCACGTCGAGCCCAACTATGGTGCGTCCATTTGTTGTACACGAATAGTTTACATGCAATTCTCTTTTTACAAAGTTAAGGACCAACAAAACAAGTATAGTTACATAACACTAAGTACAACAAATCATCATTTTAAACGTGCTACAATCACTTGTCTTTTTGATCTTTCTCGCCTACTCGTCTTGACGTTATTGCTTTCGATATTGTTCCACGATGTCTCATTTTATAAGCTTATGATGTAAACGGATAACGAAATACAATTAACTTTTAATTTATACAAAACGAGATTTATTTAAAAACAATAATAACTTCCTACACTTCGTCGCCAAATATATTTTAGGCATATAAACATGTCATATTCTTTTTCTTTCTAAAAGACAGTTATAACACATAAAATGAAAAGTTATTTTATTTTTACAATTATAATAAAACTATTAGTTTTCTATTACATATATTTTAAGCGACGTTTTTGTAATTTAAATACGTTTATTATTTATTTGCGATATTTTCCGTACATCACCTTCCAACTACACGACTCACTCGTTTTAATACTTTTGTGCGTGTCTAAGTACTTCCATGAGCCAAAGTTGATCATAAACAATACACATAAATAACCTAAACTTTTGGTGTATATAAATATTACCAAGTCAAAATACAAAGATATTAATTAAAGTATTGGTATACAATTATAGGTCGCGTGACGGTACTCGGTGCATCATTTACTTGATCTTGTTCACTACTCGGATACTGCTTTAAGGTGAGTTCATAGCCTCGCCTTTACTTATTTCTTTTAAACCCCGCGAGGGAGATGCATGCTATAAACTAGAACAGAAGTCTTTTCTTAAAACTGTATGTTGCCTGATCATTATTATTATAGCCTAAGTTGCCTGCCATAAGTCCCTTACATCATGAACCATTAATCACTTGCGAGTGAACGCGAATATTGTGGATAGTACTATGGGAATTAACGACCCCGACTCAGTTATCGGAAATAACCGGGGCGCACTATATTTGGTTAATTATGGAATTGGCAATTCCATCTCTGAGGGCAATATTATTACTTACACCAGTAATTAGGTGTATGCAGTTAGTTTGGTGTCATGAGCTTAGTGCATAATAATAATCTCTGTTTTCCATGGTGATTGTATTCGAAGCAATTATCATCTCTTACTTGTGTTCAACCCCATTATTTAAACCTATGAATATCACTCAACATTTTGTTGATCTTTTTAAGCATGTTCATCTCAGGTACTAATTAGATATCATGAAGGCGTGGAGTGGACGTCAAGGGACGCTTTGAAGTGGTGTAGTTTTCAATTAAAGTTATCATTTCGTAAACGTTTAAAACTATCTTTCATGTAATTTCAAACATGTGGTATTCCCTTTTGTGTTTCTAAAACACTGAGATTTATGAAATGGTAACAACTTTTATTTAAAACTCCTCTTTAGAGTCGTTTTCTGTAACTTATGACTATGATCCTCTACGTAATACCCCAAATAGTCTTCCGCTGTCACATTGTGATTTTGGGGGTGTTACAGTTACACAAATCTCCACCACTAGAGTTAAGGGCTAAACAATTTTCGAATGCAATATGGGTAGATACGACAAAGGTTAAGGGGTGACTCGTCATTACTAATATGTCACGGCGAAGTGGACAAAATCAATGATACATGACCAAATCACGGCGAAGTGGACAAAATCAATGATACATGACAAAATCAATGATACATCACCTAGAAACGCTTCATGACTAAAGGGTAGAATAAGACATGGGATATATAACTGGTGTAAAATAAAAATCAAGCAGATAGTCTAAATCTTTAACCAAGTCATCACCACTTACCGTCCGCCCAAAATTCAAGCTTTGAAGTTAAGAAACCGGATCATGAAATACTAGGTAGATGTGTCATTAGAGGACGTCATGATGGGCACACTACCTTTTCTCCAACTGTTGGCACACTAACCAACTCCAATCTTCAAATGTGACCGAGGTGGCCTCCTCGATACTAAATCTATATAAAGCTCATAACATAGTGCTTATAACATTGCACTTTACAATTAACTAAATAACATAACTTTTATTTTATTTTATTTTATTTTTTTTCGAATCATTTTTTTTCCAACATAAACATAACAACTAAACATAATATCCCCCCACTTGAGATGAACAATGAGAATTCGGGGGGTCTTCAATGATCATTAAGAATATGTCGTCGACGAAAGCGTGATTCTCGAACCTTTCCACTTGAACCTTGAACTTGGGCAAATGATGATTTCACAGTCACAAATAAAGACTACAGGGTAGGATAGGGTGTATAGGTGTATCGAAACAATAAATTGGGTTAACAAAATGAAAGGAATGGCTCAGATGGGTGTATCTAGGAGTATCTTGCACTAAAGGTGAGTGCAACAAAAGGGTTTCACATGGGGGTCGAGAAGTCGAGGTGAGTAATCGATAAACATACAATAGTAGGCTATTTGGGTGATAATCCTATAATACTGCCTTCTAAAACTGAAAAGTCCAAATACATCGAGCTAACTCAGCATACCTCGTCTATGGTCTCGAAATGATGCAAAGGCCAAGTTCTAAAGTTTACAAGCTACCGACACACTCATAATTTGGTGGATTTGGGGTAAAATATTGGAAACGGATAAGGCTAATCTCACCATATAATATCAAGGGTTGTATGTGCTCGGCTAAGGTCTAATCTAGTTAGGTTAAGAAAAACATGTCAAAATTTTAAAAATGGCATAATTTTTCAAAATAAACTAGAAAAACGAGGGCAAAGTAAAGTTCAAGAGATATTTCTACTCCCGTCCCCCTACTTGAATTGTACAAAGTCCCTTTTGTACTAAGCGTTAAATATATGTGAAGAGAAAAGTAGAATTAGAGCGAGAACTTCCCTGAAATTTGCTCCAAAAAGAAAGAAGGCTCACGAAAAAGGGTCGTGCCTTCGTATAAGCATCCATGAGCAAACTTCAATTCCTGAAACACACTACCGACAAGCATAATTCTAAAAAGAAAAAATGAAAAATGAAAAACAAACCTAACTCACTTTCGTAGGAATCACGGTTGCATTTAACATATGCAACATCCCTTTTAAACCACTTGGTGTCCCAAGTGGACGAGTGAAGTCTCGTGAGGGTTTACAGGGAACACACCCACAAAGTTTACTTAAAATACTAATACAAGGTTATTGTGTTTTAAAATGAAAGAAGTAAAGTAGAGGATAGTTACATTGTAACTCTTAGAAGGAGTTACGCCGTAACTAGGCAAAACCTAGCATACGCTGCAAGAGTGTAGCTACGGCGTAACCACTGAGAAGGAATTACGCCGTAGTTGGTGATGCATCCGAAATTCTGCTGCAAGGGGTTGGTTACGGCGTAACTATAGTCAGATCAGCATGCTGCAGCAACAATTACTCTTCGTTTCCAGCAAAAATGGTTAAAAACACAAAACCCAAGAGAAATGAAAATAAAATAAAAGAAAGGGATAATTCGGGTTTTCTCCTGAAAAAGCACTTTTCTTTATTTACGAGTCTTTAAGTTAGACTCAGAGCCTCGGGGCTTTTATGGTGGCCTTCGAACTTGGCCAACCTCCTCCATGTCCTTCATCAAGTTATGCCTAACCCAAGCGACATTTGTGGCAGTGCGGAGGTATTCTTTAGTCTCGATCTTCCGAATTTAGCAAAATTTTTCCTCCGCCCCAAGTGGTATCGAGTGAACTCATACTTTTCGGCAATAATCAGTGGTGGCCTCTTATATGGAATCCCAAGGAGTTTGCACCTCCTTTGCTCATATGCTTCTTCATCGGGGTCAGTAAATTCCTCATTTCCTTGCAACTCAAGGTAATCTAAAATCCCCTCAATGTCATCGTCGTCAGACTCGGTACCTTTAAACCATTCCTCATCGAGCAAATTCTCCAAAAGTACACGTTTGCATTCTTACTTCTCATTTCTTATCAATTCAACTGTTATTTCACTCGAGGTTTTAGGACTCTCATCGTTTGAATTTTCTTTACTCATGTATTCTTTCCAAATCTTTTCCTTTGTTAACGCATCTACTTGTGCATACGTGATCCTTTCCTAACTGTCAAATCCCAAATTGTCTAACCAAGGCAAACTTGTCCTTTCCTTATTGTTAGTTGAGGTACAAAAGAATTTATCCTCTCCCATTCTCATTAAGCTGCTTCCCCCATTACATTTATCGTCATAAGGGTTGCATGGTGCCCATAAGACTTCCCCAGGAGATTTTATCTTTTCAAACCAATGACTTCGGGTTTCATTGTTAGCGGTTCTGCTTAAAGGATCTTCCATGCAGTAGATGTCATCATTAACTAATTCCTTTTTCTGATTATGATCCTCGTAGTAAATCTTGAGCTTTTTAAGAAGATTCGGGTTAATTTTAGCATTCCCGAATTGTATCGCGTACCAATCATCAAATGTCAAATCTCCGAACTTGATATTATGTCTTTCAAGCTCGTGAGGGCACATCCATTCTTATTTTTTTAAATTATCACCACCGTTGCAATACTCGCGGAAAGGGTCGCATGTAGGCCATGCTCGTGTGGATTTATCGTCAGTTATGATTGTTGGAGTACACCAGTGAGTGATAGGGGTTCCTCTTCTTCCTCAAAAGAGAGTTTTTACAATCTTTCTTCATCAGTATATGCAGCCCACATGAATTTGTTATTTTTGACCCTATCCTTATCGCTTCCTCCATCGCAAGTCTCATTTCTCAAGTCACACGAGGCCCACAGATCATACCAGTCCCCCTTAGCTACGGGTATCTTTTTACACCAGTGACATTTCTTTTTAGATGGGAACAGAGAGCATAAATTAATGTCATGGGACCATCCGTTAATTACCCGCGTTCCTGATTCGTCCACTTCAAGAAATTTGTCTGCCCACGTATCCCAATTACGCCGTAACTAGGATGTTTGGTTACGGTGTAACTCGCTTGAATCGTCCTTATCAATATCTTTCATAACCCCACGATCACTGTCAAAAATATAGCTACGCCGTAAGTCCTTAGACATGTTATGGCGTAACTCCGATCTGTCGACGGAATCTTCACCAGAATCCGTATCTTCAGTGTGAGAATTACCCTGTATCTTCGAGTCATTATCAGCAAAAATCACTTTACATTCCATTGTGGGTTTTGATCCTTTCGGTTTAGTGTTATTCATCCTTACTTTCTCACTAAGCTTAGCCACGATGGACTCAAGGTTTTTTAGGGTTGTGCCGTGATTGGAAAGTCTTCTGTCAGTGTTTTCCTGGAATTCTTTTAGCCACTCTTCTTGTTCCTTTTGTCTTTGGGCTGAATTTTCCAGGAATTTGTTTATTGTCTCTTCAAGGTTGGGCTTTCTTTCTCCATAAGGCCCACGGTTGTAATTTCCACGATACCCGTTACTATTTCGATTATCTCCGTAAAACGGTCGATTTTCTCCATATTTGGCTTCTTCAATTATATTTTCTTCATTAACGTGAGGACAATTCTTGGTGAGATGTCCTCCCCCACAGCTTTCACAACCCACTTGGATGGCATGAACGGTTTCTCTGACTTTTAGCATATCTCGACTTAGATTTTCAATTTTGCTAGCGATGGCTGCAATTCCGTCAAAACTTCTGCCTTAGTTTCTTTTGCTTCCTCCATCGTGCCATTTTTGAGAGTGATCAGCCATTTTTTGAATGGCTTCAATTGCTAGAGTAGGAGTCATGTTCGGGATTGGTCCTTGATAGTCCAACATCTGTCTTGTAGTTACGTTGATTCCTTTGTAGAAGATGTTGACCTTTTGCTGGTTGTTCAGATCATGAGTAGGACATTTGTAAAGGAGATCGTTGTATCTATCCCAGGCTTGATACAACGTTTCATCGTCTTCTTGCTTGAAATTATGGATCTCCAAAAGCTGGTTAGAAATCTTCGACGGGGGACAATACCTCTGAATGAAGTGCTTTTTTAGTAGAACCTAAGTATTAACTACCCCAGCGGGCAATCTTTAAATCCATCTTCTGGCAGCCCCAATAAGAGTCATGGGGAATACCCTTAGCATAACAGCGTCATGAGACACACCCAGAATGTTAAAAAGGCTTGCGATGTATAGGACATTTTCAACGTGCTCATACGCATCCTCGTTCATGTTTCCTGAAAAAGGGTAAGCACGAAGCTCCCTCATAAATTGGTCTTTAATTTTGAAACGGACATCAGCTCCAATTGCCGGTCTTACGAGACCCGGCCCTTGTTCTGCTCTTGTCAACGCCAAATATTCCTCAAGAGTGAGGTCATCAATGTTGACAACTTCCATGGTACCTGAAAACTTGAAAAATGATCGCGAGAAATAAAGAATTTTTTTTTAAAACAAAACAAAAATGAAAGACTTAATAGCAATCCTAATATAACTCCCAGGCATCGGCGCCAAAAGCTTGATGCAGGTTTTACTGACCAGGTTTTAATATTTATAATGACTCGTTATACCTATGGTCTACCCTAATGCACTAACGGGCAGTGTACCCGGTCGTGTGTAGTGTAGTAATCTGTAAAACCGAGGTCGTCCCAAGAGCTATGTGTGTTGGATTAATACTAATTCTAAGTGTCACAGATTTTAAGATGATTTAATTAAGGGAAAATTGGTCAAATAGACCGCGCGCCCTGATGCATATCACTTTATGGACCATGCCCTTTTAAAATTCGAAAATAGACAGGTTGCCCAACGATTTTCTTGGACCCAACCAGGGGCTGCCATGTGTCCAACAACTTATGACACAAGTACGTATTTTGAAAGTATATGTCATGTATTGTAAGGAATTGTTTTTTGGGCATCTTTATATTTTTTTGGCAACTTGTATTTATACACGAGGATAGTTTGGTCATTTTACATTTTAAATTAAAAAAAATCACGTCACCACACAAAATCCAATCCAAGTCTTTCATTTCTGGATACAATTCATTTGAAAAAGCAGCAGCAGAAACAACAATTAAGATGCCATCAACACTCAATTCTTGATCCAACCAAAGATCAAAGTACACCACAACAACACTCGCCAATCCAAAACCCGATTCTTGATCCAACCAGTTTTGAGTTTTTTCAGAAATTAACGGTTTTGAGACCTGGGTGTTTTTTGGATTCGTGCAATTCGCGTTGAGCTGAATCCGTACCCGGGTTTAATTCGTGTTTGGACCCGGTTTTAGGAACTGGGTTTTTTGAAATTAGGGTTTTGCATTTTTTAGGGGAACAAGAAGATGAAGTGGGTTTGTTGGTTTGAAGTTATACTTCTGTTTTGGATAATGTATCAGGATGGCCTGCTTTTCATCGGTCTACTATTCATGCCAGTCCACTCTTATATGCTATTGACAAAGATTGTGTGAGAGAAATAGCTTTGGCTACATACAACGGCGAGGTGCTCTTCTTCCGGTACACTACAAGTTTTTGCATCCCATTAATTTTGTTCTTTGATAATCTGATGACATTTAGGGTGGTGACGGTTTTTTTAATGAGATTCTAAATGGGGTCCTGTTGTCAAGAAATAAAGCTCCTTATCCGCCTACCCCACCACATGATGATGATAATATTGAAATCGAAAATGATATATTGCCCCGTGATTCAACTGTAACTGCTGTAGAACCTTCAATTTCTAATGAAGATGAGTCTCCTCTTCTCAATAGGTCATCACTTGATGGCCCACGAGCCATAAATCTCAGTAAGCATCTTTCTACCTTAGTCTTCATTCAATATTGTTTGTGCTGACTAATTTTTTTATTTCTGCTTTAAGGTGGTCAAGATTCTGAAATGTTTTTCCCAAATGAAAGATTTGGGTTTGGGCTCATTCCTTCTGGTTCCACTGATGCTATTGTAATATGGTAATTTCTTGCATCATTCTTCTATCCACAACCTGGTTTGACTTTGAGTTTTAATGTGAATACTCATAGTACTTTGACTTTCTTCTAGCACAACTGGAGTTCGGGATCCAATGACATCAGCACTGCAAATTATTTTAGGTAAAAGGGTATGACTTGATATAGCTCAAGTCGTGAGATGGGAAAAATCAAGAACATCCAAGAACGAGCCTCGTATACGCTATGCAGCTTCGTTCGCTGGGTATACTTTACTTCTGACTTTTTTTCTTAAAAATGAAAACTTTGCTATCTTTCTGTGGATATTAAGTCTCTTTTTCCTTGGTTTCTTTTCAATCCGTGTCTAAAGGTAGTTTTTTGTCAAAAGCAATGCTACATGGCAATGACACATGTCGTGAGAAACTTTTAGTTGACTAATAGTTACTGTTTTTCAGGGTATTATGGTGAGTGCGGGAAAAGATGTGGTTACATGGAGGTCACTGGTTTTACTCCCGAGGTTAGGGAAAAAATATACAAAGTGGCATTTGTGAATTTGTGCTATAATATTTTTGGTCAAATTCTTGCAAGTCTCGTCATGAGCCCTCCAAAGGTATCTGTCGCTTCATATATTTCAATCTATTTGGTTCGAGAAAAATTTTCTAGAGAGAAGCACTACAATTAGCTCGAGAAAAGGTTTTTCTAAACTCTACACCAACAATCTTTTTTGAGACTAAATTACAACCACTGATCTAACCACTGATGTTATCATATCTTAATAATCGATCATTATTATTTTGTATTTACGTGTTTTTATGTGTTTTTCTCATCTGATGACTTGCCGACGTGTACCACTAAAAATGATCTAATCACCGATTTAACGTATGCAGTTATGTGTAACAGTGAGTGATCACTCATGTTATTGTATCTATTAAGGGGGTGTTTGTTTTTGCTTGTATAGCCGGCTTATATCTTATTTGGTTTTCGGCGTATGATTCATAAGCTCACTTTTTGTGTGTCATTTTGAAAATTTTCAGCTTATATAAGCTTATCATGTCCAAATAAGCTCATATACGCCGAAAAGTTTTAGAATAAACCACAAAAAAGTGACCTTATGAAACATAAGCTCAAAACCAAATAAGCCATAAGCCGGCTATATAAGCCGAATCGAACACCCCTTAATATGTTAATTCCCTGATTGTAATGGGTTTTTAGATGTAAGTCACTTAATTTCTTACTATCTGATCATGACGCGATTTTTCTGATTTTACTGGATGTGTTTTTTAGACCGTTAATTGTGAACGATTATGTTTATTCAGTATGCAAGTAAAAGGTAGTCATATTATTAAAAAGTCGTGAGGGTATTTGCGCGACTGGCTTTAGATCTAAAATACAGACTAGGATATAGGGATGTATATGTTTGAGAGTTGAAGATCATTGCTGTATATTTGCATAGCCTTGATAGATCTTTGTGACTTTTTTATCGCAACTTGTATGTATTTGACGTTAAGTACTGTTTTTGTAGTGATGTTTTGCACTTTTATTGGCTATATCATCTTGTTGATCTCGTTTTGAGCTACTAGAACAAACTATCTGTCCAATAGTGTGTCAAAAATATTAAGATAAGCTCTAAGTAACTCCTAAAGTTGTATATTTATTTATATTTACAGTATGCAAATTGTATTTTGAAAGAAAACGGGTTTCCTTTTTGCATTGCATGTGAAGGTGGGGGCTGAGTAGTTAACTAGCAGTGGTAACACGATGACTAGCAGTGGAAACAAATAAAGCTAGCAGTGGTCGAGTAGTTAACTAGTAGTGGTAAAAGTTAACACTAGCAGTGGTAACTAGCGAACTAGGAGTGGTTTCGAGAAACGTAGCAGTGGTTACCAAAATATACTAGTAGTGGAAACGTCAACCTAGCTCTGGTAAGAAAACGATAGCAGTTGAAAAGAGATAACTAGCAGTGGAAAGAACATTCTAGCAGTGGTATGAAGTCATGATAGCAATGGTCGAGTAAAGCAAGCGGTGGTAACCCGAATCGTAGCAGCGGAACGAGAATGACTAGCAGCGGAATGTCTAAGTGCAGCAGCAAGTTTTGACAAGAGCTGGTGCTACCTTAATGCCCCAAAGTTTTGACAAGAGCTAATGTATATCACTTTTTTTTGCACATATGGGCTGATAATTGTTTTTGTAATTTAACTTTTTTTTTTTTTTTTTTTTTTTTTAAATCTTTTTTCTACCTTTTAGACGATATGGTTTACTCGGGTTGAATGGCTGTGGTAAATCTACTCTTCTGAATTCAATTGGACAACGCGAGCTTCCCATCCCGGAGCACATGGATATATTCCATCTTACCAGAGAGATTGAAGCTTCTGATATGTCATCACTTGAGGCCGTGATGAATTGTGATGAAGAGAGGCTGAAGTTGGAGGAAGAAGCTAATGTTTGATTGGACAGGTAAGAAATCTGACACTGATCATTCAAAGTATTTAAAGGGTATTTTATAGGTGGAAATTTTGTTAGTCGGGTAACAGGTCAAAAGGGCGCGGGTACAAAAAGACGCTGTTGGTCCGTCTGTTATGAATAAGTATATTGTTCAGTTATGAATAAAACAAAATATTATTACAATGAAAATCAATATCTTAGATTAAACGCTTAAAATTTGGACTTTAATCAGTCTTCAACACATTTGATCCTTGACCTTTTCGCTTTTTTGGAACCATTTGACCTGTTAGAAAAATTCACAAGAAGATCAACCAAAATGGTTCGAATTACCAACTCTAGCTGTGTACTAGAGATACAATTTAGTTAGTAATGATTGTTTCTACTACTCAAAGGCTTAGATAACATTTACTTTATCATTTGGAATTAGGATGATGGCGGTGAAGAAGCTCTCGAGAGAGTTTATGAACGTTTGGAAGCTGTGGATGCGTCTACTGCTGACAAGCGTGCTGCTGAGATTCTGAACGGTCTTGGTTTTAATAAAAAAATGCAAGAACAGAAAACACGAGACTTTTCTGGTGGATGGAGAATGCGGATTTATTTGGCACGTGCTCTCTTCATGAACCCTACTATCTTGTTGCTTGATGAACCCACAAATCATCTTGGTAAGTTATTGCTTGTAAAACAATCCACTTTTCTTGAAGAAAAAAAAACATGATTTAGGAGGTTATATGAATTTAAAATACTAAGTATCCTTTTCAAGCTGTTTTTTTATTTAACTTTGCAAATTCGAGATCCATTATAACCCAAGTCGACCCATTCAATGCAGATCTAGAAGCTTGTGTCTGGCTGGAGGAAACCCTTAAAAAGTTTGAACGCATACTTGTCGTGGTCTCGCACTCTCAGGACTTCCTGAACGGTGTATGCACCAACATAATCCATATGCAAAACAAGAAACTGATGTTTTACACGGGGAATTTTGACCAATACGTTCAAACCCGATCCGAACTAGAAGAGAATCAAATGAAACAATACAGATGGGAGCAAGATCAAATCGCGTCAATGAAAGAGTACATTGCTAGGTTTGGACATGGGTCCGCTAAGCTCGCCCGTCAAGCTCAGAGCAAGGAGAAGACCCTAGCCAAAATAGAACGTGGTGGTCTTACAGAAAAGGTGGCACGAGACAAGGTACTCGTTTTCCGGTTTCCTGACGTGGGTAAGCTTCTGCCACCTGTCCTACAGTTTGTTGAAGTTTCATTCGGTTACACACAAGATAACCTTATTTACAAGAAACTTGACTTTGGTGTTGACCTTGATTCTCGTGTCGCATTGGTGGGACCCAATAGGCCTGGTAACAGTACTTTGTTGAAACTCATGACGGGTGAGTTAGTCCCCCTTGATGGTATGCTGAGACGGCATAACCACTTACGGATTGCTCAATTTCACCAGCACTTGGCGGAAAAGCTTGACCTTGAGATGCCGGCTTTGACTTATATGATGACCGAGTATCCAGGAAATGAGGAGGAAAGAATGAGGGCAGCTATCGGGCGGTTTGGCTGACCGGGAAAGCACAAGTGATGCCAATGAAGAATCTTTCAGATGGTCAAAGAAGCCGTGTGATATTTGCATGGTTAGCTTATAGGCAACAACATATATTTCTTTTGGATGAGCCAACTAACCATTTGGATATCGAGACAATTGGCTCATTAGCTGATGCTTTGAATGATTGGGATGGTGGTTTGGTACTTGTTAGCCATGACTTTAGGCTCATAAACCAAGTGGCTCATGAGATTTGGGTGTGTGAGAATCAAGCTGTGACTCGTTGGGATGGTGATATTATGGATTTCAAAGAGCATTTGAGGAGTAAGTCTGGTCTAAAGGATTAATGGCATTAGACAAATGTAATCATAGGCTCCATATTAAACATGGTTAAGTCGCGTTGGGATCAGCCAGGTGGCTAAAACAGACCCCCAAAAGCTGAAAAAGGAGTAAAAACAAGAATTAAAAATACTGATATTCTTTTAGACTTTGGGGGACTTAATCACTTACCATTGCCTCTCCTGCGCTTGCTGTCCGATTTAGTACCATATATCATCTTTCATGTAAAATGTATGATGATCTATTCTCTAAGTGTTATCTAGATGCTCTAATGTGTGTGGAGTCAGGTCAGTCATATTGCCTGGATTTTGGCCAAGCGTCAGATGACTGGTTTGGCAAAGGGTCAAAGTGGGTCAAAAAAACCAGGAAAAGGGTCAAAGTCGGTCATATTGCCTGAAAAAGGTCGGCAGAGATCCATATAGCATCTCTAAAGCAGTTATAAAAAACTTCTGTAAGAATGCGAGAAAGCTCACAGTAAGTTCCGTTATCAGTGTCTACAACTATATCTAGATATGTCATATACCAGCTTTTGAATCTCTGTTATATGCTTTATCTAAATTGTCCCGTCAATTTTTAGGTATGCAGATATAGGCCCATTGAGGAAGAGTTCAATTCTCCAGTTTTGCCCGAGATGCAAAAATATCTGACTGATGAGGAGTACAGGTATCCTCATCTCTGTGTATATGTATATACGGTGATCATGACTGTATTATGAAAGTATTATCGATAGTTTTTTGTTATTGTTAATGTCATTGCGGTTGTAGGATTCTATATTTTGCTTCGAGCCTTCGATCGATTTGCAGCAAACTACAACACTTTTCCCAGGCAGTTTGACGGGTAACATTTTTAATATCACTGTCAAAGACATAACTATAGCCATTATATATTGTTTTTAACTGTTACAAGTGTTGTGCAGTGCAATGGATGAGGAAATATCCAGATTGAGAACTACAGCAGTTAGCCTCCTCAATGACTTGGGCTGTAATGGCTCTACGTTGACTAAAGACCTTATTAATGAGATGTGTCATTATGGTGCTGCTGAGCTCCATGCAGTTGCTGCTTATGTCGGTGGAGTTGCATCACAGGAAATCATTAAGGTTATAATGCTTATTCTCGTCTTTCATTTGTTTATTTTTACTTCTCATGTCCCAGAAAAATTTTCGACGTTGTCCATATGGGGATGCCACATGGTACACGATACATAATGTCTTGTGAGTATGATTTGTTAATCGGCCGTGTTGACAACTCTTAGACTTAATGGCTTCGTCTTTGACCCTGGTTATATATGTAACTATAGTTTTTTTTCGAAGTAATGAAGTTACATAATGTCTTTTTTCTTACATAAAAGGATATTCTTATGGCCCGGTTTACTTTGGTATCGTGTTCAAACTGTTGTATTGAATGATCTAGACGGTTGGTTGTTGTTCATATAAGGCATACACGATGCATTCTCTATATCCTCCCATTCATATATATCGAATAAACGTCAATTATGAAACCAATGCTTATGTAACTCATTCTAAACTTGACAATATATAGTTTGAACAAGATCTATAAGAAAAAGGGGCAACACCCATGATTTTTTCGTTAGGAATTTTTTCGTAGGAGATTACCTACGATTTTTTTCACATATTATGACAATTATTAGTGAGTTTTTCTAGTGATTTCCTAAGATTTAGTTTCATCACAAATCCTAAGAGCGAAATAAAAGCAGGGGATCATATCCATACGTATAGAGTTGTTTTAAGCATCAAGGCTTATATCCGGTTATATCAAGCTCCATTATCACTTTACAACTCTTAAGCTACACTTACTGCTGCTACAGCATAGATTAATGATGCCTTTGTAAGTTACCGCTGCACGCTACAAGTTTATGTTGTTTGTTATTGTTATTACTACTGTCAGTTACTCAGTTTGTCGCTAGTACCACTCTTTATATGATTAGTGCTGCTACGATATGTTTACACTGATAGCCTTTACGGTTACAACTGCTCGTTCAAGGTAACTTAGTGCTGCTAGTTAATTTTTACAACTGCTTCATATTTGTTTGCACTGCTCGACATAGTTAAGGCTGCTATGATAAAAGAAACAAGTTGCCCAAAAATAAGTTGCCCAAAAAACGCGACCCTTTTATCATGAGTTGTAACTGATTTTGGCCCTAGTCTCTAATGTATTATTATTTGGTTATATGTAGGTACCAAAGAGAAGAAGCAAAAATTAAAGTTTGGGTAAACCTCCTCTTTTTTGGCAACTTCTTCTTTTTAGGCAGCTTCTGTTTGGACAACTTTTTTCTTTTTGGGCAACTTCTTATTAGGGCAACTTCTTTTTGGGCAACTTCTTTTTATTACAGGAGCCTTAAATATGTTGAGCAGCACAAACGAATGTGAAGCAGTTGTAACAATTAAGTAGCAGCACTAAGTTATCGTAGGCAACAATAACTTACAACTAACAGCATAAACTTGAACGAGCAATTGTAATCGTATCGGCTATCGGTTCACAGGATCTATAGAAAACACTCCCACCATATGATCTAACCATTATGTTTATTGTGGGTAAAAACAACTTGTTATTTTATTATTGGAATCAAATTTTTTATACATGTAAATAATATCTTCATTCAGATCCTACTGCTCATGTGCACCGTAAAAAAGCTGGTGGCTTTCGTGGACAAGGTTTTACAGAAGGGTAAGTTCTTATGATTTGGTGGTTTCGATTGCTACATACCAGTGGTGAGGGTGGTGTATTACATGGGCTTACTAGAATATTATTGAAACTTGTTGTATGCCTGCAGATGGGTTGAATTTACCAACAAAAATGTTGCTAAAAGGGTTGCTTCAATGTTAAATGGTGAACAAATAGGTATGTGTGCACAGGCAATCACATATCATATATGATTATTTACTTATTTAGTTACAAGTTGCAAATTTAGTTAAGTATAATATCTAACTTTGCATGTGTTTAGGTGGGAAGAAAAAGTCACAGTTCTATTATGACCATTGGAACATCAAGTACTTAAGTAAATTCAAATGGGATCATCTTACGGAAGAGATTGGTATGTCCTTGCTTTTTATGCCACTTAAACAAATTCTTAAAGCGGTTACTCAAACCGTGTATGAAATAGTTGAGCCATTTGCACGAATTTACCCCATTGGTTGCTGCTGAACACTATGCGTACCCTTTTTACATGCATATTGGTTTGTTTCAGCTTTATAGTAAATTTGAAATCTTTATTGCATTAGTGTGTCTTCTAGTTCGTAACTCGACTCTTTGTAATACAGCCTATAAGAATGCCACAAGAGAGCAAAAATTAGCAATGGAACTTTCAACAGCTAAAAAGGAGCGGGACTTTTATCTTGCAAAAGTTGATCAGTCTCGAGCTCTAAGTTCTATAGATGAACGACTGAAAAAGGTATCCTTCAACTTTTGTTTACATTTTTTTTTTGTGACTTGCAAGTCACAACTAACAAACGTGTCCAGTGTCCTGACTAGGAAACTTCAAATGAAACAAATCATTACATGAGATGAGACCTAAAATGAGAGCTTTATATACAATTTAAAATTCTTGTGATTTGCTCTTATTTACAAGATTATTGGAATTAATATTATTTTTGTAGAAACACAAGATGCAACAAGAAAATCGATCGACTTCAGAGATTCCAGATGATCAACAGGTGGCAAAAGTCACTCGCCATTTTCCTCAAACAAAACCAGTAACAGATGGTGGTGATAAGCAAAAGCATGGACTTTCAAAGTCCCTTTTGGCTGGGGTGAGTGTGTTTGTAGTGTACCTTAATTGAAATATGAAGCATGATGATCGTTAATTCTCTGTCTATTATTGCCCTTGTAGGTTTTTGGTGGTTCCTCATGAAGTCCAGGGGATTGAAGGATACTATAGCTCTTGTATGCAAACCAATTTTGTATTGACCTGAACAATTTTTTGTACTAATACACACTTTTGTGGATGTTAAAGACAAGATGATTTATGTTAATTTACAGTGTGGTTTTAGTTTGGTACTTTGGTTCACATATTTGTATCTCTATCCGCCAAGGTCACTGTCAAACTGATCTGTTTGCGTGATCAAAGCATCTCAGTAATTAAAACGTAGTAGCATCATTTAGTGGGCAAAATATGCATGCTATAATGGGTCAAAATGTGTATTGTTTTGTATAGGCCGGGTTAACTAAAACATTTTTGGTCTAGAATTCTACTATCATCCATACTCTACACTCATACGTTGTACCAGAAACCATGTCTTACTCCGAACCATTTTTAAGAGTAAAGCACGCACCTAAATCCATTATTATTTTACCTTCCAAATCAAAAGTTTTATTCCCACAAAAACATTTCTTCCCATTTTCAACTCATGATTGTATGACAACTTTTGACAGTCACTACTCACTACACAACCTTAGGACTATTGCCAAACCACTGTTGGAAAAGGTAAAACCGTACTCACTTCCGCAAAATATACACACAAAACAAATTTTTTTATCGGCACTATGCTCATGTACCTTGCTAGTTGCTAAAGGAACTGGTCTTATCCATTTACGATAATACTGTAAGTGATAACTTTGAATTTGCCAAATAGATAACTCGTGTGAAAGAAGGTGCGCGAGGCAAACTCAATGATAACTTCAAAAATTGCAAAAAGAAAATGTATTAGGATCATTTCTGCTTTGTATTTCACTATCTGTATACTAGCTAAAAAAAATCCTACAAGAAGTAATCCAAAACTAATATCAACATAGCTATACACTATATGTGAAAATGAATATTAAAATTAATGTCTTCTAGGTATTACAAGAAAAAGCCAAAGATCAATTACCCATGAATTCAGGGTGCAATGCTTTAGCTGTTGTCGGCTCAACTTAAGGTCCCAAAACAAGTCAATTCTAGCTGCATAGACCACCACAAGCTATGATTAGAAAATGAAGGTTTCCACCAAAGGACAAAACGGGTTGGGTTTGAAGCGGGTCATCTTTAGAGTACGTGTCAAAATGGTCCGGACAGGGGGTTGGGTTGTCTTGTGATCCAGAAGATCCAATGCCATACCATGTTAATCCCTGCACAATGAGCAGCAAAAATAGAATTTAGTTGATCCGTTATCCAACTTGACCCACCCATTTTTCCACCTCCATCAATTAGCTCAGACTTAGCCACTAACTGAGTTTATGAAATTTACGATAGTTTCCAACATAGAACATACTTGTTTATAATGGTGGCGAAAAGAGAAAGAACTCTGATTCTCTAGCATCAGGCACATTTCGAGCATAGTCGCCAAGCACAGGATCCATCATAGGGGGCACGCATTGCTTTCCAATTTGTGGTTGATCTTCAGCCTTATCCAGAAAAGTCTCAATGACCTTAAGAGTTTCCTTCTTCACAGATCTACCAAGAAAAACGCATAATTAAACCAATTCATCTTAATTTCAACAGCATTATAAAAAAATTATATTACCTAAGAAGCTTCACATAGGAAGTCCTAGAAGCATAGCCCCCCCCCCTTCCCCCCTTCAGCAATGCCAGATGATATAAGCTCACTGTACATCCACAAGTGCAATGTTTGAATCAACTAATGACCTTTTCCAAGTGGGACAAATATTACAATTACAGTACTTACTGTGTTGGTCCTAAATAATCTAAAGTTCACATTACATTACATGACGACATATAAAAAAAGAAAAAAAAAGTACAATCTGTATCTAAAATGGGGCGAAGAGCTATGTTCCACAGCCGAGCACCCAAAAAGACGGAAGAACATTGCCATAATTCGCCTGCAACTTATACTAGAACTCCGATTCAAATCACACTCACTGTAATTAATGCTGCAAAAAAATTGATATTAAAGTCAGAGATAGAGCTTATACAAGGCTAGAGTGTTAAAGAAACAAAAAAACATGGTGAACATAAGTCACTCATCTCTTTTCAAATGGGATACATTAAACTAGTGTCAAGTATAAGTAAAGTATCCCAAACCAAACTTGTCACAACTCGTTCTAGAATCATACATTTTAAGAAAAATATGAAAGAAAAAAATGCCCATTTGAACCTATTTGATGGTCAACCAATGGGGGTGACCAAGCGGTAAGGGCTTCGCCTCTTAGAACGAAAGTGCCTAGAGGTCTTGGGTTCGAACCCTGGAAAGAAAATTAATCCCCCATTGGCCACGGAGGTTCACCTGTTGCCCTAATAAGAAGTTTCCCAAAGTTTCCCAAAAAGAATAAGTTGCCATTTTTTGAAATAAGCGTTTTGCATAAAGTAAAACTAGTTTTTATCTGCTTGTCTGCGAGATCGCAGCAGTGATAACAAGATAATACTAGCAGTGGAAACGATTTAAAGCTAGTAGTGGAAACGATTTAAAGCTAGCAGTGGTAACCGATAACTAGCTGTGGAACGAGAAGCCTAGCAGTTGGTACCGTTCATGAGCAGGAGTAACGTACGACTAGCAGTAAACCATGGATCTAGTTATAAGAAAGGGCGAAACTCGCAAGCGGTTTATAATTTTTGTTTATGGGCAAAAGTTCATTAACAGATGAGTTAAATATCAGTTTGACAGCTTCTCTGCACCTAATTTCAACTACAGACTAGCAGAAGCAACTAACTATACACAGTAGCAGGTTACCAGAAGTAGGCATCGAGTGATACAACTATAGACTAGCAGAAGCAACTGAACTATACACAGTAGCAGGTTACCAGAAGTAGGCATCGAGTGATACAACATAAGAAAGTATACATTACAATTTAGTTCAAGCACATGTCACACATGATATCGACATTATTCAAACAACATAAGATAGCTATACACTATTGTTAAATATTTTATAGAGTAAATTGCAAAAACCATACCTGTGGTTTGGTCAAATTGCAGGCACAGTCTCTACAACTTTTAAAGTGTTTGCGCACTCCCTGTGGGAAACTTTGGTGTGCAATTATCATTCTTGGCATGAGAACAGATGAAACTTCGAAAGTGCAGGAGCGTCCCTGCAGGGACGATAATTGCAAAACAAAGCTCCCAGCAAGGACTTTACCCATCTTACTGAGCTTAACCCATTTTACTTGTTGAAGATGAAACATGACCCAAATCAACTAGGTTGATACTTCCACCTCTAGCTACTAATCAAGTTGCACATTTCAGTGCAAATTACAAGCTATAATTGCAAAGCGTAACAAAAAAGGATATCTTTTGTTTAAACCATCAGTAACAAGCATATCTCGAACTTGCTCATTATAAATCTCAATCATTTGAACGGAGACGTCATAGCGAAAAGTATCTCTCCTCTGTTCAGCCAGAAAAAACAAATCGCCCAACGCCCTATAATTTACCCCTCGACTGTTCTCTGTAAGATCCTTCGGTCCAGTCTGGATGAAAACAAGCAAAGGGACTATATGTTAAATATACGTGTAAACACTTCCTACTTAATTTATAAAAATGTCAGAATAGATTACCATTGTGTGTGTTTTTCCTGACCCTCTTTGACTGTATGCAAAGATACAAACATTGTAACCATAATATTAAATATGCCAGCACAAACAGAGGTATATTTAGTGTGTGTTGGTTGGCCAGGAACAATTTTTGGCCAAAAAGCAGGTGTAAAAATGATTGTGTTTTTGAAAGATCATTGCAAAATTGTAGTACCTATATATAAAATGATAAATTTTTGAATCAAATGATTAAGAATTTCAATTTTATCCATTAAAGATACACCTTGGCTGAGATTTAGCCTGATTGACCTGTGACCCATTTACAAGGTTTTTTGAAAGGCCGTGACCCATTATAAGTTAATGGGTCAAAATTTAACACCATTACATTATATACTTGATCAGAGGAAGACCGGAGATATAGGACTAAGCAGATAACGTACCAGGCAAAATAAATGTTGTAGCACTAACACATGCAACTTGAATCCCGGCTTATGAAATGTGTCCGTCAAGACAGCAAATATATCTTGCATAATCAACACAAAATAAGACCTATAGAACTGCTTACAGAACTCAGAGTTCTGCAAGGAAAAACATAAGATCAAATCAATAGATTACATGAATAGAGCCAAATAGCAGACAAGGGTCTCTCACAAATCATACCTGGAAGTTCTTAAGCATCTCCAATAAAAGATTAAGTCCGGTCTCAGCAATGTTCCTTTCAGTGTGTCGAAATGCCCACATGACACAATCCATTACGAGTTTTAATTGCTGATGCAGAATAAAAAAACTTGTAATAACTACAAGTACAGAATAAAATGATGTGCCTAAATAATAAGGATGTGTTCTAAACCAAACATAGATACTTTAGCAGTGATGTAAAATTTAAAATGGACGAAAGAACATAAAGACAAACCTCAGGTGACAATAGAATTAAAGCTTGAAAGCAATGTGTAGCAATGGCCTGAAGTAATGAAAAAAACTTAAGACGGTGTCCAGGGTAATCTTCAAAATTCTTGGTTATCATCTGTAAGAAAACACTAGCATCTTAGAAAGAGTGATAGGTAGTGAAAGACTGTAATATGTAGTATACAGAGTTTGTTAAACTGTCTTTTTAAGTTCATGCCGTTAAAAATAAGTCAAAAGATTACAACCTCCAAAGTGCACTGGAAAATAGCTTCAAATATACGGGGAACATCATCTATCATGGCACCTTTGTACCTACATTCAATATGCAACGTTCAAGAATGTAACTGATAGAAAAAAACATGTTTGTCAAATAAATACATAAGTAGAAGTGGCAATGTCGACCCAAGGCTGATTTTAAATGCAAAAATCTCTAAATCAATTTGTTTCGAAATTTGTGTAGTCATATTTAGCATCCTTATAAAAGTATTATAGAGTAAAAATTTAAACAAAGTGTTTCAAGTCAACTCAAGACAATCTAGTTGATCCGTTATCCAACTTGACCCACCCATTTTTCGACCTCCATCAATTAGCTCAGACTTAGCCACTAACTGATTTTATGAAATTTACGGTAGTTTCCAACATAGAACATACTTGTTTATAATGGTGGCGAAAAGAGAAAGAACTCTGATTCTCTAGCATAAGGCACATTCCGAGCATAGTCGCCAAGCACAAGATACATCATAGGGGGCACGCATTGCTTTCCAATTTGTGGTTGATCTTCAGCCTTATCCAGAAAAGTCTCAATGACCTTAAGAGTTTCCTTCTTCACAGATCTACCAAGAAAAACGCATAATTAAACCAATTCATCTTAATTTCAACAGCATTATTGGTATGTGCTAAAACACATACCTTTTCTTTATCAAAATAGACCCAAAATAATCAAGAAAGAGCCGTTTATTGCTAATATTTGTTTTTTTCTTGAGTTTGTGCTTGTGCAGTATGATATGTAAAACACGTAAAGGTACCAAATCGACGTGAACAAATAAAGCACGAGAGAGCAAAGAGAGCTTGTGGAGCCTAAGGTCATAATTATGCATTTTTGTAGATTTCCAATCTCTGAGGATGATTTGTGAAGATTTGATCAAAGTTTGAAGAAATGTCAGAAACAGTCTCAAGTTTCAAAGAATCACGTAAATGGCCCTTGACTGATTCGAAAAGTGAAAATTTAGCCCTTGGTCTATTGAAGATTGTCAAGAGTGGTCCTTGAAGATAATTTCAGAAGTTACATGTTTGAACCTGGAGTTTCAGCTTTTACAACATTGGTCCCTATGGTTATCCTTGGTATACTACTAATCCATTACAAGTCCAAGTATCCAAATCCATTATCTATTTCTAGCTCACGGCCCAACAATTCAAAGCCCAATCCTATCCAACTATCACCCGTCCAATATAAATCCCACTACCCTAAGTATTATACCTTGACCTAAAAATACATATAACCCGTTAACCTTATTTGAGTTATAATAATAAATAAACCAAACGCCGCCCTCCCTTCTTCCTTCCCCAACCCCAAACAACCCATTTACACCTGTTACCACCATTCACCACCCATTTACCCAAACACAAAACTTGGTACTAGAATCTATCTTATCCACCTCATCCTCTCGACTTGTCGATAGAGTGACACACGGGGACAAATGGAGCCCTTTGATTGGCCTGGACACATCACAAGTGCAAATGGAGCTTTCTGATTGGTTGTAGTGACATGGGATTGAATGAGTGGCTCACAATAGCCTTCTAGCATCTTCTGAAAGGAATCCAAGCAAAGACCTCTCATCTGCTATTTAAAGACCCTTAAGCTCACATTTGTAATTCGTCCAATCTCTTAGGTCTTAGAGATTTTTGACCTTTCATTTCTTGTCATTTTTAATTGTTTTATGTTATTCTAGTTGTAATTTCATTTTCAAGTTGTGAGCACTATTTTGATTAATACAAGTTGTGATTTCATTTTAATCTCTTGTCACTTATGTTATTATAGTCTAAAGCTCTTCGAATCCGTTCATTTTAACTCACATAAGCTTGAATAAGCTTATGTGAGCTTATTAGTACCTTACATTGCTCTTAATCCCACTTTTTGCAAAAAGTCAATAAAAAGTCAAACGGTATATTTTGAAAGTCAAACATTTTTGGGTTGAATCGTTGAAAGTTGTTATATGGTTGAGTTTGATGATTGTCTCAGTGAATCATTTCAGGTTTTGTAATTACTCATGATGTTTTAAGAGTTAATTTGCAAATTCATAGTTTAAAGGAGTGTTTGGATTGCTAGGTTAAAACTGTTTTAGAGGTCATAATGTTGCAGTAGACTATTTGGTTTAGATTTGATTTAGTTGTTTACATTCATATTAGTCACCATTGTGTCTCAGTTTGCATTATAAGTCAATTCTATATGGTAATCGATCTTGTGAGAAAACTGTTGGAATTTAGGAACTCAATCTTTGCATACTGTGTTTTAATTCAAGAGAAGTAGCTTGCTTAAGTCTTATTCCACCATATTTCATCCATTTCAGTCTTTAAATTGCATCTGAATCTCGAAAAGTCAAAGTAGTATATCTGTTTAAAAGTCAAAACCACCAGCTTCAACAAGTTTTGCTGAACTTGCAGCAGTTGTGCAAGGTTCATTAGAGCTTGTTAGGGTCTGCTTTTTGGTCCACTTGCAGTCTTCTAGGTGATCTTCAAATCCACCAATCTGTTTTTGGCTCTTGATTCTCTGATTAGCTTGTAGACTAGCTTAAACTTGCCTACCGTTAACCGTTCTCACATATTGCATGTTCTATCCATTTTGCCATATTTGTTTGATCAATATCTGCTTATACTGTCCTCTTGAGATGAAATTTTGGATATACACTCTCTGTGTGGTCTTGAGATCCATGCTTTTAGTTTTCTATTGGCTTATTGGATAAGCGCTTCAACTGCTTAAAGTAGGGTCCCAAATCTGCTTTATGTTCAAAGAATTAGCCTATCATGGTAGCCTGCTATTCAGTGTTAGGAGTAGTTGAATATAGTTTCTCTAGAGTAGTTATAGAATAATTTAGGCCCCTGTGTATCGTTTGGTGTCCTATTGTGCTTATTAGCTTATTATAGAGTGCTTATTCCATCTCCATTTACATAGTAGCCTTAGATTATTCCACATAAGCCCAAGTTTTTACATTTTTCTCAGATTTAGAATAACATTTTAGAATTTCCCTGCAATTTTCATAATTTTTGACACTGTTGGTATTTTTCTTAAATAAAATCAGTTTTTAATCAATTTTAATTAGCTTTAATTGCATTTAATTGAGAAAAAGTTCTAAAAAATAATTTTTCAATTTTAATAGTTTAAGATAAATATAAAAAGCATAAAAACATTTTTCCATATTTTCCCTTTTTATTTGGTATTTTTCATAATTTAAATTAGATTAAAATAGATTTAAATTCATAGAAAATAGAATATTAATCAGAAAATTATAAAAATAGTTTAGAAAAGTCTTTAGTGTTATTTTAGATTTTTAGAAAGTAATTCCATAATTTTCCCCCTCTTTTTCATAATTTTTAGATAATTAGTTCATTTTAATTAGTTAATAATTAGTTTTTAATTAGAATAAAATCAAGAAAAATCCAAAAAAATAGTTTTAATTCATATTTAGTTTTCTAATATCATTTTTAGAGTAAAAGTAAGTTTAGATTATTTTTAGGACTTAGAATAGTCGTAATTGCTTTTATTCAAGCTTTCGCTTAAATTCGTGATTTATGCTTTTAGCTAGAATTGCGTAGTTTGCTTATGTTCTTAGGATTTCCCGTAGATTATATGTTCCATTTACTTTCCTCATCCCGTAGTTTAGAATATATCATATTATCCCCTTTTCTCATTCAAACTCGATTATTGAGACGTGAGTTGAAATTCCATTCAACCCTCGTTCCGGAACGATCTCTTATGCTCAAACCTAACACGCTTTGAGTTACCCATATACTACACTTCTTATTATTGGTCAAGTCTGTTCAGCCGCTTTTAAGTTACGTTAGTCATTCACAAGTGGCTAGCTTGAGTGAGTTAAGCACTAACGCTTCGACACATATCAATTTTGCGCGCTGCGGGATAACAGTTTGTGTTCATCGAATCAATTTTGAAACCGGGAGGCTTGTAGCGAGTTTTCGTATTCCGTCTCAGTATCGTGCATTTGAAGATCCTTCCCGTTAAGTTTCCGCTTATTTTGTAAATATATCTTTTCTAAAACCCAAAAAGATTTTCCTTTTCAAAATATGTTTCTAAAAACCCAAAAATATTCTTCTTTACCCTCTGAACCGTCAATTATTTATCTCTTAACCCTCTCATTCATATAATTCTTCTCGATGTCTTCGTCTTACCATTATGGTTGTCAATGGTGTGGGGACCTCAAAATGGTGGGAATTGTCCCGGTTGTAGCATTTTGAATACGGACCCGAGTTTGTTCAATGACCAACACCCCTACATGATACTGACCGATTTCCTTAACCAATCCCATACCATGAGACGGAGTCATACTCGTGTGATAATGTGGAGGTCCTCACCAAGGTTTTCAATGTCAAGCTCAATTTAACAATTCGACCTTTGGTTATGAACCTTATCCATATACTTCACCAAACCCGCACAACAATCATATTGGTGAGTATTATGGAGGTCCGCATGTTAACTCCGATTGTCAAATGCAAAACCCGCTTGTCTATGAGCAAGTTCCTTGTGATAATTATGACTATTCTTATGACCCACCTCCACAATACCAAGAGATTCAACCACAACATCCGCAAATTCCTCAAGATAGTTTCCAAAGATGTATTAATATACCCAAAGAATTTATGGATAAAGATCCTCATCGAAAACGATGGTGAATTACTTGCTGAAGATCGAGCATCTCGCAACGAAAGATCTATGATAGAATTACTCGAAGAAGAAGAACGAGCAGCTTGAAAGTGTCTTGAAGAAATACGAATTGAGGAGCAAGTACTTGCAAGACATGCCCGATGGCTCGCGACTTACATCGACGATGATGATGAGGATTCCATCCAAATGAAAGAATATTATGCAAGTTTGTCGGATGAAACCCTCCCGCTTCGAGCCTTTCATTTCAACCCTTCCCCTTCTTCACTCACGCCGTTGAAGAAGTGACGTCATTTTCGAAGAGGTCGATGATTCTATTTCTTCAAACATTGTTGAACCCGTTGACTCTCTCATAATGGGGGACGAGCCTCTTAGCACTATTCTGGAAACGGAATCGTCTTGTGTTGAGAGCCTTGACCCAATCCTAAGTGAGTCCGAGGATATATCTGATAGTGATTGTGATTCGATTTTATGTGATTCTCTTGACATCTCCGAGGTTACTTCCGGGATTTTCTCAAATCCAGTTTTCAAGTTCAGTGATGACTACACCTTTTGTGAAGTTAATCCTCTTTTTGACCAAGATTTTGAGTCCGATTCAGAGACCACAACGGAAGTGGTGGATATTGCTAGCTCTGAGAGCACACCACTTGTCCCACCTCTGTGTTCACCTTCTCTCCCGTCATGTGATGAAGAAAGTATTGAATCCGACACTGAAGATATTGTGGAGATTTCGACTAAAATGGTTGAAGACGATATTCTTGATAAACCGCCACGTGATTCTGATATGGAAGAAATCGACTTACCTATTGATGACCCAATACCACCGGGTATTGAGGATGTTATGGTTGTTCTTGATGGTTCTTTTGACTCTCCTTCTTCTGATGAGTCCACCATCACTTATCCCGATGAGCCCGCATGTGAAGACAAAATTTTTAAACCCGGGATATGCATTGATGAGCCTTTTGTTAAAATCATTTCCGGATATAAGGATCCTCTCTTGGATGCCTTCATTTTTGAGCCATTACATCTTATCCCTTACCATAAGCTCCCGTCTTCTTTGGAGTATTCTCGTATCGATCCTTCATCCCTTCGTCCTACAAAACCGCCGGATGATGGATCGATCTTTCATATGCCTTATGTGAGTTTGGGAGGAATCATTCTTTATGTGCTTGAGCCCGACATTTTCTTTCCCTCCCAACCACCCAATCTCATTCCTTGGGAATGAGGACACCGATTTTGACCCTGGTATCTCTACCACTTTCTTCCCCAAGGACAAATGAATTCGGGACGAGTCAGGCTAGCGACTCGTTTAAGAAAAACAATAGCGCTTCGTGGGAGGCACCCCATGCTTATCTCTATCTTCTTTCTATTTTCTAATAAGTGACGCTGGGGGTCACCTCTCGATTTCGTGTTTGGTTGTTTTTGATGTTGTGTTCAGATTTTCCGATATGAAGACTCTCGCTCGGTTTGTCATTTTCTACTCGAAGTTTCATGATCGATGCTAATGGAAATCCGATATCCTTAATCTTATCGACTAACGTTTATCTTCTAGCATACTTAATAAACGGCTTTTAGATTTTCGTGATACTCTTGCTTTAAACATTGAGGACAATGTTTCGTTCTAGTCTGGGGTAGGGTAATCTTCGATTTGATTTGACCGCAAGACTTGCTTATTTCTGTTGTGTTTCTCTCGAACCCGCTTTTTCCTTAGAAAAAGAAAAATTATGCAAAATGAGAAAAATTTAAAAATTTTTGTAAGCTTTGTTAGTCTTTTGATTGAAAGGTTTTGCTAGTCTCTTAGATCGAAGTTATAAAATGCTTAATTCTAGCCACAAGGCCAAGATTTGCAAGTTTCCCTGAGTGACTTTAAATATGCATAACTTGATTTCATTAGACGAAACATTAGCTAAGTTAATATATGTTTTGACACCTTGATTGACTTTTCCAGGGTGAGAGTAGGAATAGAATTCTGACTTGACCGGGCGTGTTGAGCCCTAGCTTGTTCCTTAACCATAGATAATATATAAATTATCGGCTAAGCATCTGCGGATCTCATTATTTGGGATTTTAAATTTGCAGAGATCGAGAAATGATAGAGTTACTTATGAGTTTAGATGCTAAACGTGAAGTAGTTGGTTCTCTTTAGAGCCCATCGAAGGTACTTATGGCTTTTTGTTCCCACAAAATTGTTTCACCCCATATCCGTCTAATAATAATTAGAGATGTCGAGATTTTGGCGATAGTTAGTTCTTTATCTTCTTAAAAGAATCTTTGTTTTAAAAATTGGGTACACATCAAGGATCCGTAATAAATAGATAAATAAGTGATATGTGATAATGTAATAAGTAAAGTTGTGAGTCAATGCGGTGTCAGATCGACCCTGGATCTTTAGCCGGATTGAATGAGGTCTTAGCCTAGCCACCGGATCCTCATCTCATGAAGCCTATAGTCTTGAATTACCCCGTGAAGCTCCGGGTTCACGTTCTCATAAAGTTAAAGTATAAGTGCAATGTTAAAAAAAAAAAAAAAAAAAAAAATTGAAAAATGATGAAAATGGCAAATCAAAAGTAAGTTAGTGAATAAAAATTCCTTGATGTGGACCTCATTTTAACGACAATGGTTCTTGAGGGAAGGCGGATAACTAATTATCGACTAGCTTTATATCTTATCGGAATAAAAGATATCAAAACGAGAATTTGAAGAAATTCATTTCTCACAAAAATAAAAAATCTAGAGGAAATAGGAAAATGGGAACAAAGGTAATTACACAAGTAACTTCCATGGGTAGTGTTAGCATCTAGAGTCGTATGTAACAATGATTTCGGTTTTACGCTTAGTTTGGGACTTGTGAAAATCAGGGACGATGTATTCTATCCGTATGGTCACTTCACGCTGTATTGTGTTTTCTACTCCGTGATCCTAACGTGTCGTTTGAAAAATGTTGGAGTTATTAATCGACATGAAAGTTCAACAACCGGCATTCATAATGTGCTTAATCGAATATCTATATGAGAATTAAAAGGTAAACGGAGCGTTTTTAGAATTAAGGCTTTCTTAATCTCTTTTGAGGAATCTTTGCTACTTCTTCATAGGTTTAGTAGAAAGAGATTGAAATCCTTGGTTTTAGAAGCGAAGTTGATGATTGCGTGAGACACGGCAATGGTTTCGTCTGGGTATTTTGGTATGTGCTAAAACACATACCTTTTCTTTATCAAAATAGACCCAAAATAACCAAGAAAGAGCCGTTTATTGCTAATATTTGTTGTTTTCTTGAGTTTGTGCTTGTGCAGGTATGGATATGTAAAAACACGCAAAAAGGTACCAAATCAGACGTAAATCCGAGCACGAGAGAGCAAGAGAGCTTAAGCTGAGCCGGAAGGTCAGAATTATGCATTTTTGAAGATTTCCAATCTCTGAGGATGATTTGTGAAGATTTGATCAAAGTTTGAAGAAATGTCGAAAATCTCTCAAGTTTCAAAGAATCCGTAAATGGCCCTTGACGATTCAGAAAAGTGCAAATTTAGCCCTTGGTCTATTAAAGATTGTCAAGAGTGGTCCTTGAAGATAATTTTAGAAGTTACATGTTTGAACCTTGGAGTTTCAGTTTTTACAACATTGGTCCCTATGGTTATCCTTGGTATACTACTAATCCATTACAAGTCCAAGTATCCAAATCCATTATCTATTTCTAGCTCACGGCCCAACAATTCAAAGCCCAATCCTATCCAACTATCACCCGTCCAATATAAATCCCACTACCCGGTTATTATACCTTGACCCGAAAAATACATATAACCCGGTTAACTCATTTGAGTTATAATAATAAATAAAACCAAACGCGCCCTCCCCTTCTTCCTTCCCCAACCCCAAACAACCCATTTACACCTGTTACCACCATTCACCACCCATTTACCCAAACACAAAACTTGGTACTAGAATCTATCTTATCCACCTCATCCTCTGACTTGTCAGATAGAGTGACACACGTGGACAAATGGAGCCCTTTGATTGGCCGTGACACATCACAAGTGCAAATGGAGCTTTCTGATTGGTTGTAGTGACATGGGATTGAATGAGTGGCTCACAATAGCCTTCTAGCATCTTCTGAAAGGAATCCAAGCAAAGACCTCTCATCTGCTATTTAAAGACCCTTAAGCTCACATTTGTAATTCGTCCAATCTCTTAGGTCTTAGAGAGATTTTGACCTTTCATTTCTTGTCATTTTTAATTGTTTTACTGTTATTCTTAGTTGTAATTTCATTTTCAAGTTGTGAGCACTATTTTGATTAATACAAGTTGTGATTTCATTTTAATCTCTTGTCACTTATGTTATTATAGTCTAAAGCTCTTCGAATCTGTTCATTTTAACTCACATAAGCTTGAATAAGCTTATGTGAGCTTATTAGTACCTTACATTGCTCTTAATCCCACTTTTGCAAAAGTCAATAAAAGTCAAACGTATATTTTGAAAGTCAAACAGCTTTTGGGTTGAATTCGTTGAAAGTTGTTATATGGTTGAGTTTGATGATTGTCTCATGAATCATTTCGTGTTTGTAATTACTCATGATGTTTTAAGAGTTAATTTGCAAATTCATAGTTTAAAGGAGTGTTTGGATTGCTAGGTTAAAACTGTTTTAGAGGTCATAATGTTGCAGTAGACTATTTGGTTTAGATTTGATTTAGTTGTTTACATTCATATTAGTCACCATTGTGTCTCAGTTTGCATTATAAGTCAATTCTATATGGTAACTGATCTTGTGAGAAAACTGTTGGAATTTAGGAACTGATCTTGCATACAGGTTTTAATTCAAGAGAAGTAGCTTGCTTAAGTCTTATTCCACCATATTTCATCCATTTCAGTCTTTAAATTGCATCTGAATCTCAGAAAAGTCAAAGTAGCATATCTGTTTTAAAAGTCAAAAACAGTTCGAACAAGTTTTTCTTGAACTTGCAGCAGCTTGTGCAAGGTTCATTAGAGCTTGTTAGGGTCTGATTTTTGGTCCACTTGCAGTCTTCTAGGTGATCTTCAAATCCACCAATCTGTTTTTGGCTCTTGATTCTCTGATTAGCTTGTAGACTAGCTTAAACTTGCCTACCGTTAACTGTTTACGCACATTAGCGTTCTCCTATCCATTTTTGCCATATTTGTTTGATCAATATCTGCTTCATTATCGGGTCCTCTTGAGATGAAATTTTGGATATACACTCTCTGCCAGGTGGTCTTGAGATCCATGCTTTTAGTTTTCTATTTGGCTTATTGGATAAGCAGTTTCAACTGCTTAAAGTAGGTCCCAAATCTGCTTTGCTTAAGTGTTGTTAGCCTAACTGTAAGCGTACCGCTATTCAAAGTGTTAGGAGTAGTTGAATATAGTTTCTCTAGAGTAGTTATAGAATAATTTAGGCCCTGTAGCTTTGGTGTCCTATTGTGCTTATTAGCTTATTATAGAGTGCTTATTCCATCTCCATTTACATAGTAGCCTTAGATTATTCCAATATAAGCCCAAGTTTTTACATTTTTCTCAGATTTAGAATAACATTTTAGAATTTCCCTGCAATTTTCATAATTTTTGGACACTGTTTGGTATTTTTCTTAATTAAAATCAGTTTTTAATCAATTTTAATTAGCTTTAATTGCATTTAATTGAGAAAAAGTTCTAAAAAATAATTTTTCAATTTTAATAGTTTAAGATAAATATAAAAAGCAAATAAAACATTTTTCCATATTTTCCCTTTTTATTTGGTATTTTTCATAATTTAAATTAGATTAAAATAGATTTAAATTCATAGAAAATAGAATATTAATCGAAAATTATAAAATAGTTTAGAAAAGTCTTTAGTGTTATTTTAGATTTTTAGAAAGTAATTCCATAATTTTCCCCCTCTTTTTCATAATTTTTAGATAATTAGTTCATTTTAATTAGTTAATAATTAGTTTTTAATTAGAATAAAATCAAGAAAAATCCAAAAAAATAGTTTTAATTCATATTTAGTTTTTTAATATCATTTTTAGAGTAAAAGTAAGTTTAGATTATTTTTAGGACTTAGAATAGTCGTAATTGCTTTTTATTCGCGTTTCGTTTAAATTCCGTATTTGCGTTTTAGCGTAGAATTGCGTAGTTTGCTTATGTTCTTAGGATTTCCCGTAGATTATATGTTCCATTTACTTTCCTCATCCCGTAGTTTAGAATATATCATATTATCCCCTTTTCTCATTCAAATCCCGATTATTGAGACGTGAGTTGGAAATTCCATTCAACCCTCGTTCGGAACGATCTCGGTGCTCAAACCTAACACGTTTGAGTTACCCATATACTACACTTCTTATTATTGGTCAGTTCCGAGCCGCTTTTAAGTTTCTACGTTAGTCATTCACAAGTGGCTAGCTTGAGTGAGTTAAGCACGACGTTTCGACACATATCAATTTTTGGCGCCGCTGCCGGGGATTGTTTGTGTTCACTGAATCAATTATAAAAAAATTATATTACCTAAGCAGCTTCACATAGGAAGTCGTAGAAGCATAGCCCCCTTCAGCAATGCCAGATGATATAAGCTCACTGTACATCCACAAGTGCAATGTTTCAATCAACTAATGACCATTTCCAAGTGGGACAAATATTACAATTACAAGACTTCTATGTGGTTGGTCATAAATAATCTAAAGTTCACATTACATTACATGACGACATATAAAATAAAGAAAAAAAATATTTACAATCAGATCTAAAATGGGGCGAAGAGCTATGTTCTACAGCCGAGCACCCAAAAGACGAAGAACATTGCAATAATTCCGCTTGCAACTTATACTAGAACTCCGATTCAAATCACACTCACTGTAATTAATGCTGCAATAAAATTAATATTAAAGTCAGAGATAGAGCTTATACAAGGCTAGAGTATTAAAGAAACAAAAAAACATGGTGAGCATAAGTCACTCATCTCTTTTCAAATGGGATACATTAAACTAGTGTCAAGTATAGGTAAAGGATCCCAAACCAAACTTGTCACAACTCGTTCTAGAATCATACATTTTAAGAAAAATATGAAATAAAAAAATACCCATTTGAACCTATTTGATGGTCAACCAATGGGGTGACCCGTAAGGGCTTTGCCTCTTAGAACGAAAGTGCCTAGAGGTCTTGGGTTCGAACCCTGGAAAAAAAAATTAATCCCCCATTGGCCACGGAGGTTCACCTATTGCCCTAATAAGAAGTTGCCCAAAGTTGCCCAAAAAGAAGAAGTTGCCATTTTTTGAAATAAGCGTTTTGCATAAAGTAAAGCTAGTTTTTATCTGCTTGTCTGTGAGATCGCAGTAGTGGAAACGATTTAAAGCTAGCAGTGGAAACGATTTAAAGCTAGTAGTGGTAACCGATAACTAGCAGTGGAACGAGAAGCCTAGCAAGTTGGTACCGCTCATAAGCAAGAGTAACGCACGACTAGCAAAGAAAACCATGGATCCAGTTATAAGAAAGGGCTAAACTCGCAAGCGTTTATAATTTTTGTTTATGGGCAAAAGTTCATTAACAGATGAGTTAAATATCGGGCTTGATGTTTCTTCGCACCTAATTTCAACTACAAACTAGCGTATAAATCAATGAGTTGTGTTACCACAAGTAGGCAACGAGTTATACAACTACATACTAGCGAAGCAACTGAACTATACACAAAGTAGCAGGTTACCGAAGTAGGCATCGAGTGATACAACATAAGAAATATGTATTTGGTCAAGATACATTACAATTTAGTTCAAGCACATGTCACACATGATATCGACATTATTCAAACAACATAAGATAGCTATACACTAGTGTTAAATATTTTATAGAGTAAATTGCAAAAACCATACCTGTGGTTTGGTCAAATTGCAAAAGCACGTCTCTACAACTATTAAAGTGTTTAAGCATGCTGCCCCTGTGGGAAACTTTGGTGTGCAATTATCATTCTTGGCATAAGAACAGATGAAACTTCGAAAGTGCAGGGACGATAATTGCAAAACAAAGCTCCCCGCAAGGACTTTACCCATCTTACTGAGCTTAACCCATTTGACTTGTTGAAGATGAAACATGGTTCCAAATCAACTAGGTTGACACTTCCACCTCTAGCTACTAATCAAGTTGCACATTTAAGTGCAAATTACAAGCTATAATTGCAAAGCGTAACAAAAAAGGATATCTTTTGTTTAAACCATCAGTAACAAGCAGATCTCGAACTTGCTCATTATAAATCTCAATCATTTGAACGGAGACATCATAGTGAAAAGTATCTCTCCTCTGTTTAGCCAGAAAAAACAAATCGCCCAACGCCCTATAATTTACCCCTCGAATTTCTCCGTAAGATCCTTCGTCCCTCCTGATGAAAACAAGCAAAGGGACTATATGTTAAATATAACGTGTAAAACTTCCTACTTAATTTATAAAAATGTCAATAGATTACCATTTGTGTGTGTTTTCCTGACCTCTTTGACCGTATGCAAAGATACAAACATTGTAACCATCAAGAATGAGTGAATGAGGGGGTTGAGGTTCCTGCAAAAACCTCCTCTCAGCAACATTATGCATATTGCACATAATTGAACATGAGTCAATGTAAAATTCTAGTGACTAGAAGTAAGATACACCAACCTTGGGTTCCTGAGGGACCAAATACTTTGTTGAAGTTAAACGATGTACACCCTTTTCCATACTTTGCAGGGGTGTCAATGGTAATTGTTCCTTCTTCAATGTTCTCCACGATACAAAAACAATGATCACAAAATGTTGGGATATGAAAGTGCTGAAGATATGAAAGTACTGAAGATTGATAAAAGTACTGAAAGCTGCAAAAGTACTAGAAAGAGTCAAATAGTCAAAGTACTGCTAAAGATAAATTCAAAGTACTGCATAACGAAGTCAAAGTATCGCAAGAACAAAGAACGTTATATTCGCTTTATAGAAAGTATTGTAACTCTAGAATGTTCAGATAGATTACTTTTCGCATAAGGATACAATTTGTTAACCGACTAGGATATCCTTGAGCCTATAAAAGGACTCCTAGATTGGCATTAGAGGTACGAGTTTATGAGTTTTAGAGTTTACTTAATTCACAAGTTATTTAGTGTTTTTAGAGAAGTTCGATATTCTTAGAAGTTGTTTAGAGTATCCGCATAATAAGCAGATTTAGAGTTAATAATAAAAGTTATTCTTCTTAGCTTTGTTAAGTAAATTCCGTATACTTGATAAAGATTGCTCAGTGTTTCTTTGTTAATAACTTAGGATTTATCCGAGGTTATTAAACCTTAACAAGCTATTTAAAGTTAGTTTGATTAAAGTATATCGATCCAACAAGATGTCGACTGATTCTGTTTCACCACCTTCTATCACCTCTATGAGGATTCTTGTCATCAAGAAAGGCGAATATGATCTATGGTGTATGAAGATGAGGCAGTACATTGCCATTACAGACCAAGCTCTATGGAATGTAATCGTTAATGGTAATGAAGAAGTTCCAGAACCTATTGATGTTCCTGGACAACCCAAAGCACCTAAGCCAGTCTTACCAGCTGCTACATTAAGGAATCAAGAGAAGGCACTCAACATTCTCTTGTCTGCCATTCCGGATGGTCATCTTCTCAAATTTCATGATGCTAAAGATGCTAAGCAGCTCTGGGCGCTCTCAAGACTAGATTTGGAGGGAATGAAGCTTCTAAGAAGATGCACGTAAATCACTGAAGCAACAATTTGAAACATTTACAGCTTGGTGAAAGAGAGAGTCTTGATGTCTCGATATGATAGGTTTCAAAATCTCCTCAACATGTTGGAGTTATACAAGGCAAAGTATCACTTGAGGATGCTAATTTTAAGTTTCTAAGGAGTTTGCCATCTACATGGCATGTGATTGCTACAATGATCAGAGGACAACCAGGTTTGGATGTCATGGACTTTGATGATCTCTATCATCAACTAAAGGTGTATGAGCATGAGATGGATGGTCAAACCAGTTCTAAATCACACAACATTGCTTTTCTATCATCTGAAAAGAAAGGAAGTACTTCAACCAAAAGTACTGCTTCACCTCAAAGTACTGTTTCTCAAAGTACTGCTGTTTACACCCACCACCTATGCTGAGCAGGCCCCACCAACTACTACTTTGCACTCAGATGAAGTTGTGTGCTCCTTCTTTGCACAACAAGCTAGTTTACCTGTCACTTATGAAGAAGATCTAGCACGGATTGAAGAAGATGCACTTGAAGAAATTGATATCAGGTGGCAAGTTGCTATGATTACTGCAAGGATCAAAAAGTATATGAAGAAGATAGGAAAAAGCATTGATTTCAAACCAAAACAGGGAAAAACTTTTGACAAATCCAAAATTGAATGCTTCAATTGTCAAAAGACTGGACACTTTGCAAGGGAGTGCAGGTTTGCTAAGTATCAAGCAAATAGGACATCTGAGAAACCAAAGTTAGAGCTCAAAGAAATTCCAATTACTGAAACAAAGGCTTTGGTTGCTCAAGAGAAGTTATCGGAAGTTGACTGGAGTGAAGAGTTTGATGATGAACCAGTGACTTATTGTATGGTAGCAGTGGAAGAAGTAGTGAAGAGTCGAGTGGAAGAATTGACCGAGCACTGCTTTTGATGAGGAACCTGAACATGCTGATTTGGACTCCAGAGATTGTTTAGGAGATTTTGATTGGAGCTTGGAAAGTGAAGATTATCCTGTTCAACTTGCAATGGTGGCTACTTCACCAAGTTCACCCCCTATCTCTGAGGTATGCTCAAATTGTCATGATTTTTATCACAAATTACTTGGCAGTTATGTGATTGAGAGAGATAATTGTGCTAGGGCTAGGTCTGAGGTAGCTGGTTACCAAATTAACTTAGAATCTATGGAAGCTAAAATCTTAACACATGAAAATAATGAAGTAGCTTGGGCTGAAAAATATGCACAACAGGATTATCAGTTGAAACTAAGTGAATGGAAATTAAACTGTAAAATTTCTAAAATAGAGAAATTGACTAAGGAAAGAGATGATTTGTTAGCTAAGTTTGCTGCTTGGGGTGAGTCTGGCCTGTCACATGTTACTTATGTTCAAAAACAGAGAAGAGCTTATATTAAAAATGTCTTAGGTTTTGGAATGGACTTTGATAACATAGAAGAGAATCAAGCTGATGATGACCTAGAGGATATAACCACTAGTGATGATGAACTCATTAATTATGTAGACACATCTAGTAATGAGGATTCAATTAGTGAACCACCTCCGGAGTATAAGAAAGACAATGGTTATCATGCAGTTCCACATCCCACTGGAAGTCATCAACCCCTTAGGCCCGATGTTTCTCGTTTTGGAGTAGACAATCTAGAGTTTAGGAAAAAGCTACTTGGTCAATCTAGGTCTGAAACCCCAAAGAGACTACTGAAAACAATGTTCAAAGTCAAGCAGTACCTTCAACTCAAAGTACTGCTCCACAAGCAGACCTTCAAAAACCTTTTCAAAACAGTAATGCTAAACCTTTTTGGGATAACTTTGGTCAAAACAAGTTTAATCATTCACCTAGAAGGCACAATAGTTTTGGTCATAGACATAGAAGAAATCACTTTGGAAGTATGGGTCAAAACCTGTGTTTTGTGTGTTTTAGTCCTACTAATTTAATCAAGGATTGTGAACATCACTCAAAATACATTAGCAAATTTCCAAAGAACAGTCTGCCAACCTAGAAACCTAGAGAGCACAAACCAGTCTGGAATACTTCAAATAGGGTCAATCACAGAAATTACTCACCAGATCATAGATACCCACACTAGAGAAGACCTTTTTCAAAACCTTCAGAGATCTCACAGTACAAGATTTCTAAAGTATTGTTAATTCGACCAAGACTTTCTCAAAGTATTGCTCAATCAAAACAAGGTATCGATCACACTCTTTGGAATATGAACCCTAGGAGATCTCATCACTATCAACCTAGAAGGTATTATAATTCACATAGGGATCTAGATCACAGGAACCACGTGTTAAACCAGAATGGGTTAAGAGGGAAAGTACTGCTGAGGGACAAACAATACTTTCAACAAAAAGTGAATCGATGTTTTGTGATACAAGAAAAACAGAATGAACTTGTAAAAGAGAGTTGTGTTGAAAAACCAAAAAGTTTTGAAAATCCACATGCTAAAAATCACAAGATAATTCTGGATCATGTTTTGAAAGATAGTGGAAATTACATACTTGAAGAATTTAAGTATGTAACTCCACAAGGGAACACAAGTCAGTAATGGCTTGGGTTCCTAAAAATCACTAACTCTTTTCTTTATGTGCAGGGCAACCCAGAAGAGGAGCTTAAAGATCATCTGATTGTAGATAGTGGTTGCTCTGGAAGTATGACAGGCGACAAAGAGATCCTGTCTAATTTTAGAAATATTAGTGGAGGAAGAGTTGCATTTGGGAATGATCCCAATGGAGGAAAGATTACTGGAAAAGGAACTATCAAAGCAGGGCTTATAGATTTTGAGAATATTAGATATGTGAAGGAGCTTAAGTTCAACTTATTATCAGTCTCTCAAATCTGTGATAAAAAGCATCATGTGTTATTCACTGACACATAATGTCTCATCCTTTCATCTGACTTTAAGCCTGTTGATGATAACTTGGTAGTTCTTAGAGTACCAAGAACAAATGATGTGTATAGTTTAGACATGAAGAGTCTACATTCTTATGGGAGAGCAACATGTTTGGTGGCTAAAGCAACATCTGAAGAGGCACATCAATGGCATAGAAGATTGGGCCATGTTAATTTCAAGAACATCAACAAACTGGTCAAAGGAAATTTAGTTAGAGGTTTACCTTCAAAGACTTACAAGAATGATCAATCATGCTTGGCATGCAAGAAGGGTAAAGAACACAAAGCTTCCTGCAAGAAGCTTGAGGAGAGAACTATTAGAGAACCATTGGAGCTGTTACATATGGATTTGTTTGGACCTGTCTCTGTGGCAAGTTTAAACAAGAAAAAGTATTGCTTGGTTGTTACAGATGATTGCAGTAGATTCAACTGGGTATTCTTTTTGGGATTTAAAGATGAAACTTTTGATGCTATTCAGACTCTCATAATAGCACTTGAAAACCAATTGAGACTCAAGGTTAGAGGTATTAGATGTGATAATGGGACTGAATTCAAGAACAAGCTTATGGATGAATTTTGTGCAAACAAAGGCATCAAGAGGGAGTTTAGTATTGCAAGAACACCACAGCAGAATGGTGTTGCAGAGAGGAAGAATAGGACTTTGATTGAAGCAGCCAGAACAATGCTTGCAGATTCTCATCTACCTATTCAATTCTGGGCTGAAGCTGTAAGTACTGCTTGCTATGTACTTAACAGAGTATCTGTTACTAAGCCACAGATGAAGACACCTTATGAGTTGCTGATGGGCAACAAACCCAACATTCGTTTTATGAAGCCTTTTGGATGCCCTCTCACTATTTTAAATACAATTGATAATTTGGGGAAGTTTGATGGCAAGTCAGAAGAAGGATACTTATTGGGTTATTGCACTAACAGTAAGGGATTTAGAGTGTACAACAGAGTTACTAAGAAGGTTCAAGATTGTCTTCATGTTGAGTTTTTAGAAGATCAAGTTAATGAGAAAGGTAAAGGTCCTGATTGGATGTTTGATCTTGAAGTTTTAACCCCTTCCATGAACTATGTACCTGTTAGAAATGAAAATCAAGCTGTGCATGATGAAGAAGACTTACAATATGTTGTTCATGGAGTGAATATTAGACCTGATGAAAATCCTGATGTTCCAAAGCAAAGTACTGATGCTCCTAAGCAAAGTACTGTTGCACCACAATCCTCATTGTCTGCTGAGGATCAATCTATTCAAGAAGAACTTAATCAGATGCTTCTTTAAGATGTTTTAGCACATGCTTACACTGATGAACAAAGGAGAGCTTATGAAGAAGCAAAGAAGAAGAAGTCTACAAAGTACTCTCACAATACTTTGGACAGTACTTTCGAACAAAATACTGCTGCACCAGTTGACAGAACTTTAGATGATTTGGATGATTCTACCATGCCTGGATTAGAAGAAACTGATGATGAGTTTGAAGATGAAGGTATTTTCTCAGATAAAGATGCTGATGTTACTAATTTGGAGGATACTTATGGAGTTCCACAGTCTCCAAGCTTAAGGATTCATAAGAATCATCCTTCTGATCAAATCATTGGTCCTTCTACTTCTGGAGTGATGACAAGACACAAAGCTAAGACTTTTTCTACACCTCACAATGCTTTACTTAGCTTTGTGTATAAACAAAACAGGTTGAATTATAAGGACCATCAAACCTGCCTATTTACTTGTTTTATCTCTCAAGAGGAACCCAAGAATATTGCTCAGGCTTTAACTAAAGAAAGCTGGGTTGAAGCTATGCAGGAAGAACTTATTCAATTTAAACTTCAAGAAGTTTGGGTTTTATGTGATCTTCCATATGGGAAGAGAGTTATTGGAACCAGATGGGTTTTCAGAGTTAAGAGAGATGAAAGAGGTAATGTTATCAAGAATAAAGCAAGGTTAGTAGCACAAGGCTACAGACAAGAAAAAGGAGTAGATTATGATGAAGTGTTTGCTCCTGTAGCAAGGATTGAAGCTATTAGAATATTTCTTGCTTTTGCTTCTTATATAGGATTTCAAGTGTACCAGATGGATGTCAAGAGTGCCTTTTTATATGGCAAGATTACAGAGGAAGTTTATGTCAGACAACCTCCTGGTTTTGAAGATCTTAAACACCCAAACAAAGTCTACAAGGTGGTTAAGGCTCTTTATGGCCTTAATCAGGCACCTAGAGCTTGGTATGAGAGACTCTCTACATTCTTATTGCAACATGGATACAGAAGGGGAGCTATTGACAAGACTTTGTTTATCAAGAGAGACAAGAAGGATATCATGTTAGTTCAAGTCTATGTTGATGATATTATCTTTGGAGCTACCAAACAGTCCATGGTTAAGGAGTTTGAGCAGCTGATGCAGAAGGAATTTCAAATGAGTTCAATGGGAGAGTTAACATTCTTTTTGGGACTTCAAGTTAAACAGTCAATGGAAGGAATTTTCATAAGTCAAGACAAGTATGTTACAGACATACTTAAGAAGTTCAATTTTGATGATATGAAGTCTGTTACTACACCTATCAAATCAATTAATTCATTGGGCAAGGATGAAGATGGACAACCAGTTGAAGTCAAGTTATATAAATCCATGATTGGCTCTCTTATGTATCTTACTGCATCAAGGCCTGATATCATGTTTACAGTTTGTTTATGTGCAAGATATCAAGTCTCACCAAAGATCTCTCACATGAATGCAGTGAAGAGAATTTTCTGTTATTTGAAACAACAACCTAAGTTGGGGTTGTGGTATCCAAAAGAGTTACCTTTTCACTTGGAAGCTTTTTTAGATAGTGATTATGCAGGTGATAACTATGATAGAAGATCCACCAAAGGTGGATACCAATATCTTGGAAGAAGATTAGTCTCCTGGCAATGTAAGAAACAAACAATTGCAGCAACATCCTCTACTGAAGCTGAATATGTAGCTGCTGCAAGCTGTTGTGGACAAGTTTTGTGGATGCAGAATCAACTCTTGGACTATGGGTTCAATTTCAAGAATACTCCTATCAATATTGATAATAAGAGTACCATTTGTATTGTGAAGAATCCAGTTTATCATTCCAAGACCAAGCACATACAGATTAGGCATCACTTTATTTGAGATTGCTATGAGCACAGGCTCATTAATGTGGTTAAGGTTCACACAGATGATAATGTAGCTGACTTACTCACCAAAGGTTTTGATGTTTCTAGATTCACTCACTTGGTGGTGAGCATTGGCATGATTAACTACTGAGCTACATTTAAGGGGAGGACTATTTAGTATTAGTATAGTCCTGTGCATTGCTTGAGGGGAGGATATTTACTTAGCTTATACAGAAGAATTTGGAAAAGTACTGTGTTTTTCATCAAAGTACTGCTTGGAAAGTACTGCTTGGGAAAGTACTGCATACGTGGAAGTACTGTTTGTCTTATTTAAAGTATTGTTCCAACGGTAATATTGAGGGGTAATTAATTCTAACGGTCACTTGGTTATTATGGGCTGTGATTTTTCAAATCTCACCTATAAATAACTACTTTCCGATTTTCCCTCTTCTATTGATACTTTAGAATCTTTTCCATATTTCTCTCATCTCCTCTATATTATTCGATTATATTCATTCTTGTGCTTATCTACTCAACAATGGCGAATCGTCCTACAGTTTCGAAGCACAATATGGTGGCTAACTTAGATAAGACTGAAGCGAATGCACTTTTTCATGATATTATTGATTATCTTACTGGATCGCCTATCAGTTATGCTCTGTTAGTAGAGCCGGATATAATTGAGCCATGGATTCAAGAATTTTGGGCTACTGCTGGGGAAAACATGGAGAATGAAGAATTTTACATTAGAGCTACAATTGCTGGCCGAACTGTGAAGATTACTGAGGCCTCTATAAGAGAAGATTTACTGTTTAATGATGCAGATGGGGCTATTCGGTTTGATAAGCAGTTGATTTGGGATACTTTTAGACATATTGGTTATGAAGGATTTTTGAATGAACAAACTTTTAGAAAACAACTCTTTTGTCCTCAATGGAAGTTTTTAGTACATGTGTTGCTTCACTGTATTAGTTCAAAAAGTACTTCATGGGAACAGTTTGGATCAAATATAGTATCTGCTATTGTGGGTTTGGCTACTGATCGTGTTTTTAATTTTTCAAGACTCATTCTTGATGGAATGCTTTCCCACATCACAAATGGTTCAAAGTGGCTTATGTATCCAAGATTTGTTCAAGTATTTCTCAATAAGCAACTTTCTGATGTTCCAAAGCCAACAGATCTTTTACCTGTTGTGATTCAACAAGCCAAAATTTTCACATTTATGGCTAAGAAGAGTGATCAATTCACTGGAAGAGATACTCCTTTAACTACTTCCATGATGGAAGTTGTTGCAGCTGTTAGAGCTGAAGCTGAAGAAGAAGAAGATAGTGAAGGTACTGCACCTGCAAGTACTGCATCTGCAAGTACTGCTTCTCAACATACTGCTTCTGAAAGAGCTGCATCTCAAGAAGGTACTGCATCTCCACAAGGTACTGCTTCTCCTAGTACTGAGGTCCAAGAAGATGTTGCAGTTTCACCTTCTCCATCTCCTCAAAGATCTGTTCCTGCTTCTCCATCAGAGGAACATTCCCCACCTCAAGGAGATGACTCACATACCATACCCCCTGAAGAATTAACACTGGATAATTATGTTTTGACAAGGGAGTTGGTTAAGTTGAAAAAGACTACTAAGGCTCAGGCTAAACAGATAGAGAAATTGAAGCAAAAATTTAGAAGGCTCAAGACTTTTGTGTGGCCTTTGGTTCAAGAATTTCGTATATGGGTCAAAACAAAGAAGAAGGAGCAAAGGCAGTCTAAGAAAGCAAAACGTCAAAAGGTTCATCAACAATCTTCTGTCCAATTGGGGAGGAATTTAGATGAAGAGAATTTGAAAGAAGATGTTGTTAGGGAGAATGAACCTGAAAGTGCTGAAAAGACTGAAGAACAGATCATTCAAGATACTGAGGAACAAGTTCAAGTTAAAAGTACTGATGATCAAGGTACTGAAGATCAAAGTACTGCTTTTCAACAAGGATCTTACAGGCAAGAATTGTTAACACCAAGGTTGTTGAACTTTGAAGAGGAAGCTGGTCCTTCAACAACTGTACATGAAGAAGTTGTTGGTCCCTCAACTGTTATACAAGAGGAGGAAGCTACACTCAAACCCATCCATTCTGCAAGTGATGATGAGTTCATTGCTGTAATTTTGCAAGATTTATCACAACCAAGAGGTGGTGTTACTATTCCAGGAGTGCAAGAAGAAGAACAACAAAGAACTTCTCAACCTGAAATTGATCCTAAGGATAAAGGAAAGGGTGTTCTGGTAGAAACCAATAAGAAAAAGCTAACTTTGGCAGAACTTAGAGCAATTGAAGTTGCTAGGAATGAAGCTGCAGCTAGAAAGCTTCAAGAGGAATTAAATGCTAAAGATAGAGAAGCTCAGGAAGCTGAAGAAGCTCAGAGTAGAGAAGCAGCTAAGAAGTTGCAAGAAGAATTAGATGCTGAAGCTGCTGAACCATTACAGTCACCTACTCCTGTTAGATATATGCCAAGAAGACCTAATTTAGCTAAAGACAGGAATGCTATGATGGCTTATTTGAAAGGTCGAGGGTATAAAGGATTGCAGAAGCTGAATTATGTTGATATGAAAAGATTATATGATGCTGAGACAGAGGCTTATAAGAAAGATGTTGCAGGCGTCAAAGATTTTAAAGATGAAGGTACTTGGACTGAAGCTGAAAGGAAGAAAAATTTAAAAAGAAAAAGAAAAACAGAAGTTAAAGATGTGCAGTTCTCTAAGAAAGAAAGAGTGGAATTAAGATCTGAGACTAGAGATGAACTAAGAAATTATCTCAGAACAATAGATTTTGAATATTCTAAAGAAGATGCTGATATGAAGATGAACAGATCTCAGATTAGTGCTTTTGAAGTTGTGAAATCCAAAGATGGAGATTATATGATTTTTCATAAAGAAGATGAAAGCTTCAAAGTTTTCAATAGGCTATGGGATTTATTGCATATTATAGATAGAGTGGATCTATTCTATTTATATCATGTGGTGAAGGCTTACTTTGAACATAATCCATCAGAAGGAATTGGTTTAGTTCTGCTTGGAGATCTCATAACTATGTGGGAAACTGAAGAGGAAAGCACTGATGAAATTTGGAAGAATCAAGAAAATTGGGAAATTGTCAGCTGGAGATTCTTTGAAGAGTCTGGTGTTCATGTTTTAGAGCTGGAAAATGGTACAATGATACACATGTTTGCAAATAGAAGATATCCTCTTACAGTAGAGCTCATGAGAAGAATGCTAGAGCATGGAATGGAAGTAGAAGAGGATAATGAAATTGCTTGCATGGTCATCAATTTGTTTATCAACTGGACTACCATTGCTGATGATAATGACTGACTGGTATGAATTTCATTGAATACATTATTTTTGATAAAACAGTACTTTATTCAAAGTACTGCTGATCAAACAGTACTTTAATCAAAGTACTGCTTGCAGCTTTTAAACCAGTTAAGTGATTTTTTGAAAGAAACCTTTTTGTTAAATAACATATATTTTGAAACAAATGTTAAATAAAATAAATGGATTTTGAGATGGCAACATCAATAGGTCATCAATCCACCATGGTTACAAAAGGATTGGCTAATCCATGAGCAAACGGCTCTGGTAAAGATATTTCAAATCCGTTTTTAGTTGACAACTTGCTAATAAGTTGTATGGTAATCAACTCGCCATATCAGTTAATGTGAAGAGTTGGCTAGCCCACAAGAAAATGGCTTGTGGTAAAGGCAGTGGAAAAACCATTATTGGTAATTAGTTCACCATTAGATAAAAGAACTAACTAGTCCAGAAGGGTACAGCTTTTGGTAAAGACAACTCAAATCTGTTGATAGCTGATGATTTGCTAAAAATCATATGGTTATCAATGTACCATGGTCTTACACACCAAAACATTTGGCTACTCCAGAGTTAATGGCTTTGGTAAAGAGATCTAAATCCATTAAATTTTCAATGATTCACCTCTCACAGGAGTTAACACACCTGGAAGTGATAAGAATAGTATGCAACTTAAACTGAATTAATGTACAAATTGTCATATGTTGCTGTGTTGCTGAAAAGATGGAGCTTGCTGGATGATGCTGTAAAGGAATAAATTCTAGAGATACTTTGACAAAGCACAGAAACTACAAAGATACAATCCAAAGACTAAGAAACAATCTGTCCTTAAAGATGAAGCTGTTAAAGATAAATTCACAAAGGAACTTGAAGTCAAGCTAGTAGAATTCATGTTAGGGGAGGATTGTTGGGATATGAAAGTGCTGAAGATATGAAAGTACTGAAGATTGATAAAAGTACTGAAAGCTGCAAAAGTACTGGAAAGAGTCAAATAGTCAAAGTACTGCTAAAGATAAAGTCAAAGTACTGCATAACGAAGTCAAAGTACTGCAAGAACAAAGAACTGTTATATTCATTTATAGAAAGTATTGTAACTCTAGAATGTTCTGTATTAGATTACTTGTCGTACAAGGATACAATTTGTAAACCGACTAGGATATCCTTGAGCCTATAAAAGGACTCCTAGATTGGCATTAGAGGTACGAGTTTATGAGTTTTAGAGTTTACGAATTCACAAGTTATTTAGTGTTTTAGAGAGAAGTTCGATATTCTTAGAAGTTGTTTAGAGTATCTGCATAATAAGCAGATTTAGAGTTAATGATAAAAGTTATTCTTCTTAGCTTTGTTAAGTAAATTCCGCGTACTTGATAAAGATTGCTCAGTGTTTCATTGTTAATAACTTAGGATTTATCCGAGGTTATTAAACCTTAACAAGCTATTTAAAGTTAGTTTGATTAAAGTATATCGATCCAACACAAAAAAAAATACATATATAACATTACACTCTAATCTTAGGTATTGATGAACCTACAATTCTTCCTGATTTCTCCCTGTTGCCCCGTAAGTACATGTATATTCCCCATTTTGATCAATGACTCCGCAAACAAGTCAAAAAACTTTTTTCCATCCGAGGAAAATTCCCATACGAGGTCTCGTATTTCCCTTTCTATATCTTCATAAATCAACACATTATCGGAAATTAGAAGTCCTTGTCCTTGTTTGATGTTGCGAAAATAATGGTTGTCAAATCTAGACGGGGTTGCAAAATCTAAGTGTGCTAAAGTGGAGTCTTTTCCTGATTTCGGGCATATTGATTCTAGCACTTGTTGGAACTCGTCGTTGTGGTGGTGATGGTATGAGCTTTTATGCGAGTCTTCATAGTCGTAGATTCTTTGCCTAAAAGTCTCGCATTGTGCCTTCCCAATTGTATGGCTACCTATTTCATGAGAACAAGTAGAGCACAAAAGCTAATGACAGTTATTATGCTAAAGTCTCTGGATGGGAGGGTGTTACAAAAATGAGTCAATTTTGTCATTTTGTTGTTAGAAAAACAAATAAGAGAATGAGCGTAACTCACCTGAAAGAGCAACTAGGTCTTGAATGTTAAGACCTTGATATCGAAAGTTGGCAATGAGAGTTTCTAAAGAAGAATTAGGAGCAGGAAGTAAATGATGTGCACCATTCAAACTTGCTTTCATGGAGTCTCTCCTTCCTAAATATACATTCCACTCGGGCCCACCTCTCTTTCGACATAAAAAGAACGTGTTTCAGGTAAAAGAAATAGTAAATCAGTAAGAAAAACTTAAGAACACTCACTTTGGACAATGTTAAGTTCTCTATATTTTGTTAATTTTTCGCAACGTAAAAGATATAGTGACTTTTACTAGGGAAATAGTTTTTTTCCTAGAGGACTCAGTTTTAATAAATTAAATATATATAAATGTAAAGAAATTAACCAGTGCTACAGCATCCCGAGCAACAATGGCTAGAAGATCTGTACAAGACACGGTACAAGGACACGCTTTTTCAACAAGGTACTTGATCTCATCAATGACTTCAAATCCCCTTAACGAGTTCAAATTAGCTCCCGCTTTCTTTTCACTATGTACACCTTCAAAATCATCTAGTAGAACCGAAGCATCGCAGCCCTGCACATTTTTATCAAATAACAATATTTTAGTACGTTCGTCCGATTTGCATGTTAGAAACACAGAACATTGGACCCACAAAATAGAAATTCAAAATATAGAGACAAAAGAAAGTTTACCATGACGAAACAATCATGGAAATGCAGGCGCAGAAGTGAAGCAGCCATTCTTGGTTCTTTTTGAACTGCAATTTCTACTTGACGTTGAACAATTTCTTCCAACAACGGACATGTTTCTTCATAGTACCCAAGAACAAGAGGTTCATTATCACACAAAATTGTTTTGGTTTGTGATAATACAATCAGTGCTACCAGCAGTGTTACAATATTATTCATCGTTACAGAATCAGAAAAACAAATAAGGAAGGTAAATCTGTTCATGGGTACTAATCATTTCGATCACCTATATAAGTAACCTTCTGTAGTAAACTTTTAATTTTTAATTTTTTTTTATAAAAAGTGAATGGCTTTGACTCTTGCAACTGTTTGACATGTCTTTTTCTTAAGATTTCTAAGCAACTTACCTTTTTGGACAATTTCATGTTAGATCATACAACCCGAAACCGGAGACAATTGCTGTGAAATGGCGTGCATCGAATGCCATAAACTCGCCAATCGCAAAGTATCATTTGAGTCCATTCTTCCTTGTAACCCATAATACTAAACAACCCATTTTAATCTCTTTCATTATACAAACTAAACAAATAATCACATATATAAAATTAAGGATTTGGGTTTTTTATGTACCTTGTAGAAGATGAGACCACCTGATTTGTTGATGATGTATAGACTGTATATTGCTGCCATTTTTCCATCAAATTAATACTGTGATAAAAATTGAAGTGATGAATTAAGTATATTGAGAATCTATGGAAGTGGTCTGAAATTGAATTAAAATAGGTGAAAATGGTAAAAGAAGACCAAGATATTAAAAGGGTAAAAGCAAAAACCGAAATCTTATGGTGCGTTTAGTTGGGGGAAAACACCCTTGTTTTTCACAAAATGTTTTGTGGAAAACAAGGAAAATAGAGATCGCGTTCAAATTATCATTTTCCAATAAAATGTTTTGCAAAACACAAAATCCCCTATTCCTAATCTAACAAGGAAAATTAGAAAACAAAATTTAGTTGTTTTCCTTTGTAACCCCCAACCCTCCCTCTCTTCTTCAAAATAGAAAATACAAATATTAACTAAACGCATTTTATATATTTTCAAGTGTTTTGTGGAGATAAATTTCCCATCCAAATTTTTACAAAACTAGAGATAGAAAACAAGGGAATTTTTTCTCCAACTAAACGCACCCTTAGGATTCAGAAAATAGAGAGGTCGGCTCGGGTGTATGTTGATCGCTTTTCAAGTCGGGCACACTAGTGATCTAGCATAGCATTATAGCTATTGATCTCCTTATTCATTAATAAAAGATCCAAGGTTTCCCATCTATATGAACATACCAGTAGTCCTAATCAATGTTTTTCAACTCATACATAATATGCCTTTATAAACATAGCAAGCCCAAAAAGTGGAGCTTATTTGAGGGATTATGGGCTTATTTGTGTAGAGATTACTTGGACTTTTTGAATCTGCATTTGAAGTTATAAATTAACTAATCCAAACACCCACTTAATACTATAAATGCAGTGATTAAAAGTAAAAAAAATGCATACCAGAAAGAGACTGAAAGCAATGGAGATCAAACGTATCCGCTTCAAGCAACTCGATACCCGTACACCCCATACAAGGACTAAGGACCACAATAAAACCCTATATGAAACTTATGGACCTATAATTTTGTCATTTTTGTGAAATATCAAAATCCTGATTTGTTATGTGTTTCTCATTTCTGCATTCTCTGACACGAGTACAAGCAAATTGATAATTGATCCATAGACCAACATAACCTATAAGGATGATTTAAAAAGTGGGTTATTTCATATACCACTTAGGTAGCATTTCCGTCCAAATTTTTACTTTTAAAGGGAATCTAAATGCCGAAGGAAAATATTTTAGAAGATTGGAATCAAATGAATACAGACCACAAGTTTGTATTTCAATTACGTCGGCTTTTCATGTTTGGTTTGTAGATATATCTTTGGAATTTGGGTGTCAACAGTGTCAGTTACCAGATCGGCAGATCCTACTACGATAGACTTCATTAATTTTTAAGTTCACTTACCATCTCATGAGAAGAAATCTCGTCTTGCCCGGGGATCGGATCTCCTGATGAACCTGAAGTGGTCGCAATTACCAATATTTAAACACAGTTTGTTTTCCAAATATCATACACGATACTATTAATACGAATCCAAAATATATATATATACAGAACCTGCAGCCTCTGCAAAATCATTGGAAGACATCCTTGATAAATTATCATCGTCATCATTTGAGATTATAGAAACAAGCTCACTCTGCAACAAAAATTAATTTAAAAACGATTAGGTTTATACATGTAGTACAGGTCCTTAAAAAAAAAAAAAAAAAAAAAAAAAAAAAAAAAAAAAAAAAAACCGAGTGTGATTCAGTACATTAGTCAAGCGAAACTTCTGACTACGGTCTGGTTCCTTCCTGTCAGTTGCCGCTTTTTGGGAACTAGAAGCATTTCTACCCCGAAACCGGAGACAATTGCTGCGAAATCGCGTGGATCGAATGCCATAAACTCGCCAATCGCAAAGTATCATTTGTATCCATTCTTCCTTGTAACCCATAATCCTAAACAACCCATTTTAATCTCTTTCATTATAAAAACAAACAAATAATTACATATATAAAATTAAGGATTTGTATGTACCTTGTAGAAGATGAGATCACCTGATTTGTTGATGATGTATAGACCGTATATTGCTGCCATTGATACTGTGATAAAAAAATGATATTGAGAATGTATAGAAGTTATCTGAAATTGAATTAAAATAGGGGGTGTAAAACCTGAAAATCTAAAACATAGATAAAGACTAAAATACCCTTGAAATCGAAAGTTATAAAATACGTAAAATACGTTTATAATCATTTAACGAAATTAAAACCTAACTTACGAATAATTAAAACTTAACTAATATGTGTACGTGATCGACGTTTGTACGACGAAGATTTAAACGTTTCGCTAAAGTGTTGGGCCGATTAGTTGGGCCTTGTCATTCGTTATTTGGTGAACCATGTTGGGCCGCGTTTGTTTTGTTCGTGTGGATCAAGAGCCGAAGGCCACTTGGGCCGTGGGTTGTTTTGTTTTGGTTGGACCCAAGCCGAAGCCATACCCCCTCAAAGCCCTAAACCAAAAATGTTACCACCTATAAATATAACTCATTAACTCTAATTTGGAACCCTAGTTTTGGTTGCCTCTTCTTTTCTTTTTGTTCCATTCGGCCGAGTAACAAACACCCTTGGTGTCGCGAGTTCTTGTTCAACGAGCTAAGGTATAACGTGTTTCCTCGCGTTATTTTGATAACACCTAACGTATAATATGTTGTAACTTATTTGTTTAGTCGAATTGTGTTTTTCTTTTGTGGCCGAACCGTGTGAAACCAACAAGAATAAACCATAATGACTTGAACCTTATAATTATTAAAGAGCATGTTATTTGATACGTATTATTTGAATCGGATCATAGTTAGGTCGAGCCATATAAACCGAACCATATATATATATATAACCGAACCATGTGAGAGTTTTGAATGTGTATTAAACGAGTAAAGATCATGTAAACCTAAACCCTAGTTTGAAGTGTGAACCGAATAATGCAAGCCGAACCATAAATGGTTTGTGAACCGTGTCTCATATGCGTGCGTTTTATAAGTCAAGTGAGTTTGTGGATATGTAAACGTAGTACGTGGTCGTATCTAGTCTAAACTATTGTGCATGTGTGTGTAGATGTGTAATTAATCCAAGTAATAAGTAACTTGTGTGTCACATAAAATCATAAACGTGCATGGGAATAAAAGTTGAAGTATAACATGTATATAAGTAATGTATGGTTAAGACATGAAGGTGTTAGGTTAAGTAGCGAGTCATTAAAAGACGTAACATGAAAAGTAAATGCATATTAATGTGATATTAAAAGAAGGAGAAAACCCTAGAACATAATGAGAGTCGATTAGGGTTTGAAGCTAAGAGTGTTAATTCGTTATTTCATGTGTGAGTTATGACGTTTAAACTATTTTCACATTTAACCCTAAACTTTAATAAATGACATAATGAACCCTAATCTACGATATTAATTATAAAACACTTAAGTCTCATTTAATCATAAAACCCTAAAGTATGAAGATCACTGAATACACTAAGTATAAACACCAAATGTTAAAAGATCATTTCGACGATTATGGAATCATAAATAACATGGACGACCGTTATTGTGTATAGGTTCTGAGAAGAAGGAGTAATCCTTTGCTTTCCGTATTTTGCTTTTCGATCATTTGCTTTGGAATAAGGTACAGATATTCTGACCTTTTCAGTAAAGGTTCCTTTTAACGTTTTCTTTCGTTAGCTTTTCTATTAGGGATTCCTAAGCCTTTGCTATGAACCCCATTCCGTTTTGTTTGAGCTGTTGCTTATTTGAACTCTGATTTCTGAATTATGAAACATCTGATTTTGAACTATATGATATGAAAACTCTGATTTTGAAAATATGAATAACCTTCTGATAAAATATGATCTGTGTCAGTTATGACATTCTGATTTGACCTAAGATAGTTTGACACCCGAGCCAAATATTTCACTAGTCATGGGGGTTCCATGTCCGTATCAGTGATGCACTTCTGATATGACTCTAGGGCAGTAGAGTGATGTTCTGCCACGTTCCTGGATGGTGGAGCATATTTTGTATATGTAGGAAGGGGCGTATGGATGCATCCAAGATCTGTTATCTGTTATATTTTATCTGTTATCTGATGATTGATGCTGCGTGCATGCACGTCCTTCATAACTCTGGTAGGTCTCCCCTACAAATGTTGCCTTACGAGAAATGTTGCCTTATGAGAATATGATTATGATCTAATATTTGTTTCTGGGCTCGTGGTAGTTAACTATAAATTTTATTTGAAAATTCTGATTTATACTTTGAAAATGATTATGATTTTGTTATCTTTCGTTTAATTATATTTCATTTTCGATATCGTTTAGTATTCGCTTTGCTTTCATATCTGTTCACTGGGCTTTTGAAGCTCAGCCGCATTTTCTTTTCTTCCGCGGCAGGTATCTATGCATTGGAAGCTGGGTTTTGCTTTGGGATGAGTGCATGAGTTGACTTACCTTAGAGAGATTTAGTTTTGATCCTATGATGCCATTTAAGACTTATTATTACAGATATTTTGTTGGAGTTATTTTTCCGCTGGGACCTATGTATTGAAGTCGTTTTGACTTGAATTATTTCCGCATTTATGTTAAGATTTCTTTTGGATATTTATGTTTGCTTTGATATGACACCATTATTTGTGATTCCTTTACCCTTGTCGGGTCGGGGCGTTACAATTAATGGCATCAGAGCCCAGGTTTACGACTTGTAGTCAGGACCTGTGACATAAGAACCCTAGGTTTTGAGACCCTTAGAGCTTAGGCTTTGACCTGTGAGGATTGGGTAGACTTTAGGTTTCCTTCTGCGAACTTCCATTTCGTATCTCACCTTTGTTCATTTTGCTAATCGTTTGAATATCGTTCAGATGGTTCGAACTCGTACTAACGGTAGCGCTGATGGAGACGATGATATTCCTGGCTTGGATGCTGCGGTTGCCAATGCGCTCAACACTCTTTTCCCTGGTCTTACTACACCTGAGGTGATGACACAGGTGATCAACAACATTCGGAATCAGACTGGTCCTTCGGGTAGTGGTGGAGGAAATCAACCCGTCGGCATTCACACTTGGCTCGAGCATTTCGGTAAGCTCAAGCCTCTTTCTTTTAGCACTGCTGCTACTCCCACTGAGGCCGAGGACTGGATCACTCATATTGAGAAGCTGTTTGAAGTACTGGGTTGTGGAGATGAATTTAAGACCCGTTTGGCTGCATTTAAATTGGAAGGTGATGCTTTGAATTGGTGGAAGGCACTCAAACAGGCGAGAGGAGGAGATGCTTTTGCTATTACTTGTACTTGGGCTGAGTTTCAGACTATCTTCTATAACCGTTACTTCCCTGATGCTGAACAGCAAAGGTATGAGAGGGATTATCAGGCGATTTACCAGTTTGATCATGAGAACTCCAATGAGTACATGGGTAGGTTTATGAGGCTGGTAAGTTTTGTGGGAACGAATGCTGGAGATGGTAGGCGTCAGGCTAAGCACTTCAAGTGGGGATTGAAGAAGTGGGTGTTGGACCGACTGCTTAACACTGAGTATGAGGATGTGTCGGCCTGCAATGACGCAGCTCGTAACATTGAGATCTTTCATGAGGGTTCGAGTTCCAACAAGCGTAACCGCGATGGTGATCGGATTCAAGGTAGGACTCAAAGTAATGATTATAAGGGAAATTCTGGCAGGAGTTATGATTCGAGGGTTCAAGTGGATAGGAGTTATGATCAGCGGGGTCAGTCAGGAAGGAATGTGGACTCTAGGCGCCCGAGGCGAGGAGTCGGATAGCAGAGCTGCAGGTAAGAATGGAAATGGTCGTCAGAATCAAGGTAACAATAACCAGCGTTACAACAAGGATCAGTCGGCTCGAGGAGCATATCAGGGTCGTGCTTCAGGATCTTCTGGTCAGCAAAGGACAGCTGAAGTTTTGCCTCCCCCACCTATCTGTACTTCTTGTGGAAAGGCTCATCCGGGACCGTGTTTTAAGGCCACTGGTGGATGTTTCTCTTGTGGTTCCACTACTCACAAGATCAAGGATTACCCTAAGAGGAACCCGGTGATTCCTGGAAACTACATCAAGCCGCCACCTACTACTGGACGTGTTTATGCTACTACTCGGAATCAGGCGGAGCGCACTTCAGGTACCATTACGGGCACTCTTTTCATTGATGATTTTTCTGTCTTCGCTTTATTTGACACCGGTGCCACACACTCCATTATATCTGTCACATTTGCTAAGAAACTTAATATGAAGCCCAAACCGCTAACGAATCACTTATCGATATCTACGCCTATGAAAAACCATATGATCATTGATCATAAATACGTTAAGTGCCCTCTTCGTTTTGATGATCGTATTCGCTCTGCAAATCTGTATCCTCTCGATATGGTCGACTTTGATATCATTCTAGGCATGGATTGGTTGGCTTATCATAGAGCTTCCATTGACTGCTATGCTAGAACTGTGATCTTTGGAGACATAAAACATCCTGAATTTGTTTTTATGGTTCTCAACCTCTCAAATCTGTTAATTTTATTTCTGCTATGAAGGCACGGACCATGATTGCTCATGGGTGCCAAGGTTTTCTGGCATCTGTTAAGGACACATCTTTGGAGAGTCCTAACATTGAAAACCTTTCTGTTGTTTGTGAATTCACCGACGTTTTTTCCCGATGAACTTCCCGGTCTTCCCCCAGCTAGAGAAGTTGAATTTAGCATTGAGTTAATTCCCGGTGCTTTGAACCGATTTCGAAGGCTCCGTGCAGTATGGCACCTGTAGAATTGAAGGAGTTGAAGGAGCAGCTGCAAGAGATGATAGAAAATGGATTCATTCGACCCAGTGTTTCTCCATGGGGTGCACCTGTCTTGTTTGTGAAGAAGAAGGATGGAAGTATGCGTCTATGTATCGACTACCGTGAACTCAACCGTATTACTATTCGAAACCGTTATCCTCTTCCGCGTATAGATGATTTGTTTGATCAACTACAAGGAGCTAAGTTCTTTTCTAAGATTGATCTGAGATCTGGTTATCACCAGCTACGTGTGAGGGAGCAAGATGTTCCTAAGACCGCGTTTCGTACCAGATATGGTCATTATGAATTCCTCGTTATGCCTTTTGGTTTGACAAATGCGCCTGCTGTGTTTATGGACCTAATGAATCGTGTTTTCCATGAGTTCCTCGACAAGTTCGTTATCGTTTTCATCGACGACATTTTGGTTTACTCCAAGTCTGAAGAAGAGCATGAACAACATCTCCGGATAGTTTTGGAGATTCTGAGGAAGAAGAAGTTGTACGCTAAATTTTTGAAGTGTGAGTTTTGGTTAAAACAAGTCTCTTTCCTTGGTCATATTGTATCTGCTGATGGTATCACCATGGATCCGTCTAAGGTTGAGGCTATCACTAAGTGGCCAAGACCTACGATAGTGACTGAGGTTAGGAGTTTTATAGGACTTGCTGGTTACTACCGACGTTTTGTTGAAGGTTTCTCTCGATTAGCTTTGCCCCTAACCCAACCCGATGAGAAAAGGAGAAAAGTTTGTATGGACGGATGAACGAGAAGAGAGTTTTGAAGAGTTGAAACGGAGATTGGTGTCCGCTCCTATTTTGACTCTTCCATCTGGTTCTAAAGGATTTCAAATTTATAGTGATGCATCTAAGAAAGGATTAGGTACGTGTTTTGATGCAACATGGAAAAGTAATAGCTTATGCTTCAAGGCAGCTGAAACCGTATGAGGAGAATTACCCAACTCATGACCTTGAGTTAGCTGCTGTGGTGTTCGCATTGAAGATCTGGAGACATTACTTGTATGGAGAGACGTGTGATATTTTCACTGACCATAAGAGTCTCAAGTATATTTTCACTCAGAAAGAACTTAACATGAGACAAAGAAGATGGTTAGAACTTCTTAAGGATTATGACACCAACATTCAGTACCATCCAGGTAAGGCTAACGTAGTTGCTGACGCACTTAGTCAAAAATCAGGCATTCTTGCAAGTATTGAGATTGAACCTAGGATTATTCGTGACTTAGAGCGTTTGGATGTTGAGTTATGCGCACGAGGTTTTGAGGATACTGGGCTAGTATGAAGGTGGAGTCAAACCTTATACTTTGCAAATTAAGGAAGCTGAGAAAGATGACGGCGAGCTGTGGGCCATAGCGCAAAATGTTGAAGAAGGTAAGCAGACGGAGTTTAAGGTTGATAATGACGGAATTGTATGGTATGAAGATAGGCTCTGTGTTCCTAATGATTCGGTACTTCGCGAGAAAGTTATGACTGAAGCTCATAGTTCTCCTTTCACTATCCATCCTGGTTCTACCAAGATGTATAGGGATTTGAAAAAGTACTTCTGGTGGAATGGCATGAAGCAAGATGTGGCGACGTTTGTGTCGAAGTGCATGATTTGTCAGCAGGTTAAGATTGAACATCAAAGGGCTAGTGGACTGTTGCAACCATTGGATATTCCGACATGGAAGTGGGATAAGATATCTATGGATTTTGTGACTGGACTACCTCTTTCTCGGAAGAAGCATGATGCGATTTGGGTAGTTGTTGATCGACTAACCAAATCGGCTCATTTCTTACCAATTAGAAAGGATTATGGTATTGGTAGATTGGCGGAAATTTTTCATCAAGAGATAGTTAGACTTCATGGTACTCCGGCATCTATTGTGTCCGACAGAGATCCGCGTTTTACTTCGTTTCGGAAAGGTTTGCAAAAAAGCTTGGGGTACTCGACTTAATTTTAGTACGGCATTTCATCCTCAAACATGGTCAGTCGAGAGGACTATTCAGACCTTAGAGGACATGCTAAGGGCTTGTGCTTTAGAATGGACGGGCATCTGGGATGAATATTTGTGTTTAGTAGAGTTTGCATACAACAACAGTTGGCATGCTAGCATTAAGGCATCACCATTTGAACTTCTTTAAGGGAGAAAATGTAGGTCACCTACTTGTTGGGATGAAGTAGGTGAACGTTTAATTGAAGGTCCGGAAATGATTGAGATCAGTAATGAGAAAGTAGCTATTGCTAGAGAAAAGTTGAAGGAGGCTAGGTCTCCGTAAAGGAAAAGTTATCTTACAAGCATCGTCGTGACTTAGAATTTCGGGTTGGAGATCGTGTATTTTTGAAAGTCTCGCCGTTTATAGGTGTGAAATGTTTTGGAATCAAGGGCAAGCTTAGTCCTCGATTCATCGGTCCGTTTGAAATTTTGGAGCGTATAGGAGAAGTTTCGTATCGGTTAGCACTTCCGCCTCAGTTATCGCATGTTCATGATGTTTTCCATGTATCTCTCCTAAGGGGATACAATTATCATCCGTTACACGTTGCTTCTTATCCGTTTGATCAAATTCAATCCGATATGTCTTATTCTGAAGAACCGGAAGCTATTTTAGAAGGACAAGAAAGAGTCATGAGAAACAAAGTCATTCCGTTCGTTAAGATTCTTTGGAAAAATCACCCGGAGCGTGAGGCTACTTGGGAAACCGAAGAGTCGATGCGAGCTAGTTATCCTCATTTCTTTGAATAGTTCGGTATGTTCTCATTTCGTTTTCGTTTCGTTTCATTCAATTTTCGAGGACGAAAATTCTTATTTTAGAGGGGAAGAGTTGTAAAACCTAAAAATCTAAAACATAGATAAAGACTAAAATACCCTTGAAATCGAAAGTTATAAAATACGTAAAATACGTTTATAATCATTTAACGAAATTAAAACCTAACTTACGAATAATTAAAACTTAACTAATATGTGTACGTGATCGACGTTTATACGACGAAGATTTAAACGTTTCGCTAAAGTGTTGGGCCGATTAGTTGGGCCTTGTCATTCGTTATTTGGTGAACCATGTTGGGCCGCGTTTGTTTTGTTCGTGTGGATCAAGAGCCGAAGGCCACTTGGGCCGTGGGTTGTTTTGTTTCGGTTGGACCCAAGCCGAAGCCATACCCCCTCAAAGCCCTAAACCAAAAATGTTACCACCTATAAATATAACTCATTAACTCTAATTTGGAACCCTAGTTTTGGTTGCCTCTTCTTTTCTTTTTGTTCCATTCGGCCGAGTAACAAACACCCTTGGTGTCGTGAGTTCTTGTTCAACTAGCTAAGGTATAACGTGTTTCCTCGTCTTATTTATTAACACCTAACGTATAATATGTTGTAACTTGTTTGTTTAGTCAAATTGTGTTTTTCTTTTGTGGCGGCAGGTGGAAACCAACAAGAATAAACCATAATGACTTGAACCTTATAATTATTAAAGAGCATGTTATTTGATACGTATTATTTGAATCGGATCATAGTTAGGTCGAGCCATATAAACCGAACCATATATATATATATATAACCGAACCATGTGAGAGTTTGAATGTGTAAACGAGTAAAGATCATGTAAACCTAAACCCTAGTTTGAAGTGTGAACCGAATAATGCAAGTAGAACCATAAATGGTTTTGTGAACCGTGTGTCTCATATCGTCGTTTTATAAGTCAAGTGAGTTTGTGGATATGTAAACGTGATGCGTGGTCATATCTAGTCTAAACTATTGTGCATGTGTGTGTAGATGTGTAATTAATCCGAGTAATAAGTAACTTGTGTGTCACATAAAATCATAAACGTGCATGGGAATAAAAGTTGAAGTATAACATGTATATAAGTAATGTATGGTTAAAACATGAAGGTGTTAGGTTAAGTAGCAAGTCATTAAAAGGCGTAACATGAAAAGTGTGCATATTAATGTGATATTAAAAGAAGGAAAACCCTAGAACATAATGAGAGTTGATTAGGGTTTTGAAGCTAAAGTGTTAATTCGTTATTTCATGTGTGAGTTATGGCGTTTAAACTATTTTCACATTTAACCCTAAACTTTAATAAATGACATAATGAACCCTAATCTACGATATTAATTATAAACACTTAAGTCTCATTTAATCATAAAACCCTAAAGTATGAAGATCATTGAATACACTAAGTATAAACACCAAATGTTAAAAGATCATTTAAGCGATTATGGAATCATAAATAACATGACGACCGATTAATGTGTATAGGTTGTGAAGAAGGAGTAATCCTTTGCTTTCGTATTTCGCTTTTGATCATTTGCTTTGGAATAAGGTACAGATATTCGACCTTTTCGTAAAGGTTCCTGCGTTTTCTTTTCGTTAGCTTTTCTATTAGGGTTTCCTAAGCCTTTGCTATGAACCCCATTCCGTTTTGTTTGGTTATTTGCTTATCTGAACTCGATTTCGAATTATGAAACATCGATTTTGAACTATATGATATGAAAACTCGATTTTGAAAATATGAATAACCTTCGATAAAATATGATCTGTGTGGGTTATGACATTCGATTTGACCTAAGATAGTTTGACACCCGAGCCAAATATTTCACTAGTCATGGGGGTTCCATGTCCGTATCATGATGCACTCGATATGACTCTAGGGCGATAGAGTGATGTTGTTACGCCGCGTTCCCGGATGGTGGAGCATATTTTTGTATATGTAGGAAGGCGTTATGGATGCATCAAGATCTGTTATCTACATTATATTTTATCTGTTATCGATGATTGATCTTTGCGTGCATACCGTCCTTCATAACTCTGGTAGGTCTCCCTTACAAATGTTGCCTTACGAGAAATGTTGCCTTATGAGAATATGATTATGATCTAATATTTGTTTTACGGGCTCGTGGTAGTTAACTATAAATTTTATTTGAAAATTACGATTTATACTTTGAAAATGATTATGATTTTGTTATCTTTCGTTTAATTATATTTCATTTTCGATATCGTTTAGTATTCGCTTTGCTTTCATATCTGTTCCTGGGGCTTTTGAAGCTCAGCCGCATTTTCTTTTCTTCAGCGGCGGTATCTAAGCATTGAAAGCTGGGTTTTGCTTTGGGATGAGTGCATGAGTGGACTTACCTTAGAGATTTAGTTAGCTTTGATCTTATGATGCCATTTAAGACTTATTATTTAGATATTTTGTTGGAGTTATTTTCATTTGGGACCTATGTATTGAAGGCGTTTTGACTTGAATTATTCCGCATTTATGTTAAGATTTCTTTTGGATATTTATGTTTGCTTTGATATGACACCATTATTTGTGATTCCTTTACCCTTGTCGGGTTAGGTTACAATTTATGGCATCGAGCCCGGGTTCACGACTTGTAGTGGGACTGTGACATATGACCCTAGGTTTTGAGGCCCTTAGAGCTTAGGATTTGACCTGTGAGGATTGGGTAGACTTTAGGTTTCCTTCTGCGAACTTCCATTTCATTATCACCTTTGTTCATTTTGCTAATCGTTTGAATATCGTTCGGATGGTTCAACTTCGTACTAACTGATAGCGGGATGGAGACGATGATATTCCTAGCGGATGCTGCGGTTGCTAATGCGCTCAACACTCTTTTCCACGGTCTTACTACACACGAGGTGATGACACGGTGATCAACAACATTCGTCGACTGGTCCTTGAAGGTGGTGGAGGAAATCAACCCGTCGGCATTCACACTTGGCTCGAGCATTTGGTAGCTCAAGCCTCTTTCTTTAACCTTCTGCTGCTACTCCCCGGTAGAGGACTGGATCACTCATGTTGAGAAGCTGTTTGAAGTATTGGGTTGTGGAGATGAATTTAAGACCCGTTTGGCTGCATTTAAATTGGAAGGTGATGCTTTGAATTGGTGGAAGGCACTCAAACAGGCAAGAGGAGGAGATGCTTTTGCTATTACTTGTACTTGGGCTGAGTTTCGGACTATCTTCTATAACCGTTACTTCCACGATCTTGGCGGCAAAGGTATGAGAGGGATTATCGAGGCGATTTACCGGTTTGATCATGAGAACTCAATGAGTACATGGGTAGGTTTATGAGGCGGTAAGTTTTGTGGGAGCGATTGCTGGAGATGGTAGGCGTCAAGCTAAGCACTTCAAGTGGGGACTGAAGAAGTGGGTGTTGGACCGGCCCTTACTGAGTATGAGGATGTGTCCTGCTGCAAGCCGACTCGTAACATTGAGATCTTTCATGAGGGTTCGGGTTCCACAAGCGTAACGCGATGATGATGTCGGATTCAAGGTAGGACTCAAAGTAATGATTATAAGGGGAAGTGCAGGGAGTTATGATTCGAGGGTCAAGTGGATAGGAGTTATGATCAGAGGGTCGGTGGAAGGAATGTGGACTCTACAGTAGAGTCGAGGATAGCGAGAAGTTGGCGGTAAGAATGGAAATGATCGTCGAGAATCAAGGTAACAATAACCGCGTTACAACAAGGATCACCGTCGGCTCGAGGATCATATCGGTCGTGCTTCAGGGATCTTCCGGTCGCCAAAGGGACAGCCAAGTTTTGCCTCCCCTACCTATCTGTACTACTTGTGGAAAGGCTCATCCGGGACCGTGTTTTAAGGCCACTGGTGGATGTTTCTCTTGTGGTTCCACTACTCACAAGATCAAGGATTACCCTAAGAGGAACCCTAAGGATTCCCCGAAACTACATCAAGCCGCCACCTACTCTGGACGTGTTTATGCTACTACTGGAATCGTGCAGGAGCCACTTCAGGTACCATTATGGGCACTCTTTTCATTGATGATTATTCTGTCTTCGTTTTATTTGACACCGGTGCCACACACTCCATTATATCTGTCACATTTGCTAAGAAACTTAATATGAAGCCCAAACCGCTAACGAATCACTTATCGATATCTACGCCTATGAAAAACCATATGATCATTGATCATAAATACGTTAAGTACCCTCTTCGTTTTGATGATCGTATTCGCTCTGCAAATCAGTATCCTCTCGATATGGTCGACTTTGATATCATTCTAGGCATGGATTGGTTGGCTTATCATAGAGCTTCCATTGACTGCTATGCTAGAACTGTAATCTTTGGAGACATAAAACATCCTGAATTTGTTTATTATGGTTCTCAACCTCTCAAATCTGTTAAGTTTATTTCTGCTATGAAGGCACGGACCATGCTTGCTCATGGGTGCCAAGGTTTTCGGGCATCTGTTAAGGACACATCTTTGGAGAGTCCTAACATTGAAAACCTTTCTGTTGTTTCCATGAATTCACCGCACGTTTTCCGATGAACTTCCCGGTATTCCCCCAGCTAGAGAAGTTGAGTTTAGCATTGAGTTAATTCCCCGTGCTGAACCGATTTTGAAGGCTCCGCAGTATGGCACCTGTAGAACTGAAGGAGTTGAAGGAGCAGCTGCAAGAGATGACAGAAAATGGATTTATTCGACCCAGTGTTTCTCCATGGGGTGCACCTGTCTTGTTTGTGAAGAAGAAGGATGGAAGTATAGCGTCTATGTATCGATTACCGTGAACTCAACCGTATTACCATTCGAAACCGTTATCCTCTTCCGCGTATAGATGATTTGTTTGATCAACTACAAGGAGCTAAGTTCTTTTCTAAGATTGATCTGAGATCTGGTTATCACCATACGTGTGAGGAGCAAGATGTTCCTAAGACCGAGTTTCGTACCAGATATGGTCATTATGAATTCCTCGTTATGCCTTTCGGTTTGACAAATGCGCATGCTGTGTTTATGGACCTAATGAATCGTGTTTTCCATGAGTTCCTCGACAAGTTCGTTATCGTTTTCATCGACGACATTTTGGTTTACTCCAAGTCTGAAGAAGAGCATGAACAACATCTCCGGATAGTTTTGGAGATTCTGAGGAAGAAGAAGTTGTACGCTAAATTTTTGAAGTGTGAGTTTTGGTTAAAACAAGTCTCTTTCCTTGGTCATATTGTATCTGCTGATGGTATCACCATGGATCCGTCTAAGGTTGAGGCTATCACTAAGTGGCCAAGACCTACGATAGTGACTGAGGTTAGGAGTTTTATAGGACTTGCTGGTTACTACCGACGTTTTGTTGAAGGTTTCTCTCGATTAGCTTTGCCCCTAACCCAACTGATGAGAAAAGGAGAAAAGTTTGTATGGACGGATGAACGAGAAGAGAGTTTTGAAGAGTTGAAACGGAGATTGGTGTCCGCTCCTATTTTGGCTCTTCCATCTGGTTCTAAAGGATTTCAAATTTATAGTGATGCATCTAAGAAAGGATTAGGCTGTGTTTTGATGCAACATGGAAAAGTAATAGCTTATGCTTCAAGGCAGCTGAAACCGTATGAGGAGAATTACCCAACTCATGACCTTGAGTTAGCTGCCGTGGTGTTCGCGTTGAAGATCTGGAGACATTACTTGTATGGAGAGACGTGTGATATTTTCATCGACCATAAGAGTCTCAAGTATATTTTCACTCAGAAAGAACTTAACATGAGACAAAGAAGATGGTTAGAACTTCTTAAGGATTATGACACCAACATTCAGTACCATCCAGGTAAGGCTAACGTAGTTGCTGACGCACTTAGTCAAAAATCAGGCATTCTTGCAAGTATTGAGATTGAACCTAGGATTATTCGTGACTTAGAGCGTTTGGATGTTGAGCTATGCGTACGAGGTTTTGATGGATACTGGGCTAGTATGAAGGTGGAGTCAAACCTTATACTGCAAATTAAGGAAGCTCAAAAAGATGACGGCGAGCTGTGGGCCATAGCGCAAAATGTTGAAGAAGGTAAGCAGACGGAGTTTAAGGTTGATAATGACGGAATTGTATGGTATGAAGATAGGCTCTGTGTTCCAATGATTCGTACTTCGCGAGAAAGTTATGACTGAAGCTCATAGTTCTCCTTTCACTATCCATCCTGTTTCTACCAAGATGTATAGGGATTTGAAAAGTACTGTGGAATGGCATGAAGCAAGATGTGGCGACGTTTGTGTCGAAGTGTATGATTTGTCACCAGGTTAAGATTGAACATCAAAGGGCTAGTGGACTATTACAACCATTGGATATTCCGACATGGAAGTGGGATAAGATATCTATGGATTTTGTGATGGACTACCTCTTTCTCGGAAGAAGCATGATGCGATTTGGGTAGTTGTTGATCGACTAACCAAATCCGCTCATTTCTTACCAATTAGAAAGGATTATGGTATTGGTAGATTGGCGGAAATTTTTCAGCAAGAGATAGTTAGACTTCATGGTACTCCGGCATCTATTGTGTCCGACAGAGATCCGCGTTTTACTTCTCGTTTCTGCAAAGGTTTGCAAAAAGCTTGGGGTACTCGACTTAATTTCAGTACGGCATTTCATCCTCAAACATGATGGTCACAGAGAGGACTATTCGGACCTTAGAGGACATGCTAAGGGCTTGTGCTTTAGAATGGACGGCAAGCACTGGATGAATATTTGTGCCTAGTAGAGTTTGCATACAACAACAGTTGGCATGCTAGCATTAAGGCAACACCATTTGAACTTCTTTAAGTGGGAGAAATGTAGGTCACCTACTTGTTGGGATGAAGTAGGTGAACGTTTAATTGAAGGTCCAGAAATGATTGAGATCAGTAATGAGAAAGTAGCTATTGCTAGAGAAAAGTTGAAGGAGGCTAGGTCTCGTTAGAAAAGTTATGCCGACAAGCATCGTCGTGATTTAGAATTTCGGGTTGGAGATCGTGTATTTTTTAAAGTCTCGCCGTTTATAGGTGTGAAATGTTTTGGAATCAAGGGCAAGCTTAGTCCTCGATTCATCGGTCCGTTGGAAATTTTGGAGCGTATAGGAGAAGTTTCGTATCGGTTAGCACTTCCGCCTCAGTTATCGCATGTTCATGATGTTTTCCATGTATCTCTCCTAAGGGGATACAATTATCATCCGTTACACGTTGCTTCTTATCCGTTTGATCAAATTCAATCCGATATGTCTTATTCTGAAGAACCGGAAGCTATTTTAGAAGGACAAGAAAGAGTCATGAGAAACAAAGTCATTCCGTTCGTTAAGATTCTTTGGAAAAATCACCTGGAGCGTGAGGCTACTTGGGAAACCGAAGAGTCGATGCGAGCTAGTTATCCTCATTTCTTTGAATAGTTCGGTATGTTCTCATTTCGTTGTTGTTTCATTCAATTTTCGAGGACGAAAATTCTTATTTTAGAGGGGAAGAGTTGTAAAACCTAAAAATCTAAAACATAGATAAAGACTAAAATACCCTTGAAATCGAAAGTTATAAAATACGTAAAATACGTTTATAATCATTTAACGAAATTAAAACCTAACTTACGAATAATTAAAACTTAACTAATATGTGTACGTGATCGACGTTTGTACGATTTAAGATTTAAACATTTCGCTAAAGTGTTGGGCCGATTAGTTGGGCCTTGTCATTCGTTATTTGGTGAACCATGTTGGGCCGCTTTTGTTTTGTTCGTGTGGATCAGAGTCAAGGCCACTTGGGCCGTGGGTTGTTTTGTTTCGGTTGGACCCAAGCCGAAGCCATACCCACCTCAAAGCCCTAAACCAAAAATGTTACCACCTATAAATATAACTCATTAACTCTAATTTGGAACCCTAGTTTTGGTTGCCTCTTCTTTTCTTTTTGTTCCATTCGGCCGAGTAACAAACACCCTTGGTGTCGCGAGTTCTTGTTCAACGAGCTAAGGTATAACGAGTTTCCTCGTCTTATTTTGATAACACCTAACGTATAATATGTTGTAACTTGTTTGTTTAGTCGAATTGTGTTTTTCTTTTGTGGCCGAACCGTGTGAAACCAACAAGAACAAACCATAATGACTTGAACCTTATAATTATTAAAGAGCATGTTATTTGATACGTATTATTTGAATCGGATCATAGTTAGGTCGAGCCATATAAACCGAACCACATATATATATATATATATAACCGAACCATGTGAGAGTTTTGAATGTGTATTAAACGAGTAAAGATCATGTAAACCTAAACCCTAGTTTGACGTGTGAACCGAATAATGCAAGCCGAACCATAAATGGTTTGTGAACCGTGTCTCATATGCGTGCGTTTTATAAGTCAAGTGAGTTTGTGGATATGTAAACGTAGTACGTGGTCGTATCTAGTCTAAACTATTGTGCATGTGTGTAGATGTGTAATTAATCCGAGTAATAAGTAACTTGTGTGTCACATAAAATCATAAACGCGCATGGGAATAAAAGTTGAAGTATAACATGTATATAAGTAATGTATGGTTAAGACATGAAGGTGTTAGGTTAAGTAGCGAGTCATTAAAAGACGTAACATGAAAAGTAAATGCATATTAATGTGATATTAAAAGAAGGAGAAAACCCTAGAACATAATGAGAGTCGATTAGGGTTTGAAGCTAAGAGTGTTAATTCGTTATTTCATGTGTGAGTTATGACGCTTAAACTATTTTCACATTTAACCCTAAACTTTAATAAATGACATAATGAACCATAATCTACGATATTAATTATAAAACACTTAAGTCTCATTTAATCATAAAACCCTAAAGTATGAAGATCATTGAATACACTAAGTATAAACACCAAATGTTAAAAGATCATTTCGATGATTATGGAATCATAAATAACATGGACGAATCGTTAATGTGTATAGGTTTTGAGAAGAAGGAGTAATCCTTTGCTTTCCGTATTTTTGCTTTTCGATCATTTGCTTTGGAATAAGGTACGGATATTCGACCTTTTCAAGAAGGTTCCTTTTAACGCTTTCTTTCGTTAGCTTTTCTATTAGGGATTCCTAAGCCTTTGCTATGAACCCCATTCCGTTTTGTTTGAGCTGTTGCTTATCTCGAACTCGATTTCTGAATTATGAAACATCCGATTTTGAACTATATGATATGAAAACTCTGATTTTGAAAATATGAATAACCTTCTGATAAAATATGATATGTGTCGCTTATGACATTCTCGATTTGACCTAAGATAGTTTGACACACGAGCCAAATATTTCACTAGTCATGGGGTTCCATGTCCGTATCGGTGATGCACTTCGATATGACTCTAGGGCAGAGAGTGATGTTCGCCACGTTCGGATGGTGGAGCATATTTTGTATATGTAGGAAGGGGCGTATGGATGCATCCAAGATGCTATCCGTTATATGTTATCTGCTATCGATGATTGATGCTGCGTGCATGCACGCCCTTCATAACTCGTAGGTCTCCCTACAAATGTTGCCTTACGAGAAATGTTGCCTTATGAGAATATGATTATGATCTAATATTTGTTTCTGGGCTCGTGGTAGTTAACTATAAATTTTATTTGAAAATTCTGATTTATACTTTGAAAATGATTATGATTTTGCTATCTTTCGTTTAATTATATTTCATATTCGATAACGTTTAGTATTCGCTTTGCTTTCATATCTGTTCACTGGGCTTTTGAAGCTCAAACACATTTTCTTTTTCTTCCGCGGTATCTAAGCATTGGAAGCTAGGTTTTGCTTTGGGATGAGTGCATGAGTGGACTTACCTTAGAGAGATTTAGTTTTGATCCTATGATGCCATTTAAGACTTATTATTACAGATATTTTGTTGGAGTTATTTTTCCACTGGGACCTATATATTGAAGTCGTTTTGACTTGAATTATTTCCGCATTTATGTTAAGATTTCTTTTGGATATTTATGTTTGCTTTTATATGACACCATTATTTGTGATTCCTTTACCCTTGTCGGGTCGGGGCGTTACAGGGGGAATATATAAAAGAGGGTAAAAGCAAAAACCAAAATCTTGGATTAATAAAATAGAGAGAGGTCGGGTGTATCTTGATGGCTTTTTTGGATAGGGTGTGTGTTTGAATCTTTATTGAGAAGATTATGAGTAAAAAGAAGCAGTCTTATGAAAAGAAGCAGCAGTCTTATGAGTTTTACCCAATTTTTATTGTATAGAATAATTTATTATAAAAAGTACCTGTACTTACAAGTATTATGTAAAATGACAAAAAAATCCTTTTTAAAAAATACGGTTGCCCAGCGCTTTTTAGTTGCCCAAAAAACAATACCTTACACATACGGGACACTTGTCGCAATGTGGTTGCGTTGCCCAATGACAGCGGTTGCCCTCGGTCTATTTTCAAATTTAAAATAAAAGTGGTCTATAAAGTGATATGCATCAGGGCGCGCGGTCTATTTGTGTCATTTTCCCTTTAATTAATTAACTGATAAAGCAAGTAAAGGCAAAGGTGTAATCAATAGAGGAGAGTGGTTCTAACCTAGTTATTCAACCTAGCTAGTAATGTATACGTCTAATTACTTCCAATTACTTCAGGTGGGGTCAAATTCGAGAGGACATCATTTGGTCAATTCGCCCTAACCTATCAGCAAAGATGCCACCACTAGAGAAGTCAGGTGTCCCCTCATAAGTCCAGCTTGTTCCTGTCCCTAAGCTGAGTCATTAAGTACCGCTACATGCTAGACTTATAATAGTGAGTGCCCGATCGTAAGCAACTTAAACACTCACCCCTTAATTCTTAAGTTCATCCAAACGGTAGGTGATCAGTTGGTCAAATCGCACAAGTAGAAAGGGTCGTCAGTTGGTCATATCTTACCCTTCCCGTCTCAGTCTACTCACTTAGGGTTAGTTGGTCATATCTCCTAAGAAACTAGCCTCTACCGCCATTCAAAACTACCGAAACAAGGGTAGCTACCAATAAACTATGCATGCATACACTTAGAAATAATTATGCAGAAGTAATATAAACGCAAACAAAAAAATTAAGGAGTCATAACTAGGCCAGCACTAAGAGGTGCTTTGATGAGTGTCTAAATACTCATCATTTTTGTACAATATAAACTGCAAAATCATCTGAAAACACTCAAAAATGCATCAAAATGATGAAAATATCACAAATCAGTGTTTTATGTGTTTTAAATGCAAAAATATCAAAATCAGATGAAAAACATATCAAATTTGCAAAAATTGCAGTTTTAGTCCCCCAAGTTTCGAAAATTGTCAAAAATAGTCCCTGAATCAAAATTTCAAAAGAAAAATCACCAAAGGTCCTTTTAAAATCATAAGTTGTCAAATTTAGTCCTTTGGTGAAAAATATCAAAAGTTTGAGAAAATTACAAGTTTGGTCCTTCAACTTTGAAAATTGGCAGAAATGGCCCCTGGAAAATTGCAAAATGGCAAGTTTGGTCCTTATACTTTTGAAGGTTGTCACTTGTGGTCCTTTGGAATACTTTTCGAATTGGCGCCTAGGTCCTCCAAATTTCAGAAGTTACACAAATGGCCCTTATGTTTTAAACCTTGTCTAAACCCAATTTGGACCCTTGCACCATCTATTGGACCCCTGTCATTTATCCCATTTTGAACCCCCCCCCAATATAATACTCCCGGTCAAATCCCACTTGGCGCTTTTTCTTTCTTCCACTGCTTCGCAAAAACACCGCAACACACAATTGCCTCCCCTCCAGCTCATTTCTCCACCCAACCTTATCACTCCAAACACAAGAATCCAAGAAACAATAACTCTTCACCTCTCCCACACTCAATCTCCTCAATGTTAAAAACCCTTTTCCCGCCAAAAACAATCAATGGCCAAAAATGAACTTAAGACATCCAAGGGTCAAAAAGAGTGGTGGGAATCAATCAAGGAAGGGAGAGAAAGCATCCAGAGCTATAAAAGAGGCAAGAGAAGAGGAGGAAGCCAAGTAGTTAGTTATATAAAATTTTCTTAATGTCTTTTTTTAGCTAAACATGTATTAACTAGTTCTCATTTGTATTTTTCAGTTTATTTGTATCAAACAAAGGCATTCAAGTGATTTGCAACTCTGTTTAAGTTTTAATTCAAGTTAATGTTCATTTTCATCTTTTAAGCTCACTGTTGAAATTTCAACTCTCAAATCCCTGTGTCAAAAATGTTAGAAGCTTATTTATAAGTTTAAACAAGCTTATGATAGCTTATTAAAGCTTCCTACAAGCTCATATTACAATTTTAAGCAGTTTTATCCCATGGTCAATGAAAGTCAATCTTGGACTCTATGTGAAATGGAAGCTGATATGGGATGTTGCAGTGGTGTAAATGGTTTGATTAGTATCATTTAGCATAGGTTTGGGTTTGGTTTTAATCTGCACACCAGCTGGGTACCTGTGAGTGTCTGTTTTACTTTTGCATTTTCAAGTCATTTTGCAGTTTCATGCTTCTCTTGTATTTATGATCATTTGTAGTTTTAGCCTGCTTATATAGTTTTATTTAAGTTATGTAAACTCTGTTTGATCACTGTAATTGGCTAGTTCAGTGGTAATTTTATTTTAAGTTCTAATCAGTGATAATAAAGAGTGTTTGGAATTGCTACACTTACTGTTTTAGAGGCCTATTCAGTAGTTGTCTTTTGTTGTTTCAAGTTTGCTAAGTCCAATTGAGTCCTTATCTGTCTTGTTCTTGCACCCAAATAAGCTCAAAGTCAAAATTGTACTTTAAGTGCTTTAGCAGCTTTACTGTTGGTATTTTAAGGAATCCTATTCTTGTTTTGTGTTTAGAGTACTTAGATTTAGATTGCTTTAGTCTTATTTCTTCCATTAAACAGCTATATCAGTCCTTAAATCATGATCAAACTTCATTTAAGTCAACTTTTCAGTTTTGTATAAAAGTCAAAAATTCCAAAATCTCAGTTTTGGCCAACTGAGAGTGATTTTTCATGAGCTCAGTTCTGGGCCAATTTCAATGTAACTTGTGGTTTTGAAAAGTACTCTTGGTCTATTTTCTTATGTGTATTTTACAGGATTTTTGTGATTTTTTCTACAAGCTCAATAGAGCTTGTCAAATAAGGTCCAAGTGCCTGTGCAGAGTACATGGCCTGCATGTTTATGCAGGTTTTGAAAGGTCTCGCATTGTGTTTCATTTTGGCTCACCTAGGTCTGTAATTTAGTTTACAAGGTCTCAACCAGGTCTAGAGTAGATCCCAAGTTCTGGTTTTAGGTTTTAGCTTATTGGTGAGCTTATGCATAAGCTCAAAGTAGCCCTCACCACTATTTTACTTATTAGATCAATTAATCAAATCTATTGAGCTTGTGAATCAGAGGTTGTAGCTTGTTTAAACTTGTTCCATCTTAGTTACTTTAGCATACTGCATCTTGTGTATCAGTTTGGTGGCTTTTGAATTTCATTTGCTTATCAAAGTGCTTATTTCAATAAGCACTTGGTCATCAGTTGCTTATTCCTCCACACATGCACCTGTTTTTTTTTTTTCCTTTATTCCTTATATTATTTTAGACTTTTCCTGAAATTTTCAGATTTTTCTAAGGTGTTTTGCTATTTTTCTTAATTTAAATTAGTTTTTAAGACTTTTTAAATAGCATTTAATATAAAAAATTAAGAAAAGCTTCAAAAAAATAATTTTTCAATTTTCTTAAGTTTAGATAAATATAAAAAGCCAAAAAATTATTTTTCCATATTTTTCTTAGTTAAATTTGTATTTTTAAATAATTTAATTAGTTTTAAATAGTTTTAAATTCATAAAAAATAGAAAAATAATCAGAAAAATATAAAAATAGTTTTGAAAATTCTAGTTTGTTATTTTAGACTTTTCTAAGTCTTAATTTTATTTTTCTAGCTTTATTTCCTAATTTCTTGTATTTTAGGTAATTATTAAATAGTTAAAAATAGTTTTTAATTAATAATAATTAGATAAATAGTTGTAAAAATAATTTTCTTTTTCTAATAATTTTCTTATATAATTAGGATTGTAAAAATGTATTTTCTATATACATAGGTATTTTCCTTCTTTATTTTCACGTTTTATTTTGATTACGTAGTTTTAATTTAAACGTAACTTTTAGGTTTTAAACGTTCATCACTTTAAATATAGTGATAGCGTTTATTTAATATCTTTTATCTTTTTAATTTTCTTTAATTTGCATTAAAGCCATTATAATTTGTTGGCTTTTCCTGTAGTTATAATAATCCAAATTCTCCTTTCCCGTTCAAATCTCTCGATCACTATACGTTTGATAATCCATTGCACACCGGGACATAACGACCGGAAACCCTATACTCCTCAGATCTTCATTGCATTCTGCTTAAGCAGTTTTATGCTGGTTACGGTCCGCCATTCACAAGTGGCGGGCTTGTGTGATTTAGCTTGACTGTTTGGCACGCATCAAATTTTGCTGCCGGAGGTGCTTGATTATCTTCCGTCTAGCGATTAGTGATTTGATATTCACTCTTGTTTATACCATTTGTATGTATTTATATTTTCTTATAAAAATCAAAAACCCAAAAATATTTTCATTCGTTGTTTTTATAGCATTTTTTTCAAAAAAATCCAAAAATATCCATCCTTTACCCTCTAATCTGTTTAATTCTCCATTCCTTTATCCTCTATAACCGTTTAATTCTTCATCTCTTATCCCTCTTATCCGTTTAATTCTTTATGTCATGGTTTTCGACATGTTCCTGTTGTGGAGGTCCATTTAACGGTGGAAATTGTCGGCGATGTACCAATGTGAGTTTTGGAGACAAGTTTGTCGGTAATCCCGATCCCATTTCAAATAATGAAACACCAGATTTTTCCTACCTACCTCCACAGCCCCAATATGAATCCTACTCATACGAGTTTTGTGAGAATGATTCTCGTTACGGTTTTGATTGTCCACCACAGGTCCCGCTTGTCTATGAGTCGGAACCATGTTACAATCAGAACTTTGGTGAAAGTTATTTTCCCAATTATCTCGTTGTGAGAATTGTAGGGTCCTCATGCGACTTTTGAATGTCAACCGGTGAATCAAAATTTTCAAAATTCCAATTCTCCCGGTTTTGACAATTTCCAACCCCCACAAGTATTCCATCGATCATCGAACTTCCGAGCCTTCACATCATTTCAATGATTACGGAGTGTAATCTTCGCACAAGTTCTCAAGAAATACGCATTCGAAAGAAACCGCAAATGAAAGAATGGTGTGTAAGCTTCAGCAGATGAATATAAGAATTCGATATGATGACGATGATGATGAGGATAGTATTCAGATAAAGGAATATTATGAGAACGACGAGGAGAGTGTTATTCAATTGAACGATCTTATTTCTCAACTCCCTCAGTCTATAACTATCACACCTATCTTACCTATTATTGCTTCCAAAGACTCTCTCATAATGGAGGATGATCATCTCAAAGACTATTTCGAAACGAATCGTCTAGTGTTGAGGATCTTGTCCCAATCTCAAGTGAGTTTGAGGATATATCCGATAGTGATTGTGATTTGCCTTTTTGTGATTCTCTAGACATTTCGAGGTTACTTCCGGATTTTCTCAAATCCTCTTTTTGAATTTCATAATGACTACACTTTTGAGAAAGTAAATCCTCTTTTCGATGAAATGTCCGAGGCCGATATGAGACCATCACGGAAGTGGTGGAAATTGCTAGCTCTCAGAGCACACCACTTGTCCCACCTCTATTCTATCTTATCTATTCCATCATGTGATGATGATTCTATCCTCACTGATGAGATTCATGATCCAAAAATCATGAATTCTCCTTCTGATAATGAGGAGTTAGTCATGATCATCATCATGATTCTCCTTCTTTTCTTCACATACGGTGTGACTTCTCCATGTCTTAACTCCTTCGGGAATGAAGACACTATCTTTGACCCCGACATTTTCATGTACCATTTGTGAGCCGGTTCTATGTATATCTCATTGGTGTGGAACTTTCACGTACTTCAATGTTTGTCCAAACATCTTGAATGAAAGTCCGATGGAGATTGTTTCTTCCACTTTGCTTCCCCATGAACCAATTAATGCGGGGTCGAGTCAAGCTAGCAACTCAGGAATCAAAAAACAGTAGCATGCAATATGGGTTTTCACCCATATTTCTGACTTCTTTCTATTTTCTACCACCCTAGTGGGGTTGCCCCACATGTTTAAAAAAAATCTTTCTAAATAATGGCCGTAGTATTTCCCTTTTACGTTCTTTGTTTCGCATAACCGCGGTACTTTGAATATTGAGGGCAATATTCATTTCTAAGTGTGGGGGGGGAATTCTCACTAATTTTATCATGTAATTATATCGCCCATTCCCCCGTTTTTGTCCAAAATTTTTTTTGGAGTAAGTGTTTTACACTTACTCATTTGGTTATCAATCCGCCTTTGTCTCGAAGACAAAAGGATTGGCTAATCCTAGAGCAAACGGCTCTTGGTAAAGATTTCTCAAATCCGTTTATATGGCTTGCAATTTGCCCAAAATTGTATGGTTCTCAACTCACCATATCCTAAAAAGTGAAGAGTTGGCTAGCCCGCAAGGTTATGGCTTGTGGTAAAGGCGGTGGAAAATCCATAATTGGTAATCAGCTCACCAAAGATAATATTGATAATTTATCTAAGAGTTGGCTAGTCCGAAAGGGTACGGCTTCGGTAAAGACAAAATCAAATCCGTTGAAAGCTGGTGGTTTGCTCAAAATCACATGGTTATCAGGGTACCATGGTTCTTACTTGAACTGAAACATTTGGCTACTCCAGAAGTAATGGCTTTTGGTAAAGAGATTAAAATCCATTACGTTTTCTCAAATCATTGCTAGGGACTAGCAATATCTCAGTGTGGGGATTGATGAGTGTCTAAATACTCATCATTTTTGTACAATATAAACTACAAAATCATCTGAAAACACTCAAAAATGCATCAAAATGATGAAAATATCACAAATCAGTGTTTTATGTGTTTTAAATGCAAAAATATCAAAATCGGATGAAAAACATATCAAATTTGCAAAAATTGCAGTTTTAGTCCCCCAAGTTTCGAAAATTGTCAAAAATAGTCCCTGAATCAAAATTTCAAAAGAAAAATCACCAAAGGTCCTTTTAAAATCATAAGTTGTCAAATTTAGTCCTTTGGTGAAAAATATCAAAAGTTTGAGAAAATTACAAGTTTGGTCCTTCAACTTTGAAAATTGGCAGAAATGGCCCCTGGAAAATTGCAAAATGGCAAGTTTGGTCCTTATACTTTTGAAGGTTGTCACTTGTGGTCCTTTGGAATACTTTTCAGAATTGGCAGCCTAGGTCCTCCAAATTTCAGAAGTTACACAAATGGCCCTTGTGTTTTAAACCTTGTCTAAACCCAATTTGGACCCTTGCACCATCTATTGGACCCCTGTCATTTATCCCATTTTGAACCCCCCCCCAATATAATACTCCCTGGTCAAATCCCACTTGGCGCCTTTTCTTCTTTCTTCCACCTGCTTCTGCAAAAACACTGCAACACACAATTGCCTCTCCTCCAGCTCATTTCTCCACCCAACCTTATCACTCCAAACACAAGAATCCAAGAAAAAATAACTCTTCACCTCTCCCACACTCAATCTCCTCAACAGTTAAAACCCTTTTCCCGCCAAAAACAATCAATGGCCAAAAATGAACTTAAGACATCCAAGGGTCAAAAAGAGTGGTGGGAATCAATCAAGGAAGGGAGAGAAAGCATCCAGAGCTATAAAAGAGGCAAGAGAAGAGGAGGAAGCCAAGTAGTTAGTTATATAAAATTTTCTTAATGTCGTTTTTAAGCTAAACATGTATTAACTAGTTCTCATTTGTATTTTTCAATTTATTTGTATCAAACAAAGGCATTCAAGTGATTTGCAACTCTGTTTAAGTTTTAATTCAAGTTAATGTTCATTTTCATCTTTTAAGCTCACTGTTGAAATTTCAACTCTCAAATCCCTGTGTCAAAAATGTTAGAAGCTTATTTATAAGTTTAAACAAGCTTATGATAGCTTATTAAAGCTTCCTACAAGCTCATATTACAATTTTAAGCAGTTTTATCCCATGGTCAATGAAAGTCAATCTTGGACTCTATGTGAAATGGAAGCTGATATGGGATGTTGCAGTGGTGTAAATGGTTTGATTCGTATCATTTAGCATAGGTTTGGGTTTGGTTTTAATCTGCACACCAGCGGTACCGTGAGTGTCTGCTTTTACTTTTTCATTTTCAAGTCATTTTGCAGTTTCATGCTTCTCTTGTATTTATGATCATTTGTAGTTTTAGCCTGCTTATATAGTTTTATTTAAGTTATGTAAACTCGTTTGATCACAGTAATTGGCTAGTTCAGTGGTAATTTTATTTTAAGTTCTAATCAGTGATAATAAAGAGTGTTTGGAATTGCTACACTTACTGTTTTAGAGGCCTATTCAGTAGTTGTCTTTTGTTGTTTCAAGTTTGCTAAGTCCAATTGAGTCCTTATCTGTCTTGTTCTTGCACCCAAATAAGCTCAAAGTCAAAATTGTACTTTAAGTGCTTTAGCAGCTTCCTGTTGGGATTTTAAGGAATCCTATTCTTGTTTTGTGTTTAGAGTACTTAGATTTAGATTGCTTTAGTCTTATTTCTTCCATTAACAGCTATATCAGTCCTTAAATCATGATCAAACTTCATTTAAGTCAACTTTTCAGTTTTGTATAAAAGTCAAAATTCCAAAATCTCAGTTTTGGCCAACTGAGAGTGATTTTTCATGAGCTCAGTTCTGGGCCAATTTCAATGTAACTTGTGGTTTTGAAAAGTACTCTTGGTCTATTTTCTTATGTGTATTTTAGAGGATTTTTGTGATTTTTTCTACAAGCTCAATAGAGCTTGTCAAATAAGGTCCAAGTGCCCAGGCACGGCGGCACACATGTGTTTATGCAGGTTTTGAAAGGTCTGCACAGGTTTCATTTTGGCTCACCTAGGTCTGTAATTTAGTTTACAAGGTCTCAACTGGTCTAGAGTAGATCCCAAGTTCTGGTTTTAGGTTTTAGCTTATTGGTGAGCTTATGCATAAGCTCAAAGTAGCCACCTGCTTGTTTTAGCTTATTAGATCAATTCATCAAATCTATTGAGCTTGTGAATCAGAGGTTGTAGCTTGTTTAAACTTGTTCCATCTTAGTTACTTTAGCATACTGCATCTTGTGTATCAGTTTGGTGGCTTTTGAATTTCATTTGCTTATCAAAGTGCTTATTTCAATAAGCACTTGGTCATCAGTTGCTTATTCCTCCACACATGCACCTGTTTTTCTATTTTTCCTTTATTCCTTATATTATTTTAGACTTTTCCTGAAATTTTCAGATTTTTCTAAGGTGTTTTGCTATTTTTCTTAATTTAAATTAGTTTTTAAGACTTTTTAAATAGCATTTAATATAAAAAATTAAGAAAAGCTTCAAAAAAATAATTTTTCAATTTTCTTAAGTTTAGATAAATATAAAAAGCCAAAACATTATTTTTCCATATTTTTCTTAGTTAAATTTGTATTTTTAAATAATTTAATTAGTTTTAAATAGTTTTAAATTCATAAAAAATAGAAAAATAATCAGAAAAATATAAAAATAGTTTTGAAAATTCTAGTTTGTTATTTTAGACTTTTCTAAGTCTTAATTTTATTTTTCTAGCTTTATTTCCTAATTTCTTGTATTTTAGGTAATTATTAAATAGTTAAAAATAGTTTTTAATTAATAATAATTAGATAAATAGTTGTAAAAATAATTTTCTTTTTCTAATAATTTTCTTATATAATTAGGATTGTAAAAATGTATTTTCTATATACATAGGTATTTTCCTTCTTTATTTTCACGCTTTTATTTTAATTACGTAGTTTTAATTTAAACGTGCGTCTTAGGTTTTAAACGTTCATCACTTTAAATATAGTGATAGCGTTTATTTAATATCTTTTATCTTTTTAATTTTCTTAATTTGTATTTAAGTCGCTTTATTTTATAACCTTTTTCAAGAGTGTAATATTCAATCCAAATCCCTTCCGATCACTATCCTTAGTGATCATTCTATCGTCTGATCAAGTGTTTGCACACCATTGAGTCTCCGTGGGACTTAACGACCTGGGAATTCACTATATTCTCTCGACTTCATTGTATTTGTGTTTTGCGGTTTTAAGCTTCTACGGTCGCCATTCACAAGTGGCCGGCTTGCGTGAGATAGCTTGACTGTTTTCAGCACGGATCATGCTTAGCCGCTCATATTAACCATACAAATCAATTCAATATTTAATGTTACGAAATACATGAATCGAAATTAAAGAAAAGATAAAATGCTAATGCTTATCGTAGTGGAGTGATTTCTTCCTTGGAGATAGCTCCGTATGCTCCTCTAGACCTGCCTTTGGCTTCTTCCCACGTTCTTTGGTTGTGGTGTGTGAAATGAGATGCTTTGAAATGCTGGAAATCGTGGGGTATTTATAGGCCAGATCTGGGTTACGGCGTAACTAATAGAATAGTTACGCTGTAATCCTCTATTTCTTTGTAAATTGCACTAGATCTGCTGGTTACGGCGTAACCTTACAAGTGGTTACCGTGATCTTCAATAATTCTTGGTTACGCCATAGTTTATGCACGAGTTACGATGTAGTTATCGTACGGCGCGGAACCTCATTTGACCTAACATAGTTACGTCGTAATCTTTTGGGAGAGTTACGCCGTAATCTTCTGATGAGTTGGGTTTCTGAGTCACGCTTTAGTTACGGCGTAATGTGAGAGATGAGTTACGCCATAACTTCTTCAAAATGACCATACTGTGATAAATCTTTAATAATTCTCTAATTCCGCGTCTCGTTAGCTCCAATGCTCGTAATTTACCTGAAAGTGGAATATAATGGAAAACAAGCGTAAATCCATATAAATGATATAAATTACAAGCATTATCGGGGGAAATTGATACTTAATATTCAGGATAATTTGATGTTATCACCCACGTTCTTTGGTTGTGGTGTGTGAAATGGGATGCTTTGAAATGCTGGAAATCGTGGGGTATTTATAGGCCAGATCTGGGTTACGGCGTAACTAATAGAATAGTTACGCCGTAATCCTATTTTTCTTCGTAATTGCACTAGATCTGCTGGTTACGGCGTAACGTTAGAAGTGGTTACGCCGTATCTTCAATAATTCTTGGTTACGCCGTAGTTTATGCACGAGTTACGGCGTAGTTATCAGCGGCGCGGATCCTCATTTGACCTAATATAGTTACATCGTAATCTTTTGGGAGAGTTACGCCGTAATCTTCTGATGAGTTGGCTTTTTGAGTCATTCTTTAGTTACGGCGTAATGTGAGAGATGAGTTGCGCCGTAACTTCTTCAAAACGAGCATACTATGATAAATCTTTAATAATTCTCCAATTTCGTGTCTCGTTAGCTCCAATGCTCGTAATTTACTTGAAAGTGGAATATAATGGAAAACAAGCGTAAATACATATAGATGATATAAATTACAAGCATTATCGGGGGAAATTGACACTTAATATTCAGGATAATTTGATGTTATCAAATATCTCCCCACTTGAACTCTACTTGCCCTCAAGTATACCTTATTAGATAGATTCCTAAAAAGATATCTCCCATAACCTGGAAAATATAAGTTTACAAATCCCTTATGCTAGAATAAAACAAAGCCGAACACCTCACGAAATGGGAACGAAACACTCAAATCTCTCAACTATTCTAAGTATCAATTTTGGGGTGATCACTCAATCACACAGTCATAGCATGTATTCTATCATAAGCTTGGTGGTTACACAAATCTCCACCACTAGAGTTAAGGGCTAAACAATTTTCGAAGGCAATATGGGTAGATACGACAAAGGTTAAGGGGTGACTCGTCATTACTAGCATGTCACGGCGAAGTGGACAAAATCAATGATACATGACCAAATCCTTGGCCAAGACACCAAAGATTGCTCGCTGCATCACCTAGACACGCTTCATGACTAAAGGGTAGAATAAGACATGGGATATATAAATGGTGTAAAATAAAAATCAAGTAGATAGTCTAAATCTTTAACCAAGTCATCACCACTTACCGTCCGCCCAAAATTCAAGCTTTGAAGTTAAGAAACCGGATCAAGAAATACTAGGTAGATGTGTCATTAGAGGACGTCATGATGGGCACACTACCTTTTCTCCAACTGTTGGCGCACTAACCAACTCCAATCTTCGAATGTGACTGAGGTGGCCTCCTCGATACTAAATCTATATAAAGCTCATAACATAGTGCTTATAACATTGCACTTTACAATAAACTAAATAACATAACTTTTATTTATTTTTTTTTATTTTTTTTCGAATCATTTTTTTTCCAACATAAACATAACAACTAAACATAATATCCCCCCACTTGAGAGGAACAATGGGAATTCAGGGGGGTCTTCAATGATCTTTAAGAATATGTCATCGACGAAAGCGTGATTCCCGAACCTTTCCACTTGAACCTTGAACTTGGGCAAATGATGACTTCCCAATCACAAATAAAGACTACAGGGTAGGCTAAGGTGTATAGGTGTATCAAAACAATAAATTGGGTTAAAAAAATGAAAGGAATGGCTCAGATGGGTGTATCTAGGAGTATCTTGCACTAAAGGTGAGTGCAACAAAAGGGTTTCACATGGGGGTCGAGAAGTCGAGGTGACTAATCGATAAACACACAATAGTAGGCTATTTGGGTGATAATCCTATAATACTGCCTTCTAAAACAGAAAAGTCCAAATACATCGAGCTAACTCAACATACCTCGTCTATGGTCTCGAAATGATGCAAAAGCCAGGTTCTAAAGTTTACAAGCTACCGGCACACTCATAAATTGGTGGATTAAAATATTGGAAACGGATAAGGCTAATCTCACCATATAATATCAAGGGTTGTATGTGCTCGGCTAAGGTCTAATCTAGTTAGGTTAAGAAAAACATGTCAAAATTTTAAAAATGGCATAATTTTTCAAAATAAACTAGAAAAACGAGGGCAAAGTAAAGTTCAAGAGATAATTCTACTCCCGTCCCACCACTTGAATTGTACAAAGTCCCTTTTGTACTAAGCATTAAATAAAGGTGAAGAGAAAAGTAGAATTAGAGCGAGAACTTCCCTGAATTTTGCTCCAAAAAGAAATAAGGCTCACGAAAAAGGGTCGTGCCTTCGTATAAGCATCCATGAGCAAACTTCAATTCCTGAAACACACTACCGACAAGCATAATTCTAAAAAGAAAAAATGAAAAATGAAAAACAAACCTAACTCACTTTCGTAGGAATCACGGTTGCATTTAGCATATGCAACATCCCTTTTAAACCACTTGGTGTCCCAAGTGGACGAGTGAAGTCTCGTGAGGGTTTACAGGGAACACACCCACAAAGTTCATTTAAAATACTAATACAAGGTTATTGTGTTTTAAAATGAAAGAAGTAAAGTAGAGGATAGTTACGTCATAATTCTTAGGAGTTACGCCGTAACTAGGCAAAACCTAGCATACGCTGCAAGAGTGTAGCTACGGCGTAACCACTGAGAAGGAATTACGCCGTAGTTGGTGATGCATCCGAAATTCTGCTGCAAGGGGTTGGTTACGGCGTAACTGTAGTCAGATCAGCATGCTGCAGCAGCAATTACTCTTCGTTTCCTGCAAAAATGGTTAAAAACACAAAACCCAACAGAAATGAAAATAAAGTAAAAGAAAGGGATAATTCAGGTTTTCTCCCAAAAAATCACTTTCTTTATTTAAGAGTCTTTAATTTAGACTCAGAGCCTCGGGGCTTTTATGGTGGCCTTCAAACTTGGTCAACCTCATCCATGTCCTTCATCAAGTTATGCCTAACCCAAGCGATATTTGTGGCAGTGCGGAGGTATTCTTTAGTCTCGATCTTCCGAATTTTGCAAAAATTTTCCTCCGGCCCCAAGTAGTATCGAGTGAACTCATACTTTTCGACAATAATCGGTGGTGGCCTCTTATATGGATTCCCAAGGAGTTTGCACCTCCTTTGCTCATATGCTTCATCATCGGGGCAAGAAATTCCTCATTTCCTTGCAACTCAAGGTAATCTAAAATCCCCTCAATGTCATCGTCGTCAGACTCGGTACCTTTAAACCATTCCTCATCGAGCAAATTCTCCAAAAGTACACGTTTGCATTCTTCCTTCTCATTTCTTAACAATTCAACTGTTATTTCACTCGAGGTTTTAGGACTCTCATCGTTTGAATTTTCTTTACTCATGTTTTCTTTCCAAATCTTTTCCTTTGTTAACGCATCTACTTGTCCATACGTGATCTTTACCTAATTGTCAAATCCTAAGTTTTCTAACCAAGGCAAACTTGTCCTTTCCTTATCGTTAGTTGAGGTCCAAAAGAATTTATCCTCTCCCATTCTCATTAAGCTGCTTCCCCCATTACATTTATCGTCATAAGGGTTGCATGGTGCCCAGAAGACTTCCCCAGGAGATTTTATCTTTTCAAACCAATGACTTCGGGTTTCATTGTTATCGGTTCTACTTAAAGGATCTTCCATGCAGTAGATGTCATCATTAACCAATTCCTTTTTCTGATTATGATCCTCGTAGTCAATCTTGAGCTTTTTAAGAAGATTCGGGTTAATTTTAGCATTCCCGAATTGTATCGCGTACCAATCATCAAATGTCAAATCTACGAACTTGATATTATGTCTTTCAAGCTCGTGAGGGCACGTCCATTCTTCTTCGTTTAAACTATCACCACCGTTGCAATACTCACGGAAAGGGTCGCACGTAGGCCATGCTCGTGTGGATTCATCATCAGTTATGATTATTGGAGTACACCAGTGAGTGATAGGTAGTTCCTCTTCTTCCTCAAAGGAGAGTTTTTACAATCTTTCTTCATCAGTATATGCAGCCCACATGAATTTGTTATTTTTGACCCTATCCTTATCGCTTCCTCAATCGAAAGTCTCATTTCTCGGATCACACGAGGCCCACAGATCATACCAGTCCCCCTTAGCTACGGGTATCTTTTTACACCAGTGATATTTCTTTTTAGATGGGGACAAAGAGCATAAATTAATGTCATGGGACCATCCGTTAATTACCCGCATTCCTGATTCGTCCACTTCAAGAAATTTGTCTGCCCACATATCCCAGTTACGCCGTAACTAGGATGTTTGGTTACGGTGTAACTCGCTTGAATCGTCCTTATCAATATCTTTCATAACCCCACGATCACTGTCAAAAATATAGCTACGCCGTAACTCCTTAGACAGGTTACGGTGTAACTCCGATCTGTTGACGGAATCTTCACCATAATCCGTATCTTCAGTGTGAGAATTAGCCTGTATCTTCGAGTCATTATCAGCAAAAATCACTTTACATTCCATTGTGGGTTTTGATCCTTTCGGTTTAGTGTTATTCATCCTTACTTTCTCACTAAGCTTTTCCACCATGGACTCAAGGTTTTTTAGGGTTGTGTAGTGATTGGAATTACTTCTGTCAGTGTTTTCCTGGAATTCTTTTAGCCACTCTTCTTGTTCCTTTTATCTTTGGGCTGAATTTTCCAGGAATTTGTTTATTGTCTCTTCAAGGTTGGGCTTTCTTTCTCCATAAGGCCCACGGTTGTAATTTCCACGATACCCGTTACTATTTCGATTATCTCCATAAAACGGTCGATTTTCTCCATATTTGGCTTCTTTAATTATATTTTCTTCGTTAACTTGAGGACAATTCTTGGTGAGATGTCCTCCCCACAGCTTTCACAACCCACTTGGATGGCATGAACGGTTTCTCTGACTTTTAGCATATCTCGAATTAGATTTTCAATTTTCTAGCGATGGTGCAATTCCACAAAACTTCCGCCTTGGTTTCTTTTGCTTCCTCCATCGTGCCATTTTGAGAATGATCACCATTTTTGAATGGATTCAATTGCTAGAGTAGGAGTCCTGTCGATTGGTCCTTGATAGTCCAGAATCTGCCTTGTAGTTACGTTGATTCCTTTGTAGAAGATGTTGACCTTTTGCTGGTTGTTCGTGATCATGAGTAGGACACTTGTAAAGGAGATCGTTGTATCTATCCCAGGCTTGATACAACGTTTCATCGCCTTCTTGCTTGAAATTATGGATCTCCAAAAGCTGGTTAGAAATCTTCGACGGAGGACAATACCTAATGAACCGCTTTTAGTAGAACCTAAGTATTAACTACCCCGCCGGCAATCTTTCAATCCATCTTCGGCCCCAATAAGAGTCATGGGAATACCCTTAGCATAACAAAGATCATGAGACACACCGAAATGTTAAAAGGCTTGCGATGTATAGGACATTTTCAACGTGCTCATACGCATCCTCGCTCGCTTCAAAAGGGTAAGCACGAAGCTCCCTCATAAATTGGTCTTTAATTTTGAAATGGACATCAGCTCCAATTGTCGTTCTTACGAGACCCGGCCCTTGTTCTGCTCTTGTCAACGCTAATATTCCTCAAGAGTGAGGTCATCAATGTTGACAACTTCCATGGTACCTGAAAACTTGAAAAATGATCGCGAGAAATAGAGAAATTTTTTTTTAAAACAAAACAAAAATGAAATACTTAATAGCAATCCTAATATAACTCCGCATCGGCCAAAAACTTGATGTGTTTTACTAACTAGGTTTTAATATTTATAATGTCTCGTTATACCTATGGTCTACCCTAATGCACTAACGGGCGTGTACGGTCGTGTAGTGTAATATTCGGTAAAACCGAGGTCGTCCCAAGAGCTATGTGTGTTGGATTAATACTAAGTCTAAGTGTCACAGATTTTAACATGATTTAATTAATTAACTAATAAAGCAAGTAAAGGCAAAGGTGTAATCAATAGAGGAGAGTGGTGCTAACCTAGTTATTAATCCTAGCTAGTAATGTCTATGTCTAATTACTTCCAATTACTTCAGGTGGGGTCAAAGTCGAGAGGACAACATCTGGTCAATTCGCCTAACCTATCAAAGAAAGATGCCACCACTGGAGAAGTCGATGTCCCTCATAAGTCCAGCTTGTTCCGGTCCCCTAAGATGAGTCATTAAGTACCGCTACATGCTAGACTTATAATAATGAGTGCCCGGGCGTTAGCAACTTAAACACTCACCCCCTAATTCTTAAGTTCATCCAAACGGTAGGTGACCGTGGTCAAATTGCACAAGTAGAAAGGGTCGTCAGTTGGTCATATCTTACCCTTCCCGTCTCAGCCTACTCTCTTAGGGTCAGTTGGTCATATCTTCTAAGCAACTAGCCTCTACCGCCATTCAAAACTACCAAAACAAGGGTAGCTACCAATAAACTATGCATGCATACACTTAGAAATAATTATACTGAAGTAATATAAACGCAAACAAAACAATTAAGGAATCATAACTAGGCCAACACCAAGAGGTGCTTAGCCGCTCATATTAACCATACAAATCAATTCAATAATTAATGTTACGAAATACATGAATCGAAAGTAAAGAAAAGATAAAAATGCTAATGCTTATCGTTGGTGAGTGATTTCTCCCTTGGAGATAGCTCAGTGTACTCCTCTAGACCTGCCTTTGACTTCTTCCCACGTTCTTTGGTTGTGGTGTGTGAAATAGGATGCTTTGAAATGCTGGAAATCATGGGGTATTTATAGGCCAGATCTGGGGTACGGCTTAACTAATAGAATAGTTATGCCGTAATCCTCTATTTCTTCATAAATTGCACTCGATCTGCTGGTTACGGCGTAACCTTAGAAGTGGTTACGCCGTATCTTCAATAATTCTTGGTTACGCCGTAGTTTATGCACGAGTTACGGCGTAGTTATCAGCGGCGCGGATCTTCATTTGACCTAATATAGTTACATCGTAATCTTTTGGGAGAGTTACGCCGTAATCTTCTGATGAGTTGACTTTCTGAGTCATGCTTTAGTTACGGCGTAATGTGAGAGATGAGTTACGCAGTAACTTCTTCAAAATGAGCATACTATGTTAAATCTTTAATAATTCTCCAATTCCGCGTCTCGTTAGCTCCAATGCTCGTAATTTACCTAAAAGTGGAATATAATGGAAAACAAGTGTAAATCTATATAAATGATATAAATTACAAGCATTATCGGGGGAAATTGACACTTAATATTCAAGATAATTTGATGTTATTAGTAGGGGACTGAACGCAGATCTTGAGGAGCATACGGAGCCATCTCCAAGAGAGAAATCACTCCCTAACGATAAGCATTAGCGATCTATCATTTCTTTTACTTTCAATTCATGTATTTCATTATGTCAAACGTTGAATTGATTGTTTCAGTTAATATGAGCGGCTAAGCACCTCTGGTGCTAGCCTAGTTATAATTCCGTAGTTGTTATGTTTATGTTTACATTGCTTCCGTATAATTGTTTCTAGTGTATCCATGCATAGTTTGTTGGTAGCTACCCTTGTTTCAGTAGTTTTGAATGGCGGTAGTGTCTAGTTGCTTAGGAGAATTGATCAACTGACCCTAAGTTGGTAGACTGAGTGGGAAGGGTAAGAATTGAACAACTGAAGACCCTTCTTCTCTTGTGCGAACTGAAAAAATAATCACCTGCAGTTTAGATGAACTTAAGAAGTTAGGGATGAGTCTAAGATGCTAGCGTCCGGGCGCTCATTGTTATGAATCTTTCATGTACCGGAACTTAATGACTTGGATTAGGGGACTAAAAAAAACTGGACTTTCAAGGGTAGTAGCTTGATCTCCGGTGGAAACCTTTGCTGATAGGTTAGGACCAACTGACCAATGTTGTCCTAGCGACCTAAACTCCCACTTGAAGCAATTGGAAATAATTAGACGTGAACATAACATGATAGGATGAGCAACTAGGTTAGCACACTTCTCCTCTATTGATCTCAACCCTTGCCTTTATTTTCTTTCTTGCATTTCTTGTTTTATTATAATTAGTGACACCTAGACTTAATTAGAATCCGCTCACATAGCTCTTGGGACGACCTCGGTTTTACCGATTACTACACTACACACGATTAGGTACACTGCCCGTTAGTGCATAAGGTAGACCATAGTAAACGAGACACTTGTAAATATTAAAACCTGGTCAATAAAGCCTGCATCAAGTTTTTGGTGCCGTTGCCAAGGAGTTATATTAGGATTTTCGTTAAGTCTTTATTTTTGTTTTGTTTTGAATTTTTTCAATTTCTCACGATCTCTTTTCAAGTTTCAGGTACCATAGAAGTTTTTAACATTGATGACCTCACTCTTGAGGAATATTTTACGTTGACAAGGGAAGAAAAAGGGTCGAGGCTCGTAAGACCGGAAATTGGAGCTAATGTCCATTTCGAGACTAAAGAGCAGTTTATGAGGGACCTACGTGCTAACCCTTTCTCAAGAAATAGGGACGAAGATGCATATGAAAACGTTGAGAATGTCTTGTATATCGCAAGCCTTTTCAACATTCCTGGTGTTTCTCATGACGTTGTTATGCTCTGTGTGTTCCCCATGACTCTTACTGGGGGAGCAAGAAGATGGATTGAAAGATTGCCCGCCAGGGTAGTTGATACATTGGCTCTCCTAAAGAAGCATTTTATACAAAGATATTGTCCTCCTTCGAAGATTTCAAACAAGACGACGATGAAACATTGTATCAAGCTTGGGATAGATACAAGGATCTCCTCTACAAGTTTCCTACTCATGACCTAAACAACCAGCATAAGGTCAACATCTTTTACAAAGGTATCAACGTAACTACAAGAAAAATGCTAGACTACCAAGGACCAATTCCGAGCACGACTCCTACTCTCGCCATTGAAGCCATCCAAAAAATGGCCGATCATTCCCAAAAGTGGCACGATGGAGGAAGCAGGAGAAGCCTAGGCGGAAATCTTGATGGAATTGCCACCATCACTAGCAAAATTGAAAATCTTGGTCGGGTGATGCGCGTACGTAGCGCGTTCGGGGTCAAAGGAACTTTCTTTTCGTCGAGCAAGTTTTTCAACACCCTAGGCAGTGAACCTAATCGTTGTAGTGTAGTATTGGGTAAGCCTCGGGGATTGATATCGTTCTCTAGGGGAATAGGAATGCTAGTAAGAAGTGTACTATGCTAAGGTTGAGGTTGAGGAAGATTCTTTTTTATCTTTTTATATTTTTTTTAGAAAGCTATGGGTAAAATCTCGGGGCTTGGATTTTGGGGGTGGTACTTCTACCGATTACTCTACTATTCTAATTATCTAATACTACGGGTAGTCTATGTCTTTTTGATGTGTGCTCGTATGATGATTAAAAAATGGGCTTACCTAGATACTATTACTCCCTAGTTATCTTTTATTGGTGGTTGAATTGTCACGTCCTTATTCTTAACGCGTTGTGTTTTCTAAGGTCGAAGGGTGTGCCTTTTTCCCTAACTCTTTGAGACTACCTTAAGGTTATTGCCTACGAAATCCACTAGATGATTCATAAACTAACTTTAAGGTTATCTTCGGATGTTTAGACTATGAAATCTGCTAAGTGATTCATAAACTAAGGTTCATAAAGATTACTCAAGCATTTAAACACAACGATAGCCTAATTGCACTCCTATGCCAATTACAATTAAGATAAGAGACAACCAATCAATAATTAATAGCTAGGTTTCATAGATCTAAGCAAACACACAAGAAATTTAGCCGGACATGTTAAACAAGCAAGCATACACACATTCAATGGAAGACATAATGAAATCAATGGAATAAAACACTTATCTTGATGAGTAAAATAGGGTTTGGGACCCTAAGATATTGTCCAAGTCGGACTACAAACGTTTAGGGTTTTTACTCCACAAGTCTACCTCCTAAAATTCTGAAAATTTGATTTCTATATATAATTTTACACTTGTGACGGCGTTGCCTTATAGGTGGACACCGTCAGATCGCCGTCATTAGGGTTTTCGTCTTGGCCAAGTTATCATTGGGACAACGTCATGTTGTAGTTGTGACGCCGTTGGGCTTCAGCAGGGCCGCCGCCCGATTCTCGATCTGGGCCGTCGAGATGAAAAATATTAGTGACGCCTTCCTCTTCAAAGCTCGACGCCGCCGTGTATTTTAGCAAAAGTCTACTGAGCCGCCAGTGTATTCTAATTAAATCAGAGAGGGACGCTGGCCGCTTTTGTTGGGACGCCGTCACTTCAGCCAGCTTGAGTGTCTTCAATCTTGACTTAGCCATTTTCTCCATATATTCACTCCTTTTCGTCCAAATATGCATCATTCCAGCATTTTGCTTCCAAGAGACCTAAAAAGTAAAAAGGAAAGAAATTAAGCAGTAACGGATATTAAAGTGGTCGATTAAGGGCTTAAATGACCCCTTAAAAGTGTACGTTTTAAATCCTTATCATCGGGACATGCTCAAGCTCAGAGAATGTGTTCATGTTATCCAAGCTGGTTGTGAAAGTTGTGGAGGTGGACATCTAACCAAAAAAATTTCTCTCATTGATGAAGACAGTTTCCAGGGGATTATCGAAACAGTAATGGCTATCGTGGGGGAACTCCCGAAAATTACAACCGTGGGCCTTTTGGGGAAAGAAACCATTAACAAATTTCTGGAGGCCTCAACCCAAAAAAAAAAGAACAAGATGAATGGCTCAAAAATTTCCAGGAAAATACAAATAAAAGTCTCTTCACCCATGACACAACTTTGAAAAACATGTAAGCAATGGTGGAGAAACTTAGTGAAAAAGTGAAGAAAAGTAACACTAAACCTGAGGGGATCAAAGCTATGGTGGTGTGCAAGGCCGTTTTCTCTGAAAAAGATGATGGTTTCCATTTTTCAACAAGTAATTCGGATGCTGCAAGAGCCGGCGGCAGTATGCAGTTACGCCATAACTCCCATAATGAGTAACGGCATAACGAGGGGCCAGAAAGTAAAAATGGTTTAAAAACTGAGGAGCTACTGATTAAGGAAGTAGGCACAAACGATTTCGTTAGGAATCGTAATCTCTTGACATTAACTGATTTTAGGTCTAGCGTGGTAGAAGAAAAAGATGCTGATGGTACTGACAGGAGTCAGTTACGCCGTAACCCATCCTCAGAGTTACGGCGTAACTGGGATACATGGTCTGACAAAGGGTTATTATACAAAGAAGTCACTAACGTTTGCGCGAAAGTTTTCCTAAGTCACTAAAGTTTCAAAGTTTTCATCCAGGTTACTGAACTTATGAAAAACATACACTTCTATAATTTCAGTGTTAATCGGGTAACTTGAACGCACTTTTTTTGATATGTTAAGTTACGTAAATGTCGTATTTTTACAAGTTCAGTGATGTTTACCTATATTCTTATATAGATTCAGTAACCTCAAAATGATTGTTTCAAAAGTTCATTAACCTAAATGACGACTTTGAAACTTTAGTGACTTAGGACAACTTTCGCGCAAACTTTAGTGACTTCTTTTTATAATAACCCTCTGACAAATTTCTCGAGTTAGACGAATCAAGAATGCATGTTATTAACTGGTGGTCCAGTGATACAAACCTGTACCCTCAATCTCCATCCAAAAGGAAGTATCACTGGTGCAAAAAAATACCAGTAGATAATGGTGAGTGGTACGATCTATGGGCCTCATGCAACCCTCGTAACGAAATTTGCGACGGAGGAAATGATAATGAGAGGGTCAAGAATAACAAATACATGTGGCATGCATTTAATGATGATGAAAGGTTGGTAAAGCTCTTAATCGAAGAAGAGGAGCAACCACGTATTATGCACTGCTGCAATCCCATAATAATCACGAATGACGAGTCCACATGCGCATGGCCTACATGCAATATTTTCCGCGAGTATTGCAACGGGGGTCGTAACATAAAGGACGAAGAATGGACATGCCCTCATGAGCTTGAAAGACATGATGTTAAGTTCGGAGATTTATCCTTTGATGATTGGTATTTGGTACGATTCGGGGAAGCTAAAATTAATCCAAACCTTCTAGAAAAGCTCAAGATCGACTATGAAGAGCATTATCTGCAAAAAGAGTCCATAAATGATGAACCAATAAAATATGAGACCTCCTGCAAAGGTATTCCCTCAAGAAACACCGATGACAAAGTAGCTCGAAGTCATTGGTGTGAGAAGATAAAAACCCTTGGCGAAGTTTTTTGGGCATCTTGTAACCCATTTGATGATGAATGTAACGGGGGAAGTAGCATAGAGAGAGTTGGGGAAGAAGAGTTCTTGTGGACCTCAACCAATGATGCGGAAAGGACAGAATTACCTTGGCTAAACAATTTGGGATTTGACGATTGATTCAAAATGAAATATGGAAAGGTAAATGCTTTGACTAAGGAGAAAATTTGGAAAGGATGTATAAGTAAAGAAGACCCGAGGGAAGAAATTCCAATAGACATAAGTGAAGTGACGAATGAAGATATCAAAGATTCGACGGGGAATGAGAAGAAGGATGCAAGCGTGTGCTTGTGGAAGATTTATTAGATGATAAGTGGTTTAAAGGTACCGAGTCCGATGATGATGACACCGAGGGAATATTGGACTACCTTGAACTACAAGGTGAAGATGGGTTCACTGACCCCGATGATGAAGCATATGAGTAAAGAAGGTGCAAACTTCTTGGCATTCCGTATAAGAATTCTTGGCATTCCGTATAAGAAGCCGCCACCAATTGTAGCTGAAAGGTATGAGTTTACAAGATACCACTTGGGGCCGGACGAAAATTTTTGTAAAATTCGGAAGATCGAGACTAAGGAATATCTCCGCACTGCTACAAATGTTGGTTGGGTCAGGCATAACTTGATGAAGGATATAGAGGAAGTTGGCCAAGTTCGAAGGCCACCGTAAAGCCCCAGGCTTTGAGTCTAACTTAAAGACTCAGAATAAAGAAAAGTACTTTTTCGAGAGAAAACCTGAATTATCCCTTTTATTTGTTTTATTACCATTTCTGTTAGGTTTTGTGTTTTTAACTATTTTTGCAGGAAATCAGAGAAGTTGTTGCAGCAGCCTGAACGAGGACCTGATCTGTCCACAGTTACGGCGTAACTCAGTCCAATGGTTACGCCGTAACACATCTCTACCAGCAGTTCCTCCAGAGCATTACCAATTACGGCGTAATCCCATGTAATGGTTTCGCCGTAGCTACACTCCAGTAGCGTCTGCCAGGTTTCGCCATTATTACGGCGTAACTCATTCTAGGAGTTACGACGTAACTATCCCCTGTATTAAGTCTTTCTCTTTGAACACAATAACCTTGTATTAGTTTTTAAATGAACTTTGTGGGTATGTTCCCTGTAAGCCCTCACGAGACTACACTCGTCCACTTGGGACACCAAGTGGTTTAAAAGGCTTGTTGCATACGCTAAATGCAACCGTGATTCCTACGAAAGTGAATTAGGTTTCTTTTCATTTTTCTTTTTTAGAATTATGCTTGTTAGTAGTGTGATTTGTGGAATAAAGTATGCTCATGGATGCTTAAGCAAAGGCACGATTCTTTTCGTGGGCCTTCGTTCTTTTTAAGAGCGAATTTCAGAGAAGCTCTCGCTCTAATTCTAATTTCTCTTCACCTTTATTTAATGTTTAGTACAAAAGGGACTTTTTACATTTCAAGTGGGGGGACGGGAGTAGAATTATCTCTTGAACTTTAGTTTGCCCTCGTTTTTCTAGTTTATTTTGGAAAATTATGCCATTTTAAAATTTTTGACATGTTTTTCTTAACCTAACTAGATTAGACCTTAGCCAAGCACATTATAACCCTTGACATTATATGATGAGATTAGCCTTATCCGTTTCCAAATATTTACCCCAAATCCACCATATTATGAGTGTGTCGGTAGCTTGTAAACTTTAGAACTTGGCCTTTACATCATTTCGAGACCATAGACGAGGTATGTTGAGTTAGCTTAATGTATTTGGATTATTCAGTTTAAGAAGGAAATATTATAGGATTATCACCCAAAAAGCCTATCCTTGTGTGTCTATCGATTAGTCACCTCGACTTCTCGACCCCCATGTTAAACCCTTCTCTTGCACTCACCTTTAGTGCAAGATACCCCTAGATATACCCATTTGAGCCATTCCTTTCATTTTGTTCACCCAATATATTGTTTCGATACACCCATACACCTTAGCCTACCGAGTAGTCTTTATTTGTGATCGGGAAGTCATTGTTTGCCTAAGTTCAAAGTTCAAGTGGAAAAGTTCAAAAATCACGCTTTCGTCAAAGAAATATTTTTTGAAGATCATTGAAGACCCCCCAAATTCTCGTATTGTTCATCTCAAGTGGGGGGATGCTATGTTTAGTTGTTATGAAAAAATAAAAAAATAAAAAATAAAGAAGTTATAGTTATTTATGTATTGTAAAGTGCGAAGTTATAAGCACTATGAGCTCATAATAGATTTAGTATCGAGGAGGCCACCTCGTTCACAATTGAAGAATGAAGTTGGCAATCGTTGCGCCAACAGCTGAAGAATAGGTAATGTGCCCATCATGACGTCCTCTAATGGCACATCTACATGATATATCATGATCTGGTTTCTTAGCCTTAAAACTTGAACTTTGGATAAACGGTAAGCGGTGATGAGTTGGTTATAGATTTATACTATTTGCTTGTTATTTTTGTTTTACACCAAGTATATCCCAGGTCTTACCCTTCCCTTTAGTCATGAAGAGTGTCTAGGTGATGAAGCGAGCAATCTTTGGTGTCTTGGCCATGGATTTGGCCATGTATCATTGATTTTGTCCACTTCACCATGACATGTTAGTAATGACAATTCACCCTTAACCTTTGTCGTGTCTACTCATATTTCCTTCGAGAATTGTTTAGTCCTTAACTCTAGTGGTAGAGATTTGTGTAACCGCCAAGCTTATGATAGAATACATGCTATGATTGTGCATTGAGTGATCACCCCAAAATTGATACATAGAATAGTTGAGAGATTTGAGTGTTTTGTTCCTATTTTGTAAGGTGTTCGGCTTTGTTTTATTCTAGCATAAGGGATTTTTAAACTTATATTTTCCAGATAATGAGAGATATCTTTTTAGAAATTTATCTAATAAGGTCTACTTGAGGGCAAGTAGAGTTCAAGTAGGGGGATATTTGATAACATAAAATAGTACTGAATATTAAGTGTCAATTTCCCCTTATAATGCTCGTATTTTATATCATTTATATGGATTTACGCTTGTCTTCCTCTATATTTCACTTTCAGGTAATTTATGAGCATTGGAGCTAAAGAGAGGCGAATTTGGAAAGTTTATTGAAGATATATGATAGTATGCCCAATTGTGAAGTAATTATGGCGTAACTCTTCTCTCACATTACGCCGTAACAAAAGCGTGACTCAGAAAACCAACTAAACTGAAGATTACGGCGTAACTCCATCTTAGGATTAAGCCGTAACTAATTAGGTCAAATGATGTTCCACACCGCTGCAAGCTACGCCGTAACTCTTTCAACATTTACGGCGTAATCATGATTTTTTAAAGTATATTGAAGATACGGCATAACTCATTCCATGTGTTACGCCGTAGCTAGCTATATCTAGAGCATTATTGGGGATTTATATAGGTTACAGCGTAACTCTCAACTTAAGTTACGCCGTAACTAGATCTGACCTATAAATACCAGCCCTAAATTCTGCATTTCACATCATTTACTCCACACACAAAGCAGAGAACGTGAGTAGGGGACTCAAGGCAGATCTTGAGGAGTATACGGAGCCATCTCCAAGGGAGAAATCACTCCCTAACGATAAGCATTAGTGATCTATCATTTCTTTTACTTTCAATTCATGTATTTCATTATGTCAAACGTTGAATTGATTGTTTAAGTTAATATGAGCGGCTAGCACCAGAATTATGATTCCTTAATTGTTATGTTTATGTTTACATTGCTTCAGTATAATTGTTTCTAGTGTATGCATGCATAGTTTGTTGGTAGCTACCCTTGTTTTGGTAGTTTTGAATGGCGGTAGTGCCTAGTTGCTTAGGAGAATTGACCAACTGACCCTAAGTAGGTAGACTGAGTGAGAAGGGTAAGAATTGACCAACTGACGACCCTTCTCGCTTGTGCGAACTGACCAAATGATCACCTGCCGTTTGGATGAACTTAAGAAGTTATTGATGAGTATCCAAGATGCTAGCGCCCGGGCACTCATTGTTATGAATCTTGCATGTACCGGAACTTAATGACTTGTCTTAGGGGACTAAAAACAACTAGACTTTCAAGGGTAGTAGCTTGATCTCCGGTGGAAACCTTTGCTGATAGGTTAGGACGAACTGACCAAATGTTGTCCTAGCGACCTAAACCCCCACTTGAAGCAATTAGAAGTAATTAGACGTGAACATAACATGATAGGATGAGTAACTAGGTTAGCACACTTCTCCTCTATTGATCACAACCCTTGCCATTATTTGCTTTCTTGCATTTCTTGTTTTATTAGTTTATTAATCATTTCCATCTTAAAACCAATTAAAATCAGTGACACCTAGAATTAATTAGAATCCGCTCACATAGCTTTTGGGATGACCTCGGTTTTACCGATTACTACACTACACACGATCGGTTACACTGCCCGTTAGTGCATAAGGCAGACCATAGGTAAACGAGACACTTATAAATATTAAAACCTAGTCATTAAAACCTGCATCAAGTTTTTGCGCCACTGCCGGGAGTTGTATTAGGATTTTCGTTAAGTCTTTCATTTTTCTTTTGTTTTGAATTTTCTCAATTTCTCACGATCTCTTTTCAAGTATCAAGTACGGGAAGTTGTTAACATTGATGACCTCACTCTTGAGGAATATTTGGCGTTGACAAGGGAAGAACAATGGCCGGGGCTCGTAAGACCGGCAATTGGAGCTAATGTCTGTTTTGAGATGAAAGAGCAGTTTATGAGGGAGCTACGTGCTAACCCTTTCTCAGGAAATAGGGACGAAGATGCGTATGAAAATGTTGAGAATGTCTCGTATATCACAAGCTTTTTCAACATTCCTGGTGTTTCTCATGACGCTGTTATGCTCCGTGTGTTCCCCATGACTCTTACTGGGGGAGCAAGAAGATGGATTAAAAGATTGCCCGCCGGGGCAGTTGATACATGGGCTCTCCTAAAGAAGCATTTTATCCAAAGATATTGTCCTCCTCCGAAGATATTTAATCAGCTCATGGAGATCCATAATTTCAAACAAGACAACGATGAAACGTTGTATCAAGCATGGGATAGATACAACGATCTCCACTACAAGTGTCCTACTCATGACCTGAACAACCAGCAAAAGGTCAACATCTTTTACAAAGGTATCAACGTAGCTACAAGACAAATGCTGGACTACCAAAGACCAATTCCGAGCATGAATCCTACTCTCGCCATTGAAGCCATCCAAAAAATGGCCGATCATTCCCAAAAGTGGCACGATGGAGGAAGCAGGACAAATAATAAAAGTGGGACATCTTTAATTGATTTTATACAGCTACTGTTTTAATTGATTATGTTTTATCATGGTTGTTTTTGATGATATAAACTATGAATATCACGTGGGACTAAGATCATTCTATAATCAGTCGACTAATATTCTAGCAAAACCAAGAAAGAACATCAGATGTTTATGAAGTGGTATTTTATTGAAAGAAACCTTTAGATATTTTAGAAAACAAACAGTTTAAAAAGTGTTTAGAAGTAATTGAACGAATTGTTATACAAAGACTAGATAGTAATTATGTTTAAGAAACATATATAATGAGTTGATATTGAGTTAATGATTGAAATATTGAATATATTATATAACGTTATTGATTGTGTGTGTTAATGTGTTTGTTTCGGATCAACCGATAGATGTTGATACTGTTGAATCTGGTGATAATAAACGCAAAAGGAAAGCCCCATCCAAACCAAAGAAAACGACTTCTAAGTGTTAGAAATACTTTGATCCAAAGTTTGAACCAGATAAAGATAGGGTAATCATTAAGATGGCCCACTACAAATGGTGTGCTCAGGTTTTCAAAGCCGATTCAAAACAACATGGGTAAACTATTTATATATCAAGATTGGCTTCCTACATCTAGTAGAAACATCACTTTGGATACGTTAGAGGATTTAATGAAAGACGACGAGCTTGATAAAGGTAAACTATTTATATATAAGTTTATTGGTTATTTTAGTAAGTGTAATGTGAAATGCTATGTTAGACTTATGTTGTCATGTTTTGTTTTTTCTAGAAATTCAAGACGCGTTAGAAAAACAAAAAGGAGAACATGGAAAAGAGAAGAATGTTGCGCCATGATTCAAGAATGTTGTCATTGAACTTGTGCTTTGTATTCGTATTTGGTTGCTTATTTGAATAAGTGAACACTTGAATGTGTGATTTGTGATTTATATTTGTATTTTGTGATTCAAGAATGTTGCTACTGTAAAAGTTGTAATGCGTTTGGATTTCTATTTTGGTAATGTAAAAAAAAGTACTACGTTTGTGATCCTGGATTTGAATTTCTATTTTCATGGCAACTTGATCCAAACTTTGTGTTGCTACTGGATTTGGATTTGTATTTCTATTTTGGGCTGGGTTTGGATTAGTATTTCTACTGGACTGGGCTGCTACAGGATTTGGCTTTGGGCTACTACTCATATGATATTCGGGTTGGGAAACTTATACCCGACACCAAACCGATTGAGCCTGGCTTATACCGAACCGACCTGACTTCTAATCGGTTCGGTATCGGGATGGTTTTTTTGCTTGTATTGATATCGAGTCTTGGCGGATCGGGTCAGGATCCAGACCGATGCTCAGCCCTACTCACCTCATATGTAATTATCATGTTACAAACCTTAATGCGGGCATTTGTTTTCAAATATTTCTACAGGGTTTATACAGTAGAGGACATAGTTAATGGATTAGCAATAGTCGCAAACTATTGCAATGCATTATATGGCGGTGTGTCAGGTTGTTTGGATTCCAGAGATGAATATATTGGTCTCAGGAAGATGGATAAAACTTTTAAGGTATAAATATTTTTTAATAGTGTTGATTTTTAGGATGTTTTTTAGATTATGTGACGTTGGTGGTGGATATTTCTTAATAAGAATCCATCAGAGTTTCTGATTTGTTTACTTGTGGCTTATTATGTTTCATATTAGGACACGTGTAGGTTTAAAAGTGGCTAAATTGGAAAGAGTCAAATGGGCTGAAAGTCACCCAAACAACATTATTAACATACAAAACTTTTATAAATCGTTTTGTTAGAAATACAGGAATAATATTGAAATAAAGGAGTTCAGAAACATAAACAAGCATGTTACAATTCTTAGATTCTACAACGTATTAAAATATCAAGTTTGACAGTGTAATTATTGGTCTTTGTGTGCAAATGTTTTAGTTCAGGGTTGGTCTTATGTAGAGTAACTAATTTTATCTATATCAAAATGTATTCATATTTCATTAGAATTACTTAGCCTTTCAATGTCTTTTTTCGATCTATATTTAAGTTGAAGCCATACCCTATATTAACATTAACCATCAAAGTCAAACAATATAGTGTCGTCGGTTTGAACATATATTTCTGCTCCGATTTCTCTATGTATTGCAGTTCATTTAAAAAAAATCTATAAGTGGTTGTACATAACCCCAAACAAAACACACCCTTAATGTGGGTCGTTTTAAATAAAACTATGTTGCCTCACTTTATCTCATGGCGTAAGGATTGTACCGTTAACACATAACAATAATATGTATCAAAATTGATACATAACTGAGTCAATAGGACACAACAGTCACATATTGCAGACCAAATTAGATTTTTAGGGTGGGTCTGATAAGGATTTAAAATGTACGTTTTAGGGGGTCATTTAAGCCCTAAATAGTGTATTTATGATCAAATATTCCCTAATTGCGTTCCTTTTCACTTTTTAGGTAATTTGGAAGCAAAAGCTGGAACTTATGCATATTTGTATGAAAAGGGATAAAAATGTGAAGAAAACGACCAAGTTGTAAAAAGTCTGGAAAAGAACACTTGACGGCCTCACAACCTATAAGGTGACGCCGTCACTTGTTAACAAAGATACCAAGACAACGAAGATTTTACTAGATATGACTCACTTTAAAATTGATGAAGTAACAAGTGACATTGTCATTTGTTAGAAGAGCTGGATTTTTTTTTCAAATTTATAAATAGGCGGTCCAGAATAATTAAAGAGGGACGGCATCAGAGATTTCTGGACGACGTCTTAGTTATAAAGCGACCCCGTCATAGTGCTGACTTGGAAAAGACGAAACCCTAATGGCGGCAACTTGACGGCGTCACAGTTATAAAGTAACGCCGTCACAACTGTAATCATCTATGTAGTTTTAGATTTTTTTGCATTAAGTGTGCAACATGGGAGAGTAACTTTGGTGCACCACTTTCATTCGTTTTTACAGTATTTTTAGGGTTTTAACACCCTCTATCCTTAAGAGATAAGTTCCTTTATCTCTTCTATCATTATGTTTGATTCATTCTTGATTATGATTACTTGTTTCTCTATCTTTAACATGTCTAGCTAAATCACATAGTGTTCGCTTAGATATAGTGAAACCTAGTTGTTAACTATTGATTGTCGTCTCTTGTTTAAGTGGTTGTTACACGTTAGGTTAGGAAAACTTGCTTCTTCCTTTAGTGTTGCGAGCTTGAACGTCCTAAACAACGTATTTATGTCCTAGAGTGCGCTAGAAGACTTTTTGTTGTGCTTATTGCATGAACTGCGATTATTGATAATAGGAGATTTGGGGGAGATAACTTAGGTTACTTGGTAATCCGGGTTTTCTAGAGGAGATCAATACATTCATAGAGTTAGGGTATTAGGCATTTTCCTACGACTAATGGAATACAACGCGCCAATTAAATAAGGATGTGACATTTTGACAAATCAATAGGAGATAACTAGGGAGTAGTGAAATCTAAGTAAACACTCTTTTACCTATCATAAGAATCCCTCATTTATTTTATTTGCAATTTAGTTTTAATTATTAGTTTAATTATTAGTTTAAGTAGTTGATAATTAAACCCCCAATCCAAATACCGAGATTTTAATTCGCTTTCATAAAATATAAAAAGATAAAAAGAATCATCCCTCACCTTAGACCTATTCGTCATACATCTCAACCTTCCCAACACTATTCCCCTAGAGAACGATTAATCCCCCAAGTCTTACCTATACTACACTATAACGGTTAGGTACACTGCCTAGGAGGATTGTAAAACTTCTTCGGAGGGTTATATCTGCTGCTATCAATTTTTTGGCGTCGCTTCCGGGGAATAGTTTAGGTTCGTTTCTATCTCGTCTAGGTCTACTCACTTGATTCCTATCAAGTGAGATTTTATTTTCATTTTATGAGCTTCCTAGTAGTCTATCTTTTTCCTTGTTCCCTTTTTTCGTAAAAACTTCTCATTTACCACCATGGTGAATGAGATGCCTTTTCACTAAGACCCGCCAAACCAAGACCCACCAATTCTTAACCTACCACCACAAGACCTGCCAAGAGCCCATACTCTTGGTGAATACTCTAGATCGAGCCATAAAGGCTATAGGAACACCATTGAGCTTCCACATCAAGCTCAAACTACGACCCTGTGATTCGACACCATCCGGTTGGTGCAAAACAAATGTGCATTCCATGGACTTCATTTCGAAGATCCAAATCAACATCTCAAGTACTTTTTTAAAAATGTCGATTCAATTGACCTTGATGTTGCTACTCGGGAGACAACGCGACTGCGTCTCTTCTAATTCTCTCTATGTGATCAAGCTAGCAATTGGCTTGAGCGTCTACCCGCGGGATCTACCTCTAGTTGGGATGATCTTACTACCCATTTCCTCGCTCAATTGTTCCCACCAGGAAGAACTACTAAACTTAGGAATGATATCTTGATGTTCCAACAACGTCTAAGTAAAACTCTATATTAAGTGTGGACTCGATTCAAGGACTTACTCCATAAAGTCCCTCACCATGGTATTGATATTTGGCTTCAAATCTAAATTTTCTATGATCATGTCAATCTTTCCACAAGGCAAACCATTGACCAAGTGGTCAGTGGTAAGCTTCGTAATCTAACCACGAAAGAATCATGGGGAATAATAGTGGACCTTGCCCTCTATGGCAATGAATGTTGGAACAACCCCTGTGAGTTGAGAAAAACCGTCAAGGCAATATCCTTGCTTTCAAATGACTCACATACTTTCGATCATAGGATTCTTGAACTTGAAGATCAAGTCAAATACCTAATGAGTTCCTACAAAGTTGCTAGACCTTCACGCCAAGTGAACAAAATCACTTCCTCGTGTGAGTTATGTAATGGTCCTCACGACACTCGTGATTGCATGAAACTCCCCAAACAAGCTTTTGCAGACTACGAATCCTCGCGTAACGACAGAGTGGGAGAGAAGTGGTACACTTTCAAACCCGATCATAACAACTTAGGTGATTCATACAACCCCTCTTAGAGAAATCACCCAAACCTTAGGTTGAAACAAAACCCAAACCTGTCTCAAAAAAATTATTCAACTCCACCTAATCATTTTCAACCAAATGGTTCGTCTTCGAACCGTACCTTTAACAACAATCCTTCCATTTCAAATAACTCCAACAATCTTGAAGGATTGGTGTCTAATTTTATATCAAATCAAGAAGCTCGATTGTCAAAGTTTGAAGCCGATTTCAAACAACAACAAAGTGACATGAGAAATAAGCTTGACACCCTTTTAAAGGTTTTCAATGACCGAATAATGGGAGCACTCCCAAGTGATACCATCAAGAACCCAAAAGTTAACGCGATTTCATCGACTCAAAGTTCTTGTCCATCAAAGGAAGGCATATATCCATGCCCTTCACATCCCTAATTTCACTCGGTCAATACAATTAAAATATGTTTCAAGCAAATTTAAAATGTACCGAAAACCCAAGAACATAATGAAAATCAAGTGTGGGTCAACAAAAATCTTGAAACACCAACTAATCAGAAACCCGAAATAACCATAGAATATGAATTGAAAGAGCTTTACAAAGAGAAACCGGTTTTTGATGTCTTAACTCATGCACCTTATTATCATGCTTTAATGGATAAATATGAGGATAGGTTAAACTTGGGTAAAAATGGGTCTGCATTTATCCAAATAAACTACCTAAGAAATTAGATGAACCGATCTTATTCGTTCTTCCATGTAGCATTGGATGTTCCAAAGCTTTCAATATGTTAGCTGACTTAGGATCAAGCATTAACTTACTTTCATTGTCTCTCCATAAAATCCTGAACATAGGAAAGCTTGAAGAAACATAAGCAATAATTGGTTTAGCGGGTGGAAGTTTAGCATACCTGGTAGGGATGATAAAGGACATGATAGTGCATATAGGGAAATTGACTATTTTGGCGTATTTTCATGTCCTTGATATGGTTAGTAACACTTCATGCCCATTGTTAGTTGGAATAGGATTCTTAGCTACCGCTAGTGCTATAATTGATTGTAAGATGTCTAAAATCGCGGTAGGAGAAAGATGTATTAGGTCAATCTATGATGTCAAAAAGCATGCCTATGACGATGAGGAGGAACAAACACCTCACTGGATACCTTTAGATAGGAGACCTTCTAGATATGGACCATGGACTAATGGAGATTTTATAGGACCTCAACGCCCATTCTATCTAGAGAAAGAATTTGTGAATAACACGCGCTACATAGACCAACAATTGGCTAGGGATACTAGGGTGGATCCGTTTAAAGATCATATAGTGTCTAGGAAAATAAGTGAATTCCTAGGAGCCTTGCCAATTAATCTTCACATGAATAGATGGAAAGTTGAGAGTTCAAAGCCTAAGCATAAGTGGCATTGGGATAAGCCACCTAAGAAAGGAAATGGAGAATGGCATATTAGAATGACGATTTATGATCCCAATGGTGAGAAGTTTGAAAAAGCATATCGAACGAAACGTACTAGTAGGAAATCAAAAATGAAATTTGATCCAAAGGATGAACCAACTCTCATAGGTACGTAGGGAGCATAACTTTGAGTCTAGCTACAAGACTTGTAAATAAAGAAAAGCACTTTTTAGGAGTGATAAGGGTGCGTTTAGTTGGAGAATAAATTCTCTAGTTTTCTATCTCTAGTTTTGTAAAAATTTGGATGAGAAATATATCTCCACAAAACACTTGAAAATATAGAAAATGCGTTTAGTTGATATTTGTATTTTCTATTTTGAAGAATGGGAGGGAGGGTTGGGGGTTACAAAGGAAAACAAGGAAAACAACTAAAATTTGTTTTCTAATTTTCCTTGTTAGATTAGGAATAGGAGATTTTGTGTTTTGCAAAACATTTTGTTGGAAAATGATAATTTAAACGCGATTTCTATTTTCCTTGTTTTCCACAAAACATTTTGTGGAAAACAAGGGTGTTTTCCCCCGACTAAACGCACCCTAAGGATTTAAAACATACGTTTTTAGGGGGTCATTTAAGCCCTAAATCGATACATTTTATATCCGTTACTGCTTAAAATTGTTCCTTTTCACTTTTTAGGTCTTTTGGAAGCAAAATGTTGGAATGAAGCATATTTGGACGAAAAAGAGGGAAAACATGAAGAAAATGGCAAAGTCAAGATCAAAGGCCATTGATAAGGATTTAAAATGTACGCCTTTAAGGGGGTCATTTAAGCCCTAATTAGACACATTTTATATCCGTTACTGCTTAAAATCGTTCCTTTTCACTTTTTAGGTCTTTTGGAAGCAAAATGCTAGAATGAAGCATATTTGGACTAAAAGAAGCAAAAACATAAAGAAAATGGCAAAGTCAAGATCAAAGACACTCAAAGCTGCTCAGCAGAACCTGACGGCGTCGCATTCAAAGGGTGACGCCGTCCCTCTATGAAGACTTGATCAAAAAGTGCACGCGACAGCTCAGCGGAATTTCTGGTCCTAAAGCCTGACGGCGTCACGCCTAATATATGGAGGGCATCACTCACACTTTTCACTCCAAACGACCCAGATCCAAGACTCAGACGACATCGCAACTAAAGACCGACGGCGTCACAACTCTCAAGTGACACCGTCCCATCGTTGACTTGGCCAAGACGAAACCCTAATGACGGCAACCTGACGGCATCGCTTGAAAAAGGCGACGCCGTCGTGATTGTAAATCTATATATAGAATTCGATTTTTCTGTATTTTAAGAGGTAGAATTTTGGAGAGCAGACCCTAACTCAGTTGTAGTCCGATTTGGACAGTATTCTAGGGTCCCATACCCTATTTTACACATCAAGCTAAGTTTGTTATTCCAATAAATCATTATGTCTACCCCATGTTCAATTGATTGTGTGTATGCTTGCTTGTTTAACATGTCTAGCTAAATTACTTGTGTGTTTGCTTAGATCTATGAAACCTAGTTATTGATTGTTGTTAGGTTGTCTCTTGTCTTAATTGATATAGGCTTAGGAGTGCAACTAGGCTTTCGTTGTATTTATTGCGTGAGTATGCTTGACGATGATAGGGTGCTCGGAGGAAATAGTCTTGTAATAGCCGATCCCGTGAATCCTATAGGAGAGATAACCTCATAGAACTAGGGAATACGCACCCCCTACGACTTATAGGAATACAACGCGTTAAGATAAAGGACGTGACAATTCAACCGACCAATAAAAGATAACTAGGGAGTAATAGTATCTAAGTGAACATATCTTTAATCACCGTACGAGCACACCTCAATTAAATATAAAATTGTCTGTAGTAATTAGATAATTAGATAATTAGTAGAAGTAGAGAAATCGGTAGAAGTACCACCCCCCAATCATTTGCCCCGATATTTTACTCTTGCTTTCTAAAAAACGTAAAAAAAGATAAAAAAAAAAGAATCATCCTCAACCCCACCTTCTCATCATAGATTTCTTTCTAGCATTCCTATTCCCCTAGAGAACGATATCAATCCCCGAGGCTTACCCCATACTACACTACAACGATTAGGTTCACTTCCTAGAGGGTTGAAAAGCTTGCTCGTAGAAAAGGAGATTTTCTCGACCCCGAACACTCCGTATCAAGTTTTTGGCACTGCTGCCGGGGAATGGAATAGCTAGTTAGACTTCTATCTCGTTTAGGTTCCCTTGCTTGATTCCTATTAAGTAAGATTTTTTTATCATTTTTATTAGCTTCCTTGTAGTCTATCCCCCTTCTTTGTGTTTTTTTCGTAAATCTCATCACTCACCATGATTCGCATCTTTCGCCGAAGAAACTTTGCACTACCCGCTTCAAACCCCGCAATGGAAAATGCAATTCCAAAAAACCTTTCAACCGTTCACCACTTTGGAAATCACTTAGGGCATAATGAAATAAATTGGCAACATAATAGTCCTTTCTACGATTCGGATTCCGATGAGGATTTGATGATGGGAGGCAATTTGTTAATACAAATAAACCGTAAAAATGTTTATCCATATTTAGCGATCTCTTTGTGTTTTGTTAATAACAAATATAAAGTTATCATAAGTAAAATTATAAGAATACATGTTATTTTTGTAAAGTATTTACATTTGGTCATTCACATAAAATGTTGTAATAGTTCATTTGTTATAATAGATTATGTAATAGTATGGGTAATATCCAAGACCCATGACCCATACCCATGGAGCTAATCCATAACCCATGACCCATTACATGACATCATGCATGAAATCATGTTGGGTATTATCCATGACCCATGACCCAAGACCCATGACCCATTGTCTAGATACATTGTATCTTGTTGGGTAAGCAAGGCTCATACCCATAACCCATGACGCAGTTTGCAACTGTTAGGATCGATTATATGGATGATTTGGTGAATTGGGAGGTCTTGGAAGATGGAAGAACACCATCTTCAAGTTAGTGAGAGAAACTAGAGAGTCTTTTATTGATGAAGGATGAAATTAAACTAAAGAGTCTCACCTTCCTAGAAAAGTCTAGGAGGGTATATATAGCTAAACACATACAACTATGACTAAATGACATAACAAGCCCATGTGTTTTAGCTAACAAAGATAGAAAATGTAATCCTGTCAATGTCGTTTCATTTACGAGTTAGGAGCGATTCCAACAATCTTCCCCCAATGGGACGACATAAGGGATTACTTAAAACATTTCCTACAAGTATAAAAAACAAATAAAGATAGGTCTTCATAAGCTCTTCAAATGCGGAGGATGATGAAAGTTTACGCTCTTTGTCTTCTTCTTGTACCTCGACTTGAGAACTGCTTTCTTCACTTGTAGGCAAATGATGTAATATGCATGAATTGGATTAACTTCCCCCAAATCATGCTGCATGTCTTTAGCAGACTTCTCCTCAGTACACTTATTTTTGGCGAAGTTTCTAATCGCCTTCCCCCAAACTAACAACCGCCTTCGCAGATTCAAAACTTTGATGTAGTAAACATTTCTTCTAACTTTTTAAATTTTCAGTACGCAGCGGAATTTGTAGATGAGTAGTAAACCACACAAGGTAAATCTGACTTATTGCAGAAAATCCGTTCAGGGGTAACATGCAAGAAATCAACAATATCTTCTCACGTATGTAGATGCTTCACACCAAACAAACCACGGAAGACGAAATGAAATGACTTCCCCCTGAATGTTGCGGTCTATCGGAATAATAGTTACCTGTGAATCTGCAATTACTTGATAAAAATGACCGTGTGTGAGGCATCACAACATCATATTTAGGTTACTTCATACAAGATAACTCTGTGAAAGTGAGACGATAATACCAAAGTGAGAAATTTGAACCACATATCGTCTCATTTCTTTCCCCTAATTGAAGAAATTCATGAAGGGAAACGGGTTTTCGAAAAAAACAAGAAGAAGCAGAACCCCGTACACTTTCTTCCCCCGATGTTTTCAATGAATCAGAATCATACACCACGTATGTTGATGATGAATTGGAGACAGCGAAACCATGTATGTCCCATTAATCGAACAATTGTGAAGTACCATAAATATCTCGTGAGAATCAACTACTGATAAGACTTCTCTACTAGTGTATACTCTTCTCAGCTAACTCTTTTACCGACCCCGTTATCTTTCTGACGGCTTTTTGTAGTGACTACTGATGAAGAAAAACCCAATATGACGAACTTGAGACTGAAGTAAAACAACCCGAACTTGTGACTTAAACTTGCACTATTTTCAGACAAAGAACCCTTTTCCTTACCGGGCTGATTAACCGGATCAAAAAGGGGCAAACTTAAAGTTTCTCGAATTATCCACAGCTTTTTGTGACACTTGAGCACAACAACGTAACTCCTTAAAAGTGATAGCTATACGATGTGAGCACAACAACGTAACTTCTTACATCAGGTATAACTAGACAACTCAAGTCTTTGTCATTCGAAACGGTTAAAGCTCGAAAAAGGATCTCGAAGAATCATGCATCCAACCAACCCCGATATCTTTAGATACTAAGTACACGCACCCGTGATATCCCACTTCAACCTCAAATAAATAATAATGAATTATCGCCGTAGTCACATCTTACGGTTAAATGCCCAAAACTAGCCTTCATTAACGGTTTAAATGAACTTTTATAATGGTTTCCCTATCTTGTCAAAAATTTTATCCTCGTGAAAATTTGTCATACCAAAATACCACTCTCTTAACAATAACATCAAAAACATTTTTGTATCCAATATTTTTGTATCAGCATAATATTCGGATAACAATTATTTTGAGTCCAAGTATTAAGTCCAATCCATGATTATTCGACCCAAAGAGAAGCGAATATATGTGGCATGTACCAACAATCAATTTATCAAACCCAATAATAAATGATCCAAGGCCCAATATGTGTGATCTAGACAATTGATAGTATCCGGTTATGATAAATACCATTTTACTAAACTCATTTTGACCTAAACCTAAAACAACCATCATATTCATTCCGCCCCCCCCCCACCAAACATTTTCACTCCAACACAGATCTCATCAAGCTTAATCTCAAATTCGAATCTCATAAACTATCACACAAACTCCTTTAATCTCCTTGAAACTGCTACTAACCCAAGAAAAATCACAATCGTAGCTATCAAAAAACCCCATATGAGTATCGGTCATCTTCCAAGTTTTGATAAAATTGTTCAAGCACAAGATATGGCTTCAAGGTCTCTCGTAAGAGGTATAAGGTAGGGATAGATGTTGTGTTGTTTTAGTAAGATGTGTTTCAATTTTAAACGAACGAAAGGACATATGTAAACCTTATGGTTTTTGTATGTACCTTTAGTGGTTCGAAGATTATCAAGAGTTCATCTTTAAAATAGATAGGTCTATGATGAATTATCTTTTTGGCTTATGTCTTTGGACGAATTGAGTACCAAACGAAATATAAATACTGAGATCGTGCGAGTCATGATGTGTGAGAAGGAAACGTGAGATGGGATAGGTAGTTAATGAGATTTGTTGTATTTGATGTTGGGTTTTTGATTTTGATATGTTGTTACAGCTTCATTTCTTCACGATTTCTTTTGGTTAAAGGACCATGGACTGATGATGTTTATATTAAAACTGAGGCCGTGTGATGTTTGGTATATTGGTTTTGTGGTTTGGTCATAATCAATCAAGGTCTTCTTCTTTTTCATTATTGTCAAAGTCTTATGCGTAAAGGATGCTTATGCGTAAAGGATACTTACGCGTAAACAACCTTATGCGTAAGATTTGGTCTTATGCGTAAACCAGGCTTAGGTGTAAGCTTAGGCTTATGCGTAAAACCTTACGCGTAACAATCCTTACGCATAACTTTCCAAGTTATGCGTAAATATATATGAAGATGGCTCCTTAGGCGTAAAACTAGGGTTTTGACTTGTTGACTTATTGCTCCGGCGAGTTTTCCGACCATTTTCCGTTCATTCGTGATATAACCCAGAAAACTGACTGCAGAAATAGCATCATTTTAACCTGTTTGACCAAGAACCTGACCAGTTAACCATATAATATTTCACGAGTATTGGTTCAAAAGATAGTTATAAAAGTTATGTTACCAAGACAAATGATTCATGGACAGAAATATACACGAACCAGAAACATGGAAACATCAAATAAAGTTGTTGACTTTTTGACCAAAATGATACAATATTCTTGTAAAAATCTGAAAAACACAAACAATAAGTAAAAAGTTAACAACTTTTTAAAACAGATTTTACAAGACACGCTTTTGACAAGAAAAACATCACCAAAAATCAACCCATGATAAAAATCCGACCTTGCTCTTGATACCAATGTTAGGATCGATTATATGGATGATTTGGTGAATTGGGAGGTCTTGGAAGATGGAAGAACACCATCTTCAAGTTAGTGAGAGAAGGGAGAAACTATGTGTGTTTTATTGATGAAGGATGAAATTACACTAAAGAGTCTCACCTTCCTAGGAAAGTCTATAAGGGTATATATAGCTAAACACATACAACTATGACTAAATGACATAACAAGCCCATGTGTTTTAGCTAACAAAGATAGAAAATGTAATCCCGTCAATGTCGTTCCATTTACGAGTTAGGAGCGATTCAAACGGCAACCCAAAATCTGGACTGGTACAACCCAGTTTGCCGGATCCCTTGGATTGCACTGGACGGATCCCCCAAGTGAGGGATCCGTCGGAACCGGGCTACAGTAGAGAAAATTGCCTATAAATAGTGAGTCATTTCTTCATTGTTACTCACCCCTCTTCTTACAAACTCTCTCATATATTATCTCACTCTTCTAACCTCTGATCTCTTGATCAATCTAGCAGTTCTTCTTTCTCTTGTTGTGATTCTCATATAGGTCCTTCTCAAAGGCGAGATCACGATACTACAAGTCATCCAAGCAAGGGGTCCTTGATTGATTTGTTCCTCCATAATATTTCTGTAGAAAGATCTTATATTTCATATTTCACATAGTTGTTGTGTAATAGTTGTGTTGGTTTGGTCCGCCGTGTTAAGGACTCGGTATTTGGCTTTGTACCGGAAAAAGTGTAAGTGACGTTGTGAGGCTTCTCCGCCGTGTTGAAGGAGCCTGTTGACATAGTGCTTGAACTATCGAGTGGGGAACTCGGGGAGTGGAGTAGGGCAAAGAAGGTGTCCTTGTAGCCGAACCACTATAAATGACTTGTGTCACTACTCTCTATCCTTTACTTTACTTGCTTTCATTATTTACTTTACTTATTGCTTTTTACTTTCTATCCATCCATACGAATTCACATAAGATCGAATCTAAAGTTTTTGAAACTTAACTTAAAATCGGCAAAACTATTCAACCCCCCCCCCCCTTCTAGTTTTCCACAATTGGCATCAAGAGCAAGGTTTATAAAAGGTTTTAAGTAAATTATATTTTAAAAACTTTTCGATCACAATGAGTTTTGAAAATTATAGAGAAGGGCAATCTATGCAACGACCTCCACTACTTGAAACAAATGGTTTTATTTATTGGAAAAATAGATTTGAAACTTATGTGAAATCAAAAGATATTGATCTTTGGTACATCATTGTTGAAGGTGACTTTCAAGCCACTATAAAAGATGATAAAACCGGCAAAGAAATAAACATCCCTCGTGATCGCCTCTCCGACGATCAAAAGAAAAAGCTTTCCAAAAATAGTGAGACAAAAATGGTTTTATACAATGCCTTACCTAAAAAAGGAATTTGAAAGAACTTGTATGCTTAAAACCTCTAAAGAAATTTGGAATTCTTTAGTTGTAACTCACCAAGGAAATCAACAAGTTAAAAACAACAAAATAGATTTATTTGTTCAACAATATGAACAATTTTCAATATCGGATGAGGATAGTATAGATAACACTTTTGCTAACTTTAATACTATTATTACTTCATTACAAGCACTTGATGAGTCTTTTTCTAGTTGTAATCATGTTAGGAGATTTCTAAGCGCTCTACCATCAAAGTGGAGACCAAAGGTGACGGCCATCGAAGAATCTAAGGACTTGTCAATCCTCACTCTCTACGAACTCATAGGCAATCTAAAGGTCTATGAGCTCATCCTTGCTAAAGACACCAAAGCCTCAAAAGAAAAGAAAGAGAAGCACAAATCTCTTGCCTTAAAAGCAAAGAAGGTCTCAAGTAATGAAGAAACCTCATTTTCGGAAAGTGATGACGAAGAGTATGCAATGGCGGTACGGAATTTCAAGAAGTTCTTTCGAAGAAAAGGAAGATATGTCAAGCAACCGTATGACGAAAAGAAGGGGTTCCGGAAAGGGAAAGATGACAAGAAAGTAAAGGACGAACGCATATGTTTTAAATGTGGGGATCCTAATCACTTCATTAGTGAGTGTCCCAAATGTGATGAACAAAAGGCGTTCGTAAGTGGTTCGTGGGGAATGAGTGAGGAGGAGAACGAAGAAATTTGTCTCATGGCAAATGACTCAAACGAGGTATGTCCCAAATCTCTTTATTATAGTAGCTCATCATTAGATGATGAATCTTTACATCGTGAATATGATAAACTTTGCAAAATGAAGTTCTTGAGCTAAAGGATAAATTAAAACGTTTAGAAAAGGGAAAGGAAATAGATAGTGAATGTGAGCTTTGTGTTCAACTTCAAACGTTAGTTGATAATCTTGATTCCAAGATTGCTAGAATGAGTACTAATACTCTCGATTTAATAATTGATAGCGTTAAAACAGGAAATAATCAAAAGGGTTTAGGTGTTCAGGAACTTACTGCGTCAACTAACGAGATTAAAGAAACACAATTCATTAAAGCAATTGAAAAACAAGCTACTGTAGTCACGGATCCCACGGATCCCTTGAAAAAGGAACCGTCTTGTGTAAATCCAGGGATCCGTAGGTCTATACCAGCAAACAGTAGAAATAATGCAACCACATCATCTAGAACTGACTTTGTTATTGTTAACAAGAAGAAACCAACCCATGTTACTGTTAGAAATGTCAAACAACCACCTCCACTAAAACAAAATCAAAGTTTTATGAAAACAAAGGTCCATCATTTTCTAAACCAAACACATTTATAAGAAGACCAAATAATGTTTATCCAAGAAGTAACCATCATCAAATGGGGTGGAATCCTAATGCACAAACGGTTTTCCATTTCAAAACTTTACACCTTGGAATGCCTTCTCACCTTTTTCATATATGTCTCACATGAATGAAATGTATAACACTAATGGACCCATGAACAAATGGGGACCAAACTTTTGATTTAATTGTTTTCTTAGGTGTGCCTAAAGGTCGACTTAAATCCGGATGAATAGATCAAGGATAGCGGGTGTACGAGGCACATGACCGGTAACAAAGATTTGTTTTCCACATAAGAATCCTTCAATGGAGGAAATGTAGTGTTTGGTAATAGCAAGAGAAAAATCATCGGTAAAGGTAAAATTTCTCACAAATCCTTAACCATTAACGATGTATGTCACGTAGAAAACCTAAACTTCAATCTTCTAAGTATAGGTCAAATATGTGATAAAAGTGCAATGTACTTTTTAATGAAACCGGTAGTAAAATTTTGAAAACAGTATTACTATAGGAAGAGGCATTAGAAAACATGGAATCTATGTCATTAAAATCGGTAATGAACCAAAAGACAAACTTTGTCTTACTTCTATTGATGATACTTCGACCTTGTGGCATCGAAGATTGGGTCACACCAATATGCGACTTCTTCAATCGCTATCATCTAAAGAACTAGTAAGAGACCTACCCAAATTAAAATACAAACATCATTTTTGTGATGCTTGTAACATAGGAAAGCAAGTTCATGCTAGTCATAAAGCTAAAAATATGGTTTCTACTACTAAGTGTCTAGAACTACTTCATATAGATTTATTTGGTCTATCCACTATTCAAAGTTATGGAGGTAACTTATATACTTTGGTTATAGTGGATGATTACTCTAGGTACACATGGACTAAATTTCTAAAGAAGAAAACTGAAATGTTCGATTACTTTGAAATATTAAGTAAGAAAATCCAAAGACAACTAGGAAGTCCTATAGTGTCAATTAGAACGGATCATGGTAGGGAATTTGATAATGAAGTGCAATTTGGATCTTTTTGTGATGCTAATGGTATTACTCACAATTTCTCGGCTCCTCGCACTCCACAATCAAATGGGGTAGTTGAAAGGAAAAATAGAACCCTACAAAAATGAGTCGCACCATGATTAATGAGTAATCTATTCCTCAAAAAATTTGGTGCAATGCCGTCGACACATCAACCTATATACTTAACCGTGTCCTAATTAGATCATTCTTAGGTAAAACTTCATACGAGTTACTTTGAGGCAAAAAGCCTACGCTAGAACACTTTAGAGTCTTTGGAAGTAAATGTTTCTTACTTAACACTAAAGATTACCTAACTAAATTTGATCTTAAATCAACCGAAGCTATCTTCTTAGGTTACTCTCCTAATAGCAAAGCTTATGTTATACTAAATAAAGAAACCATGAAGGTTGAAGAATCCTTAAATGTAAAATTTGATGAAAGTCCACCTAAACCTACCATACCTCTTGTTGATGACAAGGTAATCGAAAGTGAAGCCATAGAAATCAAGGAAAATATAAATAAAGAAGATGAACCATTAAACAATGAAATCATCAATATTAAAGAGTCTAAAGATCATCCCATAGAAAAGGTTATAGGAAAGTTAAATAAAAGAACCTTAAGATCTCAAGTCCAAAACCAAAGTAGCTTATTTTGTTTTGTCTCAACCATAGAACCTAAAAATACGCAAGAAGCCATAAAAGATGAAAGTTGGGTAATGGCTATGCAAGAAGAGCTAAATTAATTTGTTTCTAATAATGTTTGGACACTTTTCCCTCCACCTAAAAACCAAACCATAATCGGAACTAAATGGGCATATAAAAACAAGTTAGATGCAAAAGGTGTAGTGTCTAGAAATAAAGCTAGACTTGTTGCCCAAGGGTATAACCAACAAGAAGGCATAGACTTTGATGAGACCTATGCTCCCGTAGCTAGATTAGAGTCTATAAGAATACTTCTTGCTTATGCTTGTGCTCGTGATCTTAAGCTTTTTCAAATGGATGTTAAAAGCGCTTTTCTAAATGGTTTTATTAATGAAGAAGTCTATGTAGCTCAACCTCCGGGCTTTATCAATTTCGAAAAACCTAACCACGTGTACAAACTAAAGAAAGCTCTCTACGGTCTTAAACAAGCCCCAAAGGTTTGGTATGATAGACTCAAATCATTTTTAATCAAAAACGACTATACCATGGGGTTAGTTGATAATACACTTTTCACAAAGAAAAAGGAATCATATATAATTATTGTTCAAATATACGTGGACGATATTATATTCGGATCGACTTGTCAAGACATGTGTGATGATTTCTAAAATCATACATGGTGAGTTTGAAATGAGTATGATGGGAGAATTAAGTTTCTTTCTTGGTCTACAAATCAAACAACTAGAAGATGGTATCTTCTTTAATCAATCCAAATACATAAAAGAAATGCTAAAGAAATTTGGTTTAGAAGAATCAAAACCCATAAGAACACCAATGTCATCCGATACTAAAATTACAAAAGATGAAGACGGTGAATCCGTTGATAACACCAAATACTGTGGCATGATTGGTAGTCTTCTCTACCTTACGGCTAGTCGGTCGGATATCATGTTTAGTGTATGTCTATGTGCTAGGTTTCAAGAAGACCGTAAAACTTCACACCTAGAAGCCGTCAAAAGAATATTTAGATACATTAAGGGTACTACTCAATTGGGATTATGGTATCCTAAGGGAACGGGGGTAGAAACTATTGTATATGTGGATTTTGACCATGCAGGTGATTATGTTGACCGAAAGAGTACAAGTGGTGTATGTACTTTTATGGGATGTTATTTAACATCTTGGTTCTCGAAGAAGCAAACGGCGTTGGCCATTTCAAAACCGAAGCCGAATATGTCTCTGCCGGCAAAGCATGCCAACAAGCACTATGGATGAAACAAGCGTTAGTTGACTACGACATTCATTTAAGTGACATAGCCATTTTATGTGACAACAAAGGTGCTATTGACTTAAGGAAAAATTTGGTATTACACTCTCGTACCAAGCATATAGAGGTCGGTCATCACTTCTTAAGAGACAATGTTCAAAAGGGGAACATTTCTATTGAGAATGTATCATCCGAAGACAACATAGCCGATGTCCTCACCAAACCGTTGAAGCGGGAACAATTCAACTTGCTTCGCCTTGGTCTTGGTCTCATGGAACAATCGTCGTAAAATGTTTCTCATTCTACAAGGTACGTAAACGTTAGCTTTACCTTCCTTTCTGAGTCTAGGATGTCTATTTCACACACAACTCACAAACAATATGGGGATTTTCAAAACTCAAGATAAATTTTTCTTCTTTCTATACAAGAAAAATTTCGAAATGCTTTCTAAAAAGATACTTATCCCCGTATCATTTTTCTAAAATCATTCTCACGTTTAGGACAAACTCTTTCTTTCATTTTTAATACAAAGTAAAAACCTTCTTCATTGCATCTCATGTCTTTTGAATGCTAAAGGGAATACATAACTAATATATGTTTTTGGGTACATTCATTTAAGAAAAAATGATTTAAGGAGCACTCGGGTTATCTCACATAATTATATGCTTTTTCATTTCTTCGTTTATTTTTCTCCTTTTAGGAGTCGAGATAACCGCAACTCCAAATGATTTGCATATAGGTACACACTAGGCACCATTGTTTCCAAAAGGAAAAAAAGTGATCTGCCTGAGAACACCAGTTCCACGGATCCCAGCTTTTACACTGGACGGATCCCTAAAGGATCGGATCCGTGGAAACCGTGCAACAGAAGCAAAATTTTTCTTCTATTTTCCTCACTTTGGCTATAAACTTCCATATTTTCAACATTTCAGCTCTTTCACTAATGAGTATGTTACTGAATGCTTGTGTTCTCATGATCACATGCCTTAAATTCCTATCTAATCATTAGATTTTAGTCCACATTTTTGGTTTTAGCATTCATTGCAATGCATTATTTTCTCTATAAATAAGCTTTCAAAATTCTTGTATATCCATCATTCTCAATCTCACAAACAATCATCATCATGTCATCCAAAAGATCCTCCAACATTGATTAACCATCTATTGAAAACAATCCTTTTCAAGAAATCCAAAACTTCATCCTACCACCTTCCGTAGTACCACCACCAACCAAATCTAGCAGAACCTCGCGGATTAGCATCCGGCCTTGTTGTTTAGCTAAACCTTTATCAAAAAGCCCATCACCAACTACTAACTCTCCACCAAATGACTACATTGTAGCACCTCCATCATCTCCCACAAGCTCATCCCCACATTCACCTACCGAGTCTCTACCTAAAATCACCCTATCAGAACTCCTTAAGACTCCAAAAACAATCCCACTACCCGTGTCTAGTCCACCACCCACTCCATTTCAATCATCTAAAACTACCCAAATAGCTTCCAACTTAAACCCAAAAGAACTAGTCTTTTTAACACCACCAACATCTCTAAACACATTTTACAAAGAGCTTGCAACATCACCACCTCTACCTCCCATTATCTTACAAGAACATCTATGTTCTTTGGTTGTGGTGTGTGAAATGGGATGCTTTCAAATGCTGGAAATCGTGGGGTATTTATAGGCCAGATATGGGTTAGGCATAACTAATAAAATAGTTACGCCGTAATCCTCTATTTCTTCGTAAATTGCACTAGGTCTGCTGGTTACGGCGTAACCTTATAAATGGTTACGCCGTATCTTCAATAATTCTTGGTTACGCCGTAGTTTATGCATGAGTTACGGTGTAGTTATCAGCAGCGCGGATCCTCATTTGACCTAATATAGTTACGTCGTAATCTTTTGGGAGAGTTACGCTGTAATCTTCGGATGAGTTGGCTTTTTGAGTCACGCTTTAGTTACAGCATAATGTGAGAGATGAGTTACGCCGTAACTTCTTCAAAGTGAGCATACTATGATATATCTTTAATAATTCTCCAATTCCGCGTCTCTTTAGCTCCAATACACGTAATTTACCTGAAAGTGGAATATAATGGAAAATAAGCGTAAATCCATATAAATGACATAAATTACAAGCATTATCGGGGGAAATTGACACTTAATATTCAGGATAATTTGATGTTATCAAATATCCCCCCACTTGAACTCTACTTACCCTCAAGCAGACCTTATTAGATAAAACAAAGCCGAACACCTCACGAAATGGGAACGAAACACTCAAATCTCTCAACTATTCTAAGTGTCAATTTCGGGGTGATCACTCAATCGCACAGTCATAGCATGTATTCTATCATAAGCTTGGCGGTTACACAAATCTCCACCACTAGAGTTAAGGGCTAAACAATTTTCGAATGCAATATTGGTAGACACGACAAAGGTTAAGGGTGACTCGTCATTACTAACATGTCACGGTGAAGTGGACAAAATCAATGATACATGACCAAATCCATGGCCAAGACACCAAATATTGCTCGCTGCATCACCTAGACATGCTTCATGACTAAAGGGTAGGATAAGACATGGGATATATAAATGGTGTAAAATAAAAATCAAGCAGATAGTCTAAATCTATAACCAAGTCATCACCACTTACCGTCCGCCCAAAGTTCAAGCTTTGAAGTCAAGAAACCGGATCATGAAATACTAGGTAGATGTGTCATTAGAGGACGTCATTATGGGCACACTACCTTTTCTCCAAATGTTGACACACTAACCAACTCCAATCTTCGAATGTGACTGAGGTGGCCTCCTCCATACTAAATCTATATAAAGCTCATAACATAGTGCTTATAACATTGCACTTTACAATAAACTAAATAACATAACTTTTTTTGTTTTTTTTTTTGTTTTTTTTTTCAACATAAACATAACAACTAAACATAATATCCCCCCACTTGAGATGAACAATGGGAATTCGGGGGGTCTTCAATGATCTTTAATAATATGTCACGAATGAAAGCGTGATTTTCAAAACTTTCCACTTGAACCTTGAACTTAGGCAAATGATGACTTCCCAATCACAAATAAAGACTACATGGTAGGCTAAGGTGTATCGAAACAATAAATTGGGTTAACAAAATGAAAGGAATGGCTCAGATGGGTGTATCTAGGTGTATCTTGCACTAAAGGTGAGTGCAACAAAAGGGTTTCACATGGGGGTCGAGAAGTTGAGGTGACTAATCGATAGACACACAATAGTAGGCTATTTGGGTGATAATCCTATAATACTGCCTTCTTAAACTGAAAAGTCCAAATACATCGAGCTAACTCAACATACCTCGTCTATGGTCTCAAAATGATGCACAGGCCAAGTTCTAAAGTTTACAAGCTACCGGCACACTCATAATTTGGTGGATTTGGGGTAAAATATTGGAAACGGATAAGGCTAATCTCACCATATAATATCAAGGGTTGTATGTGCTCGGCTAAGGTCTAATCTAGTTAGGTTAAGAAAAACATGTCAAAATTTTAAAAATGGCATAATCTTTTCAAAATAAACTAGAAAAACAAGGGCAAAGTAAAGTTCAAGAGATAATTCCACTCCCGTCCCCCCACTTGAATTGTACAAAGTCCCTTTTGTACTAAGCGTTAAATAAAGGTGAAGAGAAAAGTAGAATTAGAGCGAGAACCTCCCTGAAATTTGCTTCAAAAAGAAAGAAGGCTCACGAAAAAGGGTCGTGCCTTCGTATAAGCATCCATGAGCAAACTTCAATTCCTGAAATCACATTACCGACAAGCATAATTCTAAAAAGAAAAAATGAAATGAAAAATGAAAAACAAACCTAACTCACTGATATGTGCTAAAACACATACCATTTCTTTAGCAAATCAGGCCCAAAATAACCAGAAAAGAGCCGTTTATGCCTAATATTTGTTGGTTTCTTGAGTTTATGCATGTGCGGGTACGGATATGACAAAACGCATAAAGAAAGACAAATCAGACGAAAACCAAGCACGAGAAGGAAAAGAGTGCAAAAGTTGAAGCTGGGAAATCAGAAGTGAGTGATTGTAAAGATTTTGATGCTGAAAGGATGATTTTTGAAAGATTTGATCAACTTTAAAGAATTGGCAAAATCAGTCCTTTAAGTTTCAGAAATTGTCAAAAATTACCCTTGAAGTTTCAAAGTCAGCAGAAGTGGTCCCCCATCTTTCCCACATTGTCAAAATTAACCCTTGTGCCCAATTTCCCAAAAATCCCCTTTCACTTTTACCAATTTACACAATTTACCCTTTTAAATTAAACCTTTTACCATTTAAACCCTTAAATAAACTAAGAGTTCAAATCTGAAAAGAACCCTTCATTAAAACCTGTTGACCAGGTCAACCATCCTTTTAACCATTGAACCACTTACACCGTTGGACCCCAGTCAAATAAACCTTGTCACACACCATTTACCCTCCCGGTCAAACATGGTCAAAACATAATAAATAACCCAAAAAAAAATAATTACTCGCCAATTCATCCCCATAATTCCTTATTTCCCTTTCAAATCCCGAAACGCGACGTGAGTTGAAAATTCCATTCAACCCTCGTTCGGAACGATCTCGGTGCTCAAACCTAATACGTTTGAGTTACCCATATACTACACTTTCTATAATTGGTTTCCCGAAGAATCACTCACTTTCGTAGGAATCACGGTTGCATTTAGCATATGCAACAAGCCTTTTAAACCACTTGGTGTCCCAAGTGGACGAGTGAATTCTCGTGAGGGTTTACAGGGAACACACCCACAAAGTTCCTTTAAAATACTAATACAAGTTTATTGTGTTTTAAAATGAAAGAAGTAAAGCAGAGGATACGTCGTAACTCTAGGAAGGAGTTACGCCGTAACTAGGGAAAACCTGGCATACGCTGCAAGAGTGTAGCTACGGCGTAACCACTGAGATGGAATTACGCCGTAATTGGTGATGCATCCGAAATTCTACTGCAAAGGGTTGGTTACGGCGTAACCACTGAGATGAGTCACGCCGTAACTATAGTCAGATTAGCATGCTGCAGCAGCAATTACTTTTCTTGCAAAAATGGTTAAAAACACAAAACCCAACAGAAATAAAATAAAAGAAAGGGATAACTCGGGTTGTCTCCCGAAAGAGCACTTTTATTTATTTACGAGTCTTTAAGTTAGACTCATAGCCCTGGGGCTACCAGTGCTTGTTGGTCATTTCGTGGATATGGCAATCTCCACGTTGTATATATATCCTTTTTCAAAAACCCAAAAACATCTAAAAACACCAAAACATTCTTCCTAGAGTATTTACAAAACCTTAAAAATTAAAAAAACCAAAGAAACTGAAACGTCAATTGTTACGTCGGCTCACCTTGAGAGTACAACCTATACACGGGATATAAGGAAGTCTTGACTTTTGAGAGCTACCGAGCACCGGTTGACGCGGCGGTTACCAAAAAGATTGTTTTTAAAAAAAAATTCCTAATATAAAACCAAAAAGATTTTCCTTTTTCAAATTATTTTTCCTTTTTACTTTTTGATTGTGATTTTTAGTGCATCGCACTCGTTCTCAGTCACGACGTAATCGTAATCGTAGAATAGACGTACCCGAGTTACGTACTATCGTAATCGTAATCGCCTTCAGTCTCTGACGCCGTCTGGATCAAATCTAGGCCGCCTGAGCTGCGACGCCCTACTCTTTTAAAACCTGATGCCGTCACTTGATAATTAGCAATTTGGCTACTGAGCCGTCACAAAAAATGCACGACGGCGTCGCCATTCTGGTAGTGACGCCGTCCCCTTCAGTTCCAGCAGCCTGAGTGTCTTGATTCTTGACTTTGGCCATTTTCTTCGTATATTCGCGCCTTTTCGTCCGAATAAGTGTCATTCCAGCAATTTGCCTTCAAGAGACCTAAAAAGTGAAAAGGAACGATATTAAGTAATAACGGATACAAAAGTGATCAAATAAGGGCTTAAATGACCCCTCAAAAAGGTACATTTTAATACCTTATCAAATATCCCTACACTTGGTATTTGCTTGTCCTCAAGCAAATGTGCTTTTAGCCAATTAATTTATAAGTTAGGGGTCATGAAGCATTGGTTTAGAACAATTCACAACACATATAAGCCCCGCAAAAGTCATAACAAGCACAGAAATTACATACTAGCACCTCACAAGGGGTGTTTGGATACTCACATCTCTCGGGTGTTTATGAAATATATCAAAGTTGAAATGGAAGATAAACACTCATTAACCGGTCCTAGTACATAGATTACCATAGGCTTGAGACTAGATCAAACCTCCATCGCTTTGGCGTAAGCACCTAGGAAAGACTATCCAAGAGGTCTTTTAAAGGATTGTAATGATAGGCTTACGGTAGGGAAACAAAGGGTTTGGTGGGATAGGCTATTTAGTGGTGGCAAGTCAAAAATCTTTATGTTACAAGCATGCGAAGAATGGCGTTGCTAAGCCAAGACTCGACACTATAAACTCTAGATAACTGAAATAAACATACATAAATTTAAAGATAGATGTAGGATGGTAGCCCGTATTTTTCTTTTTTTTCTTTTTTTTTCACATTCTATTTTTTTTCTTTTTCTCATTTTTTTCTATTTTTTTTTCAATTTTTTTTTTCATACACTTTTACTCTACCATCCTCTACGATAACATCAAAATAGTAAGGATTTATAGGCACATCCCTACACTTGAGTTTTTATTACTCTAACACTAATTTGACCCGAATTGAAAAGATCAAAACACTTGGAGTACATTATTACGCAAATAAAGAGAATTTGAATTTAACGTTCCCTTCCCGTCATTTCAGAAACTTTAACTTTTCCCATGAGTCCCAATCGTCCCAAAACTGTGTACAAAGGATATGCCTCGACTTAGCAACTTATGCAAGCAACAAGATAATTGAACTAAGGGTTTAGTGTGATAACAATAATGAACTAAAAGTGAGTGCATACAAGGTAGGCTAAGGCGATTTGGGTGTACATTTGGGGGTGGGGTATAAACAATGTTCTTCGTTGATATTCCGGAAAACCGAAACATCACGAGAACCGCCAAAAGGATAGGCTCTGAGGGGTTAACTAGGGGTATCGTGTACTAAAAGTGAGTACAACGCAAGGGTGTGGGGGAATTACTCAACCGATGTGGAAGAAGTAATTATATTACGGGTATTAAACAAGGGTTATCCTAATGCCTCTTATCATTTAGTTATTCCTAACTACACAAGTGTAGTCTTACTAGCGATCTCGGAATGCATCACAAAACAAGTTCTAGAATCTATTATACTATCGGTTCACACTCTAAGCATTAAAGTTGAATGCTTTAATTCCTACTAATCTAAGGGCGATCCTCACATTTTGGGTGGAATTTACGTGGTAAAGGGTTTTTGTGCTAGTCATGCAACTTCCTATCCATGAGACGCTTTATTAAGACTAATGGCCCACTCCTACATGTCATGAAAAATTTTAAATTTGGTGTCAAAATTACCCTAACCGACATTTTCTCATGGTTTATTACATAAATGAAATTGGACAAAGCAAATAATCAAGGATAAGCATAGTTTCAAAGTTCCCGTTTTATTTTCTCTCCCTACACTTAAACTGAACATTGTCCCCAATGTTCCCCGAAAGTATCAAAGTTATGATAATAGAAGGTAATTAAAAACGAAAGAAACTAATACTCCCCTGATTAGCTCGGTAGGATCCGTGTGTGAAGTAGTGGTTAAATCTTTCTTCAAGAAGAATGTTTTCGTGAAAAGCTCCTTCCAATATTTTGTATCTTCTTCTTGATAAATTAAACCTGCACACTTGAAGAAAACAAACGAAACCTTCGCGTAAAATCGGCGGTAACAATATATATATATATATATATATATATATATATATATATGACTCTACTAAACTAGGATATAATGCTTGTGTAATGGATGTTTACAGTTTTTATGGAAAATTAAGACCTGGAAAATTCCAAAATTTTATAAGTAGCTCAGAAAACGAGAAAAAATTAGTAAGCTTTTTCTGCTCCTCCTGACGCCGTCAGGTTATCCTGACAAAAACTGGTCTGCGATTTTCTGGAAAAAATTCTGGAAAAATTTTTATCTTTAAAATATGGAAAAATTTCCTTCAAAACATTCATTATGACTCGATACAAGCATTTGACTCGAACAAATACACATGTATATCTTTTAAATAATTGTAATTCTCATGTTCACGTTCTTTTTGAAAACGTGTGTAATCCTCCCTACATTTATCCCTTATGTAAAATACCTTTATATGTAATTTAAGACGAGGTTAAAGACAAAATAAAGCATTTTTACAAATTCAAACATGAGAATAAACAATCAATAAAAGATATACGACACACAAATAAAAATAAAAAACAAATACACATGGGTTGCCTCCCAAGAAGCGCTTGTTTTTGTTCGAGTTATGAGCTTGACTCTACCCTTATTTAACGGATAAAGGGGAAGTTTTTCCTACACTTAAGCTTAAGTGCGGGTTATAGTAGCGATACACACCCTTAGGGTGGTGATTTGCTACGTGAGGAGAGGGTGATGGGTGATTTATATGCTCAAAGGGGTATGCTCCATTCATTCTAACCTTACCTAATTTTATGGGTGTAGCGGGTGAATCAAATCTCTCTCCTAAAAATAGATCATCTTCTATCAACTTCAAAAGATTCTTAAATAATGATCCATCTTGACCTAATAAACCCGGTTTAAACCCATAATGTTTCTTGTTATCAACCATGAATGGGTGATATAAGTGTGTAAGGTCATGGGTTACTCCTATATTAGCTTCCACTCTACATGGCCTAGAGTCTACCACCTTTATCAAGCAACTACCCAGACTTTTTATTTTGATGGGTGGATTGGGTCCTAATTCAATTCCAAGATTCACATCTAAAGACGGAAAATTGGGTAAGGTTTTTGGTTGAGGCTCCGGTTCATCAAAATTAGGAACTTCCCTAGGACTAAGAGAGAGGTCATGAAAACAAGCATCTAAACCTACATTCTCTAGTGGCGTTTGGTCCAAAGGTTCTATATCAATCGGGTTCCTATAGTCTCTTCTACTTCTTCCGGGTAAGTTATAGGCGATGTGTGTTCCTCAAGTGATGGTAGGGCTTGTGGGCTTGGAGTTTCCACCTCATTCTCCATTATATCTAGATATCCTAAATGTTCATCATGTGTTTTAGTATGATCTAACCCAAATACACTCCTAAGTATCTCAAATCCTTCTTTAGCCATTTCAAATTCTTGGTCCAATTCATAAGAATCATTCTCAAAAATTTAATCACTATGTTCTATTTGCCTAAAGGATTCCTCACGCGTGTCATATGTTTTGGTGAAATCTATCCCACGCATGCAACTAGGTAGTTCAACTATAACCATCTCACAATCTTGTTCGGGTTTAGGTTCCATGTTCTTAAAAACTAGGTCTTTTTGATCATGATGCCTAAGGTTGGATAAATCCTCCTTATCCATTTCCTCAAGTTGTGACAACTGATAGTTTATGCTTAGGAGGCTTTTCTCAAAAAAATTCCATAGGGTCTCACTAAAAGGAGTTTATTCTAACAATGATCATTGAATAGAAGCCACACAAGCACAAAATTTATCAAATCCATCCAACCTTACACCTGTCTCCTTTTGGATATTTCTAAGATCACTCACAAATTCATTAGAACAATAAAAAGCAATCCAATCTGTGAAATTCAGTTGTTCCTCATTTGTTAATGATTCAAATGCAACTTCACTTGCCATAGCGACAAATGAAAAGGGTTTTACGAACACAAACACAAAGAAGGGGGATAGACTACAAGGAAGCTAAAAATGAGAAGAAAAAAAAAGCTTACTTGATAGGAATCAAGCAAGGGAACCTAAACGAGGTGGAAATATAACTGGCTATTCTATTCCCCGGCAACGGCGCCAAAAACTTGATACGTTTACACAGCGCGTTCGGGGTCAAAGGAACTTCCTTTTCGTCGAGCAAGTTTTTCAACACCCTAGGCAGTGAACCTAATCGTTGTAGTGTAGTATTAGGGTAAGCCACGAGAATTGATATCGTTCTCTAGGGGAATAGGAATGCTAGTGAGAAGTTACTACGCTAAGGTTGGGGTTGAGGAAGATTATTTTTTTTTTATCTTTTTATGTTTTTTTGGAAATGGAAAGGTACGAATCTCGGGTTTTTGATTTGGGGGTTGGTATTTCTACCGATTACTTCTACTTATCTAATTATCTAATTAACTAAGGTGAGTGTATGTCTATTGTTGTGTGCTCGTATGATGATTAAAAAATGTATTTGCTTAGGCTTTATTACTCCCTAGTTATCTCCTATTGATGGTTGAATTGTCACGTCCTTATTCTTAATCACGTTGTGTCTCTAAGGTCGTAGGGTATGCGTTTATCCCTAACTCTTTGAAGCTACCAAAGGTTAATGACTACAAAATCTCTAGGATTTATAAACTTTAACTCTAAGGTATTCTTTGGATGTATAGCCTACAATTACTCTAGGTGATTATAAACTAAGGTTCAACAAAGATTATTCAAGCATTAACAACACAACGAATGACCTATCGCAATACTAGGTCAATCACAATTAAGATAAGAGACAACCAATCAATATTCAATAACTAAGTTTCATATTACCTAAGCAAACACACAAGTAAATTAGCCGGACATGGGGAACATGCAAGCATACACACAATCAATTAAAGACGTAATTAAATTAATGAATTAAAACACTTATCTTGATGTAAGATAGGGTATGGAACCCTAAAATACTGTACAAGACAGCCTTGGTTCGGTTTAGGTTTTTACTCCACAAAACTACACACTGAAAACTAAAAAATTCGATGTCTATATATAGTGTTACAATCGCGACGGCGTCACTCTTTAATTGTGACGCCGTCGGGTCGCCGTCAATAAGTTTTCGTCTTGGCCACGTTAACATTGTGACGGCGTCACCTTATGCCTGTGACGCCGTCGCCTTCAGTCTCTGACGCCGTCTGGATCAAATCTAGGCCGTCTGAGCTGCGACGCCCTACTCTTTTAAAACCTGATGCCGTCACTTGATAATTAGCAATTTGGCTACTGAGCCGTCACAAAAAATGCACGACGGCGTCGCCATTCTGGTAGTGACGCCGTCCCCTTTTAAGTTGTGACGCCGTCCCCTTCAGTTCCAGCAGCCTGAGTGTCTCGATTCTTGACTTTGGCCATTTTCTTCGTATATTCGCGCCTTTTCGTCCGAATAAGTGTCATTCCAGCAATTTTCCTTCAAGAGACCTAAAAAGTGAAAAGGAACGATATTAAGTAATAACGGATACAAAAGTGATCAAAAAAGGGCTTAAATGACCCCTAAAAAAGGTACATTTTAAAACCTTATCAAGAAGCATGGGATAGATTTAAAGAACTTTTGCGTAAATGCCCATATCACAGTTTTACCGATCTTCATCAGATTGATACGTTCTATAATGCTCTTACTCTGACCGACCAAGATTCACTTAACGCGGCCGCCGGTGGTAATATCTTGAGTCGTATGCACCCGTTCCTCAACAAAACCAAAACCGTTATCAAAACCAATCTTACAATCAAAACCGAGGAGCTAATCTCAATCATGGTAATCAAAACTACCAAGCTCCTCCACCTCAAGTTTATCAACAACCTCCTCAACAACCTTATCAACCACCTCATCAAGTTGCTCCGAACAACGAATTTCTAACTTACATGAAGAACTCCGATAACACCATTAAAAGTTTGCAAACTCAAATCACCAACATGAGGACTGAATTCAAGAGGGAAATTGATGCTACGAGTAATAAACAAATGAATGAAATGAGGAATATGTTGGCTAGTTTCTTTCAAGCTAATCAAGCTTCTACCTCTTCTTCTCAACCCTCGGGTTCCGGTACGCTTCCAAGTAATACGATTCCCAACCCGAGAGGTGACATGAAAGCGATCACTACCCGAAGTGGTGTAGCTTACTAAGGACCCACGGTTCCTACTACTACTTCTTCTCCCTCTCGTGTGGTAGACCGTGAGACCGGGGTGAAAAAGGACCCGGTGCTTCCTACTAATAAGGGGAGTACCGAGAATGTCCAACCTACGGTTGTCCAAGATTCTGAGCTCAAGGATGCTCCCGTTAGTGCTGAAAAGACTAACCAGAAAACGACACTCCCATATCCATCTCTTCTTAAAGATCAAACTCTTCGAGAAAAGTTTAACCATCAAATGGAAACGTTCTTCCAAATCTTCAAAGACTTGAATGTGGAGATCAGTTTTGTGGATGCCCTTCTCATGATTCCCAAACTTGCTTCTACGATTAAGGGATTGTTTTCGAATAAGGAAAAATTATATGAGCTTGCTATGACGTCTTTAAATGAGAATTGTTCGGCGGTTATCCTCAAGAAACTTCCCAAAAAGTTTCTCATTCCGTGCGATTTTCAAGGAATTATTCAGTGCTCCGCCTTGGCCGATCTTGGCGCGAGTATCAATTTGATGCCGAAATCAATCTACGAAAATCTTTCATTACCCCCACTTACCCCAACGTGTATGACCCTCGAGCTAGCCAACCGTACTACTACAAAACCAATTGGTATAGCCGAGGATGTTTTTGTTAAAGTGGGGAAGTTCGATTTCCCCGCGGATTTTGTTGTAGTCGATTTCGATGCCGATCCTCGAGTACCCCTCATTCTCGGAAGATGTTTCTTGAGGACAGGCCATGCGTTGATTGATGTGTATGAAGGAGAGATCACTTTAAGAGTGGGTAAAGAAGCCGTCACATTCAATGTTAACCATACTTCTAAATCTCTAACCAACCAATATGATGTGGCCAAAATTAGTAACACCGAGGTGACAAAGGACCCGGTAATTCCTACTAATAACGGAAGTACCAAAAACGTCCAACCTCCGGTTGTCCAAAAACTTAGGCCTAAACCATCAAGAATTGATCCGAGTCTTCACAATTTACGGTTAAAAGTTTGTCGACATTACGTGCTGAGCAAAAGAAGAAACTAGAAAAGGGGACTACAACGGTTGTGGTGGAAACTGCTAGCTCTCAGAGCATACCACTTGTCCCACCTCCACTTTCGGTTTATCGTCTTGATCTTGTTCCTAAGAACGTCGAGCTTTCTTTGAGTGGCAATCCCACTCCTTCTTCTAAAATTATGGAACTTTCTTCTAAACAAATCATTTCTGATTTTTCCTCTTCCCTTACTCAGTTTGAGGGGAGTGATTCTATCATGGAAGATATTGAGGCTTATTTGAAAAGACATTCAGTTTCACCGGAAATTGATAATGCCGATATTGACATCGAGGGAGATATTCGTTTAATTGAAGAAATGCTTAAAATGGACTTTTCACTCCCTCCGGAAGAAAAAGAAAGTAAAGTTATTAAAGAAGCCGAGCCGTCTACTAATCCTCCGGAGCTCGAGCTCAAGGATTCTTCTATCGATTTACTTCTTGAGGAGTTCACCGATGAACTCGCTCGCATTGATCCTCTTCCACCGGGAAGAGAGGACGACGTCTTTGATTTTAGAGCCGATTTACGAGAAATCGAATATTTGTTGTATCAAGATCTGTCAATTTATTTCGAAGAGTTCGCCGATGAACTTGCTCCCATAGACTCGATTCCTTCAGAAAATGATCTTTTGGAAGAAATAGAATATGATGATCCATTTTACTCGAAGAAAGAAAAGAAAGTGAAAATTTCTACTGATGAGCTTGTTGATCCAGAAGTCCTACAATATTTTTTATCCGAGAGTGATTCCTCTTCTCGTGAGGATTTTCCCATAGATGATACTTTGATTTCATTCCTCTCCGAGGACAAGATTTTTAACCAAGGGATACTCATCATAGAGGAATTTCATATCACCAAAGTTATCCGGAAAAAGGATCCTATCTTGGATGCCTTCATGTGAGAGCCTTCAAGAAGCATTTCTCTGTACCACGGACTCCCTTCTTCTATGGAGTATTCTTATTGTGATCCGTCATCCCTTCGTCCGCCCGCTAAACTACCGGATGATGGATCATTCTTTCTTGATATACCTTATATGAGTTTGGGAGGAGTTATCCCTTATGTGCTTGAGCTTGAAATTTTCTTCCACTCCCAACCTACCCATTCTCTTTCCCTCAGGAGTGAGGATACCATCTTTGATCCGGGTATCTTTCCCGCTTGCTGCCCCAAGGACAAATGAATTCAGGGACGAGTCAGGCTAGCGACTCGATGATCAAAAACAGTAGCGCTTCGTAGGAGGCACCCCATGCTTATCTATATCTTCTTTCTATTTTCTCTAATAAGTGACGTGAAGGGGTTAGCCTCTTCGATTTCTCGTGTTTGGTTGTTTGTGATGTTTTTGCCCAGGATTTCATCGATATGAAGACTCTCGTGCTCGAAGTTTGTCTTTTCTCCACTCGAGTTTCATGATTGATGTTGATGGAAATCCGATATCCTAAATCTTATCGACTAACGTTTATCTTTGAGCATACTTAATAAACGGCTTTTAGATTTTCGTTGATACCCTAACCTTTAAACATTGAGGACAATGTTTAGTTTTAGTCTGGGATGGGTAATCTTCAATTTTATTTAACCGCACTTGCTTATTCTTTGTCATGTACTCTCGCAACCCCGTTTTTCCTTAGAAAATGAAAAATTGTGCAAAAATGTGAAAAATTTTAAAAATTTTGTAAGCTGTTGCTAGTTTTATGATTGAAAAGTCTTTGCGAATTTCTTAGAAGTTACTTCAAATATGCGTTTTCTTGAAAAAAACCTTTGCTAATTGCTTAGACAAGAGGCTATAAAATGCGATTCTAACTCACAAGGCCAAGAATTTGCAAGTCTCCCTAAGTGATTTTAAATATGCGAAGCTTTAAAAAGATTTGCTAGTTTCTAATAAGTGACTTTAAAAATGCGAGAATTGAGATTATTCTACGAAGCATTTGCTAAGTTAATATATGTTTTGACACCTTGTTGGCTTTCCGCTGGTAAGAGTAGGAATAGAATTCTGACTTGACCGGGAGTGTTGAGCCCTAGCTTGTTCCCTTAACCATAAATAATTTAATTATCGGCTAAGCATCCGCGGATCTCATTATTTGAGATTTTAAATTTGCGGAGATCAAGGAATGATAGAGTTACTTATGAGTTTAGATGCTAAGCGTGGAGTAGTTGGTTCTCTTTAGAGCCCATCAAAGGTACTTATGGCTTTTTGTTCCCACAAAATTGTCTCACCCCATATCTGTAAATAAATAATTAGAGATGTTGAGTTTTTGACGATAGTTAGTTCTTTATCTTCTTTAGAGAATCCTTGCCCATGAGAGTTGGGTACACATCAAGGTACTGTCAGTGTAGCGGTATAAAAGTCGTAGGATTCGAATTTTGGCACAAAAATTAACATGAAATAAAGCCCAAATGTATTAAAGTGAAAAATCCAAAGCCATAAAAGTTTTCTATGTCCGACGGTACCCCCGTTGTCATGGACTTCAAAAAGGTGGAGGAAAAATCCAAAGTCATAATAAGACTTCTGATAAAACGGTAATCCCGTTGAATTAGTGGTTGAAAAGACCAAGGGCCTAAATTGCAAAAATGAAAATGTGCTGAAATAAGTGTTAAGCCAAACTTTGAATCCGGGAGATATCTAAATAAAGCTTTTGTCTCTGTACTCGTAGATGAGTTGTTTCGGTCGCCATAAAAAGGATATCTCCCTAAATCGTGTTAAATTAGGACCTTGATGTGGACCTCATTCTTGTGTGCAACGGTTTTCGAGGGAAGATGGAAAACTAATTAGCGACTTAGCTTCATATCTTTATCGGAATAAAAATTATCGAAACGAGAAACTTGAAGAAATTCATTTCTCACCAAAAATAAAATAAATAGAGGAAAACAGGAAAATGGGAGCAAGAGGTAATTACACAAGTAACTTCCATGGGTAGTGTTAGCATCTAGAGTCATATTTAACAATGATTTCGATTTTACGCTTAGTTTGGGGACTTGTGAAAAATCAGGGACGATGTATTCAATCCGTATGGTCACTTCGCGCTGAGTTGTGTTTCCTACTCCGTGATCCTAAAAATGTCTTTTGAAAAATGTTGGAGTTATTGATCGGCATGAAAGTTCAACAAACTGTCACTCATAATTGGAATGTGCTTAATCGTAAATCTATAAGTGAAATAAAAGGTAAACGGGGCGTTTTTAAAATTAAGGGTTTCTTGATCTCTTTTAAGGAATCTTTGCTACTTTTCATAGGTTTAGTAAAAAGAGATTGAAATCTTTGGTTTTAGAAGCGTGAGTTGATTGCATTGCGTGAGGACACGACAATCGTCTAGTCTGGGGTATTTTGATATGTGCTAAAACACATACCATTTCTTTACCAAATCAGACCCAAAATAACCAAAAAAGAGCCGTTTATGCCTAATATTTGTTGGTTTCTTTAGTTTATGCATGTGCAGGTACGGATATGACAAAACGCATAAAGAAAGACAAATCAGACGAAAACCGAGCACGAGAAGGAAAAGAGTGCAAAAGCTGAAGCTGGGAAATCAGAAGTGAGTGATTGTGAGGATTTTGATGCTGAAAGGATGATTTTTGAAAGATTGGATCAACTTTAAAGAATCGGTAAAATCAGTCCTTCAAGTTTCAGAAATTACCCTTGAAGTTTCAAAGTCAGCAAAAGTGGTCCCCCATCTTTCCCACATTGTCATAATTAACCCTTGTGCCCAATTTCCCAAAAATTCCCTTACACTTTTACCAATTTACACAATTTACTCTTTTAAATTAAACCTTTTACCATTTAAACCCTTAAATAAACTAAGAGTTCAAATCTGAAAAGAACCCTTCATTAAAACCTGTTGACCAGGTCAACCATCCTTTTAACCATTGAACCACTTACACCGTTGGACCCCAGTCAAATAACCCTTACCACACACCATTTACCCTCCCGGTCAAACATGGTCAAAACATAATAAATAACCCAAAAAAAATAATTACCCGCCAATTCATCCCCATAATTCCTTATTTCCCTTCAAATCCTGAAACGCGACGTGAGTTGAAAATTCCATTCAACCCTCGTTCGGAACGATCTCGGTGCTCAAACCTAATACGTTTGAGTTACCCATATACTACACTTTCTATAATTGGTTTCCCGAAGAATCACTCACTTTCGTAGGAATCACGGTTGCATTTAGCATATGCAACAAGCCTTTTAAACCACTTGGTGTCCCAAGTGGACAAGTGAAGTCTCTTGAGGGTTTACAGGGAACACACCCACAAAGTTCATTTAAAATACTTATACAAGGTTATTGTGTTTTAAAATGAAAGAAGTAAAGCAGAGGATAATTACGTCGTAACTCTAGGAAGGAGTTACGCCGTAACTAGGCAAAACCTGGCATACACTGCAAGAGTGTAGCTACGGCGTAACCACTGAGATGGAATAACGCCATAATTGGTGATGCATCCGAAATTCTACTGCAAAGGGTTGGTTACGGCGTAACCACTGAGATGAGTTACGCCGTAACTATAGTCAGATCAGCATGCTGCAGCAGCAATCACTTTTCCTGCAAAAATGGTTAAAAACATAAAAGAAATGGATAATTCGGGTTATCTCCCGAAAGAGCATTTTTCTTTATTTACGAGTCTTTAAGTTAGATTCAGAGCCCTGGGGCTACCAGTGCTTGTTGGTCATTTCGTGGATATGGCAATCTCCACATTGGATCCAACTTATCAGATTCTCATCCCGTTCGTAGTCCATCCCAAGTTCTAAACATCCCGAGTAAAAATTCTTGATCTTCTGGTACGGGTGGTCAATACCCTTGACCTTATCTTCATCACTAATATCGAGTAGTGGCTGAGCATGGCTCAACTACCTTTTTTTAAAATTTGTAACAGTCCATGGCATTTTAAAAATTGTTTTATCGTCCCCAATCTTTAACCATAACAGACCTTCTTTCTCATCCTTGTTTAGCCCAGATAGTTCTTTAAAAGGTTTCCCGAAAATTACTCCGGTTAGCCCATCTTCTATGAATTCGCTGACTTCATCCAAAACCACAAAGTCTACCAGAAACGAGTAAGTCCCAACAAAGACACTGATGTTTGTTGCAATTCCTAGGAAATTGTTTCTTCTATATTCGAGTTCTTTTTTCATAACCTGGTTGTAGCATTCCTTAGAAATGATGTTAACTGGGGACTCCGTGTCGATGAATAGATGGAAATCAATGAACCCAATTTTGCAAGAAATTTTCAGATAATGAGGGTTTCTATGATGGATTCGAGCTTCCATCTCGTAAAACTTTGGTTGGCTAGGTTGTGAAAGAGTCTTATCGGCGTTTTTTCAAGGAACCATTTCGATGTCGCTAGAGAAATCATCAGTACTAACCCCTAGGTCTTCTTCTTCAAAATTCACGAACACATCGAAATCCTTTCCCGAAGCTATCTCGCCAAGATTTGTAGGAGTTTTCGGAGAGTCACTAAGAAAATCCTCTAATGCATCGCCAAAATCACCAATGGGGTCAATTGCACAAACTTTTTGAGTGCATAGAAGTTCATTAGGTCTAAATGTGTCAATTTCCCCGTTAGCCTCGAGAGTTAATTTTCGGGCGAAGACATCCACCTTTGCATGGGCAGTAGCCAGCATTGGTCTTCCTATGATAATAGGTATTCTGTTGTCTTCAGGAATATCCAGAATCACGAAATCAACTGGGAAGAAAAATTTCTTTATTTTTACCAAAACATTCTCAACAATACCCAAGGGTGACTGCATCGATCGATCGGTCATTTCAATCTTCATTTTGGCTGGTTTTAGGTCACCAATACCCATACGTAGGAACATCGAATGAGGCATTATGCTTATACTCGCTCCAAGATCAGCTAAGGCATTACACATATTGAGACTCCCGATCATGCAAGGGAAAGTGAAACAACCAGGATCTTTTTCCTTTTATGGCAGCTCATTTCTTAAAACCGCTGAGCATCTCTCGTTAAGTTGAACCGTCTCATCGAAATCATTGCTCAATTCTTTCAAAATATCATCATCGAATTAATAAGAGGAACGTTTACCGGTAGAGCTTTGTCCAGAAGTGAGAGTTTCTCCATGCTGATTCGTCGCTTAACCTTCTCCGAAAAGGTAGTCGGTTCTTCAAGGATTGTTTCCACTGTGTTGACAACTTCCTCTTCCCGAGTAGCTAGGTAATCTGTGATGGCTTGCGAACATGAGCTTACACTCTTCTCCAATCCCTTAATCCGATCTTCATGAGTTTTGAGAGAAGAGACTGTATTTTCCACGAATGTCTTCATCATCTTTTCAATTCTCTCATCTCGTTCCCTTGATTCCATGATGTGGTCAAGAATCTTTTTTTCAAGATTGTTCCTGGTTTTGGTCCCAAATACACTTTTAACCTTCACAACCCTACACGCTTCACCTTCATTTTCCCTTTCCAGCCTTCATTTTTCAAAAATTTCACCATAATTGTATTCTTGCTTTGTCAATGTCTTCATTACCTTATGATCAAAATTGTCTCTTGGTCCGTACCCTGTATCCATATGCCACTTGTAGCAATGTTCAGAAATTTGTTGAATACATTCCAAGGCTTGGTCAGGGGTCATGCTAGGGATAGGTCGAGGAGAATCGAGTAATTCCCGTGTTAGTGCATTAATTCCCCTGTAGAAGACGTAAATGATTTGATGTTGGTTCAAATCATGAGTGGGACATCGATAAAGTAGCTCATTAAATCTTTCTCATGTCTGATAAAGCGTTTCTTCTCCTTCTTGAACGAATTGATAGATCTTACCAAGAAGTTTGGCCATTTTTTAAGGAGGGCGGAATTATTGGACGAATTCTCTTCTTAATTTATCCCAAGCTCCTTTACATTCGTTAGGGAATTTATTGTACCATCTTTTTGCAGTTCCTGTAAGAGTCATGGGAAAAAATCTTGCGGTAACCGAATAGCTTGGGATGCTCCGGACGCTGAAAAGAGATGATAAGTAGAGTACTTCTTCTACATGATTCTGAACATCCTCATCTTCATCTCCTGAAAACTTAAGCTCGTGTAACCCTCGAATAAATTAGTCCGGAATAGAGTATTTTTCTGTACTAGAATCACGTGTGAAGGTTTGTTGGCAGTTCTCATTTGGTCTCTCCAAATACTGTTCCATGGTTAATTCTTCGATATTATTTTCATCAATGACCTCCGGTTCTGCGTCAAACTGGTCTGATTTCTAAAATGAATAGATGTTATGAATAGGAACCGGAGAGTAAACTTTTCTTGTCCTAAATTGTTTCTTCGGATCATCGAATGGGGTAGCCAGAAAAGGCCTCGAGCTTCTAGTCTTGTATCCTGACATTTAAGAGAAGAAAGAAAATTAAAAATAGACTTAATAAAAAATCCTAATATAACTCCCCGGCAACGGCGCTAAAAACTTGATGCAGGTTTTACTGACCAGGTTTCAATATTTATAATGTCTCGTTATACCAATGGTCTACCCTAATGCACTAACGGGCAGTGTACCCGGTCGTGTGTAGTGTAGTATTCGGTAAAACCGAGGTCGTCCCAAGAGCTATGTGTGTTGGATTAATACTAATTCTAGGTGTCAAAGATTTTAAGATGATTTAATTAATTAACTAAAGCAGATTAAAGGCAAAGGTTGTGATCAATAAAGGAGAGTGGTGCTAACCTAGTTATTCATCGTAGCTACTAATGTCTACATCTAATTACTTTCAATTACTTCAGGTGGGGTCAAAGTCGAGAGGACAGCATATGGTCAATTCGCCCAAACCTATCAGCAAAGATGCCACCACTGGAGAAGTCAGGTGTCCCCTCATAAGTCTAGTTGTTCCTGGTCCCCTAAGCCGAGTCATTAAGTACCGCTACATGCTAGACTTATAATAGTGAGTGCCCGGGCGTTAGCAACTTAAACACTCACCCCCTAATTCTTAAGTTCATCCAAACAGTAGGTGATCAGTTGGTCAAATCGCACAAGTAGAAAGGGTCGTCAGTTGGTCATATCTTACCCTTCCCGTCTCAGTCTACTCACTTAGGGTCAGTTGGTCATATCTCCTAAGCAACTAGCCTCTACCGCCATTCAAAACTACCAAAACAAGGGTAGCTACCAATAAACTATGCATGCATACACTTAGAAATAATTATGCGGAAGTAATATAAACGCAAACAAAACAATTAAGGAATCATAACTAGGCCGGCACCAAGAGGTGCTTAGCCGCTCATATTAACCAAACAAATCAATTCAATATTTAATGTTACGAAATACATGAATCGAAAGTAAAGAAAGATAAAATGCTAATGCTTATTGTAGGGGAGTGATTTCTCCCTTGGAGATAGCTCCGTATGCTCCTCTAGACCTGCCTTTAGCTTTTTCCCACATTCTTTGGTTGTGGTGTGTGAAATGGGATGCTTTCAAATGTTGGAAATCATGGGGTATTTATAGGCCAGATCTGGGTTACGGCGTAACTAATAAAATAGTTACGCCGTAATCCTCTATTTCTTCGTAAAATGCACTAGATCTGCTGGTTACGGCGTAACCTTATAAGTGGTTACGCCGTATCTTCAATAATTCTTGGTTACGCCGTAGTTTATGCACGAGTTACGGCGTAGTTATCAGCGGCGCGGATCCTCATTTGACCTAATATAGTTACGTCGTAATCTTTTGGGAGAGTTACGCCGTAATCTTCTGATGAGTTGGCTTTCTGAGTCACGCTTTAGTTACGGCGTAATGTGAGAGATGAGTTACGCCGTAACTTCTTCAAAGTGAGCATACAATGATATATCTTTAATAATTCTCCAATTCCGCATCTCTTTAGCTCCAATGCTCGTAATTTACCTGAAAGTGGAAAATAATGGAAAACAAGCGTAAATCCATATAAATGACATAAATTACAAGCATTATCGGGGGAAATTGACACTTAATATTCATGATAATTTGATGATATCAGGGACTTAGACATACTTATGAAAAGAATAAGAGGTATTATAAAAGATGTCTAGAGTTAGGAGGTGATTACAAGAAAGATGAGAGAACATTATAGTGGCTTAGATATGGGCACGCAAGTATGCATGAGATGACGTAGGAGCACGACTTCGAGTCTAGCTACAAGACTCATAAATAAAGAAAAGCGCTTCGTGGGAGGCAACTCATGCTTAATTGTTTGCTTGTTTTGTTTTTCAATTTGTGTGTTTTTTATATCTTTTTCATTGTTGTTTATTCTCATGTTAGACTTTGTGAAAATGCTTTATTTTATTTTTAACCTCGTCTTAATTACATATAAAGGAATTTTACAAAAAGATAAGTATAGGGAAGATCACATAAGTTTTTAAGAACATGAACATGAGAATCACAACTATTGAAATTGATATATATGTGTGTTTGTTAGATTCAAATGCTTGTATCGAGTCATAATGGATGTTTTGCAGGAATTTTTCCATGTTTTAATGATGTAATTTTTCCAGAAAAACACAGCAGACCACTTTCTGTCAGGACAACCTGATGGCGTCAGGATTAAAGCCTAACGACGTCAGAAAATGTAGAAACAGAATGATCAGTTTTCGTTTTCTGTGCAGTTTATAAATTTTTAGAAATTCCCAAGTCTTAATTTTCCAAAAAAACTGCAAACATCCATTCCACAAGCATTATATCTTACTTGCTTTATAGTGTAGTTGTGTGTCATATATAGTTTTACCGTCGATTTTACACGAAGGTTTCGTTTGTTTTCTTATAAGTGTGCAGGTTATATTGGACAAGAAGAAGAAACACATATTGGAAGAAGATTATTACTTATGCATTCTTCTTGGAAGAGAATTTAACTGCAATTTCACACATATCCTACCAAGCAAATCAAGAGAGTACTAGTTTCTTTTCCTTACTTACCTTCCTTTATCCTAACTTTGATGCTTTCGGGGAACATTGGGGACAATGTTCAGTCTAAGTGTAGGGAGGGTGAATAAAACGGGAACTTAGAAACTATTCACTCACTTGATCATTTGTATTGTCCTTGGTAATTTGTGTAATAAACTATGAGAAATATTTGTTAGGACAATTTTAGCACCAAATATTAAAATTTTTATGACATTTACGAGTAAAACTTTAGTCTTAATAAAGCGTCTCATGGATAGGAATTATATGACTAGCACAAAAACCTTTTACAACTCAAATTCCACCCCAAAAATGTGAGGTTCGCCCCTAGATCTATAGGAATAAAAGCATTCATCTTTAATGCTTAGTGAGTGTACCAGTAGTATAATAGATTGTAGAACTTGTTTTGTGATGCATTCCGAGATCGCTAGTGAGACTACACTTGTGTAGTTAGGAGTAACTAAATGATAAGAGGCATTAGGATAACCCTTGTTTGAAACCTGTATTATAATTACATCTTCTACATCGGTTGAGTAATTACCTCACACCCTTGCGATATACTCATCTTTAGTACACGATACCCCTAGTTAACCCCTCAGAACCTATCCTTTTCGCGGTTCTCGTGATGTTTCGGTTTTCCGGAATATCAATGAAGAGCATTGTTTACAATCCACCCCCAAATGTACACCCAAATCCCCTTAGCCTACCTTGTATGCACTCATCTTTAGTGCATTATTGTTATCATTGTTGAAACATTAGTTCAATTATCTAGTTACTCGCATGGTTGCTAAGTCAAGTCATATCTTTTGTACACATTTTTGGGATGATTGGGACTCATGGGTAAAAGTAATATTTTATGGTGTAACGTGAAAGAACGATAAATTCAAATTCCCTTTGTCTACGTAATTAAATACTCCAAGTGTTTTGATTTTTTCAAATCGGGTCAATTAGTGTTAGAGAAATAAAAACTCAAGTGTAGGGATGCTCCTATAAATCCCTTATATTTTGATGTTATCGTAGAGGATGGTAGAGTAAGAAGGCATGAAAAAAAAATGAAAAAAATGAGAAAACTATACGGGCTACCATCCTACATCTATCTTTATGTTTTTAAGTTTATGTTTGTTTTGTTTCAAGTTATCTATTGTTATTAAGTCGAGTCTTGGCTTAGCAACTCCACGCTTTACATGCTTGTAACATAAGATTTTTGACTTGCCACCACTAAATATCCCCTGTCCAACAAAACCCTTTTATTTCCCTACCCTAAGCCTGACGTTACAACCCTTGTAAAGACCTCTTAGATAGTTACTCCTAGATGCTTACGCCAAAGCAGTGGAGTTTTGATCTATTCTCAACCCCTTATGGTAATCTATGTACTATGCCAGGTAATGAGTGTTTATCTTCCATTTCCATTCATATTATATTTCATATAAACCCGAGAGATGAGAGAATCCAAACACCACTTGTGAGGTGCTAGTATATAATTTCCGTGCTTGTTATGACTATTGTGACGCTTTTACTTGTTGTAGGTTATTTTAAACCAATGCTTCATGACCCCTAACTTACAAATTGATTGGTCAAAAGCACATTTGCTTGAGGACAAGCAAATATCAAGTATAGGGATATTTGATAAGGATTTAAAACGTACTCTTTTAGGGGGTCATTTAAGCCCTAATTCGACACATTTTATATCCGTTACTGCTTAAAATCGTTCCTTTTCACTTTTTAGGTCTTTTGGAAGCAAAATGCTGTAATGAAGCATATTTGGACGAAAAGAAGCAAAAACATGAAGAAAATGGCAAAGTCAAGATCAAAGACACTCAAAGCTGCTCAGCAGAACCTGAAGGCGTCCCATCCAAAGGGCGACGCTGTCCCTATATGAAGACTTGATCAAAAAGTACACTCGACGGCTCAGCGGAATTTCTGGTCCTAAAGCCTGACGGCGTCACGCCTAATATATGGAGGGCGGTCACTCACACTTTTCACTCCAGACGACCCAGATCCAAGACTCAGATGACGTCACAACTAAAGACCGACGGCGTCACAACTCTCAAGTGACGCCATCCCATAGATGACTTGGCCAAGACGAAACCCTAATGACGGAGACCTGACGGCGTCGCTAGCAAAAGGCGACACCATCGCGATTGTAAATCTATATATAGAATTCGATTTTTTTGTATTTTAAGAGGTAGAATTTTGGAGAGCAAACCCTAACTCAGTTGTAGTCCGACTTGGACAGTATTCTAGGGTCCCATACCCTATTTTACACATCAAGATAAGTTTGTTTATCCAATTTATCATTATGTCTACCCCATGTTCAATTGATTGTGTGTATGCTTTCTTGTTTAACATGTCTAGCTAAATTACTTGTGTGTTTGCTTAAATCTATGAAACCTAGTTATTGATTGTTGTTAGGTTGTCACTTGTCTTAATTGATATAGGCTTAGGAGTGCAACTAGGCTTTCGTCGTATTTATTGCGTGAGTATGCTTGACGATGATAGGGTTCTCGGAGGAAATAGTCTTGTACTTGCCTATCCCGTGAATCCTATATGAGAGATAACCTCATAGAACTAGGGAATACGCACCCCCTACGACTTATAATAATACAACACGTTAAGATAAAGGACGTGACAATTCAATTGACCAATAAAAGATAACTAGGGAGTAATAGTATCTAAGTGAACACATCTTTAATCACCATACGAGCACACCTCAATTAAACATAAAACTATATGTAGTGTGGAGAACTAGAAGGGGGTTGAATAGTTTTACAGATTAAAACTTCGTTTTAAAATATTTAGATCGACTTATGTCAGTCTATTTGAATGTGTATGTTGGATGTTGATAGATAGGTATGTAAATATGTAATGCAAAGGTAAAGAGTAAGAAACACAAAACCACGACACGAGTGTTTATAGTGGTTCGGCTACAAGGATACCTTCCTTGCCCTACTCCACTCCCCGAGTCACCTACTCGAGAGTTCGTAATCACTACACGACACAAAACTACTTATGGCGGAGAAGCCTTCACAACGTCGCCTACTCTTTTTCCGGTACAAGGCTAGACACCGGGTTCTTCCACGAGGTAGAACCAAACCTATCACAACGTTGCCTACACTTTATCCGGTATAAGGCTAGATACCGACTTCCATTACAAAGGAGGAACTACTACCCAACACTACACAACACCTATCCCAAAGGAGACCCACTCCTTATTACAACATCATCAAGGATATCAATATCCTTGGACACGACCTATCTATATTTGTACATTGATGCACCATATCGATTGTACACCCTTGGTATCTTTCACTAATGCCTTTGACATGATCTTTTAGCACCTTTCACTGATGCCTTCGACTTGACCCTTTTGGCATCCTTCACTAATGCCTTTGACATGGACGTTCGTCACCTTTAACTAATGCCTTTGACACGGACGTTCGGCACCTTTCACTAATGCCTTCGTCTTGACCCTTTTGGCATCCTTCACTAATGCCTTAGACACAACACTTCTAGAGAGGAAGAAAGAACTATCAACAAGAGAACTTCAATAGTCTTGATGATGATGAAGCATGGCAACTCATGGACTTGAGCTTGCTCGACTTCAAGAGGTGGTGATCTCGCTTTTAAGAGGAACCTAGAGAATCACACAAAAATAAACACAAACTACATAGAAAGATCCTTTGGATCTAAGGTTAGAGAGTTTACAATACTAGGAGAAAATGTGTGTGAAAAGGGTTAGTTATAATGAAGAAATGGCTCACTATTTGTAGACAAAATATGCTACTGTTCCACGGATCCCACGGATCCCTTGCTTGAGGGATCCGTCAAGTGTATTCTGAGGGATCCGTGAGACACTCCTCATTATCAATGGGTTATGGGTCATGGGTCATGGGTCCTAGACTTTGGACCATGGGTATCCAAGTAGATACAATGTATCTAGAAGATGCAATGCATCTATTCAATGGGTTATGGGTTAGCTCCATGGGTCATGGATAATACCCATTATGACTTATGCATGATGTCATGTAATAGGTCATGGGTTATGGATTATGCTCCATAGGTATGGGTCATGGACTTTGGGTTTTACCAAACTACATTCATTGTATTTAGTTAATGGGTAAAATACTTATACTTCTACCCATTCTATTACCCATTATAATACATACTAAGTATGTATATATCTACCCATTATGTAAACACTAGTTGTTGTACATATGTATTACAAAAACATGAAAACACTATTACTTGTTTAGTGATTTATATGAAAACGTAAGTGTGTTACAAAAACATGAAAACATAAAATTAATTTTCTAAAATTGAGAGAAATATCAAGCTAAGTGTTTTGAAATGTGAGGAACAATGTGTGGGCATTGGAACGGAAATATGGTGAGTTTAGGTGAATTGATAAATCAAAAGAACTTTGAATTTGATCCTAAGTTAGCTATGGGTGAGTGTGAGACCTACTGAGCTTGAGGAAGACTTAAGTGGTCTTAAAGAATCATGTGCCAATTGTGGAAAACTAGAAGGGGGTTGAATAGTTTTACCAATTAAAACTTCGTTTTGAAATATTTAGATCGACTTATGTCAATCTATTTGAATGTGTATGTTGGATGTTGATAGATAGGTATGTAAATATGTAATGCAAAGGTAAAGAGTAAGAAACACAAAACCACGACATGAGTGTTTATAGTGGTTCGGCTACAAGGACACCTTCCTTGCCCTACTCCACTCCCAAAGTCACCTACTCGAGAGTTCATAATCATTACACGACACAAAACTCCTTATGGCAGAGAAGCCTTCACAACGTCGCCTACTCTTTTTCTGGTACAAGGCTAGACACCGGGTTCTTCCACGAGGTAGAACCAAACCTATCACAACGTCGCCTACACTTTATCCGGTACAAGGCTAGATACCGAGTTCCATTACAAAGGAGGAACTACTACCCAACACTACACAACACTTATCCCAAAGGAGACCCACTCTTTATTACAACATCATCAAGGATATCAATATCCTTGCGTTGACTCGGAAAACCAACTTGAAGGCGATTACGGCGTAACTCCCAACTAAGGTTAAGCCATAATCAATTAGGTCAAGAAATATTTTGCGCCTCCATCAACTACGCCGTAACTCCTCACAAGGATTACGGTGTAATCTTAGCAAAAGTAACCTGTATTGAAGATACGGCGTAACCTTTCCTGAGTGTTACGCCGTAACCTGCTTAACGAGAGCATCATTTGAAGATTTATTGAAGTTACGGTGTGACTCTCAACTTAAGTTACGCCGTAACTAGATCATGCCTATAAATACCAGCCCTAATTTCGGCATTTCACATCATCCACTCGTAACCAAAAAGCAGAGAAAGTGAAGAGGATTCCAAAGGCAGATCTTTTGGAGCATACGGAGCCATCTCCATAGGAGAAATCACTCCCTAACGATAAGCATTAGCGATTATTTTATCTTTTACTTTTGATTCATATATTTCTTTATGTTAAACATTGAATCTTTTGTTTTGTTTAATATGATCGGCTAAGCACCTTTGGTGTTAGCCTAGTTATGATTCCTTAAATGTTTTGTTTATGTTTTCATGCTTCCGTATAATTGTTTCTAGTGTGTGCATGCATAGTTCGTTGGTAGTTACCCTAGCTTCGGTAGTTTTGAATGGCGGTCGTATCTAGTTGCTTAGGAGAATTGACCAACTGACCCTAGGTAGTTAGGTAGAGTTGGGGAGGGTAAGACGTGACCAACTGACGACCCTTCCTTGCTTGTTCGAACTGACTAAATGATCACCGGTTGTTTGGATGAACTTAAGAAGTTAGGATGAGTGTCGATGATGCTAGCGCCCGGGCACTCATTGTAAGATATAGCTTTTCACATACACATCATAACATTAACACAAGGTAGCATATAGATGGAATTCTAGAGAGAGAAAGTTAGAGGTTTAGGGAACTTAGTGAGAGAAAGTGAAAGATATTATTATGAGCTCCAACTCTCTACCTTGGGAAGTAGAGAGTATTTATAGTCTTACATAAAACGCCACACATCGGGCTGTGGATCAGGCATACAGTGGGTAAAGACCCGTCCGTCCTCCACGGTGTTACTTAACTAAATACTACTTAACTTAATATTACTATGACTACGAGCTTTCTAACGATTACATATACTTGAGGTGACCGACTCTTTAATACCTGGAATTTCTAATTCCTAACAATCTCCCCCTAAGGGAGGTCACCTCAAACATATACTAAAATGACATTGAATACAATCAGATATTACATTAACAATTGATCTTGCATTCTTGATGTAGTACTTTGCTCCGAAGCTCGTAGTCATTGATTCCACTCATTGCATGTTTGGTTAATCCAAGTGGAGGTCTTTATCGATCCACGTGATAATAATGTTGAGCCAGCTTTTGAGATCATCAGATAATAGAAAATCTCTGATACATCCATTGTGGTGTTGGTATTATGTGATGTTGTGACATTCGGACCGACATGCTCACATTCTCGGATCATGATATATTCTCATCGAGTAGCGAAGCATTTGTTGATTCATGATATTGGCGCACAGTAGCGTAAGCATGGAGTAAAATTATCAGAGTCATTGATGCACTAATCATGATTTCTTTTGAGATGAATGTGTTAGGTGAGCATGCGGCTATGGATTGACCGCTTCATTCGATCACCAAAGCGTCGGGTGTACCGCATACAGACAGTTAGCAATAAAACGTACGAAAGTGTCTTTGATCACTTTCGTTGAATTGAGGTACACGACCCACGGTTCCCCGCTGATCATACAAAGTACTGCACGTGATCGGGTATAATTCAAGAATTTCCTTGACAGGGTTTCGCGTGCTCTAGCTGTTCTCAAACCGAAATGTCTCAAAGAAGACAACACGGAGTGAGTGAACCAGCGAATTTACGTCCAATGATTGATGAAAAGAGATTTGAAAAACAATCGTGTATTGCTCAATAGAAATTGTTTTTGCAATATAACGAAGGTTTTAATGAAAATCAATTATCAATCATAAAACACCTTTTGATTTGAAAAATTAGTACACGGTCGACATGCTAATGAAAAGAGTTTTAAAGCACAAAGACCGGTTTTTCAAAGGTATCCGTCAATCCATAACCTGAACCGTGATTGATTCAAAAGATTGAATCGCCCCATTGTTTCGCTCGGTTGTCACATGGTTGGTCTGTATAATAGATCTCACATGCCACCTACCAGGAGCTTGTTAGATGTTGGCTCCAAGAGGCTTTCCATCTTCATTATGAGTATGTTTGCATATCACTCGGATGTTCTGGCAATACCACAAGGATAATGCGTAGGACTCAAGATATAATCTCTCTTCCACATTGTGTGAAACAGAGAGTCTTCATTGAAAGTGTCCTAATGAGATTTATTGATGATCTCGTGGCTCTAGACTCAATTTGTGCATATTTGGATCCTATATCGGAGACTAGGAGAAGGTCTCCTTCTTCAATATCAACAATCTCTAAGAGAAAGTCGATAGATAATGTCGGTTCCCGTGAGAATGAAACAAGTCCTTTTAAGAGGAACTTGAGTGGTTTGGGAAGTTGAAGTGCAGTGCGTCACTGGGTCCATGACGTCTTGTCTTCAATACCGATGTTACCATCAGTAGCATATGAATTGAACCCGGTTTCTGCCCTAAGGTTGAATAAATGGAGGGCTATTTGTTTTCACCCTTTTCTCATTCAATTCTTTTTAATTCTTCAACCCCTTCAGTGCTTACCGAGACTTCATAGCTAGAACCTTGTTGGGTTTATTCCAGCTCGCTCTCTAGTCCGCACTCTTCCTATATCTCATTTTCTCCTTTTATCATCATACCTAAGAACTCTACACTAACTAGTGGATAGTCCCCGGGTAGATCCCTCCGGTTCTGGCGGATCATGGGAACACATACCTAACCTTATCGTCCTTATATCACCATACATAATGTAAAGTTGGTCAGTCTTTTTGGTATTGTTCATCTGCCATTGGATGCAATTGAAAACCATTTGAAAATCAATTCAGATACTTGTGATATATTATCAAAGCATTTTGTACCTGAATTGTTTTTGATATTTTTAGAACGAGAACTCCCCCTCAACATGTGCATCAAGTATTTGAAAATGTTTTGCACACGGAGGCAAGAGAAAGAATTAACTTCTTTGATTACCATTTTCTAAAAGATATCAACATCACTTCCCTAATCGAATCAAGTAGATAAAGCATTTTGGGGAAGGATGAGGTTTTCATGATTTTGCTCCCCTCAATATGTGCCTCGAGATTTGAAAAGAGTTTTGCACATACTAGAGGAAACCTGCACATTGAGATAAGTGATCACGTTTCAAATCATTGTGGTTTAATATAGATGCTCCCCCAATGTGCATGGAAAATTTAAAATCGTTTGTCACTTACGGGGAGGCAAACATGCTAATCACTTAAGAAACCATTTATCGAATTATCAGTTTAAATCCTATTTAAATCACAACATCTCCCCCGATCACAATTATTAAAACATTTGAGATTTGTGATCTCTGTAGATTTAAATTGATTTTGAAAGCTTTTAAGGAGAATTGTGACTTGATTATGAAAGCGTTTTTAACTGATAAGGATCTTATGTTGAGATTTTAAACTCCATTGGTTAAACATGCATGTACATCTTTTGAAAACAATTTAATGCCAAATAACTTTTAATTTAATTGAAATCATTCTCCCCTCAATCAATGACATAGGTTGTTGATTGAGCGATAGAGATTTTGACAAATAAGTCCTGATGATTATCAAAAATAGAGACCGAGTTATTTTTCAAAGCATTTAGTTTTCAGCAGATAAATGTTATAGAATCGGAGCATGGAATTTGAAAACATGGTAAAACATGGCTCTGTTCTTTCTTTTAAAACCGGGTTATTGCCTGAAAATGACAATAAACCATTTTTTCTCTTTCTCAAACATAATTTTTTTTTTTTTTTGGAATTCGACCAACATCTAAAGTCCCGTGTCATTCTTTGAATGACAGCACAAAGACCGTAGATATTATCGAACCGAGAAAAGCATGACAAAAAGACAATATTTTTGAAGATTTTTCGAATTTTTGAGATTTTTATGGATTTTGAAGGTTTTATAATTTTGTATTTTGATTTTTCGAATAGATATATACAAGAGATAGATGAAGATAGACCTTTACTCCTCGTCTTCCTCTTGAAGACGTTTGAGAGTTTCTGGTTGAAGGCTTTTCAAGCCAAGACGTGGAAGAATAAACTCAAAACGTTCTCTTGGAAGAGCTTTGGTGAAGATGTCCGCTAACGGATATTCAGACCTCACAAAATATAGTTCCACCACACCTTTTCCACTTGTTCCCTGATGAAATGATGTCGAATGTCGATATGCTTTGCTCTTGAGTGTTGAACGTTGTTGCATGAGAGCGCAATAGCACTTTTATTATCACAGATGAGGGGATTTTGTTGAATACGAAACCATAGTAAGATAATTGAGATCTCATCCATAAGATTTGAGCACAACAGGATGACATGGCTATGTATTCAAATCAGAGGAAATAGAAGTACTCATTTGCTTCTTTGAAGACCAGCTCACAAGCTTATCACCCAAAACTGAGCACCTCCAGATGTACTTTGACGTGTATCTTGACAACCTGCATGATCAGCATCTGCATAGGCCGTTAGTGACATACCGGTGTCCTTCGGGTACCATAGTCCCATATTGATGGTTCCTTGGAGATACCGAAAGACCCGTTTAACCGCTTCAAGGTGCTTTTTAGTAGGCTTAGCCTCGTATCTAGCACACATGCAAACAGCGAATAACAAGATGTCCGGTCTACTAGCCGTGAGGTACATCGTGGATCCAATCATACTACGATATTTTGTTTGGTCAATCATGATCCCCGAGTGGTCCTCATCTAGTTTGGTTCGATCAATCATGGGGTGTCAACAGGGTCACTTGAATCAAATCCAAATTTCTTTAAAATCTCATTAGCATATTTAGATTGATTTATGAAAATGCCTCCGGGACTTTGTGAAATTTGTAATCCCAAAAAAATGACATTTGTCCCATCATTGACATTTGAAATTTTGAACTCATTTCATTAGAAAACGATCACATTCCATTGGGTCGGTCGAGGCAAAAATAATATCATCAACATAAATTTGAACATGAGTTAAATGTTTGCCCTGACTTCGGTGAACAATGTAGGATCAATCGCTCCTTTCTTCAATCCGGTTGATAGAAAAAACTTTGACAGTGTATCATACCATGCCCTTGGAGCTTGCTTTAAACCGTAGAGAGCCTTCTTCAGACGATAAACGTGAGTAGGATGCTCTTGATTCACAAATCCTTCAGTTGGCTGACGTAGACGACTTCTTTAAGATTTCCGTTCAGAAATGCCGTCTTCACATCCATCTGATACACTACCATGTTCTTACTAGCAGATTAGCCGAAAGATTCTGATTGTCTCGATTCGAGCAACAGGAGCAAAAGATTCTTCAAAGTCTATACCCTCCTCTTGACGATATCCTTTAGCAACTAAACGAGCCTTGTTCTTCAACACATCACCATGCTCATCAAGTTTTACTTTGAAGATCCATTTGAGAGCTATAATCATAGCACACTGGAGCGTGTACTAACTCCCATACATCTAGTCGATCAAACTCATGAATTTCTTCTTGCATGGCATTGAACCACCTGTCTTCATTCATGGCGGTTTTAACATCTTTTGGTTCGATCTTAGAGAGTACGGAGTTGAAGAAACACCATAAGGCATCGGTTGCAAGTTGTTTCCGGGTTGATAGAGGACGAGAGGGATTTCCAATGATGTTGTCTAATGGATGATCGTGAGTCCATTTTCTAAGGTGTTCATGTGGCAGTTTTTGAGGAACTGAGGTAGCTGAGTCGATGTCTCCTGAAGAAGATGGTTCTGATGATGATTCGGGAGTAGCAAATATGTTTTCAAATGGAGCATCCTCAGGAGTAGCAAAGGGATTAACTTCATCATTGATGCCGGAAACATTTCCATGATGTACATTTGAAGAATGATGATTTGTTGATGAGACTGAAGGATCAGCAGCAGGTGCTTCTTGACTTAAAGATATTGAGACCGAAGGATTGACTTCATTCACGTGAATATGAGCATCCTCTGATGCAGGAATCATCACCTCATTAGTGTTTGAATCATACAGTTCATCAAACATAGGATCAAACAATTTCTTTACATCATCTTCGGATGGAGGTACATATGGAGTTTCTTGAGTAGAGTTTGGAACAAGAGATGAACCAATGGGACTGTCTTGAAGTGCGGGTCCCGATGGAGTGTTCAGGAGCCATTTGACCGTCACTCATCAAGCGTAACGTGAATGGTTTCCATGATATTTCGGGTTCTTTTGTTATAGATTCGGTATCCCTTTTTGTTTGGTGCGTATCCTACAAATACTCCAATGTCGGCTTTAGCCCTAAGTTTCCCTAAGTCTTGACCCTCATTAGTTGGATAGCACAATGCACCAAACACACGAAGGAAAGAGATTAGGTTTTCTGTTGTGGACAAGTTCATATGGAGTTTTTCCATGTACGGTGTGGATTAGGGAACGATTTTGTGTATAGCATGCAGTGGCGATTGCTTCAGCCGAGAGAAACATTGGAACCTTTGAGTAAATCAACATTGTTCTAGCGGCTTCAACGAGTCCGATTTCGTCTTTCAACTACACCGTTCTGTTGAGGAGTTCGTGGAATACTTCTTTGATGACTGATTCCAACGCTTTCATAGAATTCATTAAGTTGTTTGTTGACAAACTCGTTCCATTATGTCGTTCGACAATTCTCACGGTTTTGTTAAGTCGAACTGCAATGTTTGATGAGTTTGATGATGATATCGGGAGTTTCATCCTTTGTCCTTAAGAACTTGACCCAGGTGAATCTAGAGTAATCATCAACCACAACTAACACATATTTCTTCCCAAAGATATTCTGTACCCTCATTGGTCCACATAAATCCATATGAATCATATGAAGAACTTCGGTGACAGAGTTAGTAGGTTTGGGTTTATGGGCATATTTCTTGCTTTTTCCCAATTGACATGCTTGACAAAGATGATCTTTTTCATACTTTAGTCTAGGTAAACCTACAACTAGGTCCTTTCTCGAAAGATCGTTGATGGTGCCGAAGTTCAAGTGATTGAGACGACGGTGCCATAACCATGACTTTGTTTTTGAAGCCTTTGATAACAAGCAGATTGGAGAAGCCCTCATCATGTCATCGATAGAGATGGTGTAAAGGTTTGACCCACGAGTTCCTTTTAACAGTTCCTTACCATTAAGATCTCTAACAAAGCAGGTATGTTTTCTGAAGGCAACTTCTAGATCGAGTCACGAATTGACCAACAGAGAAAAGATTATGACCCAACCCTTCAACATAGTAGACTCTCGAGATGACACTATCACCAACAACATAATCTCCATAACCCATAATAGCACCGAAAAGATCATTACCAAATCTAACAGTCCCGATGAACTTGCTCACGAAGTTCATGAGCCGCGTCTCGGTCTCATATGCTTGGAAATGAGTCCGTACCACGAACGATTTGAACGATCTGCAGTTGAACACGAACAAAATGGATAACTGGACAATTGGGATCCCCATGCAAGAATGGGTTCCACTTGGTTAGTAACAGTAATTGGAACACCCACATCGTAATCGAAACATCCATATCAAAAGTAGAAGCAATGGAATCATTAGGAATAGATGCAATGCTGGTGTCTGTATTTGACCTATTCAAAGTATGTTTGCTTCTTAAGGGAATAGTTCTACCAATAGGCATCCATTTTCTAGTGGGCATAATCTTAGCAGTTTGAGAACAAAACTGATTATTCTTATGGCCAAAAGGTATCCAATAATAACCTATCTTTATAAAAGTTCTTCCTGTGGGTTTCCACTTGTTTACTAACATCTTTCGTTTTTGCCTTTTGCCTTATTTGCACGATTATTAGCATTAACAATTTTAACGGGCATTTGACAGCATTAGACAAAGCATTCACACCACATTCATGATTAGCAACGAATTCAAGCATACAGCATTACAAGGTTTGCATGATAGTATCGAATTGAATTAATTACATAAAGCGCCTAAGGCTAATATTAGAATCAACACGATTCGTTTTATTCAACTCAAGCCTAAAGTTCCTAGATTGGTCTTCTACTCTCTTCCAATGCACATTCTTAGCTTGCAAGGTCCTATCATTCCTTGTATTGTCTTGAGACTTTGACTCGCCGCTTTAAAGTCACCGATTACTCTGTAGAAATGGGAACATTAGTTGGTTGATCTAATTTTTGCATTCCTGAACTTGATGTGCAAGGATCCGAAGTACTAGAAGGCACATTAGTGTATACTTTAAGACCGTGATTTGAGCTTTTTGCAGGCACACTAAAGTTCACTTTCTTAGCACTAATATATCTGGAATCTGAACTACTTGAAGGCACATTAGTGTTTCCTTTTTTAAGACTGGGCATAGAACGGATTTCTTGCTTGGCACTAGGCATAGAACAAGGCATCACAGCTTTGCCTTTTGCACCTAAGGTTAAGGATTTTGGACATGTGGCAATTACACATTCTAGCAACTCTTGAGATCGTTTGGCATGGAGGCAAGCAAACCTAATTTCACTATCAAGAGGTTTGTTAATGAAATCCTCTTCGACAATCTCACGGAGACATTCTAGACTATCCTTAAGGTGAGCACGGTATTCATGAAAAGCATGTTCATTATTCCTAAGATGAGGAGGAATATATTTAACTCTCACAGTGTATTTGCAATCTAAGGGTGACTTTGAGACAACATTCTTATTGAAAACAAGTGGCGCTTTCCCATTTCACTTCTCAGATTCTCAATTTCCTTTTGTAGAGACGTTATTTTTTCGTTGTTTTGGTCACGGTGACTTTTATTGAATCATATAACTCTTTAAAATGTCGTTTAACCTTTTCATTTTCTTCTAGAAAACTTCCGTTTTCCTTTTGTAAAGCATTTAACTAAGTTTTGAAGATGAAAAGTTTGAGAATACTGAGAATCTAAAGGAGGAGGCATTTGGGAGCCTTGTCATATTGTTCGTTTGACCCTTTAATTGAGAGATTTGGGCTTTCAACTTTCGATCGTGTTGCCTGAGCTTGAATCGTTCATCACGCTTTGTTAATTTGAAAAACTGCATCAAACTCTGGAGCATCTGAAGATGTCTTGATATTTGAAGTTTTAACATTTTCTTTAAGATGTTGATATTTTAGTTGTAAATTAAAATGCTCAACTTCCAGTTTAGAAAAATGTTTAACCAAATTGTCGTGATCATCCAGTTCAATTTTCTCGTTTAGTTTAGAATTAGTTTTTTCAAGCTCAATGACACGATCATGGGAGACTTTCAGGGCCACAGATAGTTCATGAAATTTGGAAGCATTAATAGAGCAATTTGAAGCGGTGAAAAAGATATCTTGAGCAACACATTCAATAATAAGAGTCTCATTTAAGGTATGCAAGTTCTTCCTCTCAATCTCATTATATTTTAGTGCAGGCTCATAATCACTAACTTCAACTACCATTGCATCAAATTCCTTTTCCATTTCTTTAATATCCGATTTTGTCCCCGTTTGAAGACTCTCAAAATGATCTTTTAGTTGTTTAAAGAAAGGCATGACCTCAGTTAAATAACATTCTTTCATTTGCTCAAAACCCCTTTCCCTTCAGTTATCCCAGTGGGTGTGATCCTTTTCTTACAAGTTTTCTCAAAATCGGTAAATAGTTGAAGAATAACATATTGACTGATTAAGGTCTTGCTCTTAGTGGCAATAGTTCTAGGAACTAGATGCATTGGTGTATTTGGAGGATACACAACGCTTTAGGAATTTCCTACAAGGAGGACTCTTTTCAACAAGATTTTCAGCTTTTTGCAAGTCCATATCCTTTTTCCAGAACACTTGTTCGGGGGTCAGCAATGTTTGAGGCTTAAACATGTTCAAGGAAATCCAGTTTTCCTTCTTGTAGTCATGGGAGTGATAATAATCTTTTTCTCTTTGCATTTCGGGTCATCTAGTTTTTTGTTCATCCTTTCCCTAGTGACTTCATCTGATTTCTTATCTTCCTCGGTGCACTCAACGCAACTAGGTTTCTGCCTAGGCTTAAGAATTTCATTACCATCATAAAGCACCTTATGAGCATTTCTAGCCTTTTAATTACCTCTGGAATCGGTTCCTCAACAAGGGGAATGCTATGCTTATCGCTTAAGACTCGATGTTTAGTGACCATGTGAGCGGTCTGAATGGTGTTTCCTTGTATGTACAACTTGTTCTCAAGTTTGTTTTTCAAAGTTTTCAGATTAAAAAAATCTCTCAAGAGTTTTGATTCCTTTGCATTAAATTCTTGCTTAAGCATTTTCACATTTTCTTGAAGTTCTTGTTTTTGTTTAGATGTTTTAGAAAGTTTTTCTTGCAAGGAATTTAATTCTTGTTTCAATACTTCTTCTCTAAACTTACTTTTTCTAATTATCAGTACTTACTTGGTTATCCATTTCCTGCTCACGAGTGGTCAACTCAAACTTAGCACGTTGATCATAAATAGCAACACGTTCTTTATAGGCATTTAGTTCCGAAATAATGGAATCATCGAGGGCACATGCGTGTATTCATCAAAAAATAGTCATTGTTGACTGCAGAAGATGCATCACTTGGTACAACTTCACTTTCACTTTGTTTCACGTATTGATCATATGGGACAATATTGATATTACCCATATTTTCAATATTTGATTCAATAGTTTCAGTTGATTGTACTTTGTCATGCATCCGTGCACATCATGATCATCGTATAGTTTTAATACCTCTGAGATGAGCTTGTCATGGGATGGCCCAACTAGTGATGAAGAAGAGACCTTGGGAGAAACCATTGGAGAAATGCTAGCCATAAAAATTGTGTGTGCGGTAGGTCCATCATCCACATCGAGTCGTATGCATCACAATCAGCGACTTGAAAGGCATTCTGATGATTGTGACCTATCTCCTGAATAGGCTGCTCATCCACATATGCATCATAGGTCTTGGCATTGCCCTCAGCAAGAAACAAAGAATTCCTCTTCATTCGAGTAGCACCATTGTCCGAGCTTGAGCGCATCTTATCTCAAGTAATCAAGGCGTCGTGGGCTTTGGAGATGTACAGTTCCTTGCAATGTGTCCCTCTCCACCACACTTATAACATTTGATGAGCTTAGTTTGACCTTGGTTACCATTCCTTCCTCGATTCGGGTTTCCAACATAACCTCTCCCAGCTCCACCTCGTCCCTGATCATACTGTCTTTCTGAATCTGGTTGCACCACGATCCTTCCATCTTTAATAGTGGCTTGATTGTGTGGGTTAGATGCGTTCGAGGTTGTTGTTGGTCTGTGGGAGAGTATTCATGTTTTGACTGATGAGAAGAGCTAGTTGATTAATGAAGCTACCCACGTGAGTATCAGCATCGGCTTGTTTGTACATAGGATCAGGAATGAGTTTGTGATTACCATTACCCAAGGGTATGACTTGTGATGCTTTGGTTGTGATTCCGATGTTTGAGTAGAAAGTCAAGAGTCATTAGACGAGCTTGTCTCTCCCTCGTTGGTTTTGAACTGATTGAGAATTAATTTTTCAAACATAGCATGTCTCTCATTCTGAAGGAGGAAAGCATAGAGTTGCTCATAGTTTGTATTCTTCAATCCTTTAGTGAGCTTCACAATGTAACAAACTTGTGCTATTCGGGATTCATGTTGTTCACAAATTTTGAGTTCAACTGAATGTTAGGCATAGTCATTCGGATGTTCCTCATGTCATTAACTAACTTATGAAATCTCACATAGTACTCATAGACACTCTCATCCGGTTTCATCTTGAAATGCTCAAATTCATCCATAGAGTTGGGATTCTCTGTCCTTCCATAGTTAATTCGAACCTCGAGAGAAGCATCTTAACATTGTCCCAAACTGCCTTAGCATCCGTGTTATGATTGATCAGCTTGTAGATGTCTTTAGGAAGACCTTGAAGAACAATGTTTGAAGCCCGGATATCTGCATCAAATCTCTTTTTATCCTTATCATCAAGCTCATCATACATCTTAGGTCTCCGTCCATTCCAGTAAACAGAGTACCATCTCGCATTAGTATCAAGTATGTCTCTAGTCGCCTCAACTCGATATGGTCCTTCATCAATGGATTTGAGAATGTTGACACCATTTTCCTTTCCAAGGCAATACAGACTAATTCGTTGAGCCCAAGAGTCGTAGTCAGTTCTGTCAAGCATGGGTGGACGAGTATCCGAGCCACCGCTTGAACATCTTCGAACAAAGATGGAGATAACAAAGTGGGAACGTTGGTAGACATGTTAACAGATTATACGGGATTTTATAGCTCTATGATTAAACCGAGAAATGGATTCTTTCACGGGATTTTACTGAATCAAGAGAAAACCGTAAACAATCACTCAAGACTCTAGATGATAAAATACTAAATCGCTAGAAGATAATGCACTAAGTCGCTAGAAATTAATGCACTAAGTCGCTAGAGATTAATGCACTAAGTCGCTAGAAATTAATGCACTAAGTCGCTAACCCTTAATTCGCTACACCCCTAAGTCGCTAGAGACCCAAGTCGCTAATGTAAAAGCAAGTCGCTAAGTAGTAACTCGCTACGACCAAGTCGCTAACCAAATTTTGGCAAAGAATTCGCTACTCAAGTCGCTAACAATGCAAGTCGCTAAAGAGCAACTCGCTACTGACCAAGTCGCTACCACAAGTCGCTACCCGTAGTGGAGTGTCCACTACTTGTACTTTAACTCGCTAGATCTAACTCGCTAGTTCCAACATTGTAAGTCGCTACAAAAATGTGAAGCAAGTCGCTACCAAGAAAATAATCCGTGAGCTAAGTCGCTAGCTTGAAAAACCATATAAACATCACTTTTCAATCCAAAAACAACCCAACCAAGATGATTCAAGCTTGCCAAATGAAAACCTAAACACTTTTGATGATTCTAAACATAAAAGTACAACCAAAATCAAAACTTTAACACTAGAAATCAATCAAATGATGCAAAAACCACTAAACTTTTTCAAACTCAAAACCACCTAAAACCACTAGAAATCCAAAGATGTGTAAGATATGATCTAACCATGGCTCTTGATACCAATTGTAAGATATAACTTTTCACATACACATCATAACATTAACACAAGGTAGCATATAGATGGAATTCTAGAGAGAGAAAGTTAGAGGTTTAGGGAACTTAGTGAGAGAAAGTGAAAGATATTATTATGAGTTCCAACTCTCTACCTTGGAAGGTAGAGAGTATTTATAGTCTTACAATAAAACGCCACACATCGGGCCGTGGATCGGCATACAGTGGGTAAAGACTGGCCCGTCCTCCACGGTGTTACTTAACTAAATTCTACTTAACTTAATATTACTATGACTACGAGCTTTCTAACGATTACATATACTTGAGGTGACCGACTCTTTAATACTGGGAATTTCTAATTCCTAACACTCATTGTTATGAATCTTGCATGTAGGGTACTTAATGACTTGGCTTAGGGGACTAATAACAACTCGACTTTCAAAGGTAGAATCTTGATCTTAGGTGGAAGCCTTTGCCGATAGGTTAGGACGAACTGACCAAATGTTGTCTAGCGACTTAAACCCCTACTTGAATCCATTGTAAGTAGTAAAACGTGAGCATTACATAATAGGATGAGTAATTAGGTTAGCACACTTTACCTCTATTGATCACAACCACTATTTACTTTTCGCGTTTATTTCTTACTATTAGTTTAATAATCATTTCAATCTTAAAACAAGTTAAAAACTAGTGACACTTAGACTTAATTAGAATCCGCTCACATAGCTCTTGGGACAACCTCAGTTTTACCGATTACTACACTACACACGACCGGGTACACTACCCGTGAGTGCATAAGGTGGACCATAGGTAAACGAGGCTTTATAAATATTAAAACCTGGTCAGAAAACCTGCATCAAGTTTTTGGCGCCGCTACCGGGGAGTTATATTAGTATTTTAATTAAGTCTTTTATTTTTGTTTTCTCACTATTTCTTTTAAGTTTCAGGTACCATGGAAGTTATGAACATTGATGACCTCACTCTTGAGGAATATTTGGCCATGACTAGGGATGAACAAGGGTCGAGGCTCGTTAGGCCGGCTATTGGAGTTGAAGTCTGTTTTGAGATCAAAGAACAGTTTATGAGGGAGCTACGTGCTAACCCTTTCTCGGAAAACAAAGATGAAGATGCTTATGAACACGTTGAAAATGTCTTGTACATCGCAAGCCTTTTCAACATACCTGGTGTTTCTCATGACCCGATTATGCTTCGAGTTTTCCCCATAACACTTACTGGGGGATGGATCGATAGATTGCCCGCCGGGGCAGTTGATACATGGGCTCTCCTAAAGAAACATTTCATTCAAAGATATTGTCCTCTTTCGAAGATATCTAATCAACTCATGGAGATCCAAAATTTTGGCAAGAAGATGACGAAACGTTGTATCAAGCTTGGGATAGATACAACGATCTACTTTACAAGTGTCCTACTCATGACCAAAACAGCCAGCAAAAGGTCAATATCTTCTACAAATGTATCAATATTGCTACAAGATAAATGTTGGACTACCAGGGACCTATTCCAGGGATGACCCCTACTCTTGCCATTAAAGCCATTTAAAAAATGGCCGATCATTCTCAAAAATGGCACGATGGAGGAAGCAAAAGAAGCCTAGGCGAAGATCTTGATGGTATTGCCGCCATTACAAGGAAGCTTGAAAATCTTGGTCGTGACATGCTTAAGCTCAAGGAAAGCGTTCACGCTATTCAAGTAGGATGTGAAAGCTGTGGTGGAGGACATCTCACTAAAAATTGTCCTCTTATTGACGATGATAGTAAAGTCGAAGAAGTAAAATATGGTGAAAATAAACCGTTTCAAGGGGCTAATGGAAATGGAAATGGTTATCGTGGAGGACCTCCCGCATATTACAACAGTGGGCCTTTCGGGGAAAGAAGATCTAATTTGGAGGATACGATCAGCAAGTACCTGGAAGACTCAACTAAAAGACAAAAGGAACAGGACGAATGGTAAAGAACTTCCAAGAAAATACAAACAAGAGCCTTTTCAGTCATGACGAATCGCTAAAAATCTGGAAACCATGATTGGTAAACTTAGCGATGAAGTGCAAAGAAGGAATGAAGCACGAGAAAGAAAACCAATAATTTGCAAAGCCATTTTTTCTGAAAATAATGCGTCTATCGATAATTCTCGCAATGTGCAGGAAAATGATGTTGGAAGTGCTGATAGAAGCCAGTTACGCCGTAACCCCACATCCGAATTACGGCGTAACTGGATACTTGGTCTGACAAATTCCTCGAATTCGATGAATCAGGGACACATGTCATTAGTAGGTGATCCAGTGATACAAACATGATCCCAAAATCCCCATCCAAGAGGAAGTACCACTGGTGCAAAGGGATACCAGTAGATAAAGATAAGTGGTACGATCTTTGGGCCTCGTGCAACCCTCATAATGACATTTGCGATGAAGGAGACGACAAATAGAGGGTTAAAAATAACAATTACATGTGGCCTACAACTAACGATGATGAGAGGTTGGCAAAATTCTCAAAAGATGACATTGAGGAACCCCCCATTAAGCACTGCTGGAATCCAATAATGATCATGGAAGACGAATCTACACGAGCGTGGCCTACATGCAATCCCTTTCGCGAGTATTGTAATGGGGGAGGTAATATAAAGGGTGAAGAATGGACATGCCTCCATGAGCTGGAAAGACACGACGTCAAGTTCAGAGATCTATCCTTTCATGATTGGTATTTGGTAAGATTCGGGGATGCTATTATTAATGCAGGTCTACTAAGGAAGCTCAAGCTCGACTATGAAGAACATTGTCTCCAACAAAGAGAGTCCATGGATGAAAAGTCAGTCAAAGATCATACCTCCTGCAAGAATGATACTTCAAGCAACACCAACGATAAGACAGCTCGAAAGCATTGGTGTGAGAAGATAAAGACCTTTGGTGAAGTCTTTTGGGCTTCTTGTGACCCGTTTGACGATGACTGTAACGGGGGGAGTAGCATAGCTATAGTTGGGGATGACGAATTTTTGTGGACCTCAACCAATGATGATGAGAGAACTGAGTTACCTTGGTTAGATAAGTTGGGATTTGAAAATTGGGTTAAAATCAAGTACAGAAAAGTAGATGCCTCCACTAAGGAAAAAATTTGGAAGGGATGCATGAGTGAAGAAGACCCAAGTGAAAAGATTCCCAACGATACTAGTGAAGTGATGAATGAGGATAGCGAAGATGCATCGGGGAATGAAAAAGAAGAATGCAAGTGTGTACTTATTGAAGAATTACTAGATGACAAGTAGTTTAAGGGAACTGAGTCCAATAATGATGACATTGGGGGAATTATGGACTACCTTGAACTACAAGGTGAAGATGGGTTCACTGGCCCTGATGATGAGGCATACGAACAACGGAGGTGCAAACTTCTTGGTATTCCGTACAAAAGGCCACCACCAATTATAGCTAACAAAAATTGAGATTACAAGACACCACTTGGGGCCGGACGAAAAGTTTTCCAAGATTCGGAAGATTGAGACAAAGGAGTATCTTCGCACTGCTACTAATGTTGCATGGGTCAGACACAACTTGATGAAAAATATGGAAGAAGTTGGCCAAGTTCGAAGGCCACCATAAAGCCCCATGGCTTTGAGTCTAACTTAAAGACTCGGTAATAAAGAAAAGTGCTCTTTCGGAAGACAACCCGAATTATCCTTTTTATTTCTTTTATTTCTATTTTTGTTGGTTTTGTGTTTTAACAATTTTTGCAGGAATTGGAGATGAATTCACAAGTATCTAAAACGGGGACCGGTTCTGTCCATCCGTTACGGCGTAACTCATCCTCATGGTTACGCCGTAACATATCCTTAGTAGCGATTCTCTCTAAGGCCTAAACCATTATGGCGTAATCCAATTCTATGGTTACGCCATAGCTATTCTCCAGTAGCGATTGCCAGGTTTTACCACAGTTATGGCGCAACTCCTTTATTGGGTTACGACATAATTACCTTGCAGCTCTAATCTTTCCTATATTAACACAATAACCTTGTATTAGTTTTTAAATGAACTTTGTGGGTATGTTCCCTGTAAGCCCTCACGAGACTACACTCGTCCACTTGGGACACCAAGTGGTTTAAAAGGCTTGCAACCGTGATTCCTATGAAAGTGAGTTAGATTTATTTTTGTTTTTCTTTTTCTTTTTAGAATTATGCTTGTTGGTTAGTGTGATTTCAGGGAACGAAGTTTGCTCGTGGATGCTTAAGCGAAGGCACGATTCTTTTCGTGGGCCTTCTTTCTTTTTAGGAGCAAATTTCAGGGAAGTTCTCGCTCTAATTCTACTTTCTCTTCACCTTTATTTAACGTTTAGTACAAAAGGGACTTTGTACATTTCAAGTGGCGGGACGGGAGTAGAATTATTTCTTGAACTTTATTGCCCTCGTTTTTCTAGTTTATTTTGAAAAATTATGCCATTTTTTAAATTTTGACATGTTTTTCTTAACCTAACTAGATTAGACCTTAGCCGAGCACATTATAACCCTTGATATTTCATGGTGAGATTAGCCTTATCCGTTTCCAATTATTTACCCAAATCCACCAAATTTTGAGTGTGCCGGTAGCTTGTAAACTTTAGAACTTGGCCTTTGCATCATTTCGAGACCATATACGAGGTATGTTGAGTTCGCTTAATGTATATGGAATAATCAATTTGAGAAGAAAATATTTTAGGATTATCACCCAAATAGCCTTTCCTTGTGTGTCTATCGATTAGTCACCTCGACTTTTTCGGCCCCCATGTTAAACCCTTTTGTTGCACTCACCTTTATTGCAAGATACCCCTAGATACACCCGTCTGAGCCATTTCTTTCATTTTGTTCACCCAGTATATATTGTTTCGTTACACCCTTTCGCCTTAGCCTACCGTGTAGTCTTAATATGTGATCGGGAATTTATTGTTGGCCTAAGTTTAAGGTTCAAGTAGAGAGGTTCGAAAATCACGCTTTCGTCAAAGACTTATATTAAGTGGGGGGATGTTATGTTATGTTATGATGTAAAAACAAAATCGAAAAAAAAATAAAAAAAAATAGTAGTTTATTGTTTTTTTGTAAAGTGCAATGTTATAAGCACTATGATTGGAGCTCATCAAAGATTTAGCATCGAGGAGGCCACCTCGATCACATTTGAAGAATTGAGTTGGTAATTATTGCGCCAACAGTTGAAGATCAAGTAATGTGCCCATCATGACGTCCGCTAATGGCACATCTACTTGAATTGATCATGATCTGGTTTCTTCACCTTAAAGCTTGAACTTTGGATGAACGGTAGGCGGTGACAACTTGGTTAGAGGTTAAGACTATTTGCTTTGTTATTTTTATTTTACACCAATTATTTCCCATGTATTATCCTACCCTTTAGTCATGAAGCATGTCTAGGTGATGAAGCGAGCAATCTTTGGTGTCTTGGCCATGGATTTGGTCATGTATCATTGATTTTTTCCACTTTTCCGTGACATGTTAGTAATGGCATTACACCCTTAACCCATGTTGTGTCTACCCATATTGCCTTCAAGAATTGTTTAGTCATTAACTCTAGTGGTGAAGATTTGTGTAACTACCAAGCTTATGATAGAATACCTTCTATGATTGTGCTTTGAGTGATCACCCCGAAATTGACACTTAGACTAGTTGAGAGAATTTGAGTGTTTTGTTCCCATTTCGTGAGGTGTTCGGCTTTGATTTATTCTAGTATAAGGGATTTTTAAACTAATATTTTTCAGGTAATGGGAGATATCTTTTTAGAAAAATTTCTAATAAGGTCTTCTTGAGGGCAAGTAGAGTTCAAGTGAGGGGATATTTGATAACATCAAATAGTCCTGAATTTTAAGTGTCAATTTCCCCCGGTAATGCTCGTATTTTATATCATTTATATGGATTTACGCTTGTATTCCTTTATATTTCACTTTCAGGTAAATTACGAGCATTAGAGCTTACGGGACGCGGATTTGGAGATTTTCTTAGAGTATATTATAGTATGCAAACTGTGAAGAAGCTATGGTGTAACTCCCTCTCTCTCATTACGCCATAGCTAGTGCATTGACTCAGAAGACCAACTTGAAGGCGATTACGCCGTAACTCCCAACTAAGGTTACGCCGTAATCAATTAGGTTAAGAAATATTTTGCGCCTCCATCAACTACGCCGTAACTCCTCACAAGGATTACAACGTAATCTTAGCAAAAGTAACCTGTATTGAAGATACGGCGTAACCTTCACCGTAACCTGCATAACGAGAGCGTCATTTGAAGATTTATTGAAGTTACGGCGTAACTCTCAACTTAAGTTACGTTGTAACTAGATCATGCTTATAAATACCAGCCCTAATTTCTGCATTTCACATCATCCACTCGTAACCAAAAAGCAGAGAAAGTGAAGAGGGTTCCAAAGGCAGATCTTTCGGAGCATACAGAGCCATTTCCAAGGGAAAAATCACTCCCTAACGATAAGCATTAGCGATTATTTTATCTTTTACTTTCGATTCATGTCATTATGTTAAACATTGAATCTTTTGTTTTGTTTAATATGATCGGCTAAGCACCTTTGGTGCTAGCCTAGTTAGTAGAGCCCAAGTATTAACTGCCCCGGTAGGCAATCTTTCAATCCATCTTTTGGATGCCCCAGTAAGAGTCATGGAGAATACCCTTAGCATAACAGCGTTATGAGACACACCCGGAATGTTGAAAAGGCTTGCGATGTATAGGACATTTTCAACGTGCTCATACGCATCCTCGTCCCTGTTTCCTGAAAAAGGGTTAGCACGAAGCTCCCTCAAAAATTGGTCTTTAATTTCGAAACGGACATCAGCTCTAATTGTCGGTCTTACGAGACCCGACCCTTGTTCTGCTCTTGTCAATGCCAAATATTCCTCAAGAGTGAGGTCATCAATGTTGACAACTTCTATGGTACCAGAAAACTTGAAAAATGATCGTGAGAAATAGAGAAATTTTTTTTAAAACAAAACAAAAATGAAAGACTTAATAACAATCCTAATATAACTCCCCGGCAACGGCGCCAAAAACTTGATGCAAGTTTTACTGACCAGGTTTTAATATTTATAATGTCTCGTTATACCTATGGTCTACCCGCGTCTTACTTACATAAGTTAATGTTTTTTGTTATTTAAATTAAATGGTCGAGAATTTTTTACCGTAAAAACTGGTGAACGTAGCTAAGCTTCACCTTTTTTCATTCAATCATAAAACATTACAATATAAAAAGATAGATTGTGACATTAACCCTCCTTTACAGAATCCGCGAGGAACGGGTTGCTTACACTTGATGTATGTAACATCTCTTAAGATTGCAAACGTTCCATGTCCGTGGGATTGGATTTCCCGCACAGTCATTCAGCTTGTATGCACCTTTTCCTAGAGCTTCCGTGACTTCGTAGGGTCCTTCCCATTTGGGTCCTAGCTTCCCTCCTTCCTCGGCATGGCTTGCATCATTTTTTCGGTATACTAGGTCTCCTGGCTTGAAACTTGTATTGCGGACTCTTGAGTTATAATATTTCTCCATTTAGGCCTTGCTTTTTGCTTCGCGTATTGCTGCTTGTTCTCTTCTTTCTTCAAGGAGGTCTAAGTTCATTTCCAGTGCTTCGTCGTTCTCTTCTATGTTTGCTTCTGTTGTCCTCCATGTGGGCATCCCTATCTCAGCTGGTATCCATATGTTAATGAGAATGGAGTGTCTCCGTTGCTAGATTTGATCATTGTGCGGTGTGCCCATAGGACGTGCGATAGTTCATCTAGCCAATTTTTGCTTTTTTCTTCCAACCGGGCCTTCGTACTGTGCCTACTCTTTTCCTTCTTTTTCTTTTGTCGGCGCACTCACGAACCACAATATGAGGATCTTTTTGTATCATGAGAATGAGATATATATATATATATATATATATATATATATATATATATATATTAATATATTTAGGGCATTATGCAACTTGGGCCCGGGCTTTTAATAATTATGGCGTAACTAAATTAATAAGTTACGCCGTAACTCTTTGTAGCTTGGTCTTTTTGTCTTTTAAACTTCATATAAAATAGCCGCATTTAATTAATTACGGCGTAATTAAATTATAATTACGCCGTAGCCTTCGAAACTTTGCGCCCAAGTAATTAATTACGGCGTAACTAATTCATTGGGTTACGCCGTAATCCTTCGCCAGCTCATACTTATCCACTCCGAAATTATTTCTACGACGTAACTATATCAATGTTTCGTTGTAACCTTCACAAAAATAATTACGACGTAACCATAAGAATAGGTTACGCCGTATCCTTCAAAGCATCATACTTACACCGTAACATTATTAAGCAGTTACGGCGTAACCTTCACAAATAATTCATACGCCTTTGTAAATCAATCTTCAGAACATATATTTGGCCTTATATCACATCTTTTCCGCTCCAACGCCTCAATTAACCTGAAATGCAATTATGAACGAATATCAACAAATTAAGTACCATATTAACACAAATGAGGCCATAAACACGAGACTTTGATATATAAAATATCAGGCTAATTTGATGTTATCAAATATCCCCCCATTTGAACTCTAATGCACTAATGGGCAGTGTACCCGGTCGTATGTAGTGTAGTATTCGGTAAAACCGAGGTCGTCCCAAGAGCTATGTGTGTTGGATTAATACTAAGTCTAGGTGTCACATATTTTAAGATGATTTAATTAATTAACTAATAAAGAAAGTAAAGGCAAAGGTGTAATCAATAGAGGAGAGTGGTGCTAACCTAGTTATTCATCCTAGCTAGTAATGTCTACGTCTAATTACTTCCAATTACTTCAGGTGGGGTCAAAGTCGAGGGGACAGCATTTGGTCAATTCGCCCTAACCTATCAACAAAGATGCCACCACTAGAAAAGTCAGGTGTCCCCTCATAAGTCCAGTTGTTCCTGGTCCCCTAAGCCGAGTCATTAAGTACCGCTACATGCTAGACTTATAATAGTGAGTGCCCGGGCGTTAGCAACTTAAATACTCACCCCCTAATTCTTAAGTTCATCCAAATGGTAGGTGATCAGTTGGTCAAATCGCACAAGTAGAAAGGGTCGTCAGTAGGTCATATCTTACCCTTCCCGTCTCAGTCTACTCACGTAGGGTCAGTTGGTGATATCTCCTAAGCAACTAGCCTCTACCGCCATTCAAAACTACCAAAACAAGGGTAGCTACCAATAAACTATGCATGCATACACTTAGAAATAATTATACGAAAGTAATATAAACGCAAAAAAACAATTAAGGAATCATAACTAGGCCAGCACCAAGAGGTTCTTAGCCGCTCATATTAACCATACAAATCAATTCAATAATTAATGTTACGAAATACATGAATCGAAAGTAAAGAAAAGATAAAAATGCTAATGCTTATCGTAGGGGAGTGATTTCTACCTTGGAGATAGCTCCGTATGCTCCTCTAGACCTGCCATTGGATTCTTCCCACATTCTTTGGTTGTGGTGTGTGAAATGGGATGCTTTGAAATGCTGGAAATCATGGGGTATTTATAGGCCAGATCTAGGTTACGGCGTAACTAAGAAAATAGTTACGCCGTAATCCTCTATTTCTTCGTAAAATGCACTAGATCTGCTGGTTACAGCGTAACCTTAGAAGTGGTTACGCCGTTCAATCATTCTTGGTTACGTCGTAGTTTATGCAAGAGTTACGGCGTAGTTATCAGCGGCGCGGATCCTCATTTGACCTAATATAGTTACGTAGTAATCTTTTAGGAGAGTTACGCCGTAATCGTCTGATGAGTTGGCTTTCTGAGTCACACTTTAGTTACGGCGTAATGTGAGAGATGAGTTACACCGTAACTTCTTCAAAGTGAGCATACTATGATAAATCTTTAATAATTCTCTAATTCAACGTCTCTTTAGCTCCAATGCTCATAAGTTACCTGAAAGTGGAATATAATGGAAAACAAGAGTAAATCCATATAAATGACATAAATTACAAGCATTATCGGGGGAAATTGACACTTAATATGCAGGATAATTTGATGTTATCAAATATCCCCCCACTTGAACTCTACTTGCCCTCAAGTAGACCTTATTGGATAGATTCCTAAAAAGATATCTCCTATAACCTGGAAAATATAAGTTTACAGATACCTTATGCTAGAATAAAACAAAGCCGAACACCTCACGAAATGGGAACGAAACACTCAAATCTCTCAACTATTCTAAGTGTCAATTTCGGGGTGATCACTTAATAGCACAGTCATAGAATGTATTCTATCGTAAGCTTGGCGGTTACACAAATCTCCACCACTAGAGTTAAGGGCTAAACAATTTTCGAACGCAATATGGGTAGGCACGACAAAGGTCGCCATTACTAACATCTCACGGCGAAGTGGACAAAATGAATGATACATGACCAAATCCATGGCCAAGACACCAAAGATTGCTCGTTTCATCACCTAGACATGCTTCATGACTAAAGGGTAGGATAAGGCATGGGATATATAAATGGTGTAAAATAAATCAAGTAGATAGTCTAAATATATAACCAAGTCATCACCACTTACCGTCCGCCCAAAGTTCAAGCTTTGAAGTAGAGAAACCGGATCGTGAAATACTAGGTCGATGTGTCATTAGAGGACGTCATGATGGGCACACAACCTTTTCTCCAACTGTTGGCACACTAACCAACTCCAATCTTCGAAAGTGACCGAGGTGGCCTCCGCGATACTAAATCTATATAAAGTTCATAAGATAGTGCTTATAAAATTGCACTTTACAATAAACTAAATAACATAACTATTTTTTTTTCAACATAAACATAACAACTAAACATAATATCCCCCCACTTGAGATGAACAATGGGAATTCGGGGGGTCTTCAATGATCTTTAAGAATGTGTTGTCGACGAAAGCGTGATTCCCGAACCTTTCCACTTGAGCCTTGAACTTAGGCAAATGATGACTTCCCAATCACAAATAAAGACTACAGGGTAGGCTAAGGTATAAAGGTGTATCGAAACAATAAATTGGGTTAACAAAATGAAAGGAATGGCTCAGATGGGTGTATCTAAGGATATCATGCACTAAAGGTGAGTGCAACAAAATGGTTTCACATGGGGGTCGAGAAGTCGAGGTGACTAATCGATAGACACAAAATAGTAGGTTATTTGGGTGATAATCCTATAATACTGCCTTCTTAAACTGAAAAGTCCAAATACATCGAGCTAACTCAACATCGTCTATGGTCTCGAAATGATGCAAAGGCCAAGTTCTAAAGTTTACAAGCTACCGGCACACTCATAATTTGGTGGATTTGGGGTAAAATATTGGAAACGGATAAGGCTAATCTCACCATATAATATCAAGGGCTGTATGTGCTCGGCTAAGGTCTAATATATTTAGGTTAAGAAAAACATGTCAAATTTTTAAAAATGGCATAATTTTTCAAAATAAACTAGAAAAACGAGGGCAAAGTAAAGTTTAAGAGATAATTCTACTCCCGTCCCTCCACTTGAATTGTACAAAGTCCCTTTTGTACCAAGCGTTAAATAAAGGTGTAGAGAAAAGTAGAATTAGAGCGAGAACTTCCCTGAAATTTGCTCCAAAAAGAAAGAAGGCTCACGAAAAAGGATCGTGCCTTCGTATAAGCATCCATGAGCAAATTTAAATTCCTGAAATCACACTACCGACAAGCATAATTCTAAAAAGAAAAAATGAAAAATGAAAAACAAACCTAACTCACTTTCGTAGGAATCACGGTTGCATTTAGCATATGCAATAAGCCTTTTAAACCACTTGGTGTCCCAAGTGGACGAGTGAAGTCTCGTGAGGGTTTACAGGGAACACACCCACAAAGTTCATTTAAAATACTAATACAAGGTTATTGTGTTTTAAAATGAAAGAAGTAAAGCAGAGGATAGTTACGTCGTAAGTCTTAGAAGGAGTTACGCCGTAACTAGGCAAAACCTGGCATACGCTGCAAGAGTGTAGCTACGGCGTAACCACTGAGATGGAATTACGCCGTAATTGGTGATGCATCCAAAATTCTGCTGCAATGGGTTGGTTACGGTGTAACCACTGAGATGAGTTACGCCGTAACTGTAGTCAGATCAGCATGCTGCAACAGTAATCATTCTTCGTTTCCTGCAGAAATGGTTAAAAACACAAAACCCAACAGAAATGGAAATAAAATAAAAGAAAGCGATAATTCAGGTTGTCTCCCAAAAGAGCACTTTTCTTTATTTACGAGTCTTTAAGTTAGACTCAGAGTCTCGGGGCTTCATGGTGGCCTTTGGACTTGGCCAACCTCCTCCATGTCCTTCATCAAGTTATGCCTAACCCAAGCGACATTTGTGGCAGTGCGGAGGTATTCTTTAGTCTCGATCTTCCAAATTTTGCAAAATTTTTCCTCCGGCCCCAAGTGGTATCGAGTGAACTCATACTTTTCGGCAATAATCGGAGGTGGCCTCTTAAACGGGATGCCAAGAAGTTTGCATCTTCTTTTCTCGTGTACTTCATCATCGGGGTCAATGAACCCATCTTCACCTTGTAGCTCGAGGTAATCAAAATCATCATCGTCGGAATCGGTATCTTTAAGTTGGTTATCGTCGAGTAAATTTTCCACGAGCATTTTTTTGTATTCGTCTTTTTCCTTCTTCGATGAATCCTCGGTGTCATTATCTGATTCTCCATTTGGAATATCGTTGTTTGGTTGATCTTTACTCATACACACATTCCAGATTTTCTTCTTCGTTAGCGCATCTATTTTTCCGTACTTGATTCTAACCCAACGTCGAATCCTAGATCATTTGGCCAAGGCAATTATGTTCTTTCCGAGTCATTATTTGAGGTCCATATGAACTCGTCGTCCCCAGTTCTCTCAATGCTGCTTCCCCCGTTTCATAATCAAAAGGGTTGCAGGAAGCCCAAACATTTTCGTCAGTGGTTTTAAGTTGCTCACACCAATGATTTTGGTTTCCTTCGTCATCGTTATCGCCAGAAGGAATATCGTTGAGAGGCTTAATGGTCTTTCCTTAAAGAATATGTTTTTCATATTTGAGCTCTAGATTTCTCAATAAGACCGAATTAATTATTGCGTCACCGAACCTTACTGAGTACAAATCACTGAATGATAGGTCACCAAAATCAACGTCATGTCTCCCCGATTCATGTGGGCATATCCAAACTTCATTCTTCACATTGCCCCCTCCATTGCAATACTCATGAAAGGGGTTGCAAGTCGGCCATGCTTGTGTGAACTCATCTTCCGTGATGAGTAAGGGTCTGTAGTAATGCTTGATAGGTGGTCCTTCCACTTCGTTAATCGAGAACTTGGCTAATCTTTCTTCATCGTTAAGTGTAGTACACATGTATCTGTCATCATTAACCCTCTCCTTATCAACCCCTCCATCGCAGGTCTTCCGAGGGTCACAAGAGGCCCATAAGCTGTAACATTCTCCATCGTCAATTGCAATAGCCTTACACCAATGATTCTTCCTTTTAGAGTTGTCAACTTCGGTAGACTTGTCATTTCTTGCATCCTGGTTACGCCGTAACTCTGAGGTTTGGTTACGGCGTAGCTCTCTTCTACCTTCAGTATCATTGTTTCTATTAGACTCATCGGAGGACTTGTCATTTTCAGAAAATACGGCTTTACATACTGTAGATATGTTATTTTGCGCCTCATTTCTCTTTTGTACCTCGTCGCCAAGCTTCCCAATCATAGTTTCCATGTTTTTTAGTGACACGTCATGGTTAGAAAGGCTTTTGTTTGTATTATCTTGGAAATTTTTCAGCCATTCTTCTTGCTCATTTTTCCTCTTGGTCGAATCCACAAGGTACTTGTTAATCATTTCCTCCAAGTTAGTTCTTCTTTCACTACGCTCATAATATGGTGGGGGTCCTCTACGATAGCCATTACAATTATCCCCGTAGAATGGTCGATTCTCTCCATATTTAGCTTCTTCGATCGTATTTTCTTCGTCAATGTTAGGACAATTCTTACTTAGATGTCCTCCCCCACAGTTTTCGCAGCCAACTTGGATGGCATGAACAGTTTCTTTGATTTTTAGCATATCTCGACCTAGATTCTCTAGCTTGTTAGTTATGACCGCAATTCCATCAAAACTTCCTCCTTGGTTTCTTTTGCTTCCTCCATCATGCCATTTTTGAGAATGATCAACCATTTTTTGAATGGCTTCAATTGCTAGAGTAGGAGTCATGTTTGGGATTGGTCCTTGATAGTCCAACATCTGTCTAGTAGTCACGTTGATTCCTTTGTAGAAGATGTTGACTTTTTGCTGGTTGTTCAGATCATGTGTAGGACATTTGAAAAGGAGATCGTTGTATCTATCCCAGGCTTGATACAACGTTTCACCATCTTTTTGCTTGAAATTATGGATCTCCAAAAGCTTGTTAGAAATCTTCGACGGAGGACAATACCTCTGAATGAAGTGCTTTTTTAGTAGAGCCCAAGTATTAACTACCCTGGCGGGCAATATTTCAATCCATCTTCTGGCAGCCCCAGTAAGAGTCATGTGGAATACCTTAGCATAACAGCGTCATGAGACACACCCAGAATGATGAAAAGGCTTGCGATGTATAGGACATTTTCAACGTGCTCAAACGCATCCTCGTCCTTGTTTCCTGAAAAAGGGTTAGCACGAAGCTCCCTCAAAAATTGGTCTTTAATTTCGAAACGGACATCAGCTCCAATTGCCGGTCTTATGAGACCCGGCCCTTGTTCTGCTCTTGTCAACGCCAAATATTCCTCAAGAGTGAGGTCATCAATGTTGACAACTTCTATGGTACCTGAAAACTTGAAAAATGATCGTGAGAAATAGAGAAATTTTTTTAAAACAAAACGAAAATCAAAGACTTAATAGCAATCCTAATATAACTCCCTGGCAGCGGCGCCAAAAACTTGATGCAAGTTTTACTGACCAGGTTTTTATATTTATAATGTCTCGTTATACCTATGGTCTACCCGCGTCTTACTTACATAAGTTAATGTTTTTTGTTATTTAAATTAAATGGTCGAGAATTTTTTACCGTAAAAACTGGTGAACGTAGCTAAGCTTCACCTTTTTTCATTCAATCATAAAACATTACAATATAAAAAGATAGATTGAGACATTAACCCTCCTTTACAGAATCCGCGAGGAACGGGTTGCTTACACTTGATGTATGTAACATCTCTTAAGATTGCAAACGTTCCATGTCCGTGGGATTGGATTTCCCGTACGGTCTTTTAGCTTGTATGCGCCTTTTCCTAGTGCTTCCGTGACTTCGTAGGGTCCTTCCCATTTGTGTCTTAGCTTCCCTCTTTCCTCGGCATGGCTTGCTTAATTGTTTCGGTATACTAGGTCTCCTGGCTTGAAACTTATATTGCGGACTCTTGAGTTATAATATTTCTCCATTTGTGCCTTGCTTTTTGCTTCGTGTATTGCCACTTGTTCTCTTCTTTCTTCAAGGAGGTCTAAGTTCATTTCCAGTGCTTCGTCGTTCTCTTCTATGTTTGCTTCCGCTGTCCTCCATGTGGGCATCCCTATCTCAGCTGGTATGACAGCTTCCGTTCCATATGTTAATGAGAATGGAGTGTCTCCGTTGCTAGATTTGATCATTGTGCGGTGTGCCCATAGGACGTGCGATAGTTCATCTAGCCAATTTTTGCTTTTTTCTTCCAACCGGGCCTTCGTACAGTGCCTACTCTTTTCCTTCTTTTTCTTTCTTCGGCGCACTCACGAACCACAATATGATGATCTTTTTGCATCATGAGAATGAGATATATATATAAATATATTTAGGGCATTATGCAACTTGGGCCCGGGCTTTTAATAATTACGTCGTAACTAAATTAACAAGTTACGCCGTAACTCTTTGTAGCTTGGTCTTTTTGTCTTTTAAACTTCATATAAAATAGCCACATTTAATTAATTACGGCGTAATTAAATTATAATTATGCCGTAGCCTTCGAAACTTTGCGACCAAGTAATTAATTACGGCGTAAATAATTCATTGGGTTACGCCGTAATCCTTCGCCAGCTCATACTAATCCACTCCGAAATTATTTCTACGACGTAACTATATCAATGTTACGTCGTAACCTTCACAAAAATAATTACGACGTAACCATAAGAATAGGTTACGCCGTATCCTTCAAAGCATCATACTTACACCGTAACATAATTAAGCAGTTACGGCGTAACCTTCACAAATAAATCATAGGCCTTTGTAAATCAATCTTCAGAACATATATTTGGCCTTATATCACATCTTTTCCGCTCCAATGCCTCATTTAACCTGAAATGCAATTATGAACGAATATCAACAAATTAAGTACCATATTAATACAAATAAGGCCATAAACACGGGACTTTGATATAAAATATCTGGCTAATTTGATGTTATCAAATATCCCCCCACTTGAACTCTAATGCACTAACGGGTAGTGTACCCGGTCGTGTGTAGTGTAGTATTCGGTAAAACCGAGGTCATCCCAAGAGCTATGTGTGTTGGATTAATACTAAGTCTAGGTGTCACAGATTTTAAGATGATTTAATTAATTAACTAATAAAGCAAGTAAAGGCAAAGGTGTAATCAATAGATTAGAGTGGTGCTAACCTAGTTATTCATCCTAGCTAGTAATGTCTACGTCTAATTACTTTTAATTACTTCAGGTGGGGTCAAAGTCAAGAGGACAAAGATTTGGTCAATTCGCCTAACCTATCAGAAAGATGCCACCATCTGGAGAAGTCGTGTCCCTCATAAGTCCAGCTTGTTCCTGGTCCCTAAGCCGAGTCACCCGAAGCGTAGCAACTTAAACACTCACCCCTAATTCTTAAGTTCATCCAAACGGTAGGTGATCAGTTTGTCAAATCGCACAAGTAGAAAGGGTCGTCAGTTGGTCATATTTTACCCTTCCCATCTCAGTCTACTCACGTAGGGTCAGTTGGTCATATCTCCTAAGCAACTAGCCTCTACCGTCATTCAAAACTACCGAAACAAGGGTAGCTACCAATAAACTATGCATGCATACACTTAGAAATAATTATACGGAAGTAATATAAACGCAAACAAAACAATTAAGGAATCATAACTAGGCCAGCACCAAGAGGTGCTTAGCCGCTCATATTAACCATACAAATCAATTCAATAATTAATGTTACGAAATACATGAATCGAAAGTAAAGAAAAGATAAAAATGCTAATGCTTATCGTAGGGGAGTGATTTCTCCCTTGGAGATAGCTCCGTATGCTCCTCTAGACCTGCCTTTGGCTTCTTCCCACATTCTTTGGTTGTGGTGTGTGAAATGGGATGCTTTGAAATGCTGGAACTCGTGGGGTATTTATAGGCCAGATCTGGGTTACGGCGTAACTAATAAAATAGTTACGCCATAATCCTCTATTTCTTCGTAAAATGCACTAGATCTGTTGGTTACGGCGTAACCTTAGAAGTGGTTACGCCGTATCTTTAATAATTCTTGGTTACGTCGTAGTTTATGCAAGAGTTACGGCGTAGTTATCAGCGGCGCGGATCCTCATTTGACCTAATATAGTTACGTCGTAATCTTTTAGGAGAGTTACGCCGTAATCATCGGATGAGTTGGCTTTCTGAGTCACGCTTTAGTTACGGCATAATGTGAGAGATGAGTTACGCCGTAACTTCTTCAAAGTGAGCATACTATTATAAATCTTTAATAATTCTCCAATTCCGCGTCTCTTTAGCTCCAATGCTCGTAATTTACCTGAAAGTGGAATATAATGGAAAACAAGAGTAAATCCATATAAATGACATAAATTACAAGCATTATCGGGGGAAATTGACACTTAATATTCAGGATAATTTGATGTTATCAAATATCCCCCCACTTGAACTCTACTTGCCCTCAAGTAGACCTTATTGGATAGATTCCTAAAAAGATATCTCCCATAACCTGGAAAATATTAGTTTACAGATCCATTATGCTAGAAAAAAACAAAGCCGAACACCTCACGAAATGGGAACGAAACACTCAAATCTCTCAACTATTCTAAGTGTCAATTTCGGGATGATCACTTAATAGCACAGTCATAGCATGTATTCTATCATAAGCTTGGCGGTTACATAAATCTCCACCACTAGAGTTAAGGGCTAAACAATTTTCGTAGGCAATATGGGTAGACACGACAAAGGTTAAGGGGTGACTCGTCATTACTAACATGTCACGACGAAGTGGACAAAATCAATGATACATGACCAAATCCATGGCCAAGACACCAAAGATTGCTCGTTACATCACCTAGACACGCTTCATGACTAAAGGGTAGGATAAGACATGGGATATATAAATGGTGTAAAAAAATCAAGCAGATAGTCTAAATCTATAACCAAGTCATCACCACTTACCGTCCGCCCAAAGTTCAAGCTTTGAAGTAGAGAAACTGGATCATGAAATACTAGGTAGATGTGTCATTAGAGGACGTCATGATGGGCACACTACCTTTTCTCCAACTGTTAGCACACTAACCAACTCCAATCTTCGAATGTGACCGAGGTGGCCTCCTCGATACTAAATCTATAAAAAGCTCATAAGATAGTGCTTATAACGTTGCACTTTACAATAAACTAAATAACATAACTATTTTTTTTCAGCATAAACATAACAACTAAACATAATATCCCCCCACTTGAGATGAACAATGGGAATTCGGGGGGTATTCAATGATCTTTAAGAATGTGTCGTCGACGAAAGCGTGATTCCCGAACCTTTCCACTTGAGCCTTGAACTTAGGCAAATGATGACTTCCCAATCACAAATAAAGACTACATGGTAGGCTAAGGTGTAAAGGTGTATCGGAACAATAAATTGGGTTAACAAAGTGAAAGGAATGGCTCAGATGGGTGTATCTAGGGGTATCTTGCACTAAAGATAAGTGCAACAAAAGGGTTTCACATGGTAGGCTATTTGGGTGATAATCCTATAATACTGTCTTCTTAAACTGAAAAGTCCAAATACATCGAGCTAACTCAACATCGTCTATGGTCTCGAAATGATGCAAAGGCCAAGTTCTAAAGTTTACAAGCTACCGGCACACTCATAATTTGGTGGATTTGTGGTAAAATATTGGAAACGGATAAGGCTAATCTCACCATATAATATCAAGGGTTGTATGTGCTCGGCTAAGGTCTAATATAGTTAGGTTAAGAAAAACATGTCAAAATTTTAAAAATGGCATAATTTTTCAAAATAAACTAGAAAAACGAGTGCAAAGTAAAGTTCAAGAGATAATTCTACTCCCGTCCCCCCACTTGAATTGTACAAAGTCCCTTTTGTACTAAGCGTTAAATAAAGGTGAAGAGAAAAGTAGAATTAGAGCGAGAACTTCCCTGAAATTTGCTCCAAAAAGAAAGAAGGCTAACGAAAAAGGGTTGTGCCTTCGTATAAGCATCCATGAGCAAACTTCAATTCCTGAAATCACACTACCGACAAGCATAATTCTAAAAAGAAAAAATGAAAAATGAAAAACAAACCTAACTCACTTTCGTAGGAATCACGGTTGCATTTAGCATATGCAACAAGCCTTTTAAACCACTTGTTGTCCCAAGTGGACGAGTGAAGTCTCGTGAGGGTTTACAGGGAACACACCTACAAAGTTCATTTAAAATACTAATACAAGGTTATTGTGTTTTAAAATGAAAGAAGTAAAGCAGAGGATAGTTACGTCGTAACTCTTACAAGGAGTTACGTCGTAACTCTTACAAGGAGTTACGCCGTAACTAGGTAAAACCTGGCATACGCTGCAAGAATGTAGCTACGGCGTAACCACTAAGATGGAATTACGCCGTAATTGGTGATGCATCTGAAATTCTGCTGCAAGGGGTTGGTTACGGCGTAACCACTGAGATGAGTTACGCCGTAACTGTAGTCAGATCAGCATGCTGCAGCAGCAATCATTCTTCGTTTCCTGCAAAAATGGTTAAAAACACAAAACCCAACAGAAATGGAAATAAAATAAAAGAAAGGGATAATTCGGGTTGTCTCCCGAAAGAGCACTTTTCTTTATTTACGAGTCTTTAAGTTAGACTCAGAGTGTCGGGGCTTCATGGTATCCTTTGGACTTGGCCAACCTCCTCCATGTCCTTCATCAAGTTATGCCTAACCCAAGCGACATTTGTGGCAGTGCGAAGGTATTCTTTAGTCTCGATCTTTCGAATTTTGCAAAAATTTTCCTCCAGCCCCAAGTGGTATCGAGTGAACTCATAATTTTTGGCAATAATCGGAGGTGGCCTCTTAAACGGGATGCCAAGAAGTTTGCATCTTCTTTTCTCGTGTACTTCATCATCGGGGTCAATGAACCCATCTTCACCTTGTAGCTCGCGGTAATCAAAATCATCATCGTCGGAATCGGTATCTTTAAGTTGGTTATCTTCGAGTAAATTTTCCACGAGCATTTGTTTGCATTCCTCTTTTTCCTTCTTCGATGAATCCTCGGTGTCATTATCTGATTCTCCATTTCGAACTTCGTTGTTTGGTTGATCTTTACTCATACAAACATTCCAGATTTTCTCCTTCGTTAGCGCGTCTATTTTTCCGTACTTGATTCTAACCCAATCGTCGAATCCTAGATCATCTGGCCAAAGCAGTTCTATTCTTTCCGAGTCATTATTTGAGGTCCATAGGAACTCGTCTTCCCCAGTTCTCTCAATGCTGCTTCCCCCGTTTCATAATCAAAAGGGTTGCAGGAAGCTCAAATATTTTCGTTAGTGGTTTTAATTTGCTCACACCAATGATTTTCGGTTCTTTCGTCATCGTTATCGCCAGAAGGAATATCGTTGAGAGGCTTAATGGTCTTTCCTTGAAGAATATGTTTTTCATATTTGAGCTCTAGATTTCTCAATAAGACCGAATTAATTATTGCGTTACCGAACCTTACTAAGTACCAATCACTGAATGATAGGTCCCCAAAATCAACGTCATGTCTCCCCGATTCATGTGGGCATATCCAAACTTCGTTCTTCACATTGCCCCCTCCGTTGCAATACTCACGAAAGGGGTTGCAAGTCGGCCATGCTTGTGTGAACTCATCTTGATAGGTGGTCCTTCCACTTCGTTAATCGAGAACTTGGCTAATCTTTCTTCATCGTTACGTGTAGTCCACATGTATCTGTCATCATTAACCCTCTCCTTATCAACCCCTCCATCACAGGTCTTCCGAGGGTCACAAGAGGCCCATAAGCTGTAACATTCTCCATCGTCAATTGCAATAGCCTTACACCAATGATTCTTCCTTTTAGAGTTGTCAACTTCGGTAGACTTGTCATTGCTTGCATCCTGGTTACGCCGTAACTCAGAGGTTTGGTTACGACGTAGCTCTCTTCTACCTTTGGTATCATTGTTTCTATTAGACTCATCAGAGGACTTGTCATTTTCAGAAAATACGGCTTTACATACTGTAGATTTGTTCTTTTGCACCTCATTTCTCTTTTGTACCTCGTCGCCAAGCTTCCCAATCATAGTTTCCAAGTTTTTTAGTGACACGTCATGGTTAGAAAGGCTTTTGTTTGTATTATCTTGGAAATTTTTCAGCCATTCTTCTTGCTCATTTTGCCTCTTGGTCGAATCCACGAGGTACTTGTTAATCATTTCCTCCAAGTTAGTTCTTCTTTCACTACGCTCATAATATGGTGGGGGTCCTCCACGATAGCCATTACGATTATCCCCGTAGAATGGTCGATTCTCTCCATATTTAGCTTCTTCGATTGTATTTTCTTCGTCAATGTTAGGACAATTCTTAGTTAGATGTCCCCCCCCCCCACAGTTTTCGCAGCCAACTTGGATGGCATGAATAGTTTCTTTGATTTTTAGCATATATCGACCTAGATTCTCTAGCTTGTTAGTTATGGCCGCAATTCCGTCAAAACTTCCATCTTGGTTTCTTTTACTTCCTCCATCGTGCCATTTTTGAGAATGATCAGCCATTTTTTGAATGGCCTCAATTGCTAGAGTAGGAGTCATGTTTTGGATTGGTCCTTGATAGTCCAACATCTGTCTAGTAGTCACGTTGATTCCTTTGTAGAAGATGTCGACTTTTTGCTGGTTGTTCAGATCAAGTGTAGGACATTTAAAAAGGAGATCGTTGTATCTATCCCAGGCTTGATACAACGTTTCATCATCTTCTTGCTTGAAATTATGGATCTCCAAAAGCTGGTTAGAAATCTTCGACGGAGGAAAATACCTCTGAATGAAGTGCTTTTTTAGTAGAGCCCAAGTATTAACGCCCCGACAAGCAATCTTTCAATCCATCTTCGGCAGCAAAGCAAGAGTCATGGGGAATGCCCTTAGCATAACAACGTCATGAGACACACCGGAATGTTGAAAAGGCTTACGATGTATAAGACATTTTCAACGTGCTCATACGCATCCTCGTCCCTGTTTCCTGAAAAAGGGTTAGCACGAAGCTCCCTCAAAAATTGGTCTTTAATTTCAAACGGACATCAGCTCCAATTGCCGGTCTTACGAGACCCGGCCCTTGTTCTGCTCTTGTCAACGCCAAATATTCCTCAAGAGTGAGGTCATCAATGTTGACAACTTCTATGGTACCTGAAAACTTGAAAAATGATCGTGAGAAATAGAGAAATTTTTTTAAAACAAAACGAAAATGAAATACTTAATAGCAATCCTAATATAACTCCCCGGCAGCGGCGCCAAAAACTTGATGCAAGTTTCTTGACCAGGTTTCATATTTATAATGTCTCGTTATACCTATGGTCTACCCGCGTCTTACTTACATAAGTTAATGTTTTTTGTTATTTAAATTAAATGGTCGAGAATTTTTTACCGTAGAAACTGGTGAACGTAGCTAAGCTTCACCTTTTTTCATTCAATCATAAAACATTACAACATAAAAATATAGATTGTGATATTAACCCTCCTTCACAGAATCCGCGAGGAACGGCTTGCTTAGACTTGATGTATGTAACATCTCTTAAGATTGCAAACGTTCCATGTCCGTGGGATTGTATTTCCCGCACGGTCTTTCTGCTTGTATGCGCCTTTTCCTAGAGCTTCCGTGACTTCGTAAGGTCCTTCCCATTTGGGTCCTAGCTTCCCTCCTTCCTCGGCATGGCTTGCATCATTGTTTCGGTATACTAGGTCTCCTGGCTTGAAACTTGTATTGCGGACTCTTGAGTTATAATATTTCTCCATTTGTGCCTTGCTTTTTGCTTCGCGTATTGCCGCTTGTTCTCTTTTTTCTTCAAGGAGTTCTAAGTTCATTTCCAATGCTTCGTCGTTCTCTTCTATGTTTGCTTCCGCTGTCCTCCATGTGGGCATCCCTATCCCAGCTGGTATGACAGCTTCCGTTC